>JANAVB010003399.1:5632178-5869005 GCA_029216955.1 Iris pallida | reverse complement strand
GCAATTTCTTCGTCACTTCTGCTATTTCAGCTTCATTGTCTCCAGCTTCGAAGATGTTTCTTCAATCTGGGTTTCCATATCAGCAGTAAACTGAGCAAAGGTTGCCAAAATGCTTCAAGATCTTTTCTTCTTCTGTTCAGCTTCCCGAGCCAAAGCTTGACATTCTTCTCAATTAGGAATCTATTCCCAGATGATAGATTCTTCATTCAGTCTCACTCACTTCTTCAAGCTCATTGGATATGTTCCAGATAAACGGCCTGAGCTTCATCTCTGTGGTCACGAATCCTTGATCAAATATTTTACGGATTTCCTGACTTTGGAGAAAGGAATGTTCTCACTCTCCACCATCGGCTTGAGTGTTAGATAGAATGCGTTTGTATAAGATCTTATAACGATTCTGTTTGCCTCAGAAGTGATGGGAGTTTCTGCTATCTCGGTTGGAGTAATTTCAGTTGCGACAGATGGCGTCGTCAAAGCAATAATTTCAGAAGATCTTTCTTTTGATATCTGGGTTATCTTTATTGGAGGAGCCGTGGTAGAGCTTGTAGCAGCTTTGACTGGTTCTTCTGCGAAATATTCTCATTAGCAAGTTTTATTTTACAAAGTTGACAAAGTTAAAGCTTTACCTGATTGAGGCAATTCAATCTGGACTTGTGATGGCCCAGGTATAGGCATCTCTGTAGAGCTCTCTTCTCTGACAGGAGTCTCCAATGGGGCCATTTTCGAGCTAGTTACACTCCTCATTTGTTCTCCTGAAAGTTAACGTATTGCGTTAATTTTCTAAGAAGGTTATGAAGTTCAGAATAATAAACCAGCAATTTACCAGTATCCATTGTTCGAGCAGGGGTGCCTATCGCAGGAATAGTATATGTCACCATTGCTTGACTACTACCCGCCTCTGAACCGCCTGATAGGTGTACATTACCTTCAGCTATTAAAGAAAAGGAATCAATATGCTACAAAAAAACAAATATCATCATTGATAACAATCTACAGGATTCAAGAAATTTAACCTGGATCGGGTATGTATGGTGTATCCACCAATACTGTTACTTCCTGAGGAATTTGAGCTGGCATTTCTTCTGAGACTTCCTCTGCATGATTACTTCCCGCATCAGAAGTACTAAGTGAAGGCTGATCTTCTCTGGTAGGGGTATTCATAATATTGACATGTGCTTCTTCCAATGGTTCATTAGCAATGCTCTCAACATTCTCTTCATTCAATTTATGAGCGTCAGATGGCTCATTTGTATTTTCAGCTTCTGGATCAGTAACAGTATCCTCGATATATTCAGCGCATGCCTGTAATGCATCAATCATTTCGCTATCTGAATATATTGGATCATCGGCATGAGTTTGAAGATGATCTAACGTATCGATCGGAATAGTATTAGATACTGTTTCTGGAAGCGCTTCAGGAAGAATCGCCAAAGTTGAAGGCTGGCCAATCACAGAAGATGCGTTTATTTCCATAGCCTCTTTGCCAGAATGTGTTGGTTCTTCTGTAGATAATGGTTCTGATCCAGAGATGGGAGTAGGGGAAGACATCATATGCCCAGCAACAGCACTAGCCAGGATGGATGCAGCACGAGATGGACTCAATAATCTTAATTTTCTACTAACTACTTTCTTCAAACTCGGCCTTCTTCGAAAAGGTACATCCGGACTTTCTTGGTCAGCAGAAATACCCTGTTGTTTCTGTAAAGACGTAGGAGTTATCTCTTCACTCCTTACAGATTCTTCTGCCCGTTGTCTCGATTGTGACCTAGTGGTAACTCCTTCAGGGGATTCTTCAGTGGTCTTCTTTTTCTTTGGGTCTGGAGAAGCAACAGGATTGTCACTTTTTCTTTTCTTCTTCTCCTTCATAGGAGATTTTGTTACTCGGAGAGAAATGTTTAAGGGTTCAATAAACTCCTCAAGGAAGTTCATGTCTCTGGAGATTTCAAAAGGTTCGTCAGCAGGTTCTTCGTCATTTGGATCTTTATAAAGAATGCTCGGCTTCCTTTCTTGGCTCGTTTGTCAGAAGCAAAGCTATGTGCTAAATCGAAAGTCTCCACAAAGGTATTGGCCGAAGTGTAAAACCTTGAATAGGTGAATAACATTCGCGGTCCATGATTTGTATTCTCAGGCATTGAGAAAACGGCCCTCGTATTTTTAGCATTATAATAGTACCAAGCCCTGGCGCCATCAATCAAATATCCTTTCCCTTGTAGGCATGTTGTGGCATTCCCTACATGGAATTGATCATAGCCGAATTGGCGTGCAAAACGGCTAGGCAAATATGGTTCAAGAATACATTCATCTTCAAATCGATGTACGAGGTGTGAAGGTCGAATCGACTTCAACCAATTGAATATAGCTGGATCTGTTGGTAGAGTATTCACTGAATCTAGGATATTAGCTGGCAATAACTCGTAGCCAGCTGGTGGATCAACACAATAAAAATCCCAGTTATCGCCGCGGTTCAATACTCGCCGGCAATCTATCAAGGAGGTGTGATTCCATCTACACCCTTCATACTTTCTTAAAAAGTTTCCTCCAATAGCTCTTTCGCCAGGGCTCATCAAAACTGGACAGTGGAGTAGAAGCCACCCAAATAAATAAGTATGGGCGATTTCAGTACGTGGAAAGCCATCTTTCTTATTATTTAGCATGCCGTCCACAAAGCAACGCAGACTATGATTAAGTCGGCTTGTCATCGCCGATAAAATATCCATCCGATAACCGAACACTAGGCGGACTGCAGCAAAAAGAACACCTCTATGGAAGCGATCGACTGCACTTGCTCCAGGGACTACATACCTTCGTAGCCAAAAAGCAAGAAAGCCTGCCAGATGGGCTTTCTTAGACATACGTCTGTATCCCATCCTCATGAAACTTTCTATTTTATCTCCTATCTTGAGTGGAGGATAATCTTCATCATTTTTAACTATTATATCTTCTTGGCGAAACCTTGCCATCAACTCATTTATCTCTTCCTCATTAAAACGCTGAAAGGTAAGCGGATCAACAGCTTTCTTCTCACTAATTTGTTTCTCTTCATCATCATGTTTGAGGAAGAGATAAGATATCCATTTAGTGAGATAGCAGGAGCCTGAGCTTTCAAAATAACAACAACAGATGTGATAGTGACATAACAGCTCATCAAAGACTTCTACCATTTCAGCATTTTCAGATTTCAGCCTGTTTAATTCATCTTCAGTGGGAACATACTCCTCATAAGGAAAATTTCCCATAGGCAGCTTGGAGATATGATTCATCTCGTGAAGAGCGAAACCGATTTCTCCTTTTGGGGTCATGAAGGTTCCCGTCCTATAATTGTACCTTTCGATCAGTGAAAGGAATAGGTGTGGATTTGGAGGGAAGCCATGTACTAAAGAATAAACAGCTTCATACAGACTGATATTAAGAATCTCTTCTTCATAATGTTCTAAAACCCAGTTGGCAATGCAGCTCCATCGTTTATAATCTGGGTTGACTAAACCTTGCATCCTTAAGGTGTTATCAGTATAATACCTACCTTTCCTAGCAAACTCATTTGCAAAAATTGGTATTCTCACTGGTAATAGACGAGATGAATTCTCGGGAGGGATGCAACCTGGTTTCAAACCCCTGAGATGAGTTGCGTAAATATCAGATGAACTATAGAAGATATCTCTGTTGTTTACCTTTTTATAACATATTTTGCCCACCCGAGCCTGCTGAACGGGAGTGATATCCCACGCCATTTGGCGGGGATAACTGGCAAACTCATATCTGGAAAGAGGTAAACTCCTAAGCATATCTGGCAAATATATAGTCTTTTCACCTTTCTTAAAAATCCTCTCTTCCACCCGCTGTTTTGGTTGAGATTCCCTGCCAAAGGCATCTCCAAACAAGAAGAGTGGTTTTTTGTGGATAGCTGCATCCAGTGACTGTAAGGGCTGGCCGTTCATCAAACACAGAAGAGTCTCATTATCCTGAGTAGTCAGGATTGCTCTTCGAGATTCTGGTAGTTCATAATGAGGGAACTTAACGTGTGACAAGTCTTCTTTGAATTCAGGTTCAGACATAGTTCCTTGGAAGATCTCGAAGTTGGGATCTTCCCTGATATCAACTGCAAAACAGAAAAGAGCAACATCACAACAAAGTTATCAGATTGTGCCTAGTTGACTGCTTAAAGACAGACTGCGCCTAGTTTTCAGCCAACTAGATTAAACTGCGCCTAATTCATGAATCTGGGCAGACTGCGCCTAGTTTTCTGTCAAATAGGGCAGATTATGCCTAGCTTTCATTCAACAACAAACAGCGCCTGTGTTATCAGACAAAGCTATATCCGATAGCGCCTAGCTTTGTTACTAGGCGCGATCGAACAAACAGAGTCTAATTTTCTAGGCGCTATTTGGTGGAATGTTTAAACTTCATAAACATGAAGTTTAGAGAATCACCAAACCCTAAAAAGAGTTGGCGAATACAACTGAGCCCTAAGAAGAGCCAGTGTACGTTCCTATGACCCACCATTAATGGCCGGATGTACAGTTTCGTGTCGAGAAACACGAATTTGTCCAGGCTCTCGGATTTGAAGAGAACCGTGCGATTCAACCACGGGAGGCGGCGCGGTCTTCTTGGACTTCTTTGAAGATTCAATCGGAGCGGGCTCCTTCCCCTTATCTGTACGTCGAGGCGCCATCGGAGTTGGTCTGAAAAGCTCGTCGGAGAAGAAAGAAAATCAGAAAAGAAGACTCGGGAAACTTCACTATTAAGAACTCTCGAAAACAATAAAGGGTTTACGAAGGGTTTTGTGGGTTATTTATACTGCCGCAACGAAACGCGCCTAAATATCCACCACAACGGATTGCGCCTATTCAGCCTGAAGATCCGTTCTCGCCTTAAACTGCGCAACTTCTTCAAATATCAAGCGCAGTTTGACTTGGTCATATGCAAAATTATTCAAAGTATTTCGAACTTTTGAAAATTCAAATTCGAAAACTTTGAAGGGGGTCTTGTAGGTCAAAAAAAAAATCAAACCGCGCCTAAGTTAAGTTCAACAGATTAATCAGAATGCGCCTACAAACAAATGGCGCCTACTTCATCAACAAACACAGAACGCGCCTATTTCTGCATCATAGAGGCGCATTTCACAAACTGCGCTTAGCTGACGTGGAGTCATCATTTCCCGACAAACACGAAGATTGAGGCGGCGCTATCATTCCTCTGATGGCGCGGCGCTCGAGGAAGATATGACAGCTATCAACGGACTGCGCCTACATTTGACTATCTCAAGCACACTCAGCAGATAGCGCCTACTTCCCTCTGAACTCAGCAGATAGCGCCTATTTCCATCCGAATTCAAGCGCACTTTGCAGATTGCGCCTACGTCTTAGTGAAGAAGGCGCAGTTCAATACAACATCAATTTAGAGCTTGCCACGTGTCCCTGAAACAGGCGTGCTTTGACTAAATCAACGCCTAACTACCATTCTACATGTCCAACACGTGTCTCACTAACTGTACACGACCAAGCGCATTTTAATCAAATAATGCCACGTGTCTAGAGCAGTTGGTGCACGTTCGTGATAATGGAGTGAAAACAGGCGCAGTTTGTCATACGTGCTCAAAACAGGCGCACTTCAATCAGGCGCTCTCCAGAATAACTGCCCAAAACAGTTATTTCAGAACTCTATAAATAGAGTTTCGTTTCCATTCAACACATCGCGAACACAATCAAGAGAGATCAGAGTTTTCGTCCAAGTGCTGCTGCGTTCTTCAGAGATTCAAGTCTTCAAAGTTCACATCGTCCAAGGGATAAAGCGATCGTCATCGAGATTGGATTCCTATAGTTGTACTTTCCCAGAATTCTTGTAATATTCTTTACAAAGTTTGTGAAATAAAGATCATACTTTTGTTTTTGCAAACACTTATAGTCAAGAAATTACAACGAAATAAATGAAGAAAGTGATGATTAGTTGTACTGGCCATATATTTTGTTATGGACTATTTTTTCTATCATGATAACAAGTGTGTTAAATTCTTGATTATTTGTCACATTTTGCTTGTGACCTTAAATCTAACTTTTTGAAAGTTTATTATGTTATATATGGCCCGTGTTCAATTATGGAGTGCTACGAACATTGTTAGATGATTGGAGAAGTCTATGAGGAGTATAAGTATTAATACGAGATTTTCTACAATCAAAGAGTATCAAACATAATACTGATAATATACCTTAATATAGTGGTAAGTAAACTAAAGTTTCTAACAAGTTATGGAGATCTAAATTTTTTTGTTCAAACACACTATATTTTGCTACCTACATGATGTGAATCAACCGGAAAGCTCAAAATAATGTGAACTTTTAATTATATTTATTTATTGATTATGAATAACTATTCATGATTGACATCATACAAACATGATATGGATCACATGAGCTAATGATTATTTACCTTTTAGAATTTGTGTCGTTGGAAAAGAAGATGATTGTAATATCTTTGATATCTATTATGTTTCATGTATTATGGATTTTATTTGTTGCTTTTGATTTTAACTACAAAGCTTGTCAGTTGGTTTTTGAAGATTTTGTGTAGGCAAACTCAGATGAACGAGGAGACCTACAATCGACTGGTCGAGAAGGCCAAGGAGTATGGTTATGATGTACATAAGCTTAAAAATACTCCACAAATAGAGCCTCCACCTGAAGGGGATGAAGGTCCCAAGGATACCAAAGGCATATGGTGGCTTAAGTCCCTCTTAGGTAAATAGATCAATCCGAGTGGAGTTAAAACTTGTATCATAAATAAGCAAAAGATAAAAACTTTGATCTCATCGTCAAATACCATTGTATAATTTCTTAAACCATCACCATCATGTATGTGTTCTTAGTATGTGCTTGTGTTGTTTTATTCACTTACTATTATATGGTTGTTATTCCAAACCTTTGAAGACTACTAGTATGATAGTATTTTTTTTCTCTCCTAGTGATGATTGAAGCTGTGGAAGGAACATAGGTGATGATGTTCTTAATTATGTTCTTTTTGAGGCAAAAAGGATGGGATGAAGGAGATCCTTGCCAAATTTCATTAATGGCAATTGCTGGGATCATGGCTTGTTTCTGGGATCATTGCTTGTTTGCTTGGCTGCAAAGTTATATGATTGTACAATATCTTTTCCGCTCATTGCTTCCTGAGTTTGCGATGGATTATATAGGATGTGAAACATAAAGTGCCTAATTGGACGACACCGCGACCACTGATTACAAGTGCGTTTAAAATAGTTGCAACAGTAGTTACAGAAACAAATCTAACACAACTAACATCATTTTTAATTATTCTCACTTTATCCTATCTAATAAAGTCACAATCAAACAACAATTTTTTTAACTAATGCAATATAAACTACGTTCATGCATGTCATTATATTATTCTAAACAATGTATTTGTATATCCAACAAATATTATTGATATACAACCAACTAAAGAATTTGTAATATCGTTTTAACAACAAATACAACATATATTACATAAGATTTATATTTATAGGCAACCGAACAACCTGGAGATCTCTTACTAACTGATATATTTACTAGAGCTCGTACTATATATCGAATTTTTTTTGAGCTGTTGACAAGCATAGATAAAATAAATAAATACTGTATGTTTTTCTTTTGTTATGGATCAATCCAATGTGTTACTAGGCTGGGCTGGGTCCTTGACAAATCCACTATGTTACTAGGCTGGCCTGGGTTGGCATGGCCTGGCATTGCCGCTTCCAGAACTGTGGTGAACATCATTCGCCATTTACCAATTAAATGTTTGGCTAAATTACTACTTGATACCCTCAACTATCACGGTTTTTCAACTTGATACCCTCAACTTTTATAGGTACTAACTTGATATCCTAAAAAAAAAATGGGACCAAATTGCCTCTTCCTTCTCCCCCCAATCTCTCCCTCTCTCCGGCTATGGGCGGTAGCGGACGGCAACACGAGCAGGTGGCGGCGCACGGGGCAGCCTCGAGGGGGGGATAGGGGCGGTGTTCGCCGGTGGGGTAGAGAGGGTAGGGGGGGTGGTCGTCGGTGGGGTCGGAGGCGGGTAGGGGGGTGGTCGGGGGCGGGTATTGGGGAAGGTCGCCGGTGGGGGAGGGGGGGTGATGGCCGTCGGGGGAGGGGAGGGGTGGAGGAAGTGTCATGACCCGTATCCTGATTAGGGGCACGAAAACGTGGGTACGTCCAGCCTACGCCGCAGTGTCGGCGGTAGAACGCTGTATAGGTCATCTATAACATCTAACAACAAGATATATAAACCTGTCATCTCCGCACGGAGGTATAACATAACATCTCAACTCTATATCTCAAACACAAGTCTAGGAAAGATAGAGCATGATATGAAATCAGATGAAAGGAAGAAACTGAATATATATAGAGTTATCACACCACACAAAGTAGATGTCCAACACAATAAGTACAAGACCTGAAATATAACTAAGTCACAACTGACAATCGGAACAATCCGATACAAAATGAAAACTATAAATACTAGACTAGACTAGGCACCCTCTACTGAGCTAGATGCTCCTCAGGCTCCTGAAGGTCACCCTCATGTGTCCCATAGAAGGTGGGGCAGTCACCATCATCATCTGTAATATTTTCAACAGGTCCAGTCAGGACAGGAACGAGCACAATACATCTCACGCAGTTCATATCATGTTGGAAAATGTAAAGCATGCATAGAGTAAGATACATGGACTGTAAAGAAATATATATAAAAACGAGGAGAGATTTGATAACTGGAAATATCTATATATACGATAAGTAAGAACTGTAGGTAACCTGTAATTTAGAGCATGAGATGGTTATATAAACGGGTTTAGGACATATACAAGATTTCACAAGATTTGTACAAGATGGGATTTTGATCACATAACCATTTCCTACTCACCCTCCCCAATCAATACACAACGATCCAGTCAAGTTACGTTACCTTGTACAGAGGTTTTTATCATGTTTGCTCACGTGATCATGAGAGTACAAGATTGCACAAGAGTATACATGAAAGCGGTGTACATGAAATACAATATGTTCGTAAAAAGCATATGACAACTGTATCTGATGCACCCCGAGGGAGACAACATCGCATGACAAGATCCATATAGTACCAATCCGTGATAATGACGTGACAGCATCATGTAAAGTAATCTAGAGCAAGAATATAAATCCTAACAAGTATGAAATGATCAGAGAATGTACTCGCCTGTCACCCTGTATGACTGATATGAATAGATGTCCGAACTGGTGTCACAGAGTCCTATTTAGAGTAAAACAGGTCACAATATATCCACAATGGTAAAATTAGAGTATACAATGCATACTACATGATTCTAGGTCAATCTGGTCAAAAGTCAACTCTTGGTCAACTCTAAAAGTCAAACTAGGTCAAACTAGTCAAAGTTAGGTTAACCAATGTTAAACTAGTTAAGGTTAGTAAAATCTAGGTCAACTTAGACTAACTAAGGTTTTGGTCAACATAGACTAGTCACAAGGTCATTAGGCTAAGGGTCAACCATTAACAATCTAAGTCAACTCCATAGGGCTAACCCAAATCATGACACAACTCCTAATTATCCCACTTAACCCCATACATATCTTAAATTACATAGGACTATCCTCATAACCATATGGTCAACCATAAATCAACTAGTTTAATAGCCTAGGGTTTAGTCAAACCTTAGTTATCAAGCCCTTTAAAGTCCATCCAAGCCATTTCTAGGTCAATTAGGTCAAGGTTAGATCAACCATGGTCAAATTAGTTAGGGTTTAGTCAAACCAGTCATTCTAGGTTATTTCAAGTCAAATCTAGGTTAACTAGGTCAAGTTTGACCTAAGGTTGACTTTGGTCAACTCTAGTCAAACAAAGGTCATTAAGGTACCTAGGTCAAGGGGTTACTTAGACAAATTAGGGTCAACCCCTAATTGGCCATAGGCTAGTGTATCTAGACCATAACCTAGATACTATATGTATACCATATATATATATATATATATATATATATATATATATATATATATATATATATATATATATATATATATATACCATATATATATATCTACATAACCTATATATATATATATATATATATATATATATATATATATATATATATATATATATATATATATATATATATATATATATACAACATACATATATACATATATATATAGAGAGAGAGGGAGAGAACAATAGAGAGAGAGAGAGAGGGTTAAAGGGTAGCATGTGTGTGTGTGTAAACATTGTTGCATTAGATAAGGTTAAACTTCCAGTTTACATATATGTATTCATCATACATATAGGTCACCTTATAATACCAAGCACATATATACATATTTATATTTATATATAGTGATATAGAGATGTACATGTGTATGTGTGAGTGTTGTATGTAGTAAAAGTGTGTGTATGTGGCTAGTAGAAGGCAGTGTGTGTGTGTGGGATATGGGTTCTCAGGAAAAGGTAATGGCAGTAGGGGGTGTGTGTGTCAATTCCTATGTGTGAATGTGTTTTAGTGATGTGTAGTGATTTAATCTCAGTTTTAAATATCAAGGGAAGAGAACACTTCTCAGGTTCTTTACACAAGGGAAATTCTCAGGTTTTGTTTCAGATTCAACAGTTCAATCCCAAAGCCATTCATTCTCAGTTTTTCTTTCAAGACCCATTTCAATTTCTCAGTTTTCTTTTAAAACAGTACAACACTTATTTCGAAAACCTATAAGCCTAATACCTATCATAACCAACAGGTAGTGATTTAATATACATGTGAATGAATTAATGTGGTGAATACAACATCAAAAATCAGTTTATTATTGAAATATAAACTCAGAATTTACACAGTAAACTAAGGTTTCAGAAAAATAGGAAAACCAAATTTTCGAATTGAAATCACAACTAACACTTCGATTCAGTGGTTGGTAAATGAAGATACATAAATGATGGTGTCAAGGAGTGTCTTCGTATCCAAGAACTGGACACGAATTGTGTCCAAATTACCACACGAACACAGACTCAAAACTGTGTAAAAACAGTATCGTGTACGCGTGCAAGTCGAGCTAGGACACGACACACACATCCACAAGTGTCGTGCACGTGTCCATAGCTAGGGTAGGTCTAGGTGTTCGTGAACACGTGTCTGTATCGTATCCACGTGGTCGCGTGTCCGCGCGCGAAGCGCGTATCAGTGGGGACTTTGTGTGCACAGTCAGTTGAGAATCGGTGCAGCCCCGATTTCTCTCTAACCACTCGATGGTTTTGCCTGAAATTTTGCGTGCTCAATGACAGTCATTACACGCACCCACACACAAGTTTTCGTGTGTCGAGGTGCTGTGTCGTGTCCTCTAGGACACTCGAGCAGCAGGGCAGCCGCACGGTGTCCTCGTGCGTGCGTGCGTGTCCGAATTTGGACACGAGGGTGTACCGAATTCGACTCAGTCAACTTGGGTTGTGATCTACACATAATAAGCTAATTTTCTATTCAATTAGATTCTAAAATTAACACAATTTATTTCTAACAAATATTTCATCGAACACCTTATTAAAAACGCCGATACGTGTCCGATACGGACACGAAATGGACACGAATTCCTACCAAACTTGGCCTACAGGTCCTTGGTACCTAGATGCATGCATTTACAAAGAGAAATCACAGTATTTACAAGGTTTATGGGTATTTACCTATTGAGTGAAAACTCAAGATTTCAATAGAAAGGGGGGTATCCACTTCACTTGTTGGTGTCCACAGCTATGTGTCCAGCTTGCTAGCCTCCCTTAGCACCCTCTAGGTTGTAGGAACTCAATGCAAAAGACTAGGATGAGTTTGGATCTATTTTGAGGAAGATATGAAGGTTTAAGGAAATAGAAATTTTCTAGGTTTTTAAAACATGTAAATTTGTATGGAATTGGTTATATAGGAAGGGGGCATGCTAGGGGGGTGCCCATGGCTGGTCATGGCAAGGGGGGTGTCTTTGGCTTTCCTTCATGGAGAAGGCAAAGACTTTGGTGCCATGGGTTGATATTTTGAGTGTTTTAAGCAAAATATCCATAAAGGCATTCTAAGATATTTACATTACTTTAACCCTTGACTAATTATCCATCCTAAAGCTTCTAGGTTAGTAGCTAACCTCTAGATTAGGGTAAGATAGGTTAGGGACTAATCATGGTACTTAACAAGAATTAAATAATATTAAAAATCACATAATCTCAAATAAAGTCTAGTAAATTACCAAAATACCCTTTGGCAAAATCACTAATTTGATGTTCTAAGCCTATGGCTAGGCTCACATGGTCATGGCAACTTCTAGGTTAAGGAAAACTAGGGTTTACACTAAGGTTTTGCTAGTAAGTCACAAAGTCATAAGTCATGACTTAGAAAATGGTTTTAATTACACTAATAATCACCAAAATCATATCATGACTAAAATACTATTAATTAATAATAAAAATAATAAATTTTCAAAAATACCCTAATTTTAGAAAACTGGGTGCTACAAGTCTACCCTCCTTAGAAAATTTCGTCCTCGAAATTAGAATGGTCATACTCCTTCTAGGTCAAACACCCTAACAATCACAGTCTCAAACACACAGTCCGATAATCATATGCGTCTGTCCGAAATCATGATATTCGGAATCTTCGTCATGCTAGTGAGCAAGGCTACGATATTCATAGAGTCCTCGACTAAGGTACATACCTCTAGAATCATGGTATTTAAAATTTTCGCATTGCCGCATGCCTGGCCGCGAAAACCTTAAATTCCCATATCCGAGAAATACGTCCAAAATCTGACTATATGTCCTCACTATGCCAGCTAACATGACTATAGAAGATTCTAGATCCCATGATCGAGACGACCTAGCCCATACAACTTATCTCAGAAGAAAATAATTCATAATGAAATATCCGAACAAAATTTATCAACTATAAGGAACAGATAGAATCGAAATTCCAAGACAGTTATAAGGAGGCAAATACGAAAATAGAATCGAAAAGGTTGGAACCTGCAATCAGCTCTCCCTCTGTTTGTGCATCATCAACTGCCATGGCAAAAGCTCGCCCCGGCTGGCCTTCCTTGGCCTGCTGCTGATGCTGGACAAACCTCTGCTGCTGAGTCTGCAACGGTGGTCCCGTCTGCTGTCCTGTCGGAGCCCTAGCTCCTGTTGCTGCCTGAGCCAATCGTGCCAAGCTCTTGGGACACTCCTTCAACTGATGCTCTACTTAACCACAAAGCAAACACAGGCCCTGCCTCTTCCTGCAGTCGTCCCATCCGTGACCTTGCTTCTTGCAGAAGTTACACATAGGGTGCTGTTGCTGCCTGGGTGCCTGCTGGTGAAGTACATGTCCCTGGCCCTGAAACGGCTGCTGAACTGGCCTCTGCTGTTGTATGTGAGGGCGCTTGGCTGGCCCTGCACTAGAACTAGCCCCTAAGATATCACTGCCCCTCTTCGGCTTGAGGCCGAAGTCCTCCTCTGCAATCTGTGCGTCCATCAATATCTGATCGAACGTCGCATCACGGCATCCCGAGGTGCGGGTGCGCACTGCATGAATAAGTCCCCTGCGGAACTTACGAGCCTTCTGCCCCTCATCCTGGATCATATCGGGAGCGAACCTGCTAAGGCGGAAGAACTCAGCTGCATACTCGTCCACCGACGAGTTCCCCTGCACTAGACCCACGAACTGGCCCTCCAATGCTATAAGAGCCACGTCCGGGAAGAACTTCTCCTTGAAGAGCCTCCGGAAGTTCTCCCAAGTCAGCCCTCTCACCGACGCACGAGGATCCGTGCGGTACCATGTCAGCACAATGTCGAAGAATCGGCTGGCTGCGGCCGAAACCCAAAGCGCTCTAGGAAGCTCTGCCAGCTCCATGCTCCGCTGTACATCCTCTAGCCAGTCGTCTGCATAGAGGATGCCCTCCGTGCCTGTGAAGTCCCTGGAGCTCATCTTCCTGAAGTCTAATACTGTCCCCGGCCTGGACTGCTGCTGGTACGACTGCTGGCCAGTAGGGCCCTACACCGTACCCGGTGCCACTCTCTCTACTGCTGCTAGGGCAAGCTGATGCGAGTTCTCCATACTCTGCCTCAGTATCTCGATCTGTCGGTGTGACGCCTCCGACTGGCGCTACGACGCCTCTGCCTGGGCCCGCTGTGTCTCCATCATCTGCTGAAGGAGAAGGAACATATGGTGCGTATCCGTCGGTACCGGTGGTGGTGGCGGCAGTATCTCCGGAACAACGGCCGTAACCCTCTGGGGTGGAGGTGGTAGACCTCCCTGTGCAACTGCCTGGGTCTCCAGAATAGTAGAATCACTGGAGGCAGTCTCGTGAACCTCCTCCTCTGCCTGATCAGATCTCTCAGGCAAGCTACTCGATCCAGTGGCCTGTGGGTGCGTCTTCGTCATCCTGGAGACGAATTGAAACAAAGAGATCAATATGGCACATGAGTAGATTATCAAAGAAGGACAGTTAATTTAATACAAGGGGAGAAATCATGAAAATCAAAAGATCGAAAATTTCCTAGGTGTGATTGAGAAACTCCTATCATGTCCTAGGTCCTACGTCCTAATTGCAGGCTCGTAATTAGTACTCTAAGTCGAGCACCATTACGAGATCGTACTAAATACGACACAGACCTGCATGAGCTACCACAAAAACGTGTCACAACCCGCACCCTGATTAGGGGTACGAGAACGTGGATACGTCCAGCCTACGCCGCAGTGTCGACGGTAGAACAATATATAGGTCATCTATAACATCTAACAACAAGATATATAAACCTGTCATCTCCGCACGGAGGTATAACATAACATCTCAACTCTATATCTCAAACACAAGTCTAGGAAAGATAGAGCATGATATGAAATCAGATGAAAGGAAGAAACTGAATATATATAGAGTTATCACACCACACATAGTAGATGTCCAACACAATAAGTACAAGACCTGAAATATAACTAAGTCACAACTGACAATCGGAACAATCCGATACAAAATGAAAACTATAAATACTAGACTAGACTAGGCACCCTCTACTGAGCTAGATGCTCCTCAGGCTCCTGAAGGTCACCCTCATGTGTCCCATAGAAGGTGGGGCAGTCACCATCATCATCTGTAATATTTTCAACAGGTCCAGTCAGGACAGGAACGAGCACAATACATCTCACGCAGTTCATATCATGTTGGAAAATGTAAAGCATGCATAGAGTAAGATACATGGACTGTAAAGAAATATATATAAAAACGAGGAGAGATTTGATAACTGGAAATATCTATATATACGATAAGTAAGAACTGTAGGTAACCTGTGATTTAGAGCATGAGATGGTTATATAAATGGGTTTAGGACATATACAAGATTTCACAAGATTTCACAAGATTTGTACAAGATGGGATTTTGATCACATAACCATTTCCTACTCACCCTCCCTAATCAATACACAACGATCCAGTCAAGTTACGTTACCTTGTACAAGAGGCTTTTATCATGTTTGCTCACGTGATCATGAGAGTACAAGATTGCACAAGAGTATACATGAAAGCGGTGTACATGAAATACAATATGTTCGTAAAAAGCACATGACAACTGTATCTGATGCACCCCGAGGGAGATAACATCGCATGACAAGATCCATATAGTACCAATCCGTGATAATGACGTGACAGCATCATGTAAAGTAATCTAGAGCAAGAATATAAATCCTAACAAGTATGAAATGATCAGAGAATGTACTCGCCTGTCACCCTGTATGACTGATATGAATAGATGTCCGAACTGGTGTCACAGAGTCCTATTTAGAGTAAAACAGGTCACAATATATCCACAATGGTAAAATTAGAGTATACAATGCATACTACATGATTCTAGGTCAATCTGGTCAAAAGTCAAACTAGGTCAAACTAGTCAAAGTTAGGTTAACCAATGTCAAACTAGTTAAGGTTAGTAAAATCTAGGTCAACTTAGACTAACTAAGGTTTTGGTCAACATAGACTAGTCACAAGGTCATTAGGCTAAGGGTCAACCATTAACAATCTAAGTCAACTCCATAGGGCTAACCCAAATTATGACACAACTCCTAATTATCCCACTTAACCCCATACATATCTTAAATTACATAGGACTATCCTCATAACCATATGGTCAACCATAAATCAACTAGTTTAATAGCCTAGGGTTTAGTCAAACCTTAGTTATCAAGCCCTTTAAAGTCCATCCAAGCCATTTCTAGGTCAATTAGGTCAAGGTTAGATCAACCATGGTCAAATTAGTTAGGGTTTAGTCAAACCAGTCATTCTAGGTTATTTCAAGTCAAATCTAGGTTAACTAGGTCAAGTTTGACCTAAGGTTGACTTTGGTCAACTCTAGTCAAACAAAGGTCATTAAGGTACCTAGGTCAAGGGGTTACTTAGACAAATTAGGGTAAACCCCTAATTGGCCATAGGCTAGTGTATCTAGACCATAACCTAGATACTATATGTATACCATATATATATATATCTAATATATACCATATATATATATCTACATAACCTATATATATATATATATATATATATATATATATATATATATATACAACATACATATATATATATATATATATATATATATATATATATATATATATATATATATATATATATATATATATATATATATATATATATACAACATACATATATACATATATACATATATATATATAGAGAGGGAGAGAACAATAGAGAGAGAGAGAGAGAGGGTTAAAGGGTAGCATGTGTGTGTGTGTAAACATTGTTGCATTAGATAAGGTTAAACTTCCAGTTTACATATATGTATTCATCATACATATAGGTCACCTTATAATACCAAGCACATATATACATATTTATATTTATATATAGTGATATAGAGATGTACATGTGTATGTGTGAGTGTTGTATGTAGTAAAAGTGTGTGTATGTGGCTAGTAGAAGGCAGTGTGTGTGTGTGGGATATGGGTTCTCAGGAAAAGGTAATGGCAGTAGGGTGTGTGTGTGTCAATTCCTATGTGTGAATGTGTTTTAGTGATGTGTAGTGATTTAATCTCAGTTTTAAATATCAAGGGAAGAGAACACTTCTCAGGTTCTTTACACAAGGGAAATTCTCAGGTTTTGTTTCAGATTCAACAGTTCAATCCCAAAGCCATTCATTCTCAGTTTTTCTTTCAAGACCCATTTCAATTTCTCAGTTTTCTTTTAAAACAGTACAACACTTATTTCGAAAACCTATAAGCCTAATACCTATCATAACCAACAGGTAGTGATTTAATATACATGTGAATGAATTAATATGGTGAATACAACATCAAAAATCAGTTTATTATTGAAATATAAACTCAGAATTTACATAGTAAACTAAGGTTTCAGAAAAATAGGAAAACCAAATTTTTGAATTGAAATCACAACTAACACTTCGATTCAGTGGTTGAATGAAGATACATAAATGATGGTGTCAAGGAGTGTCTTCGTGTCCAAGAACTGGACACGAATCGTGTCCAAATCACCACACGAACACAGACTCAAAACTGTGTAAAAACAGTGTCGTGCACACGTGCAAGTCGAGCTAGGACACGACACACACATCCACAAGTGTCGTGCACGTGTCCATAGCTAGGGTAGGTCTAGGTGTTCGTGAACACGTGTCTGTATCGTGTCCACGTGGTCGCGTGTCCACACGCGAAGCGCGTATCAGTGGGGACTTTCGTGTGTGCACAGTCAGTTGAGAATCGGTGCAGCCCCGATTTCTCCCTAACCACTCGATAGTTTTGCCTGAAATTTCATGTGCTCAATGACAGTCATTGCCCGCACCCACACACAAGTTTTCGTGTGTCGAGGTGCTGTGTCGTGTCCTCTAGGACACTCGAGCAGCAGGGCAGCCGCACGGTGTCCTCGTGCGTGCGTGCGTGTCCGAATTTGGACACGAGGGTGCACCGAATTCGACTCAGTCAACTTGGGTTGTGATCTACACATAATAAGCTAATTTTCTATTCAATTAGATTCTAAAATTAACACAATTTATTTCTAACAAATATTTCATCGAACACCTTATTAAAAATGCCGATACGTGTCCGATACGGACACGAAATGGACACGAATTCCTACCAAACTTGGCCTGCAGGTCCATGGTACCTAGATGCATGCATTTACAAAGAGAAATCACAGTATTAACAAGGTTTATGGGTATTTACCTATTGAGTGAAAACTCAAGATTTCAATGGAAAGGGGGGGGGGGGTGTCCACTTCACTTGTTGGTGTCCACAGCTATGTGTCCAGCTTGCTAGCCTCCCTTAGCACCCTCTAGGTTGTAGGAACCCAATGCAAAAGACTAGGATGAGTTTGGATCTATTTTGAGAAAGATATGAAGGTTTAAGGAAATAGGAATTTTTTAGGTTTTTAAAACATGTAAATTTGTATGAAATGGGTTATATAGGAAGGGGGCATGCTAAGGGGGGTGCCCATGGCTGGTCATGGCAAGGGGGGGGTGTCTTTGGCTTTCCTTCATGGGGAAGGCAAAGACTTTGGTGCCATGGGTTGATATTTTGAGTGTTTTAAGCAAAATATCCATAAAGGCATTCTAAGATATTTACATTACTTTAACCCTTGACTAATTATCCATCCTAAAGCTTCTAGGTTAGTAGCTAACCTCTAGATTAGGGTAAGATAGGTTAGGGACTAATCATGGTACTTAACAAGAATTAAATAATATTAAAAATCACATAATCTCAAATAAAGTCTAGTAAATTACCAAAATACCCTTTGGCAAAATCACTAATTTGATGTTCTAAGCCTATGGCTAGGCTCACATGGTCATGGCAACTTCTAGGTTAAGGAAAACTAGGGTTTACACTAAGGTTTTGCTAGTAAGTCACAAAGTCATAAGTCATGACTTAGAAAATGGTTTTAATTACACTAATAATCACCAAAAATCATATCATGACTAAAATACTATTAATTAATAATAAAAATAATAAATTTTTAAAAATATCCCAATTTCAGAAAATTGGGTGCTACAGGAAGTAGCAGCCGGAAGGGGAGGGTAGTTTAGGAATATATATTTTTTGGTATCAAATTAAAAATATAAGTTAAGATAAGGTATTAAGTTAGTACATATAAAAATTGAGAGTATTAAGTTGAAAAACAATGATAGTTGAAGGCATCAAGTTACAATTTAGCCTAAATGTTTAGATAAACGTGCTCATGTGTCCAGAGCGGATAAATGGATAGACATAGAAGTTGGTGGGAGATCCATTCTTCTCCACTTCTCTCCTTCAATGGCGACGGAGCTCTATTTCTAGGGTTAGGGTTTTGTTCTGATATACTCACTCCTCTCATATGGTACGTGCACTCCCTCTCCTTTTCCCCTCTTTCTACTGATGGATCCTTTTTGCAGTCTCTCTCATATCATGGCTAAAAGTTGGAGGAAAAAAAAAAAAAAATCAAACATTAGCTTCCACCGATGTCCCGTGGAAGAGTGGCAACTTGCAAAGCAGTGAAATTTCATGGTGTTTACTTGCAAATTAGCCCATTTAGTCCCTTGAGCATAATCGATGATGGCGTGGTAGCGGAGCGCTGCAGCCGCTCGACATGGCTCGGGGTCGCCGGAAATATATTGATGGCGTGGTAGCGAAGGGCTGCAGCCACTCGATATATTGGGACCACCCGTCCAGTGTTTGGAAAACCGTAATCCTTAGGGGAGAAGGAATTTTAAATAAAAATTTGTCATTCCTATGCGGCAACAACTTTTTTCCGACGTCACAATGGGGTTGGAGATGCTCTTAAGATCGCGTTCGGGAACGGACTTTCGGAGATTGTAAAGAAAACTTGGTTTTTTGGTGGACTTAAGGGACCTAACCGGTGGCGCGGCAGCCGACCGCTGCAGCCACTGGTCGTGGTTCGGCTTGGCTTGGCATGGCCTGTCAAGAAGAAGAAGAAGATGAATAAGAAGTTAGCAGATAAAGTTGGATCTATCGAAACTGGCTTGCTGCAACTCTGCAAAGAAGTTAGCAGAAGCAAGCCTAGATAGCTGGCCTGGCCTTAACTGAAGTTAATCATATCACTGCCTGAGTGCCCTCATTGCTAGGGGTGCAACTCAGGCGGATTGGGTCGGGTTTGAACTCAACCCGAGCCCAACCCAATGGATCATAAGTCGAATCATAAGTCTAGTCCGAGTCCAAGCCCAACCCGACTTCAGGTTCAACATATGAAGCCCAAGACCGAGCCCGAAGGAATAGAAAATGAACCCAAGTTCCTCGGGTTGGGCTCGGGTTCATCGATTTTATCGGACTCTAATATGATATTTGAAATAATTTTAAACAAGATTAATATTAAACACATAATCAAATAACAACATCGCCTCAATTATTACAAAATACAAACTGAAATGATTTTTAGAGTAAGAAATTCAAGAGTTTTGAGTGGAAAAAATTTAGGATTTAAACATTTTAAGAAGTATGAAACAATGTATATATAAATATATAAATATATAAATATATTATATGTATGTCGGGTTTCGGGTTCTTTGGGTAACCCAACACATGAATGCGAGCCCAACCTGATTTTTTATCGCGAGCCCAACCCGATTTTTGATCGGGTTGAAATATTTTAACCCGAACCCGAGTCCGAGTCCGAGTCCGAGCCCGGGCATCTTCAACCCTAACCCAACCCATTAACGTGTTTACCCGATCGGACTCGGGTTTAGCCCGCCCAAGTTGCACCCCTACTCATTGCATGTACTAATAGTTGGGTTTGCACTTGCAACCAGACAACCCATTTCGGAAACTGTATGCTGCTGCTGCAGGGCTGTATGCTATTGCTAGGGGTGAGCATTGGTTCGGTTTTGTTCGGTTTCTACTTGCAAGATAGCGTACTTAAGTCCCTTAAGCCTGATCGATGGCGTGGTAGCAAAGCGCTGCAGCCACACAATATGGCTAGGGTTCTTAAGATAGCCTACTTAAGCCTGATCGATGGCGTGGTAGCAAAGCGCTGCAGCACACGATATGGCTAGGGTTACCTGAAAAGATATCCGGATCATTGGACCATGGTCTGATGGCGGGAAAACCCTAAGCGGAAGGGTATGTTTTGGGAACAAAGTTTAGAAAAGAAAACTGGGGTTTTGGTGGAGTTGGACTATTCTACAAAATGAGTTCCTACATTCTGAATCTGGAATCTAGAAACTTGGATGAACCTTACTATTGATGCTCTAATGGTTGGATTTGTATTTACTTGCAACCAGGCCCTTTTCAGAAACTGTACGTGCGATGTGTGAGAATGTAACTAATAACCTGATTTGCCTGTGGCATGTTTTTTCTCCTTTTCTTTTTGATGCTAAGAGGCATGCTTCTTCTTCGTCTTTTGTGTGCGTGTATAAAGAGGCAATGATGATTTGCCCGTGGCATTATAAGATTTTGCATTCTGACTTTTGCTAATATAACCTTTCTCCCAAACTTCAGGGGATGGCTATATGAATCCTTTTCGTCAATTTATCTTTGTTAACGCCATCTCTTTTATAAGGTTACCAACTAAGGTTTTTTTGCTTCCTTCTTCTAATTGCCTCAATCTTTGTTCCTTGTCCTCTACCTTAGTTTTAGCAACTTCTTAGACTGATTTTGGCGTTTCGCCAGTCATCAGGTTTGCTAATCTCTTTAGTCATGTGGCTCTTCCCTTCATCTGCCAGTTTTCTATAATGGCGAGGCAATGGTTGCAGCCATATGATAGCCTGGAGAGGAGAAAGGGGGAAGACACATGATGTTTCACCTGAGGTTGCGTCGTCCCTAAATAGCTTGATCAGTTTGAGATGAGAGGGTTTATCTGAAATTTAAGTCACTATCCTTTGGAATGTTGGTCATTTCCTTCTTGATTTTAGTTGTGTTCGTTGTAAAGTCTCATTCTGTGCTATCCATAATTTTGGTCATCCCTGTATCTTATCCTATCTGATTGGAGGGCATATCTGAGCCTCTCTTTTGGCTGCCAACTGTGGTGGAAATAGAAATAAATCACTCATTCTGGATCTGGTTTCATGTCTGTATTTTGGCATATTTTGTTTAAGATTTATTTATTATAGTTTACTTGAGTTTGTATTGACATTAAAGGTTTTTGTTCCGTTCCTTACAGGTCCCTTAACATCTTATTTTTACACAAGTCTCCCTAGTCTTGTTATTTGTTTAGAAGTCTACTAAATCACTGACATTTAAGTTATGAGTCTCTTAATTTTTGTAGATTTTCTTGTTTTCTTTTTTTGCTCTCCACTTGTTTTGCTCTGTTCGTAGTTAGGTCAAACTAGAATTTTTCTTCCAGAGAAAATTGCCCTGGCGTGTGCATCAGCGAGCCGGGTGACGCATGTGGCGGTTATTGAAGTATTTCTATAACTGTATTTACACTAGACGTGCAATTCCTGGTTTTGCATTTTTCTAAAATGGGTTTCTAACATAGAAATAGGGGAGATAGAAACCCCCATTGGAGATGGCCTTAGTCCCTTGAATATGGTCCATCTTTCATGTGTGCTTTTTGCTCAGAAAAATGCCCTGGCCTGGCCTACATGTCAGTGCACCAGTGGTGGCCGATAATTGCAAGGGTAAATGTAGGGGTGAGCCTTTGGTTTATTTGGTTTCAACTGAACCGAAATAGTCCAAACCAAATAAACCGAACTTCTAAAAAACCGAAATTGAACTGAAATGAGCCATACGAAAACGAACCGATAATCGATTCGGTGGACCCAAAGGTGGGATTGTGGATAATGTAAGTTTTATACATAAATTTGTTGTATTTTAAAATTGGACTAGTTAAATTACCAAAGTTGGGCTTTAAAACGGGTGGCGTGGTAGCTGAATGCTGCAGCCACTCGTTGTGGTCCGGGTTGTTGCAGCTGAACGCTACATCCTCTCATGAATCATTTCCTCTCCTAGTGAACCATTACATCCATAGTTTGCAGCATCGTCCAATACCGATCCGATACGGCTGATACCGATATGGGTTGGCATGTCCCGATCCGATACCGACCGATACCGACATTATGAGGTTCCTTTTTTCGGTCTTTTCGGCAAAGAAAATTGGACGAAAAAGACCAATCAACAAGGGTGTAAAAGCATAGTAAGGTTGTAAAAAAAAACTTATATGTCACATGTAAACCAATCGGCAAGGGTGACTACTATTCATTCAATTTCAAAACTATTAAGAAACAACACTGGAATTACTTAAAATTATGCCTAAATGTGTAAAATATATTTCTAAAATGTTAATAATTTATTATTAATTATTTGCTTTCCGATACCAACAAATCCGATACTCCGCTGATATTGCTGATACCGCTGATAACTGATACTCATAGGAATGGTCACACCGATTCCGATACCGATACTTCGAACCTTAATACATCCTTTCATAAATCAATTCCTTCATGAGAGGCTGCGTGAGAGGCTGCGTTTTGGTGTAGGCAGCCTAACCGGTGGTGTGGTAGCTGATCGCTACAGCCACTCGTTGTGTTGACTTGGTATTGCTGTTGCTTTTTGTAGAAATGAATAATGGGATGATTTTATTGATAGGCTACTACTTGCTACTTATAGAGGTTCCAACTCCTCTTCATACTACATATTCCAATGTGGGACTAAAGTCCCTTATTGGTTCTCAACACTCCCCCTCAAGATGGGCGATAGATATTAATCATCCCCATCTTGTTACATAGCTTTGATAGACTCGATGAACTAAGACCTTTAGTCAGACAGTCTGCAACTTGTTCTTCTGAGCGAACATGGTCAATCTTCAGTATCCCTTGTTCCAGCTTCTCCTTGATGAAGAATCGATCGATCTCGATGTGCTTCGTTCTGTCGTGCTGAACTGGATTGTTGGCTATACTTATTGCAGCTTGACTATCGCTCAGAAGATGTAACGGTGCTCCCTTATCCAGCTTCAACTCTGTCAGCAGTGCTTTCACCCACAGTAACTCTGACACTCCCAGAACCATTGCTCTGTATTCTGCTTCAGCTGACGACCGTGCTACCACTGACTGTTTCTTGCTTCTCCATGAGACCAGGTTTCCTCCTACAAAGACACAGTACCCCGTGGTAGAAATGAATAATGGGATGATTTTATTGATGGGCTACTACTTGTTACTTATAGAGGTTCCAACTCCTCTTTATACTACATATTCCAATGTGGGACTAAAGTCCCTTATTGGTTCTCAACACTTTTCAAGAAAAAGAAGAAAATAATAATAATTTTAAAGTTGGATCTATCAAAATGGCTTTGCTGTATGTTTGCAAAAAAGTTAGCAGAAGCAAGCCTAGATAGCTGGCCTTAACTGAAGTTAATCAAATCACTGCCTGAGTGCCCTCATTGCATGTATTAGTAATTGGGTTTGCATTTGCAACCAGACAACCCATTTCGGAAACTGTATGATGCTACAGGGGTTATGCTATTTCTTAAAACTACAGCTAGGGGCTAGGGGTGAGCACGGTTCGGTTTCTACTTGCAAGATAGCCTACTAAGTCTCTTAATCCTGATCGATGGCGTGGTAGCAAAGCGCTGCAGCCACATGATATGGCTAGGGTTACCTGAAAAGATATCCAGATCATTGGAACATGGTCTGATGGTGGGAAAACCCTAAGCGGAAGGATACGTTTTGGGAACAGAGTTTAGAAAAGAAACTGAGGTTTTTGTCGAGTTGGACTATTCTACAAAACGAGTTCCTACATTCTGAATCTAGAATCTAGAAATTTGGATGAACCTTACTATTGAATATTGATGCTCTAATGGTTGGATTTGCATTTACTTGCAACCAGGCCCTTTTCAGAAACTGTATGCGCGATGCACGACAATGTAACTAATAGCCTGATTTGCCTGTGGTATGTTTTTTTTTGTTTTTTTTAATGTTAAGAGGCATGCTGCTTCTTCGTCTTTTGTGTGTGTGTGTAAAGAGGCGATGATGATTTGCCCGTGGCATAGATTTTGCATTTCTGACTTGCTAATATAACCTTTCTCCCAAACTTCAGGGGATGGCTATATAAATCCTTTTTGTCAATTTATCTTTGTTAACACCATCTCTTTTATAAGGTTACCAACTAAGATTTTCTTCCTCTTCTAATTGCCTCAATCTTTGTTCCTTGTCCTCTACCTTGGTTTTAGCAACTTCTTAGACTGTGATTTTGGCGTTTCACCAGGTCATCAGGTTTGCTAATCTCTTTAGTCAGCTCTTTTCTTCGTCTGCCAGTTTTCTATAATGGCGAGGCAATGGTTGCAGCCATAAGATAGCCTGCAGAGGAGAAAGGGGGTAGACACGTGATGTTTCACCTGAGGTTGCATCGTCCCTAAATAGCTTGATCAGTTTGAGATGAGAGGGTTTATCTGAAATTTAAGTCACTACCCTTTGGAATGTTGATCATTTCCTTCTTGATTTTAGTTGTGTTCGTCTTAGGGTTAGGGTTAGGGTTAGGGTTCCCTTTGGATTGTTGGCCATTTCCTTCTTGATTTTAGTTTTGTTCGTCTTAAAGTCTCATTGTGTGGTATCCATAATTTTGGTCATCCCTGTATCTTATCCTATCTGATTGGAGGGCATATCTGAGCCTCTTTTGTTGGGTGCCAACTGTGATGGAGTTAGAAATAAATCACTCATTCTGGATCTGGTTTCATGTTTGTATTTTGGCATATTTTGTTTGAGATTTATTTATTATAGTCTTACTTGAGTTTGTATTGACATTAAAGTTTTTTGTTCCCTACCTTACAGGTCCTTTAAATGTATCTTATTTTTACACACGTCTCCCTAGTCTTGTTATTTGGTGAGAAGTCTCCTAAATCACTGACATTTAAGTTGAGAGTCTCTTAATTTTTGTTGATTTTCTTGTTTTCTTTTTTGCCTTCACTTGTTTTGTTCTGTTCGTAGTTAGGTCAAACTAGAAAATCTTCCGGAGAAAAATGCCCTGGCGTGTGCATCAGCGAGCCAGGTGCTGCGTGTGGCTGTTACATGATGTATTTCTGTAACTGTATTTACACTAGACATGCAGTTCCTGGTTTTGCATTTTTCTACCCTTCTTGGACTTTTTGCAACCAAAATAGCCCCTTTCAGAAACTTTATGATGCTCCAGGGCTGTAGTGCCTTGAAACCCTAAGCCTAAAGGATATGGTAGCAGAGATCTGCAGCCGCTCTTCATGCTTGGGGTTGGCAGAAGCCAATCAGATCATTGGAACCCCTATTAGAGATGATAATGGGCTAGTTCTTGCTGAGCAATATTTTGGGCCAAAAAAAGTTTGGTCTGGCCCTAGTCTTGCAAAGAGTAGGCTCTGACAGGCTCTTCGGTCTTCAAGCCATCTGACATGCTTTTCGGCCCAGCTCATATGTCGTCATTGCCACTTGTGTAAGGGGATTTTAATAGTTGGAATTTTAGGCTTGGTGGGTATCTCAGTTTTTTCCAAAGCCAACCCATCATCTATTTATATGGTTGGATACCGGGCCTACAATTTGGTCAGTGTCAGCTTAGGTTCTGTTCAGGACTACAATTGGTCAGGTTTCTGGCCAGGTTTGGGTCGGGTTGCTATTATCCAAACCCAGCTCAAAAAATAGTTCAAGCCAACCAATTGTGCTCGATCCGACCCGTTGAGGCTAGGGCCCGCTAGCACGATTTCTCAACCCAGCCCTAGCCCCTAGCCTGGTATCATTTCTACCCCCTGTGCACACACTAATGAATGGTTGGATTAGCACAAATTAGGTTTGTAAAATAGGGATGTTAATGTGGGCTTGTGGCCTGGTATTTACACAGCCCCAGTCAAACTTTGGGCTTTTAAGTAGGGTATTTCATATGTGGCAGCGAACCACTTGCATACAAATAATGGCTGGATTTCTTTTTGTCCCCTAGCAACCTATATTATCCCATGAATGTCTTGTTTGCGTAGTGCTGCAGCCATTCTTTTCTGGCAAGGTAGCAAACTAGTGCATCAACTCATTACAATGTGGAACTTCATGCTGGAAGAAAGAAGAAAAATTACTTTGTTTCTTTTGATCTCTCTGTTCATTTTTTGTTAAGGTCATATCTGTAGGGTTACCAAGTACCATTTCCTTATTGTCTAAAGTATGTTCTGTGTGTTACTTTAGTGTAAGCAACTTCGTGAAATCTTATCTTGTTAATTATCAGATTTCATAAAATCTTTACTCAGGTACTCCCTTCTTCTGATGTTCTTTTATGATGGAGGTGCAACATTTGCAGCCTTACGCTAGCCCGGGAAAAGAGGGGGGGTGGGGTGGGGGGGCAGGCAACTGAAGTGGGGACCATTCAAACGAGAAAGATCGGTTTGGGTACAACAACAACGAAGCCTTATTGATTTTTAGTGAACTGTTTCTCCTTTATATGAAATTTAGCTTAGTATACATTTTTGGCTGGCTAAGGCCTTTCCCTTTGAATCTTTATTTGAGTCGTATTTCATCTAAGTCTCTTTTTTATGCTCTCCATAGCTTTGTCAATGAATTCTTTGTTCTTTATATGAAGTTTAGCTTAGTATCCCTTGGTGCCAATGGATATGGAAATGGAAATAAATTACTGAATCTGGATATGGTTTCATGTTTGCATTCTGGAATATTTTGTTTTCAGATTTATTTTTATAGTCTTACTTGACTTTGTATTTCAATTAAAGGTTTCTGCTTATAAGTCTTTTAAATCTTATTTTTACAAGTCTCCCAACATGGTTTTTTTATCCTTGCTTCCAGAGATTTGGGTTAGGGTTTCCTTGATACATTAACTACTTTCTGGTATGTGTGCTGCCTCTTTCCCTCCATCTATATTGTGGCTCAAGTTCTTATATTGAGAAAGGTATTAGCCTGAAAACCGAGTCCCAGACGGGGGCAATTAGCCCTAGAATACTGTTCATCTTTCCTGTATGCTTGATTTGCTCAGAAAACATGCCCTGGCCTGGCCTACATGTCAGTGAGCCAGTGGAAGCCGACAATTGCAACAGTAAATATAGGGGCGAGTGTTCGGTTTATTCCAGAACCAACCGAAATAGGCCAAACCGAATAAACGTCTAAAAAACCGAAACCGGACCGAAAGGAGCCATAAGCCCATAACCGAAACCGAACCGATAATCGATTCGGTTTATTTCGGTTTGTTCGGTTGGGTTTATTGTTTAATGGGCTTGAACCAAAGGTGGGATTGGGATTAATTATATTAAAAAAATGTAATTTTTATACATTCATTCGTTGTATTTTAAAGTTGGACTAGTTGTTAAGTTGGACTTTAAAACATACATATAATTGTTGTTTAATGCTATACGCAAAAATAAACACATTTTTAATCATAAAATATGCGTAAAACTGTGGGTATTTACATAATTGTGCAAGTCTTATTCAGTTTTGGCTTTTGAACCTAGACCTAAACCTGAAACCGAATGATGAATTTTTAGTATTTTGAAAATCGAACCAAATTTTTTTCTCAACTCGAACCAATCTCTTATTTGGTTTTGGTTCTTGGTCCAAAAGCGAATAATGCTCACCCCTAGGTAAGTATCATGAAACCTCCTAATGTTTGTCCGTTTATTAACTTGTTCATCCTCTGCATGATTTTCTCAGGAGAAAAAAAACGAAAGAAAAAGTTTAACATGCCCTGGCCCAGTAGGATTTTTGTCTAGGGGGGTACGATGCTTACTATGAAAATAATAATAATAAACATATTTATAATTTAAATATATATTATATATTAATATCAAATGTCATAAACTATTACAAATTTACAATCACTAAATAACCCTTTTTTTTTTACCGATTTTAAATAACTATTGAGTTCCCTGTTCCTTGGAGTTTCAAGATGCTGACAGGAATTTGGTAAAATAAAGTAATAGTTATACTAATTTGATTAGAGTTGGTTGTCATAATCATATTGGATATGTTCATATACACAGACAGCCCAGCTCAGCTCAGCTCAAATTCAAATGACTTAAAATTAAGGTGGAGTGATATAGCACCAAGTATGGATACAGGTTAAACTACAGAATGGCTAGTGTTAATTACTTAATTTAATTCACATATTGGGCATGATTATCTCTTTAGTACCAAAATTATGTACTTCTTCATATTAATTAACGTCAACCTGATATCAAAGTTTGTTTGAATTATTTCGGGAAAATATTTGGAAGGTACTACTCACTACCAAGAAATCTACTGCTATCACTATTTTTCTACTGAGATTGATTTGTTTCTGTGAATCCAGAGCTAAGCCGAAATTTGTGTGTGGCTGTATTTTTCTTGGACAAATCATTAGATGCCTTTCACTTGAGGGTCAACACGTGAGAAGACATGTAAATATCGCCAACAAAGTTTTGCAACAATTCAGAATATTGGACTGGACCATGTGTGTTGCTCAAGATTCAAAATCCAGGGGGTGCAGCCGCTTCCCCTTGGGACCAGGTGGCTACGACCCTGCTCTGGCCTACATGCCAGTCTTAATAGCCTAAAGCCTAAACAATGGCGTGGTAGATTATGGTTTGGGATCGGTGGAAGCAAATCGGATTATAAGTCCCCCTCGCTACATGTGTCTGGTACGGGTTCCCTTCCTATGTTGTGTTCTCACGGGTTCTGGTAGGTTGGGGGGTTTGAATTGGTTTCCCCGATTCCTGTAAACATGCACCAAGGGACGAACTCATCCTCATTCAAATCAAATGGTGAGGTAGCAAATCGTTGCAGCTAATTGTTTGGATGGGATTTTGCTGAGACGAAAGAAGGCTCCCCCTCGCCCCCCCCCCCCCCCCCCCACACCCCCCCCCCCCCCCCACCCCCACCCCCAAAAAAAAAAAACAAAGGACGAAGTGAAACTTTGAGCGTTTTATCCGATCCAATTGCATTAATATAGATTCCCTACTTGAACAATTCAATGCCCTTTTGACCATATTCCGTTCATTGCCCTCCATCTTTTATAATTTGTCCCTCATATGCCTCTGGCGCATTGCTGATCTCTGTGACCATAAGCACCATAAGCATAAAGAGGCAATGATGGTTGGCAAGTATACAGAGAATTTGATCAGGGTTGTGTTTAGGGTTAGGGTTTTGATGACATTTTATCATCATAACGAGGATCATTTCTATTTATCTTTCCCCTTCTGCTTCTGTAGTCTTGCAACTAGTGGTGAGGCATTGGAGGGCTGCTGTCTCACAGCAATCATTGCAGCCATATGCTAGGCTACAAAGTATGAAGGTATAAATATGATTTCTTGGTACCACATGATAAAAGGGCATGTCTGAGCCTCTATTGCTCTATGGATAATATTAGAATCATAAATTTTCATCTAGGGGGAAGACTTTTAGGGGAATTTCAGTTTAAGGGATAACTCTACAAAATATTTGGCGAGTTCAACCATGATCGTCATCTTCTTTGATGAGTTGCTCCGTCCAAGTCTTGCCAGCGTTGGGGACTAAGATCACCACCTTATTTGGCGAGTTTTATACAGATCGCCATCTTCTTCGGCAAGTTGCTCAGGAGTTTGATAACAACGCCATCTCATTTGGCGAGTTCCCTAGAGCTCGTCATCTTCTTTGGCGAGTTGCTCCCCTGTCCAAGTGGACTTTTGGACTTTGAAGACCACGCCCACTCGGTTGGTGTGCTTGGACTGTTGAAGACTGATCCCCCTATAAACAGAGGCCGTTCCCATCTCCCTTACATTTACTTCTCCCCCCTCCAACACTTCTAACAACAAACAATTCTCTTACACATCCTCATGTTGGAAAATATGTTGGAAAATGTGAATGTATATTTGTTATAATAATAATATCAATTTTTTCTATCAACGAATCTATGAAAAGGTGTATGAATCTTTTCATTGGAAAAGGTGTACGAATCTATTTATTGGAAAGGTGTGCCCTTTCCATCGTGTCTCTTTATTTTTATAAATACACGTGTTTGGAGCATTCAAGAATTCATTCAATTCATCCATATTGTATTAGTTAGTCTAAGAGAGAGAGACAACCAACGTTGCTTCGACGAGTTCCTACAGTGTGAAGTGCTGCTACCGAAGGAAAGAACCGTTGTATCCTGGGAGACTAATCACCACTAAACCGTAAGCACCAGTGCGGGGCGAATATTGTCTTAAGGACATTGAACCAAGTTCAAGCGTCGGTATCATTTTATTTATTTTACTTATATTTTAATTTCAGAGTCTAAATACAGAGTTTGAATTTATACTAACACCTCAACCCTCTCAACATCAAGCAACCTGAGAGGAGGAAGTAGAACAAAGGAGGTAAGTATTAGTATTGTTATTTTCACTTTTTTTAGTCATTTGATAAGTATTTATATTTGTAGTCATATATATTAGTCGGATGATGGTAGTTAATTTTTTTAGATGACTAACTAAAATGCCGACCGTATTCCTGGTGTACCGACTACTGACATCATTATTCAGGAAAGTAAAAATCACATATATAGTAAGATATTTAGTGGAGAGGTAATTTTTTAAAGTTTAAGTATGCTAATTAAATATTGTTTACATAAAGATAATATATATTTTTTCTTTATAGTTATATGTTAATAATCTCGAAATCTCGAATTACGAACCCGGGAGCATGGAAGTTGGCAGACCAAGAGAAAATACCGCACATGTGCTAAATACCGCCCAAAAGACTTTGGTGCATGCCTTTGTGTTCTATTTAAATGAGCTTAAATTTCTAGTCCATGACTTTCACGTAACGTTTCGCTGGACGTTGGTGGCCTCAACTAAACACTTTACCAACTTTTCGTTGGCGAGATGGCGATCACACTATGGGATGTGACAAATATATTAGGCTTGATTATTACATGTGACCCTATATATTTCGATCTGCTTTTAACTTCATCTGATCAGATCAGAAAGTATCTCAATGTTATGCCTCCATCGGATGTAGAAGGTAGCAATTATGTGAAGTTAATATTCTTCCGTGGCAACTTTATGGATGTAGATCGCATTATTGATGACGAGTTTGATGTAGATGAAATACGAGTATGTATTTTAATGTTAAGGTTTATTTATCATTTAATTTAGTTTATTGTTTATGTAACATTTAATATTTTTATATCATTTGTTGCACTAGAGCGTATTTGTTTTGTTTATGTGGTGCAATTCAATTTTCCGAAGCATCGAAAAATATAATAAATGAGCAACTTCTACCATTTTGATTATTTGACAGAATGCACTCGTCATGCATGGGGAGCTGCTACTTTAACGTATTTATACGCATATTTGACAGAATTTGTGAGTTTGAAGCTTAGCAAGAATATTTGTAGATGTATATAACTAGTTCAAGTAAGAATGAAAATGTAAGACTTATATTAGTTAGATTATTATATAATTTATTTTTTATACTAATACCATGTTATTTATATTATAGGTCTGGTCCTACGAACATTTCTCTATTGGTAGGCCCGTCACCACCATTACTGGTAATGTTGAAGTCTTTTCACTTGCTTTGCGATGGTCCACAAATGTAGTGGATCAACAATATTGTCTATACAAGGCTTTATCAATTTATCGTGACCAATTTAATATAATGCAGCATAATGAGGTAATTATTTAATTATCTGGTCCATTTCTTTAAATTATTAGAGTTATCATCGTAATCAAACATCATATTAATCTGATACACTGTCATCAACTAGATTGTATGGATACCCTACACATTTGAAGAGGATGCTCCAGAAATAAAGAGAACATTGTATGAACTTGGTTTACATAGATCTTATATTATATACGACCGGTACACGACCGGTGCACCATGTATCATCCAGCAGACCGTGTTCTTTGACAGTTCGGGATGAGATAAATAATTTTCGCTGATCCACCCTTTATGAGTTATAGTACAACCAATGCAATAAATAGAATCCATGGTGTCATTGCTGATTAGAATAGTCGATACGAGAATTGTAGTGTGAGGAACATGCCTCCCCAACTAGCATCTTTGGATGAATGTAAGTTCTTACTTTTTTCTTTTTGGATTGATTAAGTACAAATAGTGTCCTAAAATACTCTCAGTTTCCAGAGCACTCGGTAATATAGTAATATAATATCAGTTTCCAGAGCAATCCAAATCCAACACATCTAGACAAAATATTGACTTCAGTCCAATATTTGGAAACTATCTGAAAGAATAATGCTAGGCTACATATTCGGCTTTGTGAGGTAGATATCATTGAGACGTGTATTTGGGTGCAAGTTTGCTTATGTATTTTGTCTCCCTGTTTTTGTATAATAACCTCTTCAGCATACATTTGTATCTCTGTCTTCATGAGAAAGAAAGTAGAAATGACCATTATATCCTATATTTGCCCCCGATTATCTATATGTGCACCCTTAGGTGGCAAGTGGCGTACCACAGTTTGAGAGAATCTTACGAATGGTGGCAGCATTCTCGAGAGACTCTTTAAGAACTGAAATGAAACTGGGAATTTTGAGTCTACACTCATTTGTTGTTTCTGTTTCATTTGATTCACTATTCTTTTCAAAAGCCAGACTTGTTCTAATAGTGAATTGGAAGGCTGTTTGAACTTGTACCTGAGTTGGTAACAGATTAGGATTTGATTATCCTGAGCATTGATCTAATTCCTATACTCTGTACTTTACCAGGTTTCCAAGTCATTTTATTATTTTTATATTCGTCTGTTTTTATGCTAGTGACATGGCATCCCTTCAAAACTTACACTGTTTGTGGAGCTCTTCATTGTATGCCCCAGGCCCCCCCCCACTTCCTTTGAACATTGATTGTAAGATTTAGTACTGATACATGCTTTGAAAGGATTTGTTAGACATTTAACCTTCTCTTTATAACTACATGACTCATTGCAGTTGTTTCTTGTTGTGTACTCTACTACTGGTATAAGGCGACGATGGTGATAATGATTTTCCATATTTATACGGTTTGGCCATAAAAGAATATAATTTACCGCTACAGGAGCTATGTAATAGGCAAACTGAATTTGCAACTTAATTGTGGATAAATCTCCTCTTTGTGTGTGTTGTGTATCATGTTGAGTCGACAAATATCCAGAACTACATGGTTGGTGTTATTTTTCGAGTCTTTTGCTTCCTTGTTTTGTGCAGCATTTTCAAGCGGACACAACTATGTGGGACTGCTAATTGCAGTCATTTGCTACATCTTCGAAGCAGGAAAGGGAGGTGAGCTTACTGTGGTTGGCCTTCTTTCTTTTTGGACCTTTTGTCTCTTAAGCATTACACATTTTCTTATATTTCCCATGGAAGGGCATATATTGGTAACCAACTCTTATTACAGTTAGTGTGAGCATTGTTTTTATTGCCAACTTTGAAGTCATTATTACTTCCCGTGATTCATGTATTCATCACCTAATATTGTACGCTCTTCTTTTTGTTTTGGATCTTGTGTGTTTGTCGAGTTGGATTGAAGAATGTATCCACGACTCAACTTCAAATTGAACCTTGTTTCTTGTTAACCATTCTCCCATCATTTATTGAGCATTTCTTGTGTCTGTCAAGTTGTATAGAACATCAGTAAAGAAAATTGTATAGGTTCCACTCGCCTTTAGAGTCAGATTGATTACTTTATTCCTTTTGCACGTTTTCTGCAGTTACTAAACCAAGAAAATGAGCATCTGAGGGATGTGTTTGTGGTTTGTTTCGCCTGTGGTAAGCAAAATGTTAGGTTTCACTTGCCATCATTTTCTTCCAGTCTTCTTCAGTGTTCTTGGAGGCTAATAGATACTGCGGATTGATGGTGTTTCACTTGTGAATTATTGCCAGCCATCAAGATCAAGGTCACAGCTTGGGACTTAGGAGATGGCTTGTCTAATCATTCTTCTACGACCTTATTCTACCCTTTCATATCAGACTAATTACATGGCGCAGCAGGCCCAATAAACAGCATTGTTCATAAAGAATTTAAAATCAAAAGATTAGTGAAAATGTTAAAAATATTATATTTCCCTTTAAGTAGTTGTGAAACATCTTATAATTTTTTTTAATGTTTGTGTGTGGTGAGATGGTAGAACCACCTACTCTGGGTTAACATTATATCTTGAAGGACTACTATTTCTCTCAAGCAAAGAATCAGGTTACATTTGAAGGTCAAATTTTCTTTTGTCTGCCGTCAAATTGCCCTTAAATTGCCCTTAAGAACTGATTCTAATGCAATATGGGCGATGCTGTACCAATACGGTTTGGCATGTCTTGATCCCAATACCGTAAGGTTATAAAAAAATGTCAACAAAAATATTTATTTATCGCAGGTTAACCAATTCTCATAGATGATCACACTATTATTTTATTCAATTTTAAAATAGTACGATATTCCACACCAACTGTACACTTTTCTTGGTGACTGGAAATATTTTATAACAACTGTGCACTTTGCAATGTTTGTATTTGTTATTTGCATTACAAGTGTGGAGTTTTTTTTAGACAGCACTTTGCCGTGTTTGTAGGTATGGATTCATGTAAAATTTACTGTATGATGCTTGTTTCAATTTATAATAATAGGTTATGATTGATTTCTCCCTAACCTAGCTTGTCATTGTAGATGGTGATATTATCTTTTCTTTTTGATAAAATATGGTTCTGCTGCTTGTGTCATTTAGTTCAACTTTGTTAACATGTGTATTGTTTTAACTGCAGCCTGCAGGTTCATGTATTATATAAGGTATTGACTATTGATTGGAAGAGTTTGAATATAAGGCATATGGTGTGCAATTGTTTCTTTAGGGAGAGTTACAAGGTTGGTGAAGAAACTGAGAAAGACATCAGTTGCAGCCCTCCACCTGAAGTGATGATGAAATCTTGGTTTAAAGTCCACCTGAGAAAGACATTCAGAGGATGAATGTGGCATAATCTGAGCCAGCACGGGAAAAAAAAAAGGCCCATCTCAACCTACTACGGAGCTCTCAAGAGTCTGTATTGCATAATTGTACTATACATCATGAATGATTATTGGTGGTGTTTATGTTTTTCTAATGTTTTGACAATGTTAATGAAGATCCAGTTTACTGGGACCATAAACATTGGGGTGACCAAAAATACAATTTCAGTAGAGTTGGGCACCTAGTGTGAAAATTTTCCACAGAAATTTCAGTAGAACTTCAAAATTACATTTATCCAACAAGTGTGCAATACTATACACTTTTTCTTTGTATTGTTTTACGATAAAATCAGCTCCTTTCAAGGAGCCAAAGAGATGGGAAGTAGCCACAGAGAAGGGGAAAGAACAGAAACCACTTGTATCACAAGCTAAAAACCACTATGCTATACTTGTTTCCTCACTAGTGGGGAAAAAAAATAGTTCTACCTACCATTGGCATAATGTTGAGAAACAAAACACCACAGTTGTAATGCAAATAACAAATACAAACAAGGCAAAGTGCTGTCTAAAAAAACTAAAAATCCTGGGGTATTCCTACAATCCTTGGTTGCAATGAGCCATTGCTGATCAGAACTAGTAAAACAGTAAGGCACCATCTTGATGCACTATCTTGATGTAGATGATCATAGCATGCAACAGGTTTGAAGCATTCTTAGCAGTCTGAAAAGGAAAGACAATGACGCCCTTCGAAGAGTCCAAAAAGGAATGACAATGATGAATAAGTCTTTATCCCAAAACTTGTCGTGTAAGCCAAACTTTTGGCTTTATATAGTAGAATAGATTTGACCATCTTGAAATATGACACCTAGCTTTAATCGTTTCTATGATTTTGGTTTCACACTCATCAACAGAATCCGAATTTTATGTACTGACTGTAGCAACAAACAAAACAAAATAATTTTGAAAGTTCATATATGATCTTCCTCCGATTGATGCATAAATTCTGACTATATCGATATACTGCAACAACCAAATGATTGCAATAGTGTCGACGTTCAGAATCTCCTTCTGTCTTGAAGAGTAATTCCTACGAGCAAGTCAGGATCTCGTCGTAGATTGGAGGACGTCTTCCTTCCTGATACTACTCAATGAGCACACCTAAATAGTATCTCCCTTAGCCTACTTTAAATAGACCAATAGTATCCTAGTTTAAGCCCTAAGCTAAGAAACAACCAATCATGATCGTCTAAATCCGATCCAACGGTCAAAACTCATACAAATTTTAAAATAATCCAACATCGTATGCTGGCAGTGGCAATGTACCGTTAGTATACTGCATGCACAAATTTTCTGCACAAGATACTAAACACTCTGGCATGCACCGGTATGTATACAATATATAACCGATAGGCCGATGCTACTATTTTGACTCTGTTTGAACTCCGATTTAACCATCGATTCAACCAGAGTTCCTAAACTACCACAACCGTACCTCATAATCATACTCTACTGGTAAGTAAAGTAAATACATTCTTAATCCTTCCAAAAGGAGTTAAGGCTGAAAAAGAAAAAGACTTCTCGCACCTTTGCATGATTTTATTTTAAGGGGTTTTAGTTAAATATAAGAATAGAGCTCAGAAACGTGCTCAAAGCCCCCTCTTCTTTTTCCAGACTTTAAAAGATTTGTGATAATGTGATATATTATCCTGATGTTCTGCAAGAGATAGAAAAGCTACGAGAAAGCCAAGGCAATAGGAGATTAATATCTTCTCTCTCTCTCTCTCTCTCTCTCTCAAGACAAATGACTGCAACTGGTAGCCATCCAAAGTTGCCTTGCCAAGCTCGAGAAGTCTGAATTAGGGCTACGAACTGATCTGAGGATATCAGACCTAGTCTAAAACCATGGACATATTTTCATTAAAATCATCATCGCCTCTTTTGTACATCCAAAGGGAACAAACTCACTTACAACATTATCTAAGAACATAGTCAGACATGTTGAGTGCAAAATTCAAATATAGGAATAAAGGAACTAGAACACCATGCCATGGTGGAGCTTTCACGACATTTGAGTGAAGTGAAGACGTGGTATGACATTAATAATGATACCAAAAACTGAAAGAGATGAAGACAGTAGTTCATAGGTGCATCATTGTGAAGGTTAATTTCCTCAACATCGGAGATGTTCCAGGCATTTGTGTTATCAGATGACCATTCATTTTAAAAATAAAAACGATTGCGGAAACTTAATAAGCAGGCAAACATCAGGGGAGGGGGTTCCTGATATTTACCCGACGGCCTGAAACTTTGGATCCTTAAATTGAAGCCAAAGGATTAGCGGGCTGGGTATGGGAAGCAGAAATAAATTCATTTCCCTGGTTATCCCTATACATATTAGGGATGTTACTTGGACACGAGGGCAAGGAGCAGGAACAAACAAGGATCATATCCATGGTTATCCATATTTCTCCGGCATAATCTCTCTTTCTCCAGTGCACATCACATCTACAGGATGGCTGCAATAGTTACATGAGAAGTAGCACACTGTTAATGGCACGTCCAATACATGTCTAACACGGATTCGGCAGCTATGTTTGTGTCTTGGTGTATTTTGGCGTGTTCGTGGCATGTCTGATACGTGCATCAGACACAACACAGCATGAATTTTGGAGTGTGCTTTTTAGCATAAACACCAAATATCAGCAAATGACAAACAAAGCTACTCCACAGGACATATTGCTCTGACTACAACAACAATCTATTGCATCCAACATTCATAATCCCTACACCCTGTAATACAAAAAACATCCATTGTTGAGAATAGGAAAGAAAACAAAGAAACAATATACTTAAATCATATATTCTTTATGGAAGGTGATGAGGCTACATGTATGTAATTAGCTAAGTTGCAATTTCCAAGCTCTATTTTATTTTACTACCTCTATATACTTAGATTCCAAAGAGGATCACACCATAACCTCTATTTTATTCTACTACCTCTATATACAAGGGATTTAAGAGTATAAGATATTTTACCTTATACCTAGTGCACTTTTTGGTGTTTAGCAGGTAAAACAGGAACTTAAATCCATCAAAAGATAGTAACAAACAAACAGCAAGTAGAAAGAGGACATCAGCTCACTACAGGAGCCCATGTATGCTAACTCGAGATCGAGGCAATGGCACATGAGAGACAATAAAGATCTCTCTTTTCCTTGAGACTAAACTGTGCGAAAAGGTCCTCAACATTCCATTGTTCCATTAACGCCCGGTAATAACAGAACAAAAAACCCAATACAAGGAGAGATCTCCTGAAAATGCAAAGAAAAAGAATAGAAACTCTCAAACAAAATCGGTAACAATAATTTGTGTCGAAGTTTGTCCTAGCTAGAATCCATTGGTTTCGTTAATATGAGCTCATGATATATCTTCACCTTCTTTGAAGAGATAATAAAGAAAGCTAAAAAGTAGTAATAGAAAACTAATAGATGTACAGACTACAGAGTGAAAATGGGAGGATAGTTTTGCCATTCATTAGACATGGTATTGAAGGTGAAAGAACTCTCTCGACAAATGGCTGCAACTGGTTTCCAACATGTTTGCTGAGCACCCAATGTTGCCTCGCCATGATAGAGAAAGAACATCGAGAAGTCTGAACTATGGATGTAAACTGATCTGAGGATATCAAATCTAGTCTGAAGCCATGGGCATATTTTCATTAAAATCATCATCTACTATACATCCAAAGGGTACGAGTCACTTGCGATATTATCACATCCTCGGAGACGTGGAGAAAAAAAACATAAATATAAGAGAAGGAACTAGAATACAATGTCATGGTTAAGCTTTCACATCACAACACTGACTTAGGTGAAGATTTGGGATGGCAATAACAAAGATGTCAAAACCAAGGTTCGCAGTATCGGTATTGGGATCGGTATCGGACCCTTCCTATGAGTATCGGAAATGATTGTATCGGCAATGTCGGCGGTTTCGGATCGGAGTATCGAATTTTTTGGTATCGGAAAGCAAACAATTATTAAAAAATCATTAAAAATTACAAGTGTATTTTATACATTTAGGCATAATTTTAAAAATAAATAAAATAGTAGTCACCTTTGTCGATTGGTTTACCTGCGAAAGATAAGTTTTCTTCTTTTACATTCTATTACAATCTCCCTATACTTTTAAGTCCTTGCTGATTGGTCCTTCGCATTCAATTTTCTTTGTCATATTGACTGGAAAAAGGTCTCTCAATGTTCGTATCGGCATCAGTCAGTAACGAATATGTTGAGAATCAATAAGGGACTTTTAGTCCCACATCGGAATTTGTAGTATGTAGAGGAGCTAGACTCCCTATAAGTAGTGAAGTAGTCCATCAATAAAATTTATCCCAACTATTATTTTCTACATGGTATCAGAAACATAACTCTCTCTCTCTCTCTCCACACAAAAAAAAAAAAAAAAAAAAAATTTTAGCCCCCTCCCGGAGCAGCCCCCCCCCCCCCCCCCGACCCCCCTTTCCCCCCCCCCCCCCCTCCCGGAGCAGCCCCCTTTCCCCCCCTTTCCCCCCCACCCGCTGACCCGCGCCCCCCCCCCCCCCCCCCCCCCGCTGACCCGCGCCCCCCCCCCCCCCCCCCGCTGACCCGCCGCCCCCCCCCCCCGCCCCCCCCCCCCCCCCAACCCACCCCTTTACTGCTGCTACAGCACCCTTTTTAGGGTTTTCTTTTTGCTGTTTCAAAAAAAAAAAAAAAAAAAACAGATTTCTTCTCTTAGAAGATCTCTGTAGTTGCCTCGAGAATCAGAGTTCCTTCTCTTTAGAAGATCTCTGTAGTTGCCTTCGAGAATTAGTACCTTCTTTTTAGAAACTCTGCTACGAATACGAAATCTCTTTAGATCTTCGTATCTCAGAAACGTTGTCTTTACAATCGTTTCTGCACGGCTGGTATACCTCTGGTTTGTCTCATGCAAGGAGGCACAACTACGTTGGTTATCCTTGAGCCGTCCGAACGCATTATCATGACGCGGTTCTAGTTGGTCGTATAAACTACGACATATCAGTGAGGGATCTCGTTTTGTTGTTTCCCCCCGGTAGCTGACTAAGACGAAGACGACTCCAAAGAAGACGACTCCGGAAACAACAACACCTCACTGATTGCAGTTGCAGAAGTCATGGATTCCATCTATGAGAAGTTGACAGCAGAAGAAATGAAGGCCCTGGTCGAGGATCTCCTGACCAAGAGATTACCGGAGGCGACCCCACGCGTGACCCATACTGATGTGGATCCGTCACCGTACAAAATGGGAAAGTTGGACAAGCTGGAGACGAAGTTGGAAGGCACGACCAACTACTTGAAATGGTCGCGGCAGGCGATGCGGACGCTGAAAGGACGCGGCTTGGTTGGTTATGTTGATGGCCACACTACGGCCCCTGTCGATCACTCCTCGAAGGAGTTTGCTGTATGGGACATTGTCAACAATGTCGTGGCTGGTTGGTTGACAGCCTCTTTGACCGACCAAGTGTCGGGTAACGTTGAAGCAATGGAGGGAGCTGCTGATATCTGGAGAACGTTGAAGGACATGTACTCCGGTTCGGGTAAACCCATGCGAGTCTTCCAACTGCAGGATGAGCTCGATAGGGTAATCCAAGACGATCGTACCATCTCTGAGTACGCTGCCTTGTTGAAGAAGTACTGGTCTGATCTTGACCATTATGATCCTCTTGGCATGGATGATGCTCAGGTTGAACCGACTTTTGCCAAATATTTCCAGAAATTTCTGGATTATATTTCACGGCAACGGATGATGAAGTTTTTGAAGGGGCTCAACCCAGCGTTTGAGCAACGGCGGAATGTCCTTCTCGTACAACCGACGCTGCCGACATTAGAGGACGCCATAGCTGCCATGGCACAAGAAGAAGCACGGTTGAAGCTGATGCCTACCAAGGGTATCTCCCAGGGGGAGCAGGCCGGAGTTGACACATCTGCTCTTGCCACTTTCACACAGCCTCCTTCTACGGGAGGCGTTTGCCACAACTGTGGTGACACAGAGCATTACATCCGCTTTTGCCCAAAACCGACACGGACTCCCTCGAATGGTCGGGGTCGTGGTCGCGGTGGACGACGAGGTGGTCGAGGCAGCTACGGTGGTGGAAGGGGCACTTACTCTGGAGGCAATAAGACGCATCTGGCGGATGAAGGTGGGGACAATCAGCTGGCGGACATCACTCCATTTGAGAGGAAAGTTCTCGAGAAGATGCGCGGCTCAAAGCTTGGTTCTGGTGAAAGACAAGTCATTCCTGGGGCGCCGTCCGCTACAGGAGATTACTGCACTTACTTCTCCCAAACCAGTGCCGGTATACCTCCGCGTGCTCTTGCATCTGCCTCTCAGCCAGCTTGGATTATGGACTCTGGGGCATCTTGCCATGTCACGGGGTCCCGAGGAGAGTTCCGGGAATACTCTCCTCTAACGTCGCCAGAAAGCATTCAGACTGCTGATGGTACCTACAGGCCGGTTACGGGTAAAGGCACTGTTGATTGCACTCCTTCCATCACTCTATCTAATGTCTTACATGCTCCTTCCTTTCCTGTCAATCTTATTTCCATTAGCGCCATTATTCTTGATCTAAACTGTATTGTTTCTTTTGATATTCCTAAGGTAACTTTTCAGGAGAAGGGAACGGGGAGACGACTAGACACTAGCACATGGCATAAGGGTCTATGGTACTTGGACAGGAACGGTCTGGATAGAGCACTGGCATCTTTGGTTGCAGACGCCCAACCGGAAGTCTGAAGTCGAAGTGTCGAAGCCGAGCTGCTCCTCCAACATCAGCGTGTAGGACATTCTTCTTTTCCCATTATTGGTCGACTGTATCCGTCATTATATCAAAAAGCAAATAAAGAGTTGTTAGTTTGTGATTCTTGTGAGTTGGGGAAATATACCAGAAGCTCCTATGTGCATTCTGGGCATCGATGTTCTGCTGCTTTTGATATGATTCATTCCGATGTGTGGGGTCCTTGTCCTACAAACGGTGTTAACGGTTATAGATGGTTTGTTACTTTTATTGACTGCTCTACCCGCGTAACGTGGGTCTACCTGCTAAAGAATAAAAGTAATGTTTTCAAGGCATTTCAAAGCTTCCATCAACGGGTGCGGACACAGTATAATGCTCGTGTTAAGTGTTTCCGGTCGGATAATGGGACGGAATATACCCATAAGAGGTTTGCTGCGTATTTATCCTCTCATGGTATACTGCATCAAACCTCTTGTGCTTATACACCGGCTCAAAATGGTGTTGCCGAGCGAAAGAATAGGCACCTGCTGGAGGTGGCTCGGACAATGATGCTGGCTATGAATGTCCCTAAATTTTTGTGGGGGCAGGCTGTCTTGACAGCCTCTTATCTCATCAACAGGATGCCCTCTCAATTACTGAACTGGAAGACGCCTTTGGAAATGCTCACGGGGACAACTGCGTACACCGTTCCTCCGAAAGTATTTGGTTGTGTATGCTTCGTCCACGATAACAGGCCTGGTGTTGGTAAGCTGGATCCTCGAGCACTTAAGTGTATCTTTGTTGGGTACACCGGGACACAGAAGGGTTACGTATGCTGGAGCCCGGTTGAACGGAAGCTGTTTGTAAGCATGGACGTTACATTCAGAGAGCTGGAACCTTATTATGGTTCGGACGAAGGTTCTGCGTTTGGGAACACGTCTCACACAGCGGGTGTTAGACGTGAGGGGGAGGTAGTACGCCCAAACGTCGTTGTCGGATCGGTACCTTGTCCTGTCGTGACAGACTGGCAGAAAGGGGGAGACAACATCACTGATACTGATACGGAAGATGAAGAAGACAATACGTACATTACGCAGGGGGAGAAGCAGACAAGGGAAAAGGAGCTCCAAGTTTACAGAAGAAGACAGCAGAGGTCCAGTACTGTGCCGTACCCTGTGCCTATAGTGCCAAGTCCCTCGTCTACTCCTGCCCCGACTCCTGAAGATGTTACTCCCGTACCGGATCGCTCAGATTCGGAAGCGGATCTCTCCGATTCGGATGGTATGCTTTCTCCACCACCCATTGCTCCCTTAAGGAGGTCTTCTCGCATTAATGCGGGAAAGGCTCATATTCGTTATAAAGATTATGAACATGATATCGCCAACTACCTATCTTATTCTAATATTTCTCCGACTTATCAAACATTCCTCACTTCGTTAGACTCCACTTCTTTACCTAAGAATTGGCAGGAAGCAAAGAAGGACCCAAGATGGAAAGCCGCAATGATGGAAGAACTTGGGGCACTAGAGAAAAATAAGACATGGGAGCTGGTGCCATTACCTGAAGGGAAAAAAAACTGTGGGATGCAAATGGGTTTACACAGTGAAGGAGACACCAGAAGGAAAAGTTGAACGATACAAGGCGAGACTGGTTGCAAAAGGCTATACCCAGACATATGGTATCGATTATGATGAGACTTTTGCCCCAGTAGCGAAGATGAGTACCGTAAGAACACTGGTCTCCATTGCAGCAAACTATGGGTGGAAGCTACACCAGTTAGACATAAAGAACGCATTTCTTCATGGAGACCTACAAGAAGAAGTTTACATGGAGACTCCTCCGGGGTGCTACTCTGTGTCAGATTCAGGTGAAGGAACGTCACATGGAAAAGTGTGCAAACTGAAGAAGTCGCTGTACGGACTGAAGCAATCTCCTCGAGCCTGGTTTGACAGATTCAGAAATGCTGTCACTGGCATGGGGTACCATCAGACAAATGCAGATCACACGGTCTTCCTCCAGCATGCAAGAGGCCACATAACTATACTTGCTGTATATGTGGATGATATAGTAATCACAGGTGATGATGCTGATGAGATCACTAAGCTGAAGACGAAACTTGCCAAAGAGTTTGAGGTGAAGGACCTGGGAGAGATGAGATACTTTTTGGGTATCGAGGTGTGTAATGGTGAACAAGGAATTATTCTCTCACAAAGGAAATATGCACTAGATCTGCTGAAGGAGACAGGAAGCTGGGATGCCGAGCAGCAGTCACTCCAATTGACCAGAAGTGCAAGATGGGAGCAGAAGCAGGAGAGCCTGTTGATCGCGAAAGGTATCAAAGGCTAGTAGGCAGACTGATTTATCTAGGGCATACTCGCCCTGATATCTCATTTGCAGTAAGTGTTGTAAGCCGCTATATGCATGATCCAAGAACGGGTCATATGGATGCAGTATTTCAGATCCTAAGATATCTGAAAGGGACGCCGAGAAAAGGACTGTGGTTCAAGAAGAATGGATGCACAGATGTTGAGGGATACTGCGATGCAGACTGGGCAAGCTGCATAGACGACAGAAGGTCTACCACAGGGTACTGTATTTTTGTAGGAGGAAACCTGGTTTCATGGAGAAGCAAGAAACAGTCAGTGGTAGCACGGTCGACAGCTGAAGCAGAATACAGAGCAATGGCTCTAGGAGTATCAGAATTGCTATGGGTAAAGGCGCTGCTGACAGAGTTGAAGCTAGACAAGGGGACACCATTGCACCTTCGGAGCGATAGTCAAGCTGCGATAAGTATAGCGAACAATCCGGTTCAGCACGACAGAACGAAGCACATCGAGATCGATCGATTCTTCATCAAGGAAAAGCTGGAACAAGGGATACTGAAGATTGACTATGTTCGCTCAGAAGAACAAGTGGCAGACTGTCTGACTAAGGGTCTTAGTTCATTGAGTCTGTCAAAGCTATGTAACAAGATGGGGATGATTAATATCTATCGCCCATCTTGAGGGGAAGTGTTGAGAATCAATAAGGGACTTTTAGTCCCACATCGGAATTTGTAGTATGTAGAGGAGCTAGACTCCCTATAAGTAGTGAAGTAGTCCATCAATAAATATATAAAGTAAATTAATAATTATAAAATATTAATTATCTAATTAAATATAATTAACTAGTAATTATAATTACTAAGCACTTATGATTAATGTGAACATAATTATTTTATTAGTTAATTATAAGTTAAAAATAAATAAATAATTTAAATTTTAGTAAATTATTTTAATTTTAATTAACAATTCTAGTTATATAATAATATAATAGTATGTACTTATTTATTATCTAGTTAAATTTATAATCATCTATTAGTATTATATATTAAAATAATTTTGGACATGAGGATGTAAAAAATTCAAGTCCAATTTCCAACCAAACATAGACATAGATTTGACTTCAAATCCATAAAATCTTCAAATCAATGAAAAGTAAAAAAATATATTTTCAACCATTATTAATCCATCACCTAATATACACCTATTGGATTTAGTGTCAATCGCATGTACTCTTCTTCTACCTACTCTACTCTATGGGGGTGGGGAACGAAAATTACCTAGAGAAGGGAAGAGAAGGGTTTGAGTACTCGGCCGGCGTCGACGATCGGGCCTTGGGAAGTCGTGCGAGGCGGTGCGTTTGAACGGAGACGAGCGGGGTCTGCTAGGAGAAATTATTAGGTGCTCCTGGCTCACCACTGGACGTGCTGAGTGGTGAGCCCGGTCCAATGAACAATTGACACTTGGAATAATTAATTAATTTCATATTTTCCACATCATAATCGGACAATTCATAAGTTAGCTTAATATTAATATTAATTTTGATATTAATATTAATGTTAATATTAATCTTAGTATTAATGTTAATATTAATATTAATGTTAATATTAATGTTAATTTTAATATCAATGTTAACATTAATATTAACATCAATACTAAGATTAACATTAACATTAATATTAATTTTAATTTTAATTTTAATGTTAATATTAATATTAATATTAATTTTACTGTTAATATTAATATTAATATTAATGTTAATCTTAATCTTAATATTAATTTTAATGATAATATTAATATTATTGAATTTGTTAGTATTTTTGTTATCTTTAATATTAATGTTAATATTAATATTAATATTAATTTCAATGTTAATATTAATATTAATTTTAATTTAATGTTAATATTAATATTATTGTTAATATTAATTTTACTGTTAGTATTAATATTAATGTTAATCTTAATATTAATTTTAATGTTAATATTAATATTATTGATTTTGTTAGCATATTTCGTTATCTTTTCATATCTGATTATGATGTAAAAAATATGGGATTAATTGGTTATTCCAAGTGTCAGTTGTTTATTGGACCGGGCTCACCACTCAGCACGTCCAGTGGTGAGCCGGGAGCACCTAATAATTTCTCGTCTACTAGGGACGAGACAGATGGTAAGGAGGAGAGAAGAATATATGAGAGGGACTCTTGTTATATATATAAAGAGAAGGCTGACAGGAATTTGTTTGATTTGGTATAGGTGATTTTCTGCTTCTCCCAGTAATAGTAGTTTAGGATTTAAATTTCCTCCGTATCATCTTAATATTTTTTGTATCCATTTCCTTGTATGATAGTTTGATTTATTACTATTACTATCTATCACCTAAAAATTTGTTATACAAGTTTTTTATTGGGAAGATTTATGAAATGTCCAAAAACTAAAAAAAATTTATGTAAAACCCACCGCTAAAAAAACTTTCATCGCGTGCCCAGAATTAGAGAAACTTATCCAAAACGGGTTCCAAATGACCCTTTTGCCCTTCCTTTTAATTTATTGAAAACACCCACGAAACTGCTCTTAAAAAAAAGTTTCGATACTTCATCTTCTTCCTTACGCTGCTCACTTTTGAATCTAGGTTTTTTCCTCAAAAATCTTCAAAAACTCGTCGAAAAATTTCGGAAAGACTGGGACAAACGACAAAAATGCTAAAACGGAGGTCCAAACATCATTTTTTTGCGAATCTAAAATTTCGGAAGGCCGTCTAACGATGAAGCTATTACTTTCAGTCTCCTCGACGATACGCTCATTTTGCGACAAACGGGACCTCGTTTCGACCTCCCAGTCAAAAGTTATGGCCCTCCAAAGTTTCAGCTGACCATAAAATGCAGGAGAATGGCCATTCTCCGTGTTAGAACACGAAAAATGTTAATTTCACATGAGGGTGGTCATTCTCCGTATTAGTAACACGGAGAATGGCATTCTCCGTCTTAATTTACACGGAGAATGACCATTCTCCGTGTTAGTAACACGGAGAAATGACATTCTCCGTCCTGAAAGTTACACGGAGAATGGCCATTCTCCGTCATAATTTAGACGGAGAATGGTCATTCTCCGTCTTAGTTTACACGGAAAATGGTCATTCCAGTGTTAAAACGCAAGAGAATGACCATTCTCCGTGTTAGAAACACGGAGAATGCCATTCTCCGTGTTAAATAAAACGGAGAATGTCATTCTCCGTGTTAAATAAAACGGAGAATAACATTCTCCGTCTTAATTTAAACGGAGAATGACATTCTCCGTCTTAATTTAAACGGAGAATGGCCATTCTCCGTGCTACATTAAGACGGAGAATGTCATTCTCCGTTTTATTTAACACGGAGAATGACATTCTCCGTTTTATTTAACATGGAGAATGGTCATTCTAGTGTTAAAACGCAGGAGAATGACCATTCTCCGTGTTACTAACACGGAGAATGTCATTCTCCGTGTTAAATAAAACGGAGAATGTCATTCTCCGTGTTAAATAAAACGGAGAATGACATTCTCCGTCTTAATGTAGCACGGAGAATGGCCATTCTCCGTTTAAATTAAGACGGAGAATGTCATTCTCCGTTTAAATTAAGACGGAGAACGGCATTCTCCGTTTTAAATAAAACGGAGAATGGCATTCTCCGTGTAATTTAGTTTTTTTTCATGAACAAAGAGTTTCGTTCTTCTTTCAAAACGATGATAATTCTGATGGAAAAGAAGAAGAAAGATATTCTCTCCACAATTGACCTAATTGTCGGAAAACTTCAAATGTCTCCACGATGAAGATGAAGATGATGATGATGATGATGATGACGAGCGATGATCTGAGTTCGACTGAAGAAAAGCACACCGAACTACGAACGATCTTTGCGATCTCTGCTGAAGATGAGAGCAATGGAATTCAGATTTCCAGTGAAGAAGAAGAAGACGAAAATCACAATCCAGATCTGAGTTTTTTGAATTCAAATACATATAGATGACCAATTCGCGCGGAGGGGTAGTTTCGGTATTATAAAAATAGCAGTTTCTAGCGGGTGGCATCTAAAAGGGAATCTTGAAATATTTAACGTGAAAATACTTAATTCTGGGTATTTCATAAAACTTATCCAGCGGGTGGGCATTTCATAAAAGCCCACCTCGAAATTGGGTTTCTCAGCAATTTTCAGTTTTTTATTACTTAGATTATTTATCTATCATGTATTTAATATATTTATTTTATTCTCTATGTTGGTTATTCTATCGGTTCAAAATTGGTATACCTTATATTAAACAAAAAAATTTAAATTTGAAAATTGTGGATTTGGAACAAGAGTTACAAATCCCTTCCTTGTTCTTGTTCTTGTGAGTTTCCTATTTATTTTTACTAGCATATGTGCACGTGCCTTGCACGTATTTTAATATTCTTTTAGTTAATTTAGAAAAACTCTTTAGGAAGATCAAGGGGTAGTCTTCACAATTATTAAGTTGTCCTTATTAAAATTAGTGAACCATTTTAAATTAGTATAGACATGTAAGGGTATTTTTGGAATTCAAAAGTTTCACCATCAAATTTTCCTATTATATAGGAATAGATAGATTATCAAGCACTAATATTAATGTAAAAGTTGCACAAGAGGAAATGGTAGACATTATTCCTTAGAGGATGATTGGTATGCGGAATATTATATAGCTGAAAATTCTATAATTCAAATTTTTTTTGCCCAATGCATTATTTTCTTGGATATTTTTTATTACCACCTTTGGTACATAATATAATATTTTCGGATATATATAATTTATTTTCGGTTATTCTTTATTACTACGTTTGGTACATAATATAATATTTTCGGGTATATATAATTTACTCATGTATATTATTTGTTACCATGTTTGGTACATAATAAAATATTCCTTGATATATATAATATATTTTTGAATATATATATATATATATATATATATATATATATATATATATATATATATATATATATATATATATATATATATATATATATATATGATGCAAATGACCTCTAGCCTAGTGGTTAAGAGAGATGCATGCGGTCCAAGTGGTCAGGAGTTCGAGCCCCAGTGGAGGCGAGTTCGCCATAATTATCCATTGCTTCAAAAAAAATAAAATTATATATATATATATATATATATATATATATATATATATATATATATAATGAAAATCTTTCTTATAATTCTTATAAGGTTCTCTAGATAAAATAACAATTATGTTGATTAGATTCTTTTAAAAGACGGCCAATATATACGAGAGATCAAACATATGCACCTACCATTCTTCTTTGAGCGAGTCGTCCAGAACAAAACATATAAAAAGCCATTTGTTATTAAACCTTCGAAATTTTCATAAGCATGTGCTTAAGCCTTTCTCTTCAAGTCCAAGACAACTGGGACAAATTTTCATGCTGCCACAAATATGTATAATCCATTTTCGACATAAAATTTAGCACCCTAAAACCAGGTTGCAGCTATATAGAAATTCCACTATATCAAAGTTGCAAACATTATAGCAGTTTAGATCATCAACAAAGCTAACAAAGAGTAATTTCCATCTGTATTGTCGAAGTTCCTCAATACATAAAAATCAAAAAAAAAAAAAAAACATAAATCAATTTCCATTCCAATGGTCAAAAATGTTGTTATCTGTTCTACTGTATAATAAGAAAACTTGGTGGAGAAACTTTTGATTTTCTAAATTATCCTTGAGTGTTTTATAAACATGATGTTATCATGTCAACTTGCATGGCATCTATGTTTAAGAGTTAAAACAATAAAGTTTGCATGCTATGAAGACTTTTCTTTCTATACAACTCTTCATGTACCAATGGTAATAATTTTTTTGTTCTTACCATTTTTCAAAGGTTATTATTCTCAATAGAAAATTATAAAAAAGAATAAATTTCGTACTTTGAATCTCTTGGCATTGTAAAAAGAAAACATACACGTGAATAGTCAATTGGAAAAGATAGAAAAACGGTAGCTGACCTTATGATATTTTGATTGAAATGTAAAATGCGTACATGTAGACTACCTGTATAATATAATGGGATGGTTTTCTTGGTTGTAGATGTTGTATTTGATCCCAAGGCTGCAGGAAAGCTTTATTGTGCCAAATGACATATGCAGTTGAACTCCGCCTGAAACAGTTATTCCCAGGACCGACGAGGAGGTTGGAAAAACTGTTGGCTTATGGATATGTAGACAGATAAAAGTCTTTTTTATTTTATTTTTTATTCTCACTCTTTAACTCCTTAACTGGGAAGGATAGATGGATGCTACAACTGCAAAAAAAAAAAAAGAAAAAAAAAAGAAAAGAAAAATAGTAACAATATATTAAATCATATACATAATTACTTCCCAGATATATACCATAAACCTCGGACAAACCACGTCGTCTAAAGTTGAAAAACAGTTATCTAGTCAGAATTGGAGCAAGATCACCATAACACTACACTACACAATATAATATACAAGCACGCATAATAGCAATAAGGAAAAGATGAATATGATATGATACAACAGAGACCACTCTTGGAAAATAGTTTGAGAGTACAATTATGACATAGAACAGTTGAAGTTATAATTAAGACACGAAAATAATATGAGAGAACGACTAATATAATAATATGGACAATATGTCAATTACACGAATCAAATCACGTGTACAGTGTGTTTTACAATACAATTATTCCACATGTGGACGGGTTAGGGCATCCGGCAGTCGGTACGTGAGGTGCAATGACTGCTATCAACATTGACATTGGAAAAATATTGTACATTGTGTAGACCACATGCATACTAGTTGTATTATCCCTCCCGACTCTCTCACAAGTAAATATCATCACTTTAACATTAACTTTAAACTTAAACATTGAACATTGAATATTGAACATTGGCCATTGAAGGAAAAGTATTAAATGTACATATATGATAACAAGTATAACTCTCGTGCACAGTAATAGAAAGATAAGATCAAAATTTAAAAGAGAATAATAACATTCAGCATAGAATAAAGGCAACATAGGTCATAGTGATACTTACCTTGCTCCATTAGATGATGAAGTCACAACCCAAACGTCGTAGACCGATCTACTCCATCACATAAATAACCATAAGTTAGACTATAAAAATTCCACTCTACAAACCGTGAAAAGTGGCTAATGGTTTAACCTAACTAATCATATTTAATTATGGAATAAACCATCTAAAAACCTAATTTAATCTAATATAATTCTGGAATTAAAATTAATTACTAATTTTTAGCCAAGAAAAATTATGGTTTCCAATTTGGAACCCGTGGCACGCAAATCGAGGCGCATCGATGACTACGTAGTCAAACAATACAAACTCTATGACTTGAGTGTGCACCCTAGTAGATGTCAGCACCACGAGTGCACTGGAATCGATCGTGCCACAAAATCACATTTTGGTCAAAAGATATCGTCGTTATGGTTAACGTGACCAAATCGATGATTTATTGACAAAACTAAATTCTATGAATTAATAAAAAAATATTAAAAGTATTAATTCTTGGAAAAAAATATATGTCGTAGATCTCTGTGTTAGCTTTTCGAAACTTCAAACGGTTCTTATTTCTGATTCCTGGTTCTCCCGAAAACTCGAAAACACCGAAACGTGTCAAATTTTAGACAACTGACACTCTACGAATTTCCCAAAAATTTAGGTTCAAAAATTATAAAAATAAATTAGACATTCAGAAACTATACCTCAATACGCTTCCCACAAAAAAGGCGCTCGAAAAGCACGTCGGAATTGGCGGCAATCGCTTCGGGAAGTTGAAGAACACCTTCCTAAAATCGATTGATAATAAAACCCTAAAAAAACTATCAAGTAAACTCTTTTATTTATAGAGGAGAGAGGAGTCATGGCTGCTAGGGCGGCAGCTTGCTCGGGCCACGTGGCTGAATCTGGGCTCTCAATGCCCAGATCAATGGCAGAGGAGAGTCCGGCTCGGCTTCAATTTCTGAGTCCGGCTCGGCTTCCTATTCAGGTGTCACGTTCCACTCCCGTAGGAGCGATCGTCCTCGCTAAGGCGTGATGCCGCACGGGCCTAGGTTGCGCCCGTGCAAGGCCAAGTCCAGAAACGGCCGATTTGAGCTAGGCCACAGAGTCGCACAGAGTGTCCCCATTGCAGCGGAAAGTAAATGAACACAAATTGAAGCGAATTCAAACTCTTTATTGATATTCGAGAAGTTTACAAGCGGCGCTAGGCCGATATTACAAATCTCTCAAGCTCTCACTCTGAAACATAAAAGGCGTGCCAAGTGGCTTATAAGATGGAATGATACATGGCGATGTTCCGATACATTATGTCCTGTATAGGGTGCTTCAGCTTCTTGCAACGCTTCAAGGCTCCAGAGATAGCTCCGCGCCATAGCACGTTCGAGGAAAGCTCCGCACCCGGCGACGTCTCCTGCATCCTGCAAGCAGACTGTGGAGTTATCAGTACATTGTTATGCACTGGTGGGGAGGCTAGCTCGCCCACAATGCTATCATTACCAAACACGTTCCATTTACTTTTGTGCACCGTCTATCATTCATTGTCTTTCTAATCTTGCCTTAGGATCAGTTTCATGGCATATTTCGTAACCTATCTCGTGTTGCCGAATTCAAGTGTCGCATGAAAATACATGCACGACTTACCCATACTTACCGTCCGGCCTTCCCTGTCCAAAGTAAACCAAGTTAGTCAACAATTCACATGTAGTAACTTAACGTGATTCATGTAAACATTCAATGTTAAGGGCGTGTCCCTGTCTCAGGTTCTAGCACGTTCTAGCACGTTGTAGGCATGTTCGTTCTAGCACGTCGTAGGCATGTTCAGGAGTGTTACATTTCGAGCATGTTCAGGATGTTACATTTCAAACATGTTCAAGACGTTACATTTTAAGCATGTTCAGGATGTTACATTTTCAGCATGTTCAAGACGTTACATTTCAAGCATGTTCAGGAGGCACTTCATTTAGTTAACTTAGATTACTTGTTTTAATGTAAGGACTTGCACGTGGATTGCCATCAGCATAGCCCACTTAATTTACATGCATGGGTCGCTGGCATCACAAGCCATTTAGGACATATCACTTGGGCATTCTCATCTATCAAAGCGTGATGGCTGGTATACCTTGATAGTCTCTTGAAATGCCTGGCCTTACATCTCCTTGAGTGGTCGAGCCCCCACTCAAAGCAGCCCGTAAGCCCCATGTCTGATTTCGCCTAGGCCGGCTACGGTATTCCTCCACATCGCCCGTGCCGCAGAATCCTTTCTCATGACGGCCACGGTATTCCCCCCATCGCCCGTGCCGTTTGTCTACGACCATTTCGTATTGACTTATCATTTAACTTAACGGCTGTTTTGAGCCATAATACGTTATCGATCAGGTTGGCGTCCGTGCAGCACGGGTAGCGAGCCCCGTTGCAAGTGCCCGTCATACCTGTCGCTAACCATTCTTTCCTTTCTTATCTTTTATTCTTTCTATGTCTTTCTTTCACTTGTTTGTACATTCATTCATTCTTCACGTATTCATGTCATTCATTCGTGGATTCATTCATTCACTTATTTGTTCATTTATTCATTCATTATACAACTCCCTGTGCGGGAGTCGCCTTGGCGACCCATCGGTCCCGAAGTCTTCCAACACTACAAGAAGAAAACTCTTTTACAACGTTCCATCTACAACACTTCATAAAAATGTTGTAAATAAGGAGGGTCTTCTACAATCTTTATTGTAAAAACGTTGTGAAATACAGGTGCAAACAACGTTTTGTATTCAAACGTTAAGGCTTCTACAATGGTCATTCACAAGTTGTGTATTACTGTCTTCAACAATATTTTATTAACGTTGTAACATTTTTTTAATTTTGACAACGTTTATTTAATGTTGTCCAAGTTTTTAATTTTGACAATGTATTTAAAATATTGTAAAAATGTCATGTTCAACAACGTTTGTCAACTGTTATAAATTTTTTATGTTTCACGATATTTGTTCGATGTTGTAAAAATAATTTTATTTTGCCACTTTATATAAACGTTGTGTATGTAATATCATTTTACAATGTTTAGGAAACATTGCAAAAAGGTATTGAACAACTTTTATAAAATGTTGTAAAAGATGTGTATTTCACCAAATAAATTAAAAAAACTCCAAATAATCTAATAACTTAAAATATTTCTCCAAATAATCAAGTAATTAACAATAAATCTATGTTAACAAATTATTACCTATTTTGTATATGAAATTACAGGAAGAATGAATATGGATATATTATAATTGAAAAATACCATAAATATAATCTTCCTATTTTCAAAAAGATATCAAAAATATTTTATGGACTACAAATTTTGGAAGACCATGTCCCACCTCTCCCCTCCCTCCCCTCCCCCATGTTAGGTAATTTGAAAGATAGATTATTTTTTAGATTTATTTTTTCAAACAAATCTATCTATTTAAAATAAAAAAATAAATATCTCTCTATATATTTAAAAAAATATCATCTATATTTTAAAAATTAAACCAATGAATAGAATTTGTGTATTTAAAATAAAGATGGAGTTCATTTAAAAAAGGGAGAGATTTAAATTTTTTAAAGAATAAAAATTTGGAAGAGAAACGTGTATGTGTAGTGCTCCAGTAAGTTTTTTCGTAAAGTTAATCCATATATATATATATATATATATATATATATATATATATATATATATATATATATATATATATATATATATATATATATATATATATTAATCCCTACCCGCCTGCTCCTGATAAGGCAGAAGGAGAACCCTCGGCAATGGCACATGGATTCTATTGAGAAGGGCTGAGATGCGGCACCTTGAACTAGGTTCCTAATGTATCGATCAAACTCTTCTTTAGACCTGAGGGTGGTCATGAATGGAGCTTCTTGAATTGGTCTAGCCTGGGAATGGGAATATATATATATATATATATATATATATATATATAGGGTAAAGTGCATTTAAACCCTCCCTAGATTTGCCTCTTTTGCAAAATAAGACCTTTTAGAAAACTTAAGCAGTCCGCACCTCCTTAGATTTTTCGCGCGAGCAAAAAGGCCCTTACCGTCAATTAACCGTTAGAAATGGCCGTTAACAGCATTTAAAAAAAAAAAAAAAAACCTAAACTACCATTTTCCCTTCCCTACCAGCCCCCCTTCCCTTCCCACACTAGCCCCCTCCCATTCTCACCGCCAGCCAGCCCATCCGCCGGCCATAAACTTTGATGCAAAAGAGGATGCAAAAGATCAGTAGCTGTCATTTATTAAGGCTCTAAAGAAAGTCCTACCACAGGTAACTCATCAGTTTATCCTTTTTTTTCTTCTTCCAACTGTAAAAATCATATTTTGCGTTGGTAACTCATCTATGTCAGCACGAGTAATATTGATTTTCTCATTATTCCCTCTTTTGGCTAGACATGACTCGTATGAAACTTGAGCAGTGTTTTACCAGTTATTCTTTTATCTTTTGTTGTCTGTTCAAGCAAACTAACATATGCACAAGATATTTAAATAACAATATACTTCAGAAGTGGAACCAAAGACTATAATCATTAAAACGACAATATTAGTTCTCCTGAGGTGGCATCATTACATTAAACCTGTAAAAGCAATTGACTTCAAAATAGTTGACTTCAGAGATTTTCTTTATAATTGATCTTCGTTAGTATGTCCTGTAGGTATATACATATTGAGGTCAAAATCCTGGTAATATAGACCTTGAAATCACACTTCTGACATAACAATCCCACCTTGGATCTCAGGGGTTCCATTTTATTTCTCATTTGGAGTGTAGGAAGTACCTTGTCATATAGTATGTATATATGGGATATACTTGGCATATGTAGTTTAGGGATATACATATTGATATATAGTATATCGTAATACATGATACCATTCTTGTATTTTTCAAAGATTTATGCTATCAATTCTCAATCCCACCTTGGTTCTCAGGGGTTCCATTTTATTTCTCATTTGGAGTGTAGGAAGTACCTTGTCATATAGTATGTATATATGGGATATACTTGGCATATGTACCTACACCAAAATATATAATTTATAACATAATTTTTCTTTCTTTAGTAACGGTTATTATCGTGATAGACTTATCACAGTTATAACTGTTACGATAAATAAATAAACGTTACAAAAATTCTAATTATGTAGTTTAATTATTTTTATAATGTTTGTCACACTAAAATTTTTGACAAATTAGCAAGCAAAAAATTGAGATCCCAAATTTTACCGCACTCTTTTTCATTGTTCCCTCCCCCCTTCAGTTTCATGTGAAAACCTGCTCCCTCTTTCCATTTTCCTGTATAAACCCCTCCCGCTCCCCCCTCCCTCTATCGACTCTCTCTGTAGAGAACCCTCACTCTCAAGGTCTTTATTAAAAAAAACCCTCTCTGGAGTTCTGTGAAGCCTTCTCCATCACCCTCGAAGAATTTCTTCCTCTCTCTCGAGTTACAACCCGCCGGCCGAAGACAACGCGTTGTCCTCTCCATCACCCGCGAAGACTTGAAGGTACGTCCTCTCCTTCTCTCTCACAATCTCAATTTGATTAGGGGTTGATTTCGGTTTGATTTCGGTTTGATTAGGGTTTGAGAGTTTCCTTTTTTCCATTCTCTTTCACAATCTCGATTTCTTTTTTATTAGGGTTTGATTAGGCTACCACCACCACACCTCCAGCACTGTCGAAACGGTAAGGATACCGTCGGCCACCCCAAAGGCACTTCCCTCATTTCTTCTTTTCCCGATCAAGAAATTGATGTTCATCTTAGATTGGTTTTTTCTTCTTTATTTATACATGCTTTGCTTTCAACTATATTTTGAAAATAGTGCCGTGTATGTGCCGAATTGCATTCAGCATGACATGAGTCGGCCAAGGACACGCCAAACCAGCACCTTCTTTATTTTGTATTATGTCCTCGCTCCATGTCCATGCAACTCATATCATTGATGTTTGAACAACATTGATGCTGGTAGTTATAGTTTATTAGTATACTTGAAGCACTCTAGGGTCAAGACAGAATAATAGTTGTCCAGCGAAGTCTTTGGAAGTCAATTTCACACTAGTCATGGACTTGGATGTAATTAACAAGGATCACCGTTTGTTCTTTGTTTCAGTGTAGATATTCTAGTAAAATTTCATCTATTTTATTTATTTGCCGAGAACGGCTGCAAAAATGAAAAATGTTATTAACATTAATAACTTTTATGGTACATTACATTTGACCTCATGCAAGTTTCAATTCTTTCATTTACATTGTCTTTTTTTAGTGAAAAGTGAAAAGTTGTCGGTTAACTCAAAATGGACATTCAAGACTCATGCTTCAAAATTCTTTACTTTGTCTTCACTTGGTAAATTCTTTCATTTACATTTAGACATTCACAATTCATGCTTCAAAATCTTTTGTTAGACACCAATAAGCCTTTTAAAACCTTACTATTCATGTTTTGATTTTACTTCCTTAGAGAACTAGTAGTTTGTGTCGCCTCCGTGCATCTATTTGCTACCGTAAATAGGCAATTTACCTACAACTCCTGATATCCCTTTTATTTGGTTGTTTCGTGGCTTCCGTTTGTGATATTTCCAAGTTACTGCCACATTTGAAGGCACTCAAATCGATCTGATTATCATGCTTTTTTGAAACTTACCCTCTTTTTTCTAGATATGGGCTTATGTGGTGGGGATTGCATATTAGGAACTTGGTTGGACATTGTCATATGTGGGTTGCTTTTGGAATCCACAATAATTTGATTCTAATGTCTGGTACCCATTGGAGCTAAGTAGGCAGAGAGTTTTGGTTGCAAATTAGAGCTGGATTACCATGAATCTTTTTGGAAATTGGACTGATATTCTCAATATAGGGTAGTGTTGGCTAGCTGCCAGTCATACCTGTTAGTGGTTGGTTCAGTTACATGATACACGAAACTGGAAGGTCCCATGATAGACCAAGCTGGTGGTGGGTTATATTAGTGAAATGTTCCCTACTAGTAGATTGTACAGTTTGAAGCCATCATCGGAGCCATGTCTAATCTCTAGGTAAATTAAGCCAAATACTAAGACTCGTAGAGTAAATGTGTGTATTGTGGCTATTGTCTTATGTGAGTAGACCTTGTGATATAACGTGTACATTACTTTAAGCTCCTTTAGCAGTCATGTCTGTAATATTTATTTGTCCTTTATCTATTGTTGTTGTTTACTAAGATAATATGGTCTAGACTTGTCAGTGCTAAATTATTACTGATCCTTAAACTTGAAGGTTTTATATTGTTCTTATGTTTCTCACTTGCTGTGGAACTTGTACTCATCTAGCTGCAATTTTTTTCAGATTGGGCCTCGTTGCCACTACAAAGGTACAAATTCTTTATGATGCAGTTTTTAAAGTGGCTTTAATATGCATTATATCTTATTTCCTGGTTGTAAATTAATATAGAAAGTTTTCTCCTTTACTAAAATGCTAATTGTTGTATGAAAGATTTGTTATTAATAGCTACCATCTTAATAATTACATTTTTTTTTGCAGTCATCTAGTTGTTTGCAGATGACAATAAACCTTTACAGAAGCTTTGGTAGTTGCCAAAGTGAAAGCTTTGTATTTAAGCTAGTTGGATATTTGAGAACTACCTTTGTGGTTGTCCTATGTGTAATGGCTCTTCTCCCTTCCTCCTTGTGTAGGAACAAGGAATCACTTCGATTTGGATTTATATTAGTCAAAGTAGGTAGAATAAAACCAACTTACAGTTAGTCAAGACTAGATTAACTCCATAAACCTTTTCTTTTACTTGATTAGCCAAATTGTGTGTCTAACTTGGTTCGTTAGCATGTTTGTACTATTCGTAGATATATACTTGATGACTAGGAGGTTCTAAGCATGTTTGGGGCCTCAAGTCTTTCACTTTTAACAAGTACAACAAACATAATTAGTAAAATAATTGCATGACAATTACTATTTACCTATTTGTTGCAGTATCTGACAATGGAATATGTACCAAAAATTAAACTAAACAGGATAAAATAATTAGATCTGTTGGTGTTGATCAACAAAGGTACCAGATACTTGATGTCACATCCTTTTCTAGTTAGACCTTATAGATGTGCTATACAACAAAATACCTCTTGGATTTCGATTCAGGAAAATATTAAGGTATTCAATTTGATTACCTAGGACGAGGAATACCATGTGTACTTGTAGACCTGTAAATTACTCTCAAGCTCCACAAATATATGAACTCAGCAAGGTGAATATATATACACACACAATGTTCGATAGAAGATTAATTGGTTATGATAATGTAATATTGCGGTCAAGTACAACATCCCGATGGTGAACGTGACCCAGACTGTAAATGTAGTAGGTGCTCAAGTTGTTGCACCGAAGGTAGAAGCATTCTCATCTAGAGGGCCAAGCTCACTATTCCCTGCTACTCTCCAGACTCCAGGTTGTATATAATGGACAAAAGCAAATTATGTCTACTAAGAACAATGTGAACAAATATTTCTGGTACTAATTAATTGTTATATGTTTCTGATATAGCTTGATATCACAGCGCCTTGAGTTCGTGTCTTAGCTGCCACTAGAAATGGATATAGCTTCATGTCATGAACCTAAGAAGAGAGAAAGAAAAAGGAGGAGGAGGAGGAGAAGAAGAATAAGAAGAAGAAGAAGGAATGATTAGTGTTTTATGTCTAACTTGACAAATGAGAAGAAGAAGAAGAAGGAATGATTAGTGTTTTATGTTTAACTTGACAACTGACAATATGTGAGATTTCATTTAATATTATGTGAGATTTCATATAATATGCTGTTGTAGTGTCAATGTCTATGCTCAGGGAGTCCCAGATGGTGGTGGAGGTTAAGAAGGCAATAGATTCTTGTGACCATGTAGACAAGGTGAAATTTTAGCCCTTGATATGTTAATGTGAATTGTGGCTATACTATATAATGTAGCCAATAATTTGGAGGTTTTTTGTTCCAGGAAAGTGTGGTGATATGTTAAGAGTGATACAAGATGTGCTACTGATGGTAAGAATGACAGTCAATCAGTTACATTTGCACCATATAGCTCAAATTCAAGTTTAAGTTTGATCGAAGTTTTATTTCTTGGAATTATGATTTTGTCGATATATGAAAATGATAGGTAATTAAAGTGCACCACCACCTACAAAAGACTCTGATCTCTAATACTTGAATTTTGGTTGCTACAATCTTGACTCTCTGATGATACGATAAAGACGAGTCATGAAACCAAGTTTAATTCTAAATATATTTACTAAGCTCATTTTCTCTTGTATCTATGTAATTTTGAAGGTGAAGCAGAGAGATACAGGAAGTACCACCACCAAATGCAGATTGTTGTATCCCCCTTCAATGCGGTGGCCGGATTGGGGGCCGTAAGGACCTATACCGTACTCACCCTGCAGACGATATCGAGGCAATTTCGGTTCTGAGGCTGCAGTTCGTGGACCACCACATCAGACAGCAGAGGGTGACATAATAGCTGGGCACTATCCAGAACAATGCCTGGAGGCCCCAGAGGGGGTTGCAGCAGCTGGGCATGATCCAGAACAATGCATGGAGGCCCCAGAGGGGGCCGCCCGAGCGTGCCGTATCTGTGCTCCGCTCCTGGCTATTTGAGCACTTCCTACATCTGTAAGAACTCGGAACTATTTGAAGTAGTTACTCTTGAACTAAAACTTGACACCTTAATAAGTTTGATCAAGCTGAAAATGAAAGCTAATGACAATAAGTTAGAAAAAAAAATAGGGGAAACATATAAGAGGAATTCACAGTGTGTCATGGACTCTATGACGACTACTACTTTAAATGTTTGCTGGAAAATTGCGGAAACATATCTAGTTTCTTACTTGGAAGTGTAACAAACAAAACTAGCAAATACGCTTCATAGAAGTATCCGATCGGTACAATTAGTGTACAAAATATCAAGATAGCACTAAATGATGTCCATGACAACCAAAGTTTTAATCCTAATTAATTTACAAATATATCAAGTATTTTGTAGATGTCATTGTGGATAATTTGATTCTAGTCCTGTTGGCTGTTATATTCAAAGTGCTTAATCAAAGTGATCATGGCAAAATTTGCATATGATCTTGATGGCGAACTCAATGTTGGTCATGACAATGTCCGATAGGTAGACGTTCCTGATGTAGCAGTCACGTTTGGGGGACATCCTTATTCAAATGATGTGCAGCGAGTTGAAGAGATGGAGTCCCTCTGCCTTGACATCCGAGATGCCTCCAGACATCTCGCTTCCAAGGGCAATAGCGACACAGGACCTGGTTGAGCCAATGATTCCATGGATGGTGGTGTTGGAGGAAGGCCGAGCAAAAGAAATGTTGTACTCATCCCACCCACTCTTGATAGAAATGAGGTCCTCCCCAGTGCTTACGTAACATTCCTCGATGTAGACATTGTTCGATGAATCTGGATTCAAGTTTTGCAATTTTTTTAGAAGAAGAATGACAACTGAAACAATTTAGAAAGAAATCTCTGAAGTAGTTACATCCATATTACTAAATCATTTTATACTTGGTGTGTAAAATTCTATCTGGTAAGTTTCATGTTGAAGTTTGGAAATAATTTTGCATCAGTGAAAACACACTTCATGCTTAACTGTACTGAGATTTGAAAGGTATTATTGTTTGTTGTTCTTTTGATATTTTGTTTTCATTTGTGAAATATTTTGAAGAAGTAGAAAGAGAAAATAAAAACCCTCTCATTGGGAAAATATATGATGGTATTTATAGTATTGCTCATCTTTGTGCAACGTACTCAGGTGACTGTCATCCTCTTGTCTGACTGGTTTGATGTAGGTGAACAACAATATATGTAATTATTAGATGTTGGTTTTTGTAAAATGTATTCCTCACGGTAATAATTGTTACCAATTATTTTATTTTGTAACAGTTATAACTGTGACAACAACAGTAACAACAAGAGCGGGAGCAAAAGTTAGAAGAATGTATTTGTATTTGTATTTGTATTTATATTTGTATTTGTATTTGTATTGCGATTAATATATTTTTATTTATAAATTTTATATTTTTTTTAAAATGGAAGCATAATCAACAACGTTTCAAAAATGTCGTACGATAACAATTTAACAACTTTTCTAACCATTGTAAACTTCACTTACAATACTTATAAATTATTGTTGATATTATAATTATAACATACAAATATTATTTACAACGTCCAGAAAACATGATTGAATAAAATATAGAACATTTTTCAAAAGTAGTATAATTTTTTTTACAATGTTTGTACACTGTTGTGCAAAATCTATGTACAATGTTTATTGAACGTGGTAGATACTTTTTTTTACTACAGTTGTAGAACGTTGTTGAAATTATATTTACAACACTTGTAGTACGTTTTAAAAAGTATTTTTTACAATACTTAAAAAATATTGTAGAAAAGTTTTTATCAGATTTTATAAATTTTAACAATATTTGTAAACTGTTGTGGGAATAACTTCAACAACGTTTTTACAACGTTTAAACAAATGTTGTTGAAGATACCTCCCCTTTTACAACCCTGGATATAACAACCTTATACTAAACGTTGTAAAAGATATTTTACAACAATTTTTCAACATTGTAAAAGAGAATTTTTCTTGTAGTGCAATGTTGCTATACTCTACTCGGAACGACTATGTCGATAGTCTTCCGTTTCTTTATTGTAAACCGTTTATTGTTTCATTGTTGATCGCATAGAAAACTTGCATGTAAGCTTGTGCCTTAGCACGAGCGTAGAGCGCGGTACGAGAGTTTCTATATTTGCCGAGTTCTTTTCCATGTTCTAAACAAGCATACAAGATGGAATTATTCCCTTAGCTAGGTGCGTTGAGTCATTCATTTATTAGCATGCGCGGTGTTATCGCCTAGCGATTCTAGCAATAGTGTCCGTATTGTTATGTGTCTAGGCTAAACAAAGACGGGTTCATCGGAGCCACCCACCTTAGCGATGTTCGCATCGGCCGAGCGATACTCCGAGCGCGCCTTTGAAAGTCTAAGTCTGGATTCCTCTTGACGGGCCAATGTAAGCCTTGCATCGATTCTTCATTAGGTCGATGCCAACTCTTCGGGTCGACGGCTCGTTTGAGTCGTTGCACTTGCCGTTTGAATCGGCGTTCCGCTAGGGCGGAGCGGGTCATTACATAATACACCACTCAAAATAAGTCTCGTCCTCGAGACTTTCCGAGTGCAGGTCATCCTACCATTCCTTTAACTCGTGTCGTCATGTTTCTTAGACAATCCCTATCGAATGGCTTTACCGCTCGATGGCATCGAGCTATACTCGATACCTTTCCAAGTCCCGTGTCTGCATATGTTTGGTCGATTTTATTGAATAACTTTTCATTCATTTTAGAGTTGATGGTACTTATTCAATTCAAGTGTTTCTTCGTCTTGGTAGCTATTTCTTCGTGTCATGGGACTGAAATGGTCGCACGAGGTGCATTGAAATTCATCAAGTACGAGGGTCGTAGGCTGAGGCAAACTCACTTTCGTTTATCTCGGTCATCGAGATGACCCGATTCGCTTTTCAAGCGTTCTTGTCCACGAAATCAGTATGATTTCTTCTTAGCGGGGTCGACCAAGTCTAAGTAATTTTCGTCCGATTCAAGACCAAGTATTGCACTATCATCGAGTATATCTTCCTATCAATGGTCCAATTCATTATACCAACTTTTACTTGCACGATATCGATTCCATACCATTCACTTGTTTAGGGCTAATCTTGTCGTCGTTCACGCACACTTTGCCTACACGTTTCTTTGATTTCGAGCCACGCTCGTACTAGTATCATTCCTTTCTTTTAACACGATTTCAAGTTCTCGACACTCTTCCATTCCTCAAGTCATGCTTGAACTCAACGTATCACTTGGCTGGATCGTGCACGCATTCCAGGCGTCCCCAAAATACATGCATTCAGCCAAGCCGCATGATAAAGAATTCGTCATTCTCACTCGAATTGCATCGTGCACATACTCAGGCGTCCTTAAAATATATGCATGTCAGTCGAATCTCGTGAGCAGGGTTTCCTATTCTTGCATCATTCAATCCATCCATGTCAATCCTCAAGATCAATCTTTTGATTGTAAACACTTGAAACAGGGCGTCTCGCCTAACCGCTAGGCTATTTTTCAAGGCTAAGTCAATGTCAGGATTGGAATCATAGTTCCCCAACAATAATTCCAACACTGACCTCCAATCCTAGGGTGAAACCAAGGTCGATAGCACGGGGTTTTCTACCCAAGCTCGCGTCACTCAGATTTCTAAACATCGAGCACGATCATCTAATTCGCATCAAGACATCGTTGCACATATTCGATTCCATTAAATTCACCAATTCTAACCAATTCATGTATTCGATCACGAGATCGTCTAGCTTTTGACAATATGTTGCGCCCCAATCTCACGCGAGTCTGATTATCCACGGTGGTTCATGAATCACCATGCAACGCTCCCGTGGAGTAATCATTCTCATCGGGGCGTAACTCTTGCTTGCGTCTAGACTATTCATTCTCGATACGCGGATTGGACCTACTCAATCCTCAAGTTCGATCATCAAGTGTCACACCCCAGAACCAGAATACTGGAGAGCGGGGGAATGACTCAGCCAGCTACGTATTACGGGTAGATGAATACCGTATAATACGATCAATGCTGTCTAACCAGACGAGGGGGTGCATACTACATAAAAGTCTCACTATGGTCATTTCGCATCTATTGTCTCAATTATTCAAATAAGAAACAGTAATACAGAACATGTAAGATAAAGCAGTAAGGCGTCCCAAACGCTCAGTCAGAATGTTCTGAAAATCTGGCTTTACAAAACATAGCCAGATGGTATAGTAAGGTATACACAATTGTTATCAGCTGCAGTCTGACTTAATTACAATCATGCAAAAGTAAGTACAAGACGATCCGACCAACATGTCGGTGCCAAACGGCTAAGTATAAAGTAAATGACAAAACGAGCGGTGAAGTAGGGAAACCCACTCGAGTCCTCCTGCGATCATCCCTCTAGTATTGACCATCTTAGAGGTAGAAGTAAGCTGGATCCTCGGGGACCGGCTCTAAATATGGCCATGCAAAACCAGAGAGGTCAGACCTCTAATAGCAAGTACCACAAGGAAGGACGATATGAAGGACTAAACCAGTAAGTAAGAAAATGTAATAATAGATCTCTGCCTCCCACTAGGATTCACATAACGTCACGACACTTCGAACCAACCTCCCAACCAAACAAGGACAGAAGTTGGCCCGTCATGTCCTGACATCCTGATCATCTCAGTTAGGCAACAGAGTAGATACAGTACACAAACAAATCCTCTTGAACGGCCAATCAATTCCTACGGCTAGCTATTGTGAGTCCCAAGTTATCCTGGAATTATGCAAAAATGGGGATTCCTCAGTTCTTACTATGTGCAAGCATGGCTAGTCTATCCAGTCAATCAATTGCGCCAATCATGTATTTAGACGAGTCCCAGCGGGACGCCCGCCGTTATAGCATGTACAATAATATAAGCAAATACTGTTTCCTGTCCGTGTGATAGATTTACAGTATCTGTGGGAACTAGCCGGCCCGTCGGGCACTTAATAGTCCCAAGGGGGCTGCCATGTAAGAACTCGGGAATCCATTCTCTCCATGCCATCATTATTTTATTTAACTTAATAGTCCGTACGTTGAGCGAAGTTCCATGCCGTGGATCATGGCCATTCAAATGAGTACTTTCGTACGGGGTACGATATGCGCAACTCTGCAACGATACCTGTGCGGCTAGGTTGTAGGTCTTACATAGCGTGATGCAACAATCAAATTAACCACGGAATAATCATGCCTTGACCATAAAGTACACATGCTGTCTTTGTAAGATAAATAGATAATTAAATAATAAATAATTACTTTGAAGCCTGCATGTGCATGTATGCCAATATTCGAGATCGGCTAATCGAGTATAATAGTTCATTACATGAACGTGTCTCATTCATTCAATTCAATAAGACGACTAGCCAGTCTCTTAGTTCCAATTAGGAACGCATGATCAATTATTTAGTCCATGTCATAATCATTATCAATGGTGACAAGGCATGAAAGTCCATCAATATTACATGGGTCGAGTCTATAACTCTCAGGGTTAAGTTCTAGTCATACTGGGTATCCATGGATCAAATCAGGACACAAGGCGCATTTTACATAACAATCCATTTTAACAAATTTAACATATCATGATTTATCAAGAAATTCACGAAAAAAGGCGTAAAGATATAATAGAAGAATTATCATGCCATCATTAAATGAATAGGTTGAGGAATAAATAAAAACACCCAGGTCAGGAAGTCACGCCAACAAGTCTATGCTAAGGCCAAAAGTCACGCAAGAAGTCTATGCTTAAGACCAACAAGTCACGCTAAGTCTAGCTGGGGTGAGCGTGGAAAATGGGCATGAACAGTGAGCGTGAAAAGTGATACACGCTGGCAAGCATGAGCGTGAAAAGTCACGCAAGCAAGCGCAGCGTGATCGTGAAAGAAAAATCCACGCACGCACAAGAGCGCGTAACTAAAAATCCACGCACTCATGGAAGTGTGCGTGACTAAAAATACACGCAGACTCGTGGATGTGTGCGTGACTAAAAATACACGCAGACTCGTGAGAACGTGAGCGTGACTGAAAATACACGCAGACTCGTGGATGTGTGCGTAACTAAAAATACACGCAGACTCGTGGATGTGTGCGTGACTAAAAATACACGCACGCTCATGAGAACGTGAGCGTAACTAAAAATACACGCACGCTCATGAGAACGTGAGCGTGACTAAAAATACACGCTAACATGTAAGAACATGAGCGTGTCTCAAAATCCATGCAGACACGTAGAGACGTGTGCGTGACTCAGCCTTCGTCCCAAGCCAGAAGATGAAGTTCCCAGCCAGAAAACACGCTAAGTTGGGAGGACCAAAAACCCATGAACAGCCGAAAATGTAACAACTTAGATCTAGAGAAAACCTAGCCATAGAAATCAAAAATGCTAAGAACTAAACTCTCTTGGAATCACAAGAAGAAGACAAATGAACCATAAAAACATGGTTCTCAAGTAGAAGCAAGTTTGCACTTGCCTCCTGCTGCTGCTGCTGGTAGGTGGAGAAGTGATGAGAGAAAGAAGAAGAAGTAATGGTGAGGATGAGTAATGAGGAGAGAGAATGGAGAGGGGTGGCTTTAAATAGGGGGAGTGGTGGTAGGTGGGAGCTAATGGGCCGGGTTGGATTCGAATTCATCAATGAACCCGAGAACCTAACCTAGGCCGAACCACATAAGCAAGACTAAAAGCAGGAAATAAAAGCAGGGAATAAAATACAGATAATAAAATTGTAAGAAATTAATTAACATGAAAATTAAAGAGCAGATAATTAATTAACATGAACTAGAGGAATTTAAATACAGGATACTACATGATAAATACTAAATAAATACACATGAGTTGTACATGTATATAAAAATACGTATTCCGGGAACGGGGAGTGACATCTCTACCCACCTTAGAAAAATTCCGTCCTCGGAATTTCAAATCCCAGCAGGTAGAAATATCGGAGCTAAACTAATACAAGCAATTCTAGCGAGCAAGCAATCATTTCTACCATATCAAAAGCAAGTACTATATATGTAAATTCATCAATCCATGATATCAAGTAGCTCTACCCATAAAGTGACAAGCATGAAGAATCAAGACAATCAAGGTATACGGAAAGAGATATACCTTGTGAGTCAAACAGGTGTGGATATCGTGATCGGACATCATCCTCACGTTCCCACGTTGACTCTCCCAAGGAGTGATGACCCCAAGCAACACGGACAAGACCAATTGTTCGGTTCTTGAGTATCTTCTCTCTTCGGTCCAAAATGGACACAGGCTGTTCCTCGTAAGACATGTTGGTACCAACAACCAGCTCAGAGTGATCGAGGACATGGCTTGGGTCCGATATATACCTACGTAATTGAGATACATGAAACACGTCATGCACCTCTCGTAACGAAGGTGGGAGGGATAAACGATAAGCAACATCACCTATCCGATCAAGGATAACAAATGGGCCTACGTACCGCGGACTCAATTTCTCGCGAACACCAAATCTAATGACCCCACGAGTAGGTGAGATCCGCAAGAATGCGTAGTCCCCAACAGAGAACTCTAACGACCTACGATGCTGGTCCGCCCAATGACGATGTCGATCCTGTGCAACTCGAAGTCGCTCTCTAATTCCCTTAACCACTTCAACCGTCTGAACAATCATTTCTGGGCCTAACATCTTCCTTTCTCCGATATCATCCCATACAAGCGGTGACCTGCACTTCTTACCATATAGTGCTTCAAATGGCGCCATCTGGATACTGGCTTGATAACTATTGTTGTACGAGAACTCAACCAAGTGCAGGTGGCTCTCCCAAGATCCTCCAAAATCTAAAGTGCAGACTCGTAACATGTCTTCTAAAGTCTGAATCGTTCTTTCTGATTGCCCATCCGTCTGCGGATGGTAAGCCGTGCTAAATCTTAACTTGGTACTAAGATTATGATGTAAGCTCTTCCAGAAATATGATGTAAAGCGGGTATCCCGATCCGACATAATACTGACAGGGACTCCATGCTGCCTGACTATCTGTTGCATATATAACTCTGCTAACTTTTCTGTAGATTGTCCTACTCTGAAAGGAAGAAAGTATGCTACCTTCATAAGTCGGTCCACTATCACCCAAATAGCGTCCTTACCACTTGGTGATCTCGGTAAACCGGTTACAAAGTCCATTGTAATATGCTCCCATTTCCATTCCGGAATAGGAAGCGGTTGCAATAACCCAGCTGGCCTCTGCTGTTCTGCCTTCACTTGCTGACATACCAAGCAACGGGAAACAAATCTAGCTATCTCCCTCTTCATTCCGTTCCACCAGAAATGCTGCTTGATATCTTGGTACATCTTGGTCCCCCCAGGGTGAATAGAATATTGAGAACTGTGAGCTTCTGCCATAATCTCCTGTCTGATATCTCCACTAGGCACACATAGACGTGATCCAAACCTAAGTGTACCATCTTCATGAATTCTCATCTCCTTCCTGAGTCCTGACTCACATTCTGCCCTAAGCTTCTGAATCCTTGGTTCTTGTGCCTGAGCTGCCTTGATCCTGTCTACTAAGTCAGATTGAATTTGCAGACTTGTTAGAACTCCTACATCACTAGGAAGTATAACTTCGATGCCCATCTCCTGAAGGTCTTCTAAGATATGCCTCTGCGTTGTCAACATAAATGCACCGCCTCTCCTGCTAAGAGCGTCTGCTACTACATTAGCCTTGCCTGGATGATACTGAAGCTCCACGTCATAATCCTTAATCAATTCCAGCCATCTTCTCTGCCTCATATTCAGCTCCTTCTGAGTAAAGATGTACTTCAGACTTTTATGATCTGTGTACATCTACACCCGGTCACCATATAGGTAATGCCTCCATAGCTTCAGAGCAAACACTACTGCCGCTAACTCCAAATCATGAGTTGGGTAATTCTTCTCGTGGTCCCGAAGCTGCCTAGATGCATATGCTATCACCTTCCCATGCTGCATAAGGACACATCCAAGTCCCTTACCTGACGCATCACAATATACTGTAAAACCTTCGGATCCAACTGGCAATGTAAGAATAGGTGCTGATATCAATTTCTGCTTCAAAGTCTCGAATGATGCCTGACATTCTGCCGACCAAACGAATGGTACATCCTTCCGGGTCAAGCGGGTCATGGGTGCTGAAAGTCTTGCAAAGTCTGACACAAACCTTCTGTAATATCCTGCTAATCCCAAGAAGCTCCGCACATCTGCTACGGTCTTGGGTACTGGCCAACTTTCTACTGCTTCTATCTTCTTGGGATCTACTGCTACTCCAGCTCTTGATATGATGTGACCTAAAAACGAAATGTGATCCGACCAAAACTCACACTTGCTGAGCTTGGCATACAACTGGTTCTCTCTCAGAACCTGCAACACTTTTCTGAGGTGGTCTTCATGCTCCTCTTCACTAGCAGAGTATACGAGAATGTCATCAAGAAACACAACAACAAACTGGTCTAAATATGGCATAAAGATACGATTCATCAAATCCATGAATATTGCTGGAGCATTGGTCAAACCAAACGGCATTACTAAGAACTCATAATGCCCATACTTCGACCTGAATGTTGTCTTGGGAATATCTTCCTTCTGAACCCTCACCTGATGGTACCCTGAACGAAGATCTATCTTGGAGAAAACTCTAGCCTTGCTCAACTGGTCAAATAAGTCGTCGATCCTGGGTAATGGGTACTTGTTCTTCACTGTTGCCGCGTTAAGCTTCCTGTAGTCAATGCATAATCTGGATGACCCATCCTTCTTTTCCACAAGTACCACTGGTGCTGCCCATGGTGACACGCTAGCTTGGATAAACTTCTTCTCCTTCAGTTCCTCAATATGCTGATATACCTTGGCCTGCTCTGAATCCGCCATTCTGTAAACCCGATCTGATATCGATTTAGTTCCTGGTGCCAATTCTATACTGAACTCAATATCTCTAACCGGTGGTAGACCTGGAAGTTCTTCAGGAAATACGTCTAGAAATTCTTCAACTACCTTCGGGATCTGAACTTCTTCCATTGCCGCTACTACTCCTTGCTCTGGTTGAGTTGCCTCTGATCTGACTAAGGTGAACCGCTCAATGCCTGGAATATCAAAAGATACACTCCCTCTACGACAATCTATTGTCACATGACTGTCTTTCAGCCAGTCCATGCCTAAGATAATGTCGAAATTTTCGACAGGAAATTCTATCAACCGGGCAGGTAAAGAATGCCCGCAAACTACAATGCTACATGCTAGAATAACTCTACTAACTCCTACGAGCCCATTGCCAGTGAGTATATTCAACCTCCCTGGCAATGCCTCGAACTCCATTCCTAGTCGTGTCGCAAATTGTGCAGATATAAATGAATGGGATGCTCCCGAATCAAACAATGCTACTGCGGGATATGAGGCGCCGAGAATGTTACCTGCCACAACATCTCCCGATGCCAATGCCTCCTCCAAGGACAAAGTGAACGCTTGCCCTCGACCTCCTTGCTGGTTTCCATGCTGAGGCCTAGCCTGATGTTGCTGCTGGCCCCTTCCTTGATGATGCTGGGGTGGTCTATGTTGGTGTTGCTGCATCGGCGGTCCCTGCTGCCAAAATATCTGAGCCTGCGGACGCTGTGCCAACGGCCTTACTGCCACTGCTGGTCCTCGATATTGTCCTGCCCCTGGGGCTGGCAGAGCAGGAAACTGCTGCCCTGGTCCTCTTGCCCTCGAATTCATGGGACATGTGGTAACCCGATGGTCTGGATTTCCACATATCAGACACAGTCCTTTCAATGTCCGACACACATCTCTAGTGTGTCCCATCTTTCCGCAATAAGTGCAGCCCGCCGGGGGTTGCTGGTTCTTCCTCTGTTGCTGTTGCTGCTGCCTGGGTGGTGCTGGTCCTCGTATCGCCACATCGTGGATACGAACGCCAGTGGATGGTGCTGTTGTTCGGGGCGCTGCTCTCTCTCCTCCTTCAATCTGACTGTGGGATCTCTTCTGACCCCCAGTCCTTACTGCAAGCCTCTGAATGGTGATTTCATGCCTTCGAGTCGCCGTCAATATCTCATCAAAAGTCTGGTAATTGTGCCCCTCGATCAATTGCAAGAGTTCAAGATGGAACCCCTACTGAAACCTCATAGCCCTCTGGCTCTCTGTTGCTACCATCTCTGGGACGAATCTACTCAATCTGCAGAACTCCGCTGCATAAGCATCTACAGTCTTGCCGGCCTGCCTGAGGCTGATAAACTTCTGTTGTAGCTCAAACCGTGCCACAACTCCATAGTACTTGGTCTTGAATCTTGCAGTGAAATCGTCCCAAGCCACAGGACGTCTGATGCCCACTTCCTCTGATTCCCACCAATCACGTGCGAGATCCTGAAGTAACAACTTTACTAGATCCACTCGTTCTTTTGCCGGTACCTTAGCTGCTGTCAGAATAGCCTCCATGTCCTTAAGCCATGCATCTGCTGAGATGGCATCCTCCGTGCCCTCGAAACGGTGGGGGTTGTACTTGCAAAACCTGGCTGATGCTCCTGAATATGGCCTTGCCCCTCTTTCCAATGCCGTCTGCAATCCTTGGTTAAGCAACACATTCTGCTCTTGTAGCTGAGTGTGCATGCGTTGCTGGGCCAACATCTGATGTTGCTGAGTAGCCATCATTCCTCTCATGATCTCCAGAAGGGCTGGTGTGTCCACTTGGGTAGGTGGAACTGTCGGTGGTGGTGGAACATCCGGATACTGCGATCCAGCCGCTGGTTCCACTATCACTTCTTCCTGGGTAGCCTCTTGGGTTAGCACCGGCCCTTGTTGCTGACCAACAGGGTCAGGTTGTCCATGTTGCTCTTGTTGCTGTTGACCAGTCCTGGCAGATGCGGACGAAGTGCCCCTAAGAAAAGGGACAAGAGAACAATCAAACAACCGGACATGAAGGATCAATGAAGCCAAAGGATACCGGAATGTCAAGCAAGGGCTGAGAATAACGAATCATGAGATCAAGGGGGAACATGTGTGATTGAGACATCCTATAAATCGAAACACCCCACAAGTCTGAAATCGGACCTGCATGGGCCACCACTAAAACCTTGTCACGCCCCAGAACCAGAATACTGGAGAGCGGGGGAATGACTCAACCAGCTACGTATTACGGGTAGATGAATACCGTATAATACGATCAATGCTGTCTAACCAGACGAGGGGGTGCATACTACATAAAAGTCTCACTATGGTCATTTTGCATCTATTGTCTCAATTATTCAAATAAGAAACAGTAATACAGAACATGTAAGATAAAGCAGTAAGGCGTCCCAAACGCTCAGTCAGAATGTTCTGGAAATCTGGCTTTACAAAACATAGCCAGATGGTATAGTAAGGTATACACAATTGTTATCAGCTGCAGTCTGACTTAATTACAATCATGCAAAAGTAAGTACAAGACGATCCGACCAACATGTCGGTGCCAAACGGCTAAGTATAAAGTAAATGACAAAACGAACGGTGAAGTAGGGAAACCCACTCGAGTCCTCCTGCGATCATCCCTCTAGTATTGACCATCTTGGAGGTAGAAGTAAGCTGGATCCTCGGGGACCGGCTCTAAATCTGGCCATACAAAACCAGAGAGGTTAGACCTCTAATAGCAAGTACCACAAGGAAGGACGATATGAAGGACTAAACCAGTAAGTAAGAAAATGTAATAATAGATCTCTGCCTCCCACTAGGATTCACATAACGTCACGACACTTCGAACCAACCTCCCAACCAAACAAGGACAGAAGTTGGCCCATCATGTCCTGACATCCTGATCATCTCAGTTAGGCAACAGAGTAGATACAGTACACAAACAAATCCTCTTGAACGGCCAATCAATTCCTACGGCTAGCTATTGTGAGTCCCAAGTTATCCTGGAATTATGCAAAAATGGGGATTCCTCAGTTCTTACTATGTGCAAGCAAGGCTAGTCTATCCAGTCAATCAATTGCGCCAATCATGTAGTTAGACGAGTCCCAGCGGGATGCCCGCCGTTATAGCATGTACAATAATATAAGCAGATACTGTTCCCTGCCCGTGTGACAGATTTACAGTATCTGTGGGAACCAGCCGGCCCGTCGGACACTTAATAGTCCCAAGGGGGCTGCCATGTAAGAACTCGGGAATCCATTCTCTCCATGCCATCATTATTTTATTTAACTTAATAGTCCCTATGTTGAGCGAAGTTCCATGCCGTGGATCATGGCCATTCAAATGAGTACTTTCGTACGGGGTACGATATGCGCAACTCTGCAACGATACCTGTACGGCTAGGTTGTAGGTCTTACATAGCGTGATGCAACAATCAAATTAACCACGGAATAATCATGCCTTGACCATAAAGTACACATGCTGTCTTTGTAAGATAAATAGATAATTAAATAAAAAATAATTACTTTGAAGCCTGCATGTGCATGTATGCCAATATTCGGGATCGGCTAATCGAGTATAATAGTTCATTACATGAACGTGTCTCATTCATTCAATTCAATAAGACGACTAGCCAGTCTCTTAGTTCCAATTAGGAACGCATGAGCAATTATTTAGTCCATATCATAATTATTATCAATGGTGATAAGGCATGAAAGTCCATCAATATTACATGGGTCGAGTCTATAACTCTCAGGGTTAAGTTCTAGTCATACTGGGTATCCATGGATCAAATCAGGACATAAGGCGCATTTTACATAACAATCCATTTTAACAAATTTGACATATCATGATTTATCAAGAAATTCACGAAAAAAAGGCGTAAGGATATAATAGAAGAATTATCATGCCATCATTAAATGAATAGGTTGAGGAATAAATAAAAACACCCAGGTCAGGAAGTCACGCCAACAAGTCTATGCTAAGGCCAAAAGTCACGCAAGAAGTCTATGCTTAAGACCAACAAGTCACGCTAAGTCTAGCTGGGGTGAGCGTGGAAAATGGGCGTGAACAGTGAGCGTGAAAAGTGATACACGCTGGCAAGCGTGAGCGTGAAAAGTCACGCAAGCAAGCACAGCGTGATCGTGAAGGGAAAATCCACGCACGCACAAGAGCGCGTGACTAAAAATCCACGCACTCATGGAAGTGTGCGTGACTAAAAATACACGCAGACTCGTGGATGTGTGCGTGACTAAAAATATACGCAGACTCGTGGATGTGTGCGTGACTAAAAATACACGCAGACTCGTGAGAACGTGAGCGTGACTGAAAATACACGCAGACTCGTGGATGTGTGCGTGACTAAAAATACACGCAGACTCGTGGATGTGTGCGTGACTAAAAATACACGCACGCTCATGAGAACGTGAGCGTGACTAAAAATACACGCACGCTCATGAGAACGTGAGCGTGACTAAAAATACACGCTAACATGTAAGAACATGAGCGTGTCTCAAAATCCACGCAGACACGTAGAGACGTGTGCGTGACTCAGCCTTCGTCCCAAGCCAGAAGATGAAGTTCCCAGCCAGAAAACACGCTAAGTTGGGAGGACCAAAAACCCATGAACAGCCGAAAATGTAACAACTTAGATCTAGAGAAAACCTAGCCATAGAAATCAAAAATGCTAAGAACTAAACTCTCTTGGAATCATAAGAAGAAGACAAATGAACCATAAAAACATGGTTCTCAAGTAGAAGCAAGTTTGCACTTGCCTCCTGCTGCTGCTGCTGGTAGGTGGAGAAGTGATGAGAGAAAGAAGAAGAAGTAATGGTGAGGATGAGTAATGAGGAGAGAGAATGGAGAGGGTGGCTTTAAATAGGGGAAGTGGTGGTAGGTGGGAGCTAATGGGCCGGGTTGGATTCGGATTCATCAATGAACCCGAGAACCTAACCTAGGCCGAACCACATAAGCAAGACTAAAAGCAGAAAATAAAAGCAGGGAATAAAATGCAGATAATAAAATTGTAAGAAATTAATTAACATGAAAATTAAAGAGCAGATAATTAATTAACATGAACTAGAGGAATTTAAATACAGGATACTACATGATAAATACTAAATAAATACACATGAGTTGTACATGTATATAAAAATACGTATTCCGGGAACGGGGAGTGACATCAAGCACGCTAAGTCATTCCCGAGTCCACCTTCGCGTCAAACCACAAGTCGAAACATACAAATTGCCATGCCATACTAGTTCAATTACCCCCGCTGTATGAATCACCATAACAACGCTCACGCGGAGTAATCGCCCTAATCGGTGCGACGCATGTGCGAGGCTGGAGTTGCGCTCGCATAAGACAAGAACGTCAAGTTGTGGTTATCGATGAAGCAAATCCAACATTTCATTTCCATCCAAGTCAAGATCTCTATTCGATAGTCCGTTTATCATTTGTTCAACTAGAAAATCCTCGAGCCAAGTTTATCTTTTTCTCAACACGTTTCAATATCCCGAGTATAGCATCCATCGGAACAATGATATTTGCACGATCGTTATTCGTCGAGTCAGAGTACCCCCGAGTTATCGCATATCGATCTTTGATACACCTCAATACCATCGACGATATGCATAACCTGACGATCTTCCTTTGCAACCAATTTCGAGTCGTGCGACTGATGCTATTGTCCGAACTGGATATTCCATAATTTTCTCGATATTCAAGATCAATTTCGATCGCTATTCCTCAAGCTTGTTTCAAGATCGTTGTTCAAAACTCAAGTCACATTTCATTTGAATCAATCCGAAATCGTACGTGCAATCCTCTAAGTTTTCTCGATCAAGACCATTTATTGTTCCGAATTATTTTCTAACACGCGTTGTCCATTGACAAGTTGTCCGAACGACATCCTGTTCGGGACATTCGAAGTCACGACCAACTAAGTGTGACGCGTTCTAAGGCTTTACGCGATCGCATCGCTTCGCCGACATACTCCTTCTATCCGTATATCCTTTTGTCTCGCTCGAACAATTTCTATAATGTCCATACACCACTCAGGGTTCGAGCCACTCGACTAGTCGTCGACACTCACTCTTATCCTTCTCCGGACCTATCATATACACCACTCGGGTTCAAGTCATTCTATCAATCCTCAAAAGATCATTCGATTACCAATCGACATGTTCAATCGTGCATTTGCCCGTTCCTCACAGTCTAAATCAATCTTTCGTGCACGCCTAAGCGTGAACTCGATAGCATTCCTATCGATATACACTCTAAGTGTAGCTTCGTTCCCGACCGAGCGATACTTGATATCGCTCGCAACTCGATTGCACCAAAAGTCGAGGTGCACGACACGCGGACTAAGTTGTGCCGCATAACCATCTCGTACGAACTATATTCCGAGTTTGCACGCTCAATTGCTAGGGTCATCATAAGACTAGTTAGGCATGCACGCAACATGTTAACTTTAGCACGTATTTTCATTCAAGACAAGTTGACACCGTTCGGCACAAAGGCCTATCGATGCATTCGGCGATAGCCTACCAATGCGTTCGATTGAACGCCTGAACGAGCTTTTGAAAATATTAGACTTATTGTATGGAACATCCCAAGGCACAATGAGAGAGAGGGTACACTTCTTCTTCCAACGACGAGCTTTCAAAACTGAGAAATCGACATAAAGTCCAAGGACGTAAAGCGGTGCTCTGATACCAATCTGTCACGCCCCGCTCCCGTAGGAGCGATCGTTCTCGCTAAGGCGTGATGCCGCACGGGCCTAGGTTGCGCCCGTGCAAGGCGAAGTCCAGAAACGGCCGATTTGAGCTAGGCCACAGAGTCTCACAGAGTGTCCCCATTGCAGCGGAAAGTAAATGAACACAAATTAAAGCGAATTCAAACTCTTTATTGATATTCGAAAAGTTTACAAGCGGCGCTAGGCCAATATTACAAATCGCTCAAGCTTTCTCTCTGAAACATAAAAGGCGTGCCAAGTGGCTTACAAGATGGAATGATACATGGCGATGTTCCGATACATTATGTCCTGTATAGGGTGCTTCAGCTTCTTGCAACGCTCTAAGGCTCCAGAGATAGCTCCGCGCCTTAGCACGTTCGAGGAAAGCTCCGCACCCGGCGACGTCTCCTGTATCCTGCAAGCAGACTGTGGGGTTATCAGTACATTATTATGCACTGGTAGGGAGGCTAGCTCGCCCACAATGCTATAATTACCAAACACGTTCAATTTACTTTTGTGCACCGTCTATCAGTCATTGTCTTTCTAATCTTGCCTTAGGATCAGTTTTATGGCATATTTCGTAACCTATCTCGTGTTGCCGAATTTAAGTGTCGCATGAAAATGCATGCACGACTTACCCATACTTACCGTCCGGCCTTTCCTGTCCAAAGTAAACCAAGTTAGTCAACAATTCACATGTAGTAACTTAACGTGATTCATGTAAACATTCAATGTTAAGGGCGTGTCACTGCCTCAGGTTCTAGCATGTCGTAGGCACGTTCTAGCACGTTGTAGGCATGTTCGTTCTAGCACATCGTAGGCATGTTCAGGAGTGTTACATTTTGAGCATGTTCAGGATGTTACCTTTCAAGCATGTTCAAGACGTTATATTTCAAGCATGTTCAGGATGTTATATTTCCAGCATGTTCAAGACGTTACATTTCAAGCATGTTCAGGAGGCACTTCATTTAGTTAACTTAGATTACTTGTTTCAATGTAAGGACTTGCACGTGGATTGCCACCAGCATATCCCACTTAATCTACATGCATGGGTCGCTGGCATCACAAGCCATTTAGGCATATCACTTGGGCATTCTCATCTATCGAAGCGTGATGGCTGGTACACCTTGATAGTCTCTTGAAATTCCTGGCCTTACGTCTCCTTGAGTGGCAGAGCCCCCACTCAAAGCAGCCCGTAAGCCCTATGTCTGATTCCGTCTAGGCCGGCCACGGTATTCCCTCCATCGCCCGTGCCGCGGAATCCTTCCTCATGACGGCCAAGGTATTCCCCCCCATCGCCCGTGCCGTTTGTCCACGACCATTTCGTATTGACTTGTCATTTAACTTAACGGCTGTTTTGAGCCATAATGCATTATCGACCAGGTTGGCGTCCGTGCAGCGCGGGTAGCGAGCCCCGTTGCACGTGCCCGTCATACATGTCGCTAACCATTCTTTTCTTTCGTATCTTTTATTCTTTCTTTCACTTGTTTGTACATTCATTCGTTCTTCACGTATTCATGTCATTCATTCGTGGATTCATTCATTCACGTATTCGTTCATTTATTCATTCATTATGCAACTCCCTGTGCGGGAGTCGCCTTGGCGACCCATCGGTCCCGAAGTCTTCCAATGTTGCTATACTGTGAAACCCAGTTTCTGTAATATTATTTAATATTATTATTATAATATTATTACTATTATTATTATTATATTATGGGTTTAAAAATTAATTTCAAATTAATAATTGGTTTTGATTGCTGACCTGACCCGAGCCCGGACCAGTTTCTCGAAACCCAATTGGAACCCAATCCATTTTATTTAAAAATTTTGAGGTGGGTAGAGATGTCACTCCCCGTTCCTAGAATGCGTATTTTTATACATGTACAACTCATATGTATTTATTTAATATTTATCATGTATTATCCTATATTTAAATTCCTTTAATTTCATGTTAATTAATTATCTGCATTTTATTTCCTGCTGTTATTCTCTGCTTTTAGTCTTGCTTTTAGGTTCGGCCTATGGGTGGTTCTCCTCGGGTTCATGGTGGTTCACATGAACCGAACCCCACCTACCACCACCCCTTCCATTTAAAGCCCCCATCTCCATTCTCTCTCTTCATAAACTCTCCTTCACCATTACTTCTTCTTCTTCCTCATCACTCTCTTCCACCTACCAGGAGAAGGCAAGTACATCTTGTTTCTCCTTTACCCATTTTTATGGTTCATTTGTCTTCCTCTTGTGATCCTAAGAGAGTTTAGTACTTAGCATTTTTGATTTCTTTGGCTCGTTTCTTCCAGATCTAAGTTGTTGTATTTTCGGTTGTTCATGGGTTTTGATCCACCAAACTGGCGTGCTTTCAGAATAGATAGTTCCTTGTGGTAGAGCTTCTCATTCTTCACCATTCTGAACCATGGGAACCTCATTTCTGGCTTGGAACGAAGGTTCCATAAGATTGGAGTTCGGAAGATTTTGTCACGCTCACGTCTTTACGTGTCAGCGTGAATTTTGAGTCACGCTCACGTTCTTACGTGCCAGCGTGAATTTTTAGTCACGCACACGTCTTTACGTGTCAGCGTAAATTTTGAGTCACGCTCACGTCTTTACGTGTTAGCGTGAATTTCTTATCACGCTCACGCTGTGCGTGGGTGAATTTCTTATCACGCTCACGCTGTGCGTGCGTGAATTTCTTATCACGCTTTTCACGCTCACGCTGTGCGTGCGTGAGTTACTTTTCACGCTCACGCTGTGCGTGCGTGAATTACCCTTCACGCTCACGCTGTGCGTGCCAGCGTGAACCACTTTTCACGCTCACGCTGTAGCTCCCCTTCCCGAAAATATTTTTTTTTATAAAAATGTTTTATTCCTTTATTTGATTTAATGATGATATTTAGAATTTTATAAATAATTATTTACTTAATTATTACGGTAGATGATTTTAGCCATGGTTGAGATTTGGAGTACAAGGTGACTAGGAATGATGGCACGGGTAGTGCAGTGGCATGCTTTGACTAGTGTATTAGCCCTGGTAGAGAAGGCCGAGCCATAGTGATGTCATAACTAGAAAAACCAGGCTAAGTTGTGACATGACCATTATAAATAGTTTAATTATGTATTATTAATATTATTTGACGTCTAGGTGACCCGGTCGCACCAAACTAGTCAAACTGGACCCAGACTGAGCCCAAGCCCATGTAGTCATACGGTACGTTCAATGACATTCGTATTGACGTATTTTGATATGAGTGTGTGGATTTCCGTTTTAATTATTTTAATGAATATTTTCTAGTATTCATGTCTATAATATTATAAATATCATTATTATTTGTTATTCAATGATATTTGCAGAAGATAGGTCCCTGTACATTTTTGGGATTAATGGACGGTGTATAATGGTATATACACCGTTATTGGATTGTTGAATTTTATTATTATTATTATTCTTATTATTATTATTATTGTGATCATTATTGTTATTATCATATTATTCTTATTTTATTGTTATTATTATATATTTTTGTGTGTGTATATATATAAATATTATACGTGTATATATGCATATATATATACGTAAGAGATTATATATATATTGATATATATATATGTATTTGTATATATATAAAATATATATTGTATATATACGTAAGTGTGTATATATATATAAATATAAAATATATATAGGAATATATAAAATGTATATAGACGTATACTTGTAGGTATATATATATATATATATATATATATATATATATATATATATATATATATATATATATATATATATATACTTGTATATGAGTATATATATATACGTACGTGTGTATAGACGAATATATTATATATATATGTATATATAGATATATGTAAATATAAGTGTTTACATATGATATACGTGTGTACATATACGTAAATATAAATATATACGCGAGTGTATGTGTGTATATATATTCATGTATAATGGTATATAGATATTTATATATATATATATATATATATATATATATATATATATATATATATATATATATATATATATATATATATATATATATATATAGGATAAAGAAAAAAAGAATTAGGATTTGCAACAGTAGCAACCCCATTGGCTATCGGCCCACAAACCCGAGCGGACCCCTGCTAAAGCCCCCAACCCGAGCACTTCCTGTTCAAACCTTCAAAACCGACCCCCTCTAATATACCAACCGAGCGGACTTCGTATATATAGATGAGGAGAGATCGAAAGAAACCACCAAAACCCTAGCACGCCGTCACCCTCCCCACGCGACCCCAGGCCCGGCGCGCCGCCCAGGCGGCCGTGCGGCGCCGAGCCACCGCCGGCCGTGCGGCAGGAGGTGCGCGGGCGCAGGCGCGCGCACGTGCGCGGGTAGAAAGAACAGCAGTACAGCCAGCGAGCCAACTTCGTGGCCAGCGTTCTCCCTCGTCCCTCCACCGATTCGAGTTCCGATTCTTCAGGTATGATCCTGATATAACCACCTTCAACTCCCTCTAATTAGTTTTAGGTTGCACGAACCAGATTGACCGATAAATCGAAGAGAAGTCGACGGAAAAATCTGTCCAAAACAGGACAGAAAACCGTTCCAAATACCCAACTTGGCGGCGAATTTTCCGCCAAATCATCAACAGTTTTGAATTTGTGTTTGAAGGGACTTATAGACGACTTATAGGAGATCATAACCCTTCTCGTAGATTCGGATTTCAGCAAGTAGATAAAAAGATATTCGATTCTAAAGTTTCCCAAAAAATCTGTTTTAAAAACATTAAAATTGTTCCACATGACGTGCGTCACGCCAATCTGGACGACGTGGTCGCGCACCGAAGGCATCGAAAGCTGCGTAACAGTTTCGTGGTCGTGTGGGCTTTGACGGAATTCAAATTGGTCGCGTGTGCGCGACGAATTTGATGCGTATCCGTCGAAATTCACCGTATCGTGCACTTTGCAAATTTCTCAATTACTTTGTGCACGCTCATCGGATCGAGACGAAACTTGCGCCAACAGAACCGTATCGTTTTTCTGGTCCTGTATGCCAAGTTTGGTCCAATTCTGAGACAGTTGAATCGTACGTCGTTTTGCGGGCCCCACGGTCCCACTCAACGGGCGATTTTGTGCACGGCCCGCCGAAATCCAACTCTGGACATACGGATGGGTTCGTATCAAAAAATTAGATCTGTAGACATGTAGTTTGACGACTTTAGAGACCGTTGACTCTGGCACGCTTTTCGGTGCAAAGCGAGTCCAACGGCGGACATCGCTTTTGCCCGGAATTACCGTTTTGCCTCTGTATCCAGAATTGGACTTAAGGACAGACAATCCTAGCTAATTGGACTATTCTGAGATCATTGGTATTGTCTATTTCAGCTTCCGAGGACTGTTGTACGGGTTTTGACTATTATGGCATATTGAGTGATTTGGATCATCGGTTTCACCAGCACAGGACCACAGGCGAGTACAGTTTATTGTTTGCATTTCGATATTGATCTTTACTATATTTCATTAATTGGTCATTAGTTATGTGATATTTTTATACTCTATTATAAATTGTTGAGTCGGGAATGAGAAGTACCAAGGATGTGTGATCCGACCATAGACAGTACTTAGACATTGTAGACAGTGCTTATTTTCCTGCAAGTAGACATTATAGACAGTGCTTATTTCCTGCAGTAGACATCGTAGACAGTGCTTACTTTTTTGCAGTAGACATCGTAGACATTGCTTATTTTTCTGCAAGTAGACATCGTAGACAGTGCTTATTTTTCTGCAAGTAGACATTGTAGACAGTGAGTAGACATTGTAGACCGTGCGGTGTAGTACTTCAGACCGATCACATATCAAAGATACTTCTAACAGTTGGGGAAAGTATTTTGTGTCTATTTATTGCTATTAGTTTTTCGTATTTACTGTTTATTTTCAAAACTCATGATTGATGTCTAACCTTTATTTTATAGTCATTTTCTTTATTTGAAATTGCATTCAGTGAATTGTGCTCGTTCCATTCCTGACTGGAAACCATATTTTTTCAGGTTAGCTGATGATTCACTTAGCTTGGGAGTGACGGGTGTAATTGCAGACGAAAAGCCTAGAGACTAGTTAGATAGATGAGTTGTAGTCATTGTACAAGTTTATATTTTTCTGCAATATGTAAATCTTGTAAATATTGTAAATTAAATTAGTTTGTGAATGAGCATTATTTGCGATTTTGATCTACATGGCCGTGACGGCGTTCTACCGCCGACTCTGCGGCGTAGGCTGGCTTGGACACGTCTCGTATCCGTTTAAAAAAAAAATGGGTGCGGGTCGTGACAAGTTTTTGTGGTGGCCCATGCAGGTCCGTCTTCACAAATCTTTGTGAACTCGTGATAGTACTTAAGTTAGCTGTACTATTGCGAGCCTGCGACTAGAAATGCTCATTCACGAATTAGAAATTAATTTAATTTACGAGGATGACTAGGACTAGGAGTCCCTTATACAAATTACCGATGGGTAGTCTAGGCCATGCCATGTAGAAAGGGAGTTATTAGTGTTGATGGTTTGTCAGATCCCCATAGGTACACTATTATCTCTCGATATGACGACACGATCCAAAGTGGATAGATTATTCACTTGGTAAGGCAGGGCTTCATATAAATTTATGATCTAACCTTGATGATTTGGGCAAATCCTTCTCTTTGCCTTTTAGATATCATCCTCATATCTTAGTCGAACTGCCTATTTAATACCCATTTTTGCCCTAAGAGTTATTATTTTATATTATCTATAGATAAACCCCAAGTTAGTTTTGATTCAAAGTTTTTCCTCAATGATTGAATACACATGGAATAAGCATTAGAATATTTGTGTATCTTTTTGTCTTCAGTTATTTCCTCCCCGCTCAATCTTTTATTTTAAGGGTTGATAGGGCAAATATTTATGCCTTACTTCATAGTCAACTTGTCTGAATGTCTAGAAGCTCGATGATTTATTTACAGATATAGTTACGAGAATGTTAGTTAGCTCATAATGGCAGGACAGCAGCACACTGTCGCCATTTATTTGAATTTTGGAGACCTTGGATTCACTGTAGCCAGCAGCGCACTGGCAAGACACGACCCCTAGAGTTGGAATTAGTCTAAGAAAATATAGGTTATAAATTATTGCTAAACCTATGGCTAGTGGTCCTCTTTGATCGTAGATTCCCTGGAGTCGAGATAAGGTAGAGTATCTGATAGCATATCACATCTGAATCACAGAACCAAGAGTTTACCATCGTCCGAGTATACGGACGAGGCATAATCCTCGGTGAAATGATTTCAGACATGGTTACAAGTTAAGGATACTATAGAGGATAGGACAGTGCCATGTGTGTTTCATAAGATCCGAAGCCAATATTAGTGGAAGTTTTGTAAGATGGGTAGCACGTCTTCCGATCTAGCATTTCATGGTCCTTGTGATCTATCGACGGGGATATTAATTGACGCTAATATGTTTACCTAGAATATAGAATTTAGAGACCCATAGCCCATTAGTCGACCAAGGCTTTATGGGTAGGAAGATAGTAGGGAGACGGTATAAGCAGGAACACCGGGTAAGGTTTTGATTCTCACAAAACTCGAACTACTTGTGTCTTCTTTCAAAAATCTCGCATAACTGTATTTTGACTATCTTAGCCAACGCTGCTGTTACAGCTTAGTTTTGCAAGCTCACTCTGTTCTCGAGCTTGATTCGAGGCATATGTTTAGTGGGGACGCCTACTAACATATTGTCTAATCAGAATCAGTGTATTATGGTCCGATCAACCATGATGTGTTTGGTTCGCACTTTATTTAGTTACCCTACGTGGACTGAGATGTAGATGTCTCTAAAGTCTCATCCACGACTGCATTGACAACTCCTCTTGAATTATACGTTCGCATTTGAATCACGTGATTGTATTCAGTAACATCTCCCTTGAATTCTTTAATTTTTTTTTCTTTCACCGATTTGGAAAGACGAAAGCTCGTGACAGTAGAGAGATACAGAGTATTCCCATGGCTATGATCATGGTAGGCACAAGTGTAGCTACCATCGGCCAGTCATGTGATTGAGTTACTGGTTCTCCCATCGACCCTCAAACTGGTATCGGAACTTTCAAGCCATCTGAATTTGAGAATGATGAGGGTTTTACCCTTAGTCGGAATGCCAACCTAGGAGACTACCTATTCTCCAGAGACCAAATCTTGTGAGCCTCTAATTATTTTCTTGAAGCTTGCTTTAACTAGACCCTTGTGACAATAGTCTGGCAGGTTGACCCCAATAGAAATTCACGACTCAGTTGTTAGAATTCTTTCCTCTTGATGTGCCTTAGAGTTGGTTGCACCGTCGATAACTGTTGTAAACCGTGGACGAGTAGGTCATTCTATTTTATCGACCATGTACCATTGTACTTACTCGTTTTCTATTTATTGAGGAACGATCCTTGACTTGACTTATATCTACCATATGCCGTTGCGCCGTGCCTTATTCTTTATTAACTATAGTCGGGGTACAGTATCCTGACTTTGGAAATTCTTCTAACCTCGTCATTCCTAAGACCATGTCCTAACTTTTAAGGTGGGTAGACTGTAAGCCTACTAAAATTTTAGGATATACGAGGATTATCGATTGATTAGAATGATTTCCATTAGAACGACAATTAGTGCCCAGGGACCCCCACTTTTCATTTAGATCATTTTGTGTCCCCGACCGTGTCATTGATATTCGGAGCACGAGGCCAGTTGTTACCTTCCAATAAATTTCATATGTAAGATCTAGACAAGTCTACCTTCACCTAGGTATATCATGTCCCGCTCAAGACTGTCCCCTTGTACTCTATTTTTGTGCTACGACTTTCAGGTTAAAAAGACTAGTTATAACCTTCACCATGGTACCGGTATACTTTCCAACCTCCATTAGAGCCTTAACCGCGACCCCTTTCCTTCGACCCAATATATGGTTGGGATCTACTCGCAGCCCACTACGCACATGCCACTAGTGTGCCACCCAATTGAGACCTCATGTGCTGCTTAAACACAAAAGTCTCGGAAGGTGCATTTTTGGGCTTCATGAACCTAGCTAACCAACCTGACGGCCAACTAGCTCAACCCTTGGTAGAAACCTATTGTAGGATACCCTAATCTAGTAGGAAGAGTTTTACCATTAGGATCTTGTCCAATCCATATAGATTGAAACCCAATGATCATCCAATCAACAACGGATGCCCAAATAGAGAACCCATTAAGACCACAATCTTGATTTCTCAAATTCCGTTCTATTTTGGAACTTGTTTAGATCAAATTCGAGAATGGGACTTCTGTATTGCACAGGTTGCAAGCTCTCCTAAAGAACGAACGAATCTTAGATTTAGCCAGTGACTAGACTAGAGTAGCCAATCTAGCGAATAAGACTATAGGTTTAGAAATACTTTTTCTACCTGGATTATTGTACATTCTCTACCACTCTTTAAACATCATAATTGATCTTGAATTGTTCTTCCTTATCTCCCTGTCCTTTCTATTGCAGAGCGACGTATGATCATGCTTATTCAAATTTACCAACATTTTAGCTACTTGTGTAAATTTATTGTTTGTTAGTTTTGGGTTGTTTGGTAGATATGAGAGGATTATAGAGGCCAAAAGCAGTATATATCTATTTGTAGAAACTTTAGCAATTAGTTTGAGGATTATAAAGTTTTAGGGACTTACATTTGAGAGAGTAGTGTGACCAAAGGTAGGTAGAAGTCCTCGAGATTTTTTTGTAGTTGCCAAAATGGCCAATGAGAAGGATATAAACTATTTTTGAGGAATTAAATTTAAGGAGATTAAGGTAATAGTAGATCTCCTTTTGAATTTTAAGAATAGTTACGAATTAGAATTTCGAGGACGAAATTATTTTTAAGGTGGGTAGATTTGTAGCTCCCCTTCCCGAAAATATATATATATTTTTTAAAATGTTTTATTCCTTTATTTGATTTAATGATGATATTTAGAATTTTATAAATAATTATTTACTTAATTATTACGGTAGATGATTTTAGCCATGGTTGAGATTTGGAGTACAAGGTGACTAGGAATGATGGCACGGGTAGTGCAGTGGCATGCTTTGACTAGTGTATTAGCCCTGGTAGAGAAGGCCGAGCCATAGTGATGTCACAACTAGGAAAACCAGGCTAAGTTATGACATGACCATTATTAATAGTTTAATTATGTATTATTAATATTATTTGACGTCTAGGTGACCCGGTCGCACCAAACTAGTCAAACTGGACCCAGACTGAGCCCAAGCCCATGTAGTCATACGGTACGTTCAATGACATTCGTATTTTGATATGAGTGTGTGGGTTTCCGTTTTAATTATTTTAATGAATATTTTCTAGTATTCATGTCTATAATATTATAAATATCATTATTATTTGTTATTCAATGATATTTGCAGAAGATAGGTCCCTGTACATTTTTGGGATTAATGGACGGTGTATAATGGTATATACACCGTTATTGGATTGTTGAATTTTTTTATTATTATTATTCTTATTATTATGATCATTATTGTTATTATCATATTATTCTTATTTTATTGTTATTATTATATATTTTTGTGTGTGTATATATATAAATATTATACGTGTATATATGCATATATATATATATATATATATATATATATATATATATATATATATATATATACGTAAGAGATTATATATATTGATATATATATGTATGTGTATATATATAAAATATATATTGTATATATACGTAAGTGTGTATATATATATAAATATAAATATATATAGGAATATATAAAATTTATATAGACGTATACTTGTAGGTGTATATATATATATATATATATATATATATATATATATATATATATATATATATATATATATATATATATATATATATATATATATACTTGTATATGAGTATATATATATACGTACGTGTGTATAGACGAATATATTATATATATATGTATATATAGATATATGTAAATATAAGTGTTTACATATGATATACGTGTGTACATATACGTAAATATAAATATATACGCGAGTGTATGTGTGTATATATATTCATGTATAATGGTATATAGATATTTATATATATATATATATATATATATATATATATATATATATATATATATATAAAATATATATATATATATATATATATATATATATATATATATATATATATATATATATATATATAGGATAAAGAAAAAAAGAATTAGGATTTGCAACAGTAGCAACCCCATTGGCTATCGGCCCACAAACCCGAGTGGACCCCTGCTAAAGCCCCCAACCCGAGCACTTCCTGTTCAAACCTTCAAAACCGAACCCTCTAATATACCAACCGAGCGGACTTCGTATATATAGATGAGGAGAGATCGAAAGAAACCACCAAAACCCTAGCACGCCGTCACCCTCCCCACGCGACCCCAGGCCCGGCGCGCCGCCCAGGCGGCCGTGCGGCGCCGAGCCACCGCCGGCCGTGCGGCAAGAGGCGCGCGCGCGCAGGCGCGCGTACGTGCGCTAGTAGAAAGAACAGCAGTACAGCCAGCGAGCCAACTTCGTGGCCAGCGTTCTCCCTCGTCCCTCCACCGATTCGAGTTCCGATTCTTCAGGTATGATCCTGATATAACCACCTTCAACTCCCTCTAATTAGTTTTAGGTTGCACGAACCAGATTGACCGATAAATCGAAGAGAAGTCGACGGAAAAATCTGTCCAAAACAGGACAGAAAACCGTTCCAAATACCCAACTTGGCGGCGAATTTCCCGCCAAATCATCAACAGTTTTGAATTTGTGTTTGAAGGGACTTATAGACGACTTATAGGAGATCATAGTCTCGTAGATTCGGATTTCAGCAAGTAGATAAAAAGATATTCGATTCTAAAGTTTCCCAAAAAATCTGTTTTAAAAACATTAAAATTGTTCCACATGACGTGCGTCACGCCAATCTGGACGACGTGGTCGCACACCGAAGGCATCGAAAGCTGCGTAACAGCTTCGTGGTCGTGTGGGCTTTGACGGAATTCAAATTGGTCGCGTGTGCGCGACGAATTTGATGCGTATCCGTCGAAATTCACCGTATCGTGCACTTTGCAAATTTCTCAATTACTTTGTGCACGCTCATCGGATCGAGACGAAACTTGCGCCAACAGAACCGTATCATTTTTCTGGTCCTGTATGCCAAGTTTGGTCCAATTCTGAGACAGTTGAATCGTACGTCGTTTTGCGGGCCCCACGGTCCCACTCAACGGGCGATTTTGTGCACGGCCCGCCGAAATCCAACTCTGGACATACGGATGGGTTCGTATCGAAAAATTGGATCTGTAGACATGTAGTTTGACGACTTTAGAGACCGTTGACTCTGGCACGCTTTTCGGTGCAAAACGAGTCCAACGGCGGACATCGCTTTTGCCCGGAATTACCGTTTTGCCCCTGTATCCAGAATTGGACTTAAAGACTGGCAATCCTAGATAATTGGACTATTCTGAGATCATTGGTATTGTCTATTTCAGCTTCCGAGGACTGTTATACGGGTTTTGACTATTGTGGCATATTGAGTGATTTGGATCATCGGTTTCACCAGCACAGGACCACAGGCGAGTACAGTTTATTGTTTGCATTTCGATATTGATCTTTACTATATTTCATTGATTGGTCATTAGTTATGTGATATTTTATACTCTATTATAAATTGTTGAGTCGGGAATGAGAAGTACCAAGGATGTGTGATCTGACCATAGACAGTGCTTAGACATTGTAGACAGTGCTTATTTTCCTGCAAGTAGACATTGTAGACAGTGCTTATTTCCTGCAGTAGATAACGTAGACAGTGCTTACTTTTTTGCAGTAGACATCGTAGACAGTGCTTATTTTTCTGCAAGTAGACATCGTAGACAGTGCTTATTTTTCTGCAAGTAGACATTGTAGACAGTGAGTAGACATTGTAGACCGTGCGGTGTAGTACCCCAGACCGATCACATATCAAAGGTACTTCTAACAGTTGGGGAAAGTATTTTGTGTCTATTTATTGCTATTGGTTTTCCGTATTTACTGTTTATTTTCAAAACTCATGATTGATGTCTAACCTTTGTTTTATAGTCATTTTCTTTATTTGAAATTGCATTCAGTGAATTGTGCTCGTTCCATTCCTGACTGGAAACCATATTTTTCAGGTTAGCCGATGATTCACTTAGCTTGGGAGTGACGGGTGTAATTGCAGACGAAAAGCCTAGAGACTAGTTAGATAGATGAGTTGTAGTCATTGTACAAGTTTATATTTTTCTGCAAAATGTAAATCTTGTAAATATTGTAAATTAAATTAGTTTGTGAATGAGCATTATTTGCGATTTTGATCTACATGGCCGTGACAGCGTTCTACCGCCGACTCTGCGGCGTAGGCTGGCTTGGACACGTCTCGTATCCGTTTAAAAAAAAAAAAAATGGGTGCGGGTCGTGACACACGCTGTTTATACGCTCACTCCTACCTACTAAACTTGGCGTACCCTTTTTACGCGTACGATTCTTGCGTGACTTGTTGGCCTTAGCATAGACTTGTTGGCGTGACTTGTTGGCCTTAGCATAGACTTGTTGGCGTGACTTGTTGGCCTTAGCATAGACTTGTTGGCGTGACTTCCTGACCTGGGTGTTTCTATTTGCTCTATAATTTATTTATTTAATGGTAGCATGATGATTTTCCTATTATATCCTTATGCCTTTCGCATGAACTCGATAATCTTAGCATGTTAATATTTTTGATACATATGGTTGTGTAGAACGTGCCCTGTGTCTTGATTGGTTTATGGATACCCAGTGAGACTGGAACTTAACCCTGAGAGTTATAGACTCGACCCCATTTAATACTAATTGACTTTCATGCCTTGTCACCATTGATAATAATGGTTATCTTAACTAAAATTGATCATGCGTTCCTAGTTGGAACTAAGAGACTGGCTAGTCGTCTTATTGAATTAAATGAATGAGACACGTTCATGTTATGAACTATTGTAATCGATTAGCCGATCCCGAATATTGACATACAGGCATGTGCAGGCTTCAATTTATTTATTTTTCTACAAAGCAGCATGTGTACTTTATGGTCAAGGCATGATTACTCCGTGGTTAGATTTGATTGTTGCATTACGCTATGTAAGACCTACAACCTAGCCGCACGGGTATCGTTGTAGAGTTGCGCATATCGTATCCCGTACGAAAGTACTCATTTGAATGACCATGGTCCACGGCATGGGATTTCACTCAACGTAGAGACTATTAAGTTAAATAAAATAATGATTACATAGAGAGAATGGATCCCCGAGTTCTTACATGGCAGCCCTCTTGGGACTAGTAATGCCCGACAGGCCGGCTGGTTCCCACAGATACTGTAAACCAGCCACACGGGCAGGGAGCGGTATCTGCTTATATTATTATTGTATATTGATGACGGACGTCCCGCTGGGACTCGTCTAATTCATGATTGGCGCAATTGATTGACTGGATAGACTAGCCTTGCTCGTACATAGTAAGAACTGAGGAATCTTTATTGCATAATTCCAGGATAACTTGGGACTCATAATAGCAAGCCGTAGGAGTTGATTGGCCGTTCAAGATGATTTGTTTGTGTACTGTACCTACTCTGTTACCTAACTGGGATGATCAGAATGTCAGGACATGACGGGCCAACTTCTGTCCTTGTTTGGTTGGGAGGTTGGTTCGAAGTGTCGTGATGTTATGTGAACCCTAGTGGAAAGCAGAGATCTATTATTATATTCTCTTACTTACTGGTTTAATCCTTCATATCGTGCTTCCTTGCGGTACTTGCTATTAGAGGTCTAACCTCTCTGGTTTTGCATGGCCAGATTTAGAGCCGGTTCCCGAGGACTCAGCTTACTTCCACCTCCAAGATGGTCAATACTAGGGGAATGATCGCAGGAGGACTCGAGTGGGTTCCTTACTCCACCGCTCGTTTTGTTATTTACTTTATACTTAGCCGTTTGGCACCGACATATTAGTCGGATTGTCTTGTACTTACTTTTACATAATTGTAACTAAGTCAGACTGCAGCTGATAACAATTGTGTATATGTTACTATATCATCTGGCTATGTTTTGTAAAGCCAGATCTCAAGAACATTTTGACTAAGCGTTTGGGACGCCTTACTGCTTTATCTTACATGTTCTCTATTTTTGCTTCTTGTTTGAATGATTGAGACAATAGATGTGAAGTGACCATAGTGAGACTTTCATGTAGTATGCACCCCCTCGTCTGGTTAGACAGCATTGATCGTATTTGTCACGACCCGTTACCCAAATTGTTGGGCCGGGCCGAGCCATGTCCAGCCTACGCTTAAGATAAAGCGCAGTAAGCTGTTCTAGAGATAATAAGATAAGACTAAATGTGCTAACAGTTCTATAAGTGAATAAAAGTCATAAATGCTCCAAACACAAAAGTCATCTCATATATGAATAAGTCCAAGTACAAGTCTGAAATATAAAACTGGATACATGTCCAGTTACAAAATATGTAGTCTAATACATGACTACACTAAGTATCCCAAGTGACTACGCAAACTAGGCGAGTCTCTCCGCAGGAACATCCTCGTATGGCAAAGCCGGGTCCTCGGCAGTAACTCCATAATATGAGTCGCAGAGCAACTCCTCCTCAGTAAGGATACCTACAACGTTATCCTGTCAGGACGGGAGCAAGTACAACCTCTACAACTAAAGTACTGAACATATAATGAAAGATATGTACAACAAGAAACATGGTGTGATAAGTCTATAAAAACAGGAAATACTGGAAAACATGGCCTCATGGTACAACTGGGATCACAGTATCATAGTAACATAGGGAACATGGCATATCATGGTTTAATTGGTTCTTTTTAGAAATGACAACATATAGTTTAAAAGTTTAAAACCGTAGTATGTATGTGAATCGGTCAATAGGTAATCAGGATGTACAGCGGCACATATCAAGTTTTTCTGGCATGCACATACGTGCACGAACGGCATCGGTGTATATCCATACACAAATGCGAGATCAGAACCTACGGCAAGGTTACATATAGAATGTCGCCGAGCGCGGTAAATACATACGGAGAAGGGGGTCATGTTCACGTACAATACTAACAGTTTTCCCTTAACCCGTTATTTAAACATGTGAGAGATACGAGAACAGTAAAAACATGTGGAAGATACTGGAAGCAGTATAAGCATGGCAGGTACTGGGAGCAGTATAAAACATGTGAAGATTTAACTCGCTACCTCAAGGATCAGTATTTTAACAGGGTTAATACATGTTCTAGCATTAAAAGACAGTAAATGAGTTTGTAGATGTACTTGCCTGGGGTCCTGCTATCAATATGAATCAAGGCTCGGAGTGAAGCCACGGTCCTAAAGATGAGATAATAAAATAGCTAATCAGGGTGAAAAGACATACTATAATGTCTAGGTCAACTAGGGCAAACTAAGACAAACTGGGTCAGAGGTTGACTTATAGTTGACTTTGGTCAACTCCGGTCAATTCCAAGTCCAATATGGGGTGACACAATACCTAAACTAACCTTCTAGGGTCTTTACACTAGTGTAGGGGGTGGTCTAATACTACAATAACTCAAAACAACACAAAACATTGCAAGTCGTAACTATTCAATAAATAAATCAAACTATATATTGTGTTCCAACAATTTTTGAGATAGACAAAAAGCTCAATTTTTCATGAAATAAAGTACCAAAATGATCCTTGTTAATTATAGAAATTTATACTAATTTTTCTGGAATTTATAAACCTTCATAAACATTTATTAAAAATCAGCAAACATAGGTATCCTGAAAATGAGTTCTGTTTTTCTATTTTTATAAAATACCAAAAGTTCTTATTAAATGCTGAAAAAATTATAATAAATTAGCTAAATTAACATAGTATTTAAATACAATTTTTCCAGAATTTTTACAGCACTTAAAATATATGAAAAAAATGCAAAACAGTCTAACCGGATTATCCGGCGGATTACTGCGGATTACCGGCGGATTTTCCGTTCCGTCACAGCAAGTTTTGTGGTGAAAATTCGGATTTTCCGACGGATTTCCGCGGATTTCCGACGGATTTTCCGAACCGTCGCAGAAAGTTGATTTTTGAACTCAAAACTTGTTTCGGCCATAAAAACTTCGTTTTAAATCGAAATTCGGACTTTCAAAAGTCAAAATTGAATAGAATTGAATTTCCTACAACATGGAAGTATTAGTTTTCACAAATCAAAACATTTGATAGATCAAAACCTCAAAATACTCGAAAATCATATCTAGAAACTCAGATCTACGCAATACTGTCGATCAAAACCAAAAGTACTATATACTAAACATGCTAACAATTTAAAGAAGCAAATTATAGGCCAATAAACTCTAGTTTCCATGGAAAACAAAAATAAAGTATGGTCATGTCACTTTTGAGCAAGATACACTTGCCTAGGTTAAGCTCCAAGCCTAATCTTCTACTCCACCACCAAGAGGGGTACGAAACCACACTCTAGACCTCAAGGCCAAGCTCTTGGCAAGCTCCAAGGGAAGAGAAGGAAAGAAGAAATGAAGAGAGAGTGAAGAGAATGAAAAGAGAAAGGAGAGAGAAAGTGAAAGGGTATATATAGAAGGGGGATTTAATCTTAGCCGTCGGATCGTGATCCATGTCAAAATCTAAGTCAATCATGGCCATTCAAACAAAACCAATTATCCATTGGATAATAGAGTGTATCTACACTATTCATGAAAATATCTTAAACACTATTCACAAAAATATCTAAACACTATTCACGAAAATATCTAAACACTATTCACGAAAATATCCGAAACACTATTCATGAAAATATCAGAAATCGAAAATATCTAAAGTGTAGAAAATCTGTCCGGGCGGTATGCCGTCGGTATACACCGGTACACCGGCGGTATGCTGGCCAAGGAAAAATCTATAAGTTAGGAAAAATTTTAAAGCATTACGAAAACCAAGAAAATACGAAATACGCTACAAAATACGTATTTAAATTAAATGCTATTGAAAATTATAAAAAAACTATTTTTTGAAATCTAGGAGCTTACAGTATTATACGGTATTCATCTACCCGTAATACGTAGCTGGCTGAGTCATTCCCCCGCTCTCCAGTATTCTGGTTCTGGGGCGTGACACTCAGCCCCCATTTTTTTCCTCCTCTTTTCACTCTCCTCCTCACTCCTCACAACTCCACGTTCTCCACTTCCTTATATTTTCCCCCTCTCTCTCACTCTTCTCCCTAACAGCAACCCACCATCACTCCTCTCCCATCTTCCTAAGAAAGCACTCCCCACTCAGAATTGTTTGCATGGCCGTTTAAATTGATTTGTTTGTGTACTGTGCCTACTCTGTTAACTACCGAGATGAGCAGAACATCAGGACATGACGGGTCAACTTCTGTCCTTGTTTGGTTGGGAAGTTGGCTTGAAGTAGTCGTGATGTTGTGCGAACCCCAGTAGCAAGCAGAGACCTTTTTATCATATTCTTACTCTTACTTCTGGTTCCAATTTCTCATATCGTGCTTCCTTGCGGTACTTGCTATTAGAGGTCTAACCTCTCTGGTTTTGCATGGCCATATTTAGAGCTAGTTCCCGAGGACTCAGCTTACTTCCACCTCCAAGATGGTCAATACTAGAGGAATGATCGTCGGAGGACACGAGTGGGTCCTTGCTTCCCTGCTCGTCTTTACTATTTACTTTTGGCCGTTTGGCACCGACATGTTAGTCGGATTATCTAGTACTTACTTTTACATAATTGTAATTAAATCAGACTAGCAGCTGATAACAATTGTGTATACCTTGCTATATCATCTGGCTAAGTTTTGTACAGCCAGATCTCAAGAACATTTTGACTAAGCATTTGGGACGCCTTACTGCTTTATCTTACATGTTCTCTATTTACTGTTTCTTGTTGGAATGATTGAGACAATAGATGTTGAGTAACCCTAGTAAGACTTTCATGTAGTATGCACCCTCTCGTCTTTTAGACAGCATTGATCGTATTATACAGTATTCATCTACCCGTAATACGTAGCTGGCTGAGTCATTCCCCCGCTCTCCGGTATTCTGGTTCTGGGACGTGACACCCCCCAATCCCTCCCTCTCTCTCCGGCTATGGGCGGCAGCGGACGGCAACACGAGCAGGTGGCGGCGCACGGGACAGCCTCGAGGGGGGTGGGGGGATAGGGGCGGTGGTCGCCGGTGGGGTAGAGAGGGTAGGGGGGTGGTCGTCGGTGGGGTCGGAGGCGGGTAGGGGGGTGGTCGGGGGCGGGTATTGGGGATGGTCGCCGGTGGGGGAGGGTGGGGGGGGGGGGGGGGGGGGGTGATGGCCGTCATGGGAGGGGAGAGGTGGAGGAAGTAGCAGCCGTGAGGGGAGGGGAGTTTAGAAATTTTTTATTTTTTTGGTATCAAATTAAAAATATAAGTTAGATAAGGTATTAAGTTAGTACATATAAAAATTGAGAGTATTAAGTTGAAAAATAATGATAGTCGAAGGTATCAAGTTACAATTTAGCCTAAATGTTAGATAAACGTGCTCATCTGTCCAGAGTGGATAAATGGATAGAGATAGAAGTTGGTGGGAGATCCATTCTTCTCCACTTCTCTCCTTCAATGGCGACGGAGCCCTATTTCTAGGGTTAGGGTTTTGTTCTGATATACTCACTCCTCTCATATGGTACGTGCACTCCCTCTCCTTTTCCCCTCTTTCTACTGATGGATCCTTTTTGCAGTCTCTCTCATATCATGGCTAAAAGTTGGAGGAAAAAAAATCAAACATCAGCTTCCACCGATGTCCCGTGGAAGAGTGGCAACTTGCAAAGCAGTGAAATTTCATGGTGTTTACTTGCAAATTAGCCCATTTAGTCCCTTGAGCATAATCGATGATGGCGTGGTAGCGGAGCGCTGCAGCCGCTCGGCATGGCTCGGGGTCGCCGGAAATATATTGATGGCGTGGTTGCGAAGGGCTGCAGCCACTCGATATATTGGGACCACCCGTCCAGTGTTTGGAACCTTGTTAGCAATCACCCGAATAAAACGCGTATTATACGCAAATTTTTTCCGTATCTTACATAAACGTATAATACTTACGTACGTTTGAAAAATTCGGACTTATACGCGAATTTTAAGCCCGTGGAGTTTTAACACGTACCGTACGAATTTTTAAAACATTCGGCCAAAAAAAAAACGACTGAGAAACCCAACAGTTTTCACTTTCTTGACTCTTGCTGCTATTAAATATTAAGACTGGCACAATTATCAAAAGAAAAGGAGAAAAAATCTCACAGTTCTAACCAAAAAAAGAAACCTAAAAATCTTTGCACATATTGCTTGCAACAATCAAAGAAAAACCTTTCGGTTTTTCATCCTACTTTCACTTTCTTTTCTTTATATAATGTTCCCCAACCTCATCTTATTCTCACACAGGTGGGTGGGTCATATATATGCCGAATTTTTAGTGCCGAATTTGTTCATATGAAACGTACTAAACGCGAATTAAATCTAATCCGAATGTTTTTCGTTAGACGATTTTTTTGACCAATTTTTTTACCGTATTTTACTTATATTGTGCCGATTTATACTCGTACATTTGTCGTCTCGAATTTTTTCCGTTTGCCGAATTGCTAACAAGGGTTTGGAAAACCGTAATCCTTAGGGGAGAAGGAATTTTAAATAAAAAATTGTCATTCCTATGCGGCAACAACTTTTTTCCGACGTCACAATGGGGTTGGAGATGCTCTTAAGATCGCGTTCGGGAACGGACATTCGGAGATTGTAAAGAAAACTTGGTTTTTTGGTGGACTTAAGGGACCTAACCGGTGGCGCGGCAGCCGACCGCTGCAGCCACTGGTCGTGGTTCGGCTTGGCTTGGCATGACCTGTCAAGAAGAAGAAGAAGATGAATAAGAAGTTAGCAGATAAAGTTGGATCTATCGAAACTGGCTTGCTGCAACTCTGCAAAGAAGTTAGCAGAAGCAAGCCTAGATAGCTGGCCTTAACTGAAGTTAATCATATCACTGCCTGAGTGCCCTCATTGCTAGGGGTGCAACTCAGGCGGATTGGGTCGGGTTTGAACTCAACCCGAGCCCAACCCAATGGATCATAAGTCGAATCATAAGTCTAGTCCGAGTCCAAGTCCAACCCGACTTCAGGTTCAACATATGAAGCCCAAGACCGAGCCCGAAGGAATAGAAAATGAACCCAAGTTCCTCGGGTTGGGCTCGGGTTGGGTCGGGTTCATCGATTTTATGGGACTCTAATATGATATTTGAAATAATTTTAAACAAGATTAATATTAAACACATAATCAAATAACAACATCGCCTCAATTATTACAAAATACAAACTGAAATGATTTTTAGAGTAAGGAGTTCAAGAGTTTTGAGTGGAAAAAATTTAGGATTTAAACATTTTAAGAAGTATGAAACAATGTATATATAAATATATAAATATATTATATGTATGTCGGGTTTCGGGTTCTTTGGGTAACCCAACACATGAATGCGAGCCCAACCTGATTTTTGATCGTGAGCCCAACCCGATTTTTGATCGGGTTGAAATATTTTAATCCGAACCCGAGCATCTTCAACCCTAACCCAACCCATTAACGTGTTTACCCGATCGGACTCGGGTTTAGCCCGCCCAAGTTGCACCCCTATTCATTGCTTGTACTAATAGTTGGGTTTGCACTTTGCAACCAGACAACCCATTTCGGAAACTGTATGCTGCTGCTGCAGGGCTGTATGCTATTGCTAGGGGTGAGCATTGGTTCGGTTTTGTTCGGTTTCTACTTGCAAGATAGCCTACTTAAGTCCCTTAAGCCTGATCGATGGCGTGGTAGCAAAGCGCTGCAGCCACACAATATGGCTAGGGTTCTTAAGATAGCCTACTTAGGTCCCTTAAGCCTGATCGATGGCGTGGTAGCAAAGCGCTGCAGCATACGATATGGCTAGGGTTACCTGAAAAGGATATCCGGATCATTGGACCATGGTCTGATGGCGGGAAAACCCTAAGCGGAAGGGTATGTTTTGGGAACAAAGTTTAGAAAAGAAAACTGGGGTTTTGGTGGAGTTGGACTATTCTACAAAATGAGTTCCTACATTCTGAATCTGGAATCTAGAAACTTGGATGAACCTTACTATTGATGCTCTAATGGTCGGATTTGTATTTACTTGCAACCAGGCCCTTTTCAGAAACTGTACGTGCGATTTGTGAGAATGTAACTAATAACCTGATTTGCCTGTGGCATGTTTTTTTCCTTTTCTTTTTGATGCTAAGAGGCATGCTTCTTCTTCATCCTTTGTGTGCGTGTATAAAGAGGCAATGATGATTTGCCCGTGGCATTATAAGATTTTGCATTCTGACTTTTGCTAATATAACCTTTTCTCCCAAACTTCAGGGGATGGCTATATGAATCCTTTTCGTCAATTTATCTTTGTTAACGCCATCTCTTTTATAAGGTTACCAACTAAGGTTTTTTTGCTTCCTTCTTCTAATTGCCTCAATCTTTGTTCCTTGTCCTCTACCTTAGTTTTAGCAACTTCTTAGACTGATTTTGGCGTTTCGCCAGTCATCAGGTTTGCTAATCTCTTTAGTCATGTGGCTCTTCCCTTCATCTGCCAGTTTTCTATAATGGCGAGGCAATGGTTGCAGCCATGTGATAGCCTGGAGAGGAGAAAGGGGGTAGACACATGATGTTTCACCTGAGGTTGCGTCGTCCCTAAATAGCTTGATCAGTTTGAGATGAGAGGGTTTATCTGAAATTTAAGTCACTATCCTTTGGAATGTTGGTCATTTCCTCCTTGATTTTAGTTGTGTTCGTCTTAAAGTCTCATTCTGTGCTATCCATAATTTTGGTCATCCCTGTATCTTATCCTATCTGATTGGAGGGCATATCTGAGCCTCTCTTTTGGCTGCCAACTGTGGTGGAAATAGAAATAAATCACTCATTCTGGATCTGGTTTCATGTTTGTATTTTGGCATATTTTGTTTAAGATTTATTTATTATAGTCTTACTTGAGTTTGTATTGACATTAAAGGTTTTTGTTCCGTTCCTTACAGGTCCCTTAACATCTTATTTTTACACAAGTCTCCCTAGTCTTGTTATTTGTTTAGAAGCTACTAAATCACTGACATTTAAGTTATGAGTCTCTTAATTTTTGTAGATTTTCTTGTTTTCTTTTTTTGCTCTCCACTTGTTTTGCTCTGTTCGTAGTTAGGTCAAACTAGAATTTTTCTTCCAGAGAAAATTGCCCTGGCGTGTGCATCAGCGAGCCGGGTGACGCATGTGGCGGTTATTGAAGTATTTCTATAACTGTATTTACACTAGACGTGCAATTCCTGGTTTTGCATTTTTCTAAAATGGGTTTCTAACATAGAAATAGGGGAGATAGAAACCCCCATTGGAGATGGCCTTAGTCCCTTGAATATTGTCCATCTTTCATGTGTGCTTTTTGCTCAGAAAAATGCCCTGGCCTGGTTTACTTGTCAGTGCACCAGTGGTGGCCGATAATTGCAAGGGTAAATGTAGGGGTGAGCGTTCGGTTTATTCGGTTTCAACCGAACCGAAATAGTCCAAACCAAATAAACCGAACTTCTAAAAAACCGAAATTGAACTGAAATGAGCCATACGAAAACGAACCGATAATCGATTCGGTTTATTTATTGTTTAATGGGTGGACCCAAAGGTGGGATTGTGGATAATGTAAGTTTTGTACATAAATTTGTTGTATTTTAAAATTGGACTAGTTAAATTACCAAAGTTGGGCTTTAAAACGGGTGGCGTGGTAGCTGAATGCTGCAGCCACTCGTTGTGGTCCGGGTTGTTGTAGCTGAACGCTACATCCTCTCATGAATCATTTCCTCTCCTAGTGAACCATTACATCCATAGTTTGCAGCATCGTCCAATACCGATCCGATACGGCTGATACCGAATTACCGATATGGTTTGGCATGTCCCGATCCGATACCGACATCGACATTATGAGGTTCCTTTTTTCGGTCTTTTCGGCAAAGAAAATTGGACGAAAAAGACCAATCAACAAGGGTGTAAAAGCATAGTAAGGTTGTAATAAAAAAACTTATATGTCACATGTAAACCAATCGACAAGGGTGACTACTATTCATTCAATTTCAAAACTACTAAGAAACAACACTGGAATTACTTAAAATTATGCCTAAATGTGTAAAATATATTTTCTAAAATGTTAATAATTTATTATTAATTATTTGCTTTCCGATACCAACAAATCCGATACTCCGCTGATATTGCTGATACCGCTGATCCTGATACTCATAGGAATGGTCACACCGATTCCGATACCGATACTTCGAACCTTAATACATCCTTTCATAAATCAATTCCTTCATGAGAGGCTGCGTTTTGGTGTAGGCAGCCTAACCGGTGGTGTGGTAGCTGATCGCTACAGCCACTCGTTGTGTTGACTTGGTATTGCTGTTGTTTTTTGTAGAAATGAATAATGGGATGATTTTATTGATATGCTACTACTTGCTACTTATAGAGGTTCCAACTCCTCTTCATACTACATATTCCAATGTGGGATTAAAGTCCCTTATTGGTTCTCAACACTCCCCCTCAAGATGGGCGATATATATTAATCATCCCCATCTTGTTACATAGCTTTGACAGACTCAATGAACTAAGACCTTTAGTCAGACAGTCTGCAACTTGTTCTTCTGAGCGAACATGGTCAATCTTCAGTATTCTTGTTCCAGCTTCTCCTTGATAAAGAATCGATCGATCTCGATGTGCTTCGTTCTGTCGTGCACTCGTGCTGAACTGGATTGTTGGTTATACTTATTGCAGCGTGACTATCGCTCAGAAGATGTAACGGTGCTCCCTTATCCAGTTTCAACTCTGTCAGCAGTGCTTTCACCCAGTAACTCTGACACTCCCAGAGCCATTGCTCTGTATTTTGCTTCAGCTGACAACCGTGCTACCACTGACTGTTTCTTGCTTCTCCATGATACCAGGTTTCCTCCTACAAAGACACAGTACCCCGTGGTAGAAATGAATAATGGGATGATTTTATTGATGGGCTACTACTTGCTACTTATAGAGGTTCTAACTCCTCTTCATACTACATATTCCAATGTGGGACTAAAGTCCCTTATTGGTTCTCAACACTTTTCAAGAAAAAGAAGAAAATAATAATAATTTTAAAGTTGGATCTATCAAAATGGCTTTGCTGTATGTTTGCAAAAAAGTTAGCAGAAGCAAGCCTAGATAGCTGGCCTTAACTGAAGTTAATCAAATCACTGCCTGAGTGCCCTCATTGCATGTATTAGTAATTGGGTTTGCATTTGCAACCAGACAACCCATTTCGGAAACTGTATGATGCTGCAGGGGTTATGCTATTTCTTAAAACTACAGCTAGGGGCTAGGGGTGAGCACGGTTCGGTTTCTACTTGCAAGATAGCCTACTAAGTCTCTTAATCCTGATCGATGGCGTGGTAGCAAAGCGCTGCAGCCACATGATATGGCTAGGGTTACCTGAAAAGATATCCAAATCATTGGAACATGGTCTGATGGTGGGAAAACCCTAAGCGGAAGGATACATTTTGGGAACAGAGTTTAGAAAAGAAACTGAGGTTTTTGTCGAGTTGGACTATTCTACAAAACGAGTTCCTACATTCTGAATCTAGAATCTAGAAATTTGGATGAACCTTACTATTGAATATTGATGCTCTAATGGTTGGATTTGCATTTACTTGCAACCAGGCCCTTTTCAGAAACTGTATGCGCGATGCACGACAATGTAACTAATAGCCTGATTTGCCTGTGGTATGTTTTTTTTGTTTGTTTTTAATGTTAAGAGGCATGCTGCTTCTTCGTCTTTTGTGTGTGTGTATAAAGAGGCGATGATGATTTGCCCGTGGCATAGATTTTGCATTTCTGACTTGCTAATATAATCTTTCTCCCAAACTTCAGGGGATGGCTATATAAATTCTTTTTGTCAATTTATCTTTGTTAACACCATCTCTTTTATAAGGTTACCAACTAAGATTTTCTTCCTCTTCTAATTGCCTCAATCTTTGTTCCTTGTCCTCTACCTTGGTTTTAGCAACTTCTTAGACTGTGATTTTGGCGTTTCACCAGTCATCAGGTTTGCTAATCTCTTTAGTCAGCTCTTTCCTTCGTCTGCCAGTTTTCTATAATGGCGAGGCAATGGTTGCAGCCATAAGATAGCCTGCAGAGGAGAAAGGGGGTAGACACGTGATGTTTCACCTGAGGTTGCATCGTCCCTAAATAGCTTGATCAGTTTGAGATGAGAGGGTTTATCTGAAATTTAAGTCACTACCCTTTGGAATGTTGGTCATTTCCTTCTTGATTTTAGTTGTGTTCGTCTTAGGGTTAGGGTTAGGGTTCCCTTTGGATTGTTGGCCATTTCCTTCTTGATTTTAGTTTTGTTCGTCTTAAAGTCTCATTGTGTGGTATCCATAATTTTGGTCATCCCTGTATCTTATCCTATCTGATTGGAGGGCATATCTGAGCCTCTTTTGTTGGGTGCCAACTGTGATGGAGTTAGAAATAAATCACTCATTCTGGATCTGGTTTCATGTTTGTATTTTGGCATATTTTGTTTGAGATTTATTTATTATAGTCTTACTTGAGTTTGTATTGACATTAAAGTTTTTTGTTCCCTACCTTACAGGTCCTTTAAATGCATCTTATTTTTACACACGTCTCCCTAGTCTTGTTATTTGGTGAGAAGTCTCCTAAATCACTGACATTTAAGTTAAGAGTCTCTTAATTTTTGTTGATTTTCTTGTTTTCTTTTTTGCCTTCACTTGTTTTGTTCTGTTCGTAGTTAGGTCAAACTAGAAAATCTTCCGGAGAAAAATGCCCTGGCGTGTGCATCAGCGAGCCAGGTGCCGCATGTGGCTGTTATATGATGTATTTCTGTAACTGTATTTACACTAGACATGCAGTTCCTGGTTTTGCATTTTTCTACCCTTCTTGGACTTTTTGCAACCAAAATAGCCCCTTTCAGAAACTTTATGATGCTCCAGGGCTGTAGTGCCTTGAAACCCTAAGCCTAAAGGATATGGTAGCAGAGATCTGCAGCCGCTCTTCATGCTTGGGGTTGGCAGAAGCCAATCAGATCATTGGAACCCCTATTAGAGATGATAATGGGCTAGTTCTTGCTGAGCAATATTTTGGGCCAAAAAAAGTTTGGTCTGGCCCTAGTCTTGCAAAGAGTAGGCTCTGACAGGCTCTTCGGTCTTCAAGCCATCCGACATGCTTTTCGGCCCAGCTCATATGTCGTCATTGCCACTTGTGTAAGGGGATTTTAATAGTTGGAATTTTAGGCTTGGTGGGTATCTCAGTTTTTTCCAAAGCCAACCCATCATCTATTTATATGGTTGGATACCGGGCCTACAATTTGGTCAGTGTCAGCTTAGGTTCTGTTCAGGACTACAATTGGTCAGGTTTCTGGCCAGGTTTGGGTCGGGTTGCTATTATCCAAACCCAGCTCAAAAAATAGTTCAAGCCAACCAATTGTGCTCGATCCGACCCGTTGAGGTAGGGCCCGCTAGCACGATTTCTCAACCCAGCCCTAGGCCCCTAGCCTGGTATCATTTCTACCCCCTGTGCACACACTAATGAATGGTTGGATTAGCACAAATTAGGTTTGTAAAATAGGGATGTTAATGTGGGCTTGTGGCCTGGTATTTACACAGCCCCAGTCAAACTTTGGGCTTTTAAGTAGGGTATTTCATATGTGGCAGCGAACCACTTGCATACAAATAATGGCTGGATTTCTTTTTGTCCCCTAGCAACCTATATTATCCCATGAATGTCTTGTTTGCGTAGTGCTGCAGCCATTCTTTTCTGGCAAGGTAGCAAACTAGTGCATCAACTCATTACAATGTGGAACTTCATGCTGGAAGAAAGAAGAAAAATTACTTTGTTTCTTTTGATCTCTCTGTTCATTTTTTGTTAAGGTCATATCTGTAGGGTTACTAAGTACCATTTCCTTATTGTCTAAAGTATGTTCTGTGTGTTACTTTAGTGTAAGCAACTTCGTGAAATCTTATCTTGTTAATTATCAGATTTCATAAAATCTTTACTCAGGTACTCCCTTCTTCTGATGTTCTTTTATGATGGAGGTGCAACATTTGCAGCCTTACGCTAGCCCGGGAAAAGAGGGGGGGTGGTGGTGGTGGGGTGGGGGGGGGGGGGGGGGGGGCAGGCAACTGAAGTGGGGACCATTCAAACGAGAAAGATCGGTTTGGATACAACAACAACGAAGCCTTATTGATATTTTAGTGAACTGTTTCTCCTTTATATGAAATTTAGCTTAGTATACATTTTTGGCTGGCTAAGGCCTTTCCCTTTGAATCTTTATTTGAGTCGTATTTCATCTAAGTCTCTTTTTTATGCTCTCCATAGCTTTGTCAATGAATTCTTTGTTCTTTATATGAAGTTTAGCTTAGTATCCCTTGGTGCCAATGGATATGGAAATGGAAATAAATTACTGAATCTGGATATGGTTTCATGTTTGCATTCTGGAATATTTTGTTTTCAGATTTATTTTTATAGTCTTACTTGACTTTGTATTTCAATTAAAGGTTTCTGCTTATAAGTCTTTTAAATCTTATTTTTACAAGTCTCCCAACATGGTTTTTTTTAATCCTTGCTTCCAGAGATTTGGGTTAGGGTTTCCTTGATACATTAACTACTTTCTGGTATGTGTGCTGCCTCTTTCCCTCCATCTATATTGTGGCTCAAGTTCTTATATTGAGAAAGGTATTAGCCTGAAAACCGAGTCCCAGACGGGGGCAATTAGCCCTAGAAATCTGTTCATCTTTCCTGTATGCTTGTTTTGCTCAGAAAACATGCCCTGGCCTGGCCTACATGTCAGTGAGCCAGTGGAAGCCGACAATTGCAACGGTAAATATAGGGGCGAGTGTTCGGTTTATTCCAGAACCAACCGAAATAGGCCAAACCGAATAAACGTCTAAAAAACCGAAACCGGACCGAAAGGAGCCATAAGCCCATAACCGAAACTGAACCGATAATCGATTCGGTTTATTTGGTTTGTTCGGTTGGGTTTATTGTTTAATGGGCTTGAACCAAAGGTGGGATTGGGATTAATTATATTAAAAAAAAGTAATTTTTATACATTCATTCGTTGTATTTTAAAGTTGGACTAGTTGTTAAGTTGGACTTTAAAACATACATATAATTGTTGTTTAATGCTATACGCAAAAATAAACACATTTTTAATCATAAAATATGCGTAAAACTGTGGGTATTTACATAATTGTGCAAGTCTTATTCAGTTTTGGCTTTTGAACCTAGACCTAAACCTGAAACCGAATGAGGAATTTTTAGTATTTTGAAAATCGAACCAAATTTTTTTCTCAGCTCGAACCAAATCTCTTATTTGGTTTTGGTTCTTGGCCCAAAAGCGAATAATGCTCACCCCTAGGTAAGTATCATGAAACCTCCTAATGTTTGTCCGTTTATTAACTTGTTCATCCTCTGCATGATTTTCTCAGGAGAAAAAAAAACGAAAGAAAAAGTTTAACATGCCCTGGCCCAGTAGGATTTTTGTCTAGGGGGGTACGATGCTTACTATGAAAATAATAATAATAAACATATTTATAATCTAAATATATATTATATATTAATATCAAATGTCATAAACTATTACAAATTTACAATCACTAAATAACCCTTTTTTTTTACCGATTTTAAATAACTATTGAGTTCCCTGTTCCTTGGAGTTTCAAGATGCTGACAGGAATTTGGTAAAATAAAGTAATAGTTATACTAATTTGATTAGAGTTGGTTGTCATAATCATATTGGATATGTTCATATACACAGACAGCCCAGCTCAGCTCAGCTCAGCTCAAATTCAAATGACTTAAAATTAAGGTGGAGTGATATAGCACCAAGTATGGATACAGGTTAAACTACAGAATGGCTAGTGTTAATTACTTAATTTAATTCACATATTGGGCATGATTATCTCTTTAGTACCAAAATTATGTACTTCTTCATATTAATTAACGTCAACCTGATATCAAAGTTTGTTTGAATTATTTCGGGAAAATATTTGGAAGGTACTACTCACTACCAAGAAATCTACTGCTATCACTATTTTTCTACTGAGATTGATTTGTTTCTGTGAATCCAGAGCTAAGCCGAAATTTGTTTGTGGCTGTATTTTTCTTGGACAAATCATTAGATGCCTTTCACTGAGGGTCAACACGTGAGAAGACATGTAAATATCGCCAACAAAGTTTTGCAACAATTCAGAATATTGGACTGGACCATGTGTGTTGCTCAAGATTCAAAACCCAGGGGGTGCAGCCGCTTCCCCTTGTGACCAGGTGGCTACGACCCTGCCCTGGCCTACATGCCAGTCTTAATAGCCTAAACAATGGCGTGGTAGATTATGGTTTGGGATCGGTGGAAGCAAATCGGATTATAAGTCCCCCTCGCTACATGTGTCTGGTACGGGTTCCCTTCCTATGTTGTGTTCTAACGGGTTCTGGTAGGTTGGGGGGTTTGAATTGGTTTCCCCTAGGATTCCTGTAAACATGCACCAAGGGACGAACTCATCCTCATTCAAATCAAATGGTGAGGTAGCAAATCGTTGCAGCTACTTGTTTGGATGGGATTTTGCTGAGACGAAAGAAGGCTCCCCCTCGCCTCCCTCCCCCCCCCCCCCCAAAAACAAAAAGTAAAAAAAATCAAAGGACGAAGTGAAACTTTGAGCGTTTTATCCGATCCAATTGCATTAATATAGATTCCCTACTTGAACAATTCAATGCCCTTTTGACCATACTCTTTTCATTGTCCTCCATCTTTTATAATTTGTCCCTCATATGCCTCTGGCGCATTGCTGATCTCTGTGACCATAAGCACCATAAGCATAAAGAGGCAATGATGATTGGCCCATGGTAATGCCAAAGTTTGCATTGCTGAAGTATACAGAGAATTTGATCAGGGTTGTGTTTAGGGTTAGGGTTTTGATGACATTTTTATCATCATAATGAGGATCATTTCTATTTATCTTTCCCCTTCTGCTTCTGTAGTCTTGCAACTAGTGGCGAGGCATTGGAGGGCTGCTGTCTCACAGCAATCATTGCAGCCATATGCTAGGCTACAAAGTATGAAGGTATAAATATGATTTCTTGGTACCACATGATAAAAGGGTATGTCTGAGCCTCTATTGCTCTATGGATAATATTAGAATCATAAATTTTCATCTAGGGGGAAGACTTTTAGGGGAATTTCAGTTTAAGGGATAACTCTACAAAATATTTGGCGAGTTCAACCATGATCGTCATCTTCTTTGATGAGTTACTCCGTCCAAGTCTTGCCAGCGTTGGGGACTAAGATCACCACCTTATTTGGCGAGTTTTATACAGATCGCCATCTTCTTCGGCAAGTTGCTCAGGAGTTTGATAACCACGCCATCTCATTTGGCGAGTTCCCTAGAGATCGTCATCTTCTTTGGCGAGTTGCTCCCCTGTCCAAGTGGACTTTTGGACTTTGAAGACCACGCCCACTCGGTTGGTGTGCTTGGACTGTTGAAGACTGATCCCCCTATAAACATAGGCCGTTCCCATCTCCCTTACATTTACTTCTCCCCCCTCCAACACTTCTAACAACAAACAATTCTCTTACACATCCTCATGTTGGAAAATGTGAATGTATATTTGTTATAATAATAATATCAATTTTTTCTATCAACGAATCTATGAAAAGTTGTACGAATCTTTTCATTGGAAAAGGTGTACGAATCTATTTATTGGAAAGGTGTGCCCTTTCCATCGTGTCTCTTTATTTTTATAATACACGTGTTTGGAGCATTCAAGAATTCATTCAATTCATCCATATTGCATTAGTTAGTCTAAGAGAGAGAGACAACCAACGTTGCTTCGACGAGTTCCTACGGTGTGAAGTGCTGCTACTGAAGGAAAGAACCGTTGTATCCTGGGAGACTAATCGCCACTAAACCGTAAGCACCAGTGCGGGGCGAATATTGTCTTAAGGACATTGAACCAAGTTCAAGCCTCGGTATCATTTTATTTATTTTACTTATATTTTAATTTCAGAGTCTAAATACAGAGTTTGAGAATTTATACTAACACCTCAACCCTCTCAACATCAAGCAACCTGAGAGGAGGAAGTAGAACAAAGGAGGTAAGTATTAGTATTGTTATTTTCACTTTTTTAGTCATTTGATAAGTATTTATATTTGTAGTCATATATATTAGTCGGATGATGGTAGTTAATTTTTTTTAGATGACTAACTAAAATGCCGACCGTATTCCTGGTGTACCGACTACTGACATCATTATTCATGAAAGTAAAAATCACATATCTAGTAAGATATTTAGTGGAGGTAATTTTTTAAAGTTTAAGTATGCTAATTAAATATTGTTTACATAAAGATAATCTATATATTTTCTGTATAGTTATATGTTAATAATCTCGAAATCTCGAATTACGAACCCGGGAGCATGGAAGTTGGCAGACCAAGAGAAAATACCGCACATGTGTGCTAAATACCGTCCAAAAGACTTTGGTGCATTCCTTTGTGTTCTATTTAAATGAGCTTAAATTTCTAGTCCATGACTTTCACGTTATCTTACGTTTCGCTGGGCGTTGGTGGCCTCAACTAAACACTTACCAACTTTTTGTTGGCGAGATGGCGATCACACTATGGGATGTGACAAATATATTAGGCTTGATTATTACATGTGACCCTATATATTTCGTTCTGCTTTTAACTTCATCTGATCAGATCAGAAAGTATCTCAATGTTATGCCTCCATCGGATGTAGAAGGTAGCAATTATGTGAAGTTAATATTCTTCCGTGGCAACTTTATGGATGTAGATCGCATTATTGATGACGAGTTTGATGTAGATGAAATACGAGTATGTATTTTAAATTTTAATGTTAAGGTTTATTTATCATTTAATTTAGTTTATTGTTTATGTAACATTTAATATTTTTATATCATTTGTTGCACTAGAGCCTATTTGTTTTGTTTATGTGGTGCAATTCAATTTTCCGAAGCATTGAAAAATATGATAAATGAGCAACTTCTACCATTTTGATTATTTGACAGAATGCAGTCGTCATGCATGGGGAGCTGCTACTTTAACGTATTTATACACATATTTGACGGAATTTGTGAGTTTGAAGCTTAGCAAGAATATTTGTAGATCTATTATAGGTCTGGTCCTACGAACATTTCTTTATTGGTAGGCCCGTCATCACCATTACTGGTAATGTTGAAGTCTTTTCACTTGCTTTGCGATGGTCCACAAATGTAGTGGATCAACAATATTGTCTATACAAGGCTTTATCAATTTATCGTGACCAATCTAATATAATGCAGCATAATGAGGTAATTATTTAATTATCTGGTCCATTTCTTTAAATTATTAGAGTTATCATCGTAATCAAACATCATATTAATCTGATACACTGTCATCAACTAGATTGTATGGATACCCTACACATTTGAAGAGGATGCTCCAGAAATAAAGAGAACATTGTATGAACTTAGTTTACATAAATCTTATATTATATACGATCGGTGCACCATGTATCATCCAGCAGACCGTGTTCTTTGACAGTTCGGGATGAGATAAATAATTTCCGCTGATCCACCCTTTATGAGTTATAGTACAACCAATGCAATAAATAGAATCCATGGTGTCATTGCTGATTAGAATAGTCGATACGAGAATTGTAGTGTGAGGAACATGCCTCCCCAACTAGCATCTTTGGATGAATGTAAGTTCTTACTTCTTTTTTTTGGATTGATTAAGTACAAATAGTGTCCTAAAATACTATCAGTTTCCAGAGCACTCGGTAATATAGTAATATAATATCACTTTCCAGAGCAATCCAAATCCAACACATCTAGACAAAATATTGACTTCAGTCCAATATTTGGAAACTATCTGAAAGAATAATGCTAGGCTACATATTCGGCTTTGTGAGGTAGATATCATTGAGACGTGTATTTGGGTGCAAGTTTGCTTATGTATTTTGTCTCCCTGTTTTTGTATAATAACCTCTTCAGCATACATTTGTATCTCTGTCTTCATGAGAAAGAAAGTAGAAATGACCATTATATCCTATATTTGCCCCCGATTATCTATATGTGCACCCTTAGGTGGCAAGTGGCGTACCACAGTTTGAGAGAATCTTACGAATGGTGGCAGCATTCTCGAGACACTCTTTAAGAACTGAAATGAAACTGGGAATTTTGAGTCTACACTCATTTGTTGTTTCTGTTTCATTTGATTCACTATTCTTTTCAAAAGCCAGACTTATTCTAATAGTGAATTGGAAGGCTGTTTGAACTTGTACCTGAGTTGGTAACAGATTAGGATTTGATTATCCTGAGCATTGATCTAATTCCTATACTGTACTTTACCAGGTTTCCAAGTCATTTTATTATTTTTATATTCGTCTGTTTTTAATGGCATCCCTTCAAAACTTACACTGTTTGTGGAGCTCTTCATTGTATGCCCCAGGCCCCCCCACTTCCTTTGAACATTGATTGTAAGATTTAGTACTGATACATGCTTTGAAAGGATTTGTTAGGAGACATTTAACCTTCTCTTTATAACTACATGACTCCTTGCAGTTGTTTCTTGTTGTGTACTCTACTACTGGTATAAGGCGATGATGGTGATAATGATTTTCCATATTTATACGGTTTGGCCATAAAAGAATATAATTTACCGCTACAGGAGCTATGTAATAGGCAAACTGAATTTGCAACTTAATTGTGGATAAATCTCCTCTTTGTGTGTGTTGTGTATCATGTTGAGTTGACAAATATCCAGAACTACATGGTTGGTGTTATTTTTCGAGTCTTTTGCTTCCTTGTTTTGTGCAGCATTTTCAAGTAGACACAACTATGTGGGACTGCTAATCAGCAGACTGTAATTGCAGTCATTTGCTACATCTTCGAAGCAGGAAAGGGAGGTGAGCTTACTGTGGTTGGCCTTCTTTCTTTTTGGACCTTTTGTCTCTTAAGCATTACACATTTTCTTATATTTCCCATGGAAGGGCATATATTGGTAACCAACTCTTATTACAGTTAGTGTGAGGATTGTTTTTATTGCCAACTTTGAAGTCATTATTACTTCCCGTGATTCATGTATTCATCACCTAATATTGTACACTCTTCTTTTTGGTTTGGATCTTGTGTCTTTGTCGAGTTGGATTGAAGAATGTATCCACAACACAACTTCAAATTGAACCTTGTTTCTTGTTAACCATTCTCCCATCATTTATTGAGCATTTCTTGTGTCTGTCAAGTTGTATCGAACATCAGTAAAGAAAAATTGTATAGGTTCCACTCGCCTTTACAATCAGATTGATTACTTTATTCCTTTTGCACGTTTTCTGCAGTTACTAAACCAAGAAAATGAGCATCGGAGGGATGTGTTTGTGGTTTGTTTCGCCTGTGGTAAGCAAAATGTTAGATTTCACTTGCTATCATTTTCTTCCAGTTTTCTTCAGTGTTCTTGGAGTCTAATGGATACTGCGGATTGATGGTGTTTCACTTGTGAATTATTGCCAGCCATCAAGATCAAGGTCACAGCTTGGGACTTAGGAGATGGCTTGTCTAATCATTCTTCTACGACCTTATTCTACCCATTCATATCAGACTAATTACATGGCGCAGCAGGCCCAATAAACAGCATTGTTCATAAAGAATTTAAAATCAAAAGATTAGTGAAAATGTTAAAAATATTATATTTCCTTTTAAGTAGTTGTGAAACATCTTATAGTTTTTTTTTTTAATGTTTGTGTGTGGTGAGATGGTAGAACCAGCTACTCTGGGTTAACATATAACATTATATCTTGAAGAACTAGTATTTCTCTCAAGCAAAGAATCAGGTTACATTTGAAGTTCAAATTTTCTCTCGTCTGCCGTCAAATTGCCCTTAAGAGCTGATTCTAATGCAATATGGGCGACGCTGTACGAATACGGTTTGGCATGTCTCGATCCCAATACCGTAAGGTTATAAAAAAAATGTCAACAAAAATATTTATTTATCACAGGTTAACCAATTCTCATAGATGATCACTATTATTTTATTCAATTTTAAAATAGTACGATATTCCACACCAACTGTGCACTTTTCTTGGTGACTGGAAATATTTTATAACAACTGTGCACTTTGCAATGTTTGTATTTGTTATTTGCATTACAAGTGGAGTTTTTTTAGACAGCACTTTGCCGTGTTTGTAGGTATGGATTCATGTAAAATTTACTGTATGATGCTTGTTTCAATTTATAATAATAGGTTATGATTGATTTCTCCCTAACCTAGCTTGTCATTGTAGATGGTGATATTATCTTTTCTTTTTGATAAAATATGGTTCTGCTGCTTGTGTCATTTAGTTAAACTTTGTTAACATGTGTATTGTTTTAACTGCAGCCTGCAGGTTCATGTATTATATAAGGTATTGATTGGAAGAGTTTGAATATAAGGCATATGGTGTGCAATTGTTTCTTTAGGGAGAGTTACAAGGTTGGTGAAGAAGCTGAGAAAGACATCAGTTGCAGCCCTCCACCTGAAGTGATGATGAAAGCTTGGTTTAAAGTCCACCTGAGAAAGACATTCAGAGGGTGAATGTGGCATAATCTGAGCCTGCACGGAAAAAAAAAGTCCATCTCAACCTACTACGGAGCTCTCAAGAGTCTGTATTGCATAATTGTACTATACATCATGAATGATTATTGGTGGTGTTTATGTTTTTCTAATGTTTTGACATAATGTTAATGAAGATCCAGTTTACTGGGACCATAAACATTGGGGTGACCAAAAATACTCAACCAGCTAATTCTTTGAGCATCAATCCATGGTCTAATCAATTATTGCATGAAAGTGGCAGAATGGATACGACTGTTCAGCTGAGTTGATGCTACATCGTCTGACTGATAATATTGCCATATGAGTAGAGTTGGGCACCTAGTGTGAAAATTTTCCACAGAAATTTCAGTAGAACTTCAAAATTACATTTATGCAACAAGTGTGCAATACTATACACTTTTCTGTGTATTATTCTGGTGTGGATGGCAGGCAGGCCTCTATTTCGTGGTTTCAATGGGACTCAATGGGACTCCTTAAGAGCGTTGTTTCTATCTACTATTATCTAAGGGGGAGAAAGAAGGGAAGTCTATCTACTATTATCTAAGGGGGAGAAAGAAAGGAAGAAAGCGATGTAGAAACAACTTACGAAACGAAGAAGACTAAAAAGATAGTGCAGTTTACGAAGATTCTTATCTTGATGGGTATCAAGATAATTGGGAATTGGGAAAACTTAAAGGAACTAAAGGATAAACAAAGCAAAGCTAAATCTACTGAAATATTTCAAAGTAGAATGAAATGAATTGTATCGATATTCGGATTTTTTTGTATATATAGGAAGTTATAGGCCTTCAAGCTTCTATGGACCTTCTCATTCGAGAGTATTCCCCCTCTCGATCCCCAACTCGCCTCTCTTTACGATAAAATCAGAAACCACTATGCTATACTCGTTTCCTCACTAGTGGGGAAAAAAAATAGTTCTACCTACCATTGGCATAATGTTGAGAAACAAAACACCACAGTTGTAATGCAAATAACAAATACAAACAAGGCAAAGTGCTGTCTGAAAAAGCTAAAAATCCTGGGGTATTCCTACAATCCTTGGTTGCAATGAGTCATTGCTGATCTGAACTAGTAAAACAGTAAGGCACCATCTTGATGCACTATCTTGATGCAGATGATCACAGCATGCAACAGGTTTGAAGCATTCTTAGCAGAGTCTTTTCAATGACACCCATCGAAAGAGTCCAAAAAGGAATGACAATGATGAATAAGTCTTTATGCCAAAACTTGTCGTGTAAGCTCTATTTTATTCTTCGTAGCTTTATACCTCTCTATTCAAAAAAGTCACTCCATGACAGCCATTTATAGTAAGTAATCCGCCTTCAAATTAGAAGAACATAGAATTTTGCCCACTATCTAAAAAAGGAAAAGAAAAGAAATGCATTAGAAATAAAAATGACAAGCTATTCTTATTTCAATTTAAGAAACTCGTAACCAACAGGTATCGAGAGGCCAGAAAAAAGGGCATAAGCAACATCTGGTAGACCAAAGTACTATTTACATGTAAGATTACAACGCATTCAAGGGTACGAGAAATTTAGCCTCAATACTTGGTGCACTTTTTGGTGTCTAGAAAGTTAAAAAAAGGGAGAATAAAACCACTAAAAGATGATAACAAACAAGCAAAATGAGGACAGCAGCATACTACACGGAGAGTATAGATCTTGTTGGTGTTTTTGCCTTTGGACTAGAAAAGATAGTCCCACATCGGCTACACCAAATGGTGAGTATCTCAATATAATGCATTGCTTGTGTTGAGGTGTGCACATGAGGTGTAGTGGGGCACAAGTTTGTGCCATGTGGAAGTATTTTCCTAGAAGGAAAAAGAATTAAATCCAACAAGGATGCAAGTTAATTTTTGTTGTGCGGACTCGGACTCGGACACGGACTCCAGGATGTCTCGTGTATGCACGGGAGTGTTCGGGGGGTAGGCGTGGACTGGCACACTTCTATGCTGATTATGGGATGATCTAAAATATCAAACTCTATTTAAGTCTCAACTCCACTCTATAAATAGAGCCCCTTGGCCTCCTTTGAAAGATGCACCAAGAAGAGAGTTGAGGGAGTCTGTTAAGTCCAGTAAGCCCGTTCAAGTCTCAAATATTGACTTACGAGCGTTCCAGAAGTTCTTCGTGAACTTGCTGGTTCCTGGAAGCTGTTCGTGCTCGTGTGGGGCGAATAAAGCTTTGAGCAACGGTGGTTCATTCACCCCAGCATCTCATTCTCGCATGTCATCGCTGCTGTTGCCTTTTACAGTAACTTCTTTTTAGAAGTTCTACTGCCGATAGTTGCTTGCACAAAGTCTCTTTAGATTTTTTGTGTATTACGTAGAATCTTTTTAGATCCTCGTAATTCAGAATCCTCCAGGATCTCTGTTGCACATCTTCTTTAAGGTGCTGCATTTGAAACGTTGTGTGTACAATTGTTTCAGTTTCCGAATTTTCCATCGAAAATTGTGCCTCGGCACTAACAATCTCAAAGCTTTATTGAGAAGATGGATAATTCTCGTGCTTCGCTCATCGATACCGGCTTTAACAAGTTGGAGAAATTCGATGGCGAACACTTCCAGATATGGAGATGAAAGGTCACTTTAAATCTTCAACTCGTGAATGTTGATCACGTGCTGTCAGAAGAAGAACCGATCGTTCCAACCACTGGATCTGCTGTAGCTGTGGCCGCTGCTACGACCAAGCAAGCGAAGTGGAAGAGTCAGTATATGCAAACTACTGATACTCAATTCCATGGAAGACTCTCTGGCAGAGTTCTACTCCAAGAAGACTTCTGCCAAAGAGATATGGGACTCCTTGGGAAAGCTCTATGAAGATGACGAGAACCGGTCCAAGATCTTCATGATAGAAAAATATCACAAGTGGACCTTCGAAGACGAGAAGGCGATGCTGCCCCAAGTGAAGGAGTTTCTGAAGTTGCGTCAGAAACTAGAAGACGAGAACATGCCCCTCGTCGACAAGTTTGTCGTTGGAGGGATCGTCGCGAAACTTCCTACAGAGTGGAGCAACTTCTATGCAAGGATACATCGAAAGAAGATGAAAATTAACTTGGAAGATTTCTTGCAAGAGATCCATGTTGAGGACGAGATGCGCTCTCAACAGAAGATGGATACTCTGTCCAAACAACTGGCGAAGGCAAATCTGGTCCAAACCAGAGAGTACCAGGGGAAGCAGGCTGCCTCTCATCGCAAAAAGAAGGACTTCACGAATCTGAAAGTGAAGGGTCCTGCTTTCAAGCAGCAGAAGTCCAAGTCCCATGTGACTTGCTTCAATTATGGCAAGAAGGGCTACTACAAATCCGAATGCAAGTCCAAGCCCAAAGAACAAGGTGAGCCTAGTAAGGTTTCTATGATTACTAATCTAGTTGCCATGATAGCACAGGTTGCAACTGTGGGGGCTGACTTGGACTGGTGGATAGACACTGGTGCGACCTGCCATGTCTGTTCAGACAAAGACTGGTTCGTCTCTTATGAGCCAACTTTAGAGAAGGTCATAATGGCAAACCAGGCACAAGCTGAAGTACTGGGGATCGGGACGGTGGAGCTGAAACTCACATCGGGGAACACTCTGACGCTTCAAGGTGTGAAGCATGTTCCAGTAATTGCTAAGAACCTGATCTCTGGAAGTCTGCTCTGTAACGCAGGCTTGAGGATGGACATCAATGCTGGCCAGTTGGTGATGTCCAAGAAGGGTACATTCTTCGGGAAAGCTTTCCAAACTGAAGGAATGTACAAGATTCAGCTTGTTGTAACCCAGCATGATAATATAAATGCAATCACTTTTTCTGATTATTCTCTTGAGTTGTGGCATAATAAGCTAGGACATGTTCATTGTAAAAAGATTAACAGAATGTCTAGTCTAGGACTTATCTCCAAGTGTGGGGGTAAGGTAGAGAAATGCGAAGTATGTGCTCAGACGAAGATCACAAGGAAACCCTTTCACAGGGTCCATCGAAGCACAGATCTTCTGGAGTTGGTTCACTCAGATATCTGTGACTTCAAACAATTCTCTACAAAGGCCAGGATGAAGTATTTCATTACTTTCATCGATGACTTCTCAAAGTATGCTTTCGTCTACTTGCTCAAGTCTAAAGACGAAGCATTCGAGAAGTTCAAGGAGTTCAGGGCCGAGGCTGAGCGGCAAACTGGACAACAACTCAAGAGGTTAAGGAGTGATCGAGGCGGGGAGTATCGGTCTCATGAATTCTTATCATTCTGCAAAGAACATGGAATCATCAGTGAGACAACGGCTCCGTACTCTCCTCAATCCAACGGAGTAGCAGAAAGGAAGAACAGAACGTTGACAGAGATGATGAACTCCATGCTGTTGACTGCGGGTCTTCCAAAGTGTTACTGGGGAGAAGCTGCACTAACGGCAACGTTCATTCTGAACAGAGTGCCATATACAACTTTCGACATAACTCCTCATGAACTCTGGTTCAAAGTCAGACCTAACTTGAATGTCATTCGAGTCTGGGGGTGTCTGGCTTATGTGAAGCTCCCGGATCTGAAGATTCAGAAGCTGGGGACAAGGACTACGAAGGCGATCTTCTTGGGGTATGCCGAGAAGAGTGATGCTCGAAGATTCCTTGATATCGAGTCAAACCATATCATCGAATCTCGCGATGCTGAATACTTTGAAGACAAGTTTGCAAAACACAAGAATATTGTTCTCGCGGATCTTCCGGAGAATGATGAGGGTACAAAGCAGGCAGAAGTCTTTAATGAACCAGTAGTCCAAGATGAAGCTGTCGTCAAGGAGACACCAGCTGAACCAGAACTCGCTGAGCCGTCAACTAAGCGAACGAGGAGGCCGAAAGACTTCGGAGATGACTTCGTCACCTATCATGTGGAAGCAGATCCGCTTACCTATGATGAGGCGATGAAGACCAGAGATGCTGTATTCTAGAAGGAGGCGATAGACAACGAGATTGACTCAATCACCTCCAACAACACATGGATATTAGTTGACCTGCCAGAAGGAGCAAGACCCATCGGATGCAAATGGATCTTCAAGAAGAAGATGAAAGCAGATGGAACCATTGACAAGTTCAAGGCCAGGCTAGTGGCCAAGGGGTTTGCTCAGAAGCAGGGGATCGACTACTTTGACACTTATGCTCCAGTAGCTCGGATGACAACCATCAGATTGTTAATTAATCTAGCATCAATACACAAGCTGTGATACATCAGATGGATGTGAAAACGACATTCCTTAATGGCGAGCTGACCGAAGAGATCTACATGCAACAACCAGAAGGTTTTATCGTCAGAGGTATGGAAGACAAAGTCTACAAGTTGATGAAGTCTCTGTATGGTTTGAAACAAGCTCCCAAAATATGGCATGAGAAGTTTGACAAGGTGATAAGGTCAAATGGCTACAGGGTCAGTGAAACAGACAAGTGTGTCTATACGAAGTTTGCTGACGGAAGAGGAGTAATCGTATGTCTTTACGTGGATGACATGCTAATCCTAGGTACGGATTTAAGCTACGTCACAGAGACAAAGAAATTCCTCTCGACCAAGTTCAGTATAAAGGACTTGGGGGATGCCGACGTAATCTTGGGGCTCAAGATCATCCGGACAGGCACTGGAATAGCGCTGTCACAATCTCATTATATTGAGAAGATGCTCACTCGCTACGGGTATCAAGATCTTCCTTTTATTGATACACCGTACCGGAGTGATCAGAAGCTGGAGCCAAATTCGAGGGAAAGCGTCAGGCAGTTGGAGTACGCTAGCGTCATCGGAAGCTTGATGTACGCTACTACTACCACAAGGCCTGACATAGCTTTTGCAGTGGGAATGCTGAGTCGGTTCACTAGCAATCCAGGCGTTGAGCACTGGAAAGCTGTGAAGCGTATTATGAGATATCTCAAGAAAACTCAGACATATGCACTTTTCTACAGCGGAGATCCGTCAGTAGTGGAAGGCTTCAGTGATGCTAGCTGGTGTTCAGATATGGAGAGCGAGTATTCCACAGGTGGATTCGTATTCGCCATGGGTAGAGCTGCTATATCGTGGAAGTCGAAGAAGCAGACTATGTTATCTCGCTCCTCCATGGAATCTGAATTCTTTGCATTGGATGTTGCTGCAGATGAAGCAGAGTGGCTTCGGGAGCTCATGTATGATCTTCCGATGGTTGGGGCTCAGATACCGGCAATACCAATATACTGTGACAACCAGGCGGCAGCAGCAGTGGCATCAAATGAACTCTTCAACGGGAAGAAGAGAACGGTACGGTTGAAGCACAGAGCAGTACACGATCTTATCAAGAGAGGTGTTATTGCAGTGATTGATGTTCGGAGTCAGGAGAATCTGGCGGATCCGTTCACCAAGGGCCTCAAGCGCCAGCTGGTCGATGACACAACTTGTAAAATGGGCTTGAAGGTATTCTGATATTGTATTATTGTATTCCTACCATAAAGTTTTATGCTATTAGTTCAAAGATTTATCTACTAGGTATCTAGCTTTTGGTTCAAGGGAGGACCACTAATCGGAAGAATATCAGGAACTGTGGGTACATGTTCTATTGGACATGGAGAGGTTACGAACCTATAACCACTGTTGTCTACTATTGTTTTCTGCGGAAAACGGTTTCTGTGGAAAAGTTGGCTTAAATGCCTTAATGAGTTCTCAGGCAGAGTGAATGCCTGGAGTGCTTTACAGGAAGCACGGTAGCGCAGCACTACAAGGAGTGTAACTCCATGCTACAGTGGGGTGACTCCACCATGAGGTTCCCAGGTAGGGGTAATGCCTCGGCTTTGCAAGCCAAGTCACAGCGGAGTAGCACCGCAAATAGGCAGGTAGCCTAATACTGTATGATAATCGTAATAAAGAGAAGTAGACAGCACTACAAAGAGGACGATGTCCTCATGTTACAGTGGCATGACACCATGAAGAGGTACCAGGTAGGGTAAAGCCTCGGCTTTGCGAGCCATGTCATAGCGACGTAACACCGCACGGAAGCGCAAGGCTTCATGCTGGGTAGTTTGGCACTACAAAGAGACCTGTGACCTCATGCTACAGTAGTATGACACTACGATAAGGTACCCAGGTGGGATAAAGCCTCGGCTTTAAGCCATGTCATAGTGGCGTAGCATCGCAAAGAAGCGCAATGCCTCATGCCATGACTCTTTATAAAGAACTCACCTATAGTGTATGGACAGAGATATCAGGCCGTCTCTTGAGGGTAAACTTGTAGACGCCCAAAAATTATACACTGAAACCAGGCTGGCACAAGGCCTTCAATGTGCAGCCAGAAGCACAGTTGATGTCATTATGTGAGTAGGAAGAATTGCAGCCATGGTGCAGAATTCAAGGCTTAGTCCATTCTTGTATCATGCTGTTATTTAACCTATGCGGAAAGATTCAAGTCGTAGCGACATCTCTCCTAATGCATGATGGGCAGTAACTGTGGGGAACGCTCAACCCATATATTGAGATATGTGGGGGATTGTTGGTGTTTTTGCCTTTGGACTAGAAAAGATAGTCCCACATCGGCTACACCAAATGGTGAGTATCTCAATATAATGCATTGCTTGTGTTGAGGTGTGCACATGAGGTGTAGTGGGGCACAAGTTTGTGCCATGTGGAAGTATTTTCCTAGAAGGAAAAAGGATTAAATCTAACAAGGATGCAAGTTAATTTTTGTTGTGCGAACTCGGACTTGGACACGGACTCCAGGATGTCGCGTGCATGCACGGGAGTGTTCGGGGGGTAGGCGTGGACTGGCACACTTCTATGCTGATTATGGGATGATCTAAAATATCAAACTCTATTTTTGAGTATTGGTATTTTAGTCCCACATCGGATAGGAGAAGAGGTAAAGTCTCAACTCCATTCTATAAATAGAGCCCCTTGGCATCCTTTGAAAGATGCACCAAGAAGAGAGTTGAGGGAGTCTGTTAAGTCCAGTAAGCCCGTTCAAGTCTCAAATATTGACTTATGAGCGTTCCAGAAGTTCTTCGTGAACTTGCTGGTTCCTGGAAGCTGTTCGTGCTCGTGTGGGGCGAATAAAGCTTTGAGCAACGGTGGTTCATTCACCCCAGCATCTCATTCTCGCCTGTCATCGTTGTTGTTGCCTTTTACAGTAACATCTTTTTAGAAGCTCTACTGCCGATAGTTGCTTGCACAAAGTCTCTTTAGATTTTTTGTGTATTACGTAGAATCTTTTTAGATCCTCGTAATTCAGAATCCTCCAGGATCTCTATTGCACATCTTCTTTAAGGTGCTGTATTTGAAACGTTGTGTGTACAATTGTTTCAGTTTCCGAATTTTCCATCGAAAATTGTGCCTCGGCACTAACAGATCTATACTTTTGGAGATCATGGCAAAGACACATATGAGACAACAAAATTCTTCTTTGAGACCAAATGGTCTGAAAAGTTCCCTGGCATTCCATTAATGGCAATAATGGAACAAAAACCCAACTGCAAGGAGATTACTCCTGAAAACACAGACTAAAATAAAGGATACAAACTCTCAAATAAAATTGGAACAATTTGACATCTAGTCAAAGTTTGCCCTGGCTAGAATCCGTTGGTTTTGTTAACACAAATTTGTGATAATATGATATATCCTGATGTTCTGCAAGAGATAAAGAAGCTACAAGAAAGATGAGGCAACAGAAAATTAATAGAGGCACAAAGTAGCTCAGGTTTGCCCTTCTATCATACATGGTATTGAAGGCAAAAGCAATATAAAATATCTTCTCTCTCTCTCTCTCTCTACAAATGGCTGCAACTTGTAGCAATCCAAAGTTTCCTCGCCAAGCTCGAGAAGTCTGAATAGGGCTACGAAACCATGGGCATATTTTCATTAAAATCATCATCGCCTCTTTTGTACATCCAAAGGGAACAAGCTCACTTACAACATTATCTAAGAGCATCCTCAGACACGTAGAGTGCAAAATTCAAATATAGGAAAAAGGAACTAGAACACCATGCCATGGTGGAGCTTTCACGACATTTGAGTTAAGTAAAGACTTGATATGGCATTAATAATGATATAAAAAACTGAAAGAGATGAAGAAAGTAGTTCATAGGTGCATGACTATGAAGGTTAATTTCCTCGAGTACACAGATCTTCCCAGCACCCAACATCGGAGATGTTCCAGGCATTTGTGTTATCAGATGACTTCATTTTAAAAATAAAAACAATTTCAGAAACTTAATAAGCAGGCAAACATCAGGGGAGGGGGTTCCTGATATTTACCGGACAGCCTGAAACTTTGGATCCTTAAATTGAAGCCAAAGGATTAGCGGGCTGGGTATGGGAAGCAGAAATAAATTCATTTCCATATTAGGGATGTTATTTGGACACGTATCCAGTGTTATCAAAGGCGCGCCTCGTCTCCAGGCGCAGGGGCAATACCTTAGGAGGGTCCAGGCGAGGCGCAATTCTCTAGGCGCGCCAAAGGCGCGCCTTTTCCTTAGGTGCTGAATTTAGTTAAGGAGCCTAGGCGCGCCTCCATAATATTGTGCAGGAATATTTGTTGTACAGGTCCAATTTGTGCAGAAATAAGAAAAAGTCCAGTGCCACCACAGGCCCGCAAGAAAAAAAAATACAGCTGAAGAAAAACAGAAAGAAAGCACAGAAGAAAAGAGAGGAAGAAAAAAAACACAGCAAAAGAAAAAAAGGAAACGAAACGAAACCCTACTTGGCTCGCGACTGCGGCGGACTTGGCTCGCGACTGCGGCGGCGGACTTCAGGTGAGTTCCCCCCTCCTCTCCCTCTCGATCTCTCGCTCCTGCAATACTTTTCTTTTCTTTTCTTTTTATTTTTCGATCTCTTGTCTTTTTTTATTGTTAATTTTTGTGTATACAGCTTACTGAGTCTGAAGTAGTGAGTTTTTGTTGAGTTTTTATTTACTGTTCATTTTGTTTGTTAGTGTGAAATGTGAACTGTGAAGTAGTGTCTTCTTTTTCTATTCATGCAAAAATTCCATTCAATTTTTTTGTTACTGTAGACTGATTACAAAATTGATGGATACTACCAAAGTCTCCACCTCAACCAGCTTTGCACCTACAAAATTGATGGATACAAAATAAATGAATCAATATGAATTGTGAATTATATATAGAGAGAGACAAAGACTAGAGAGGTGACACAAGTTTATTATATATATATATGCGCCTTGCGCCTCGGACGACATGGACCTTTTGCGTCTTGAGTGCGCCTTTAACAACCTTGGACACGACAAGGAGCAGGAACAAACAAGGATCAGATCTATGGTTACCCATATTTCTCCAGCATTATCTCTCTTTCTCCAATGCACATGTACAGGATGGCTGCAATAGTTACCTGAGAAGTAGCACACTGTTAATGGCACGTCCAATACATGTCTAAGACGGATTCAGCAGCTATGTTCGTGTTGTAGTGTATTTTGGAGTGTTTGTGGCATGTCTGATACGTGCATCAGACACAACACAACATGAATTTTCGAGTGTGCTTTTTAGCATAAACACCAAATATCAGCAAATGACAAACTCAGCTACTCCACAGTACATATTGCTCTGACTACAACAACAATCTATTGCATCCAACATTCATAATCCCTACACCCTGTAATACAAAAAACATCCATTGTGTTGGAGTGGGTAGGGTTCCCAACATATGTGAAGAATACCCCGGAGAGCGACGAGCGCCATCCGTGTGTCGGAGAAGCTCGGGGATGTAGGCCTCAAAAATATAGTCACGCTGAGTTAATACAGCCTATCAAGAAAATGTCTAAAAGACACGCTGAGTTCTATCAAATCATTTCCTCAAAAGTACGCAAAGTTCAAAATAGTACTCAAAGACAGCTCACCATTTGTCAGATTGTAATTATGACTGATAGCACGACAGTCAATAAACGTCTCCTCGTATGCCACGTATGCACGAGATTCAAGAGATCTCAGCCGACTATTGCGTGATTTTTGAAATCTTCTCCAACAAGATTCGGTCTTCATCAAGTTGGCGTACCAAAAAAGGGCTTATCATCATTTAATGTGACTGACAAAGCAATCAATGTCAGAGATTTTGTGTTAGTCGAGGCACGTCGAATCAAGACAGCTGGCCGTTCTGACTCAAGTCTGCGTGCATTTTGAACTTCAGTGCTTCTGCCTCAAGTCTGCGTGCATTTTGAACTTCAGTGTTTCTGCCTCAAGTTTGCGTGTATTCTGAGCCCTCTGCCTCAAGTTTGCGTATATTTTGAGCCTAAGTATTTCTGCTGTGAGTCAGCGTGGATTTTTTATCTCAACAGGGATTTCATCCTCAACCAGTTAGCGTATTATCATCTCAAATTATCAAATTGGAGTATGTGGCAGACATGCCACGGATCTCTCGTATGCGTGCCCAGTAACTTGTACACGACTCATGCATGATTGCCATGTGTCCAACAGTTATGGGCCACGTCCAGTAACTGCTCATCAACCTTGCGTATGATTGAGTCCTGCGTGATTATCAACTATGCATAGGTTATGAAGACAGTTATCTTTTTAGTTATTTTTTACTCTATAAATAGAGTTCTTTTCTCATTCATTGTACAGATATACAGAATATCTAAATTGCTGTCGAATTCTTGAGAGCTTTTATTCTTCGCATCGTCCAAGGGATAAAGCGATTGTCTTCTAGATCGGATTTCTACAGTTGTATTTTCCCAGAATCAAAATAAATAAAGTGAATTTATTTATGGAAAACAAATTGGCGACTCTGCTGGAGAATCCCATCTCCTCTTCTGAGATGGCCACAACTCAATGCGACGCTTCGTCGATCGGATCGACGAAGAAGGTGATATCGATTCAGTTCAATCAACTCGCCTATGAAGAAATGCAGTGGGCTAAGGGTGGCAAGCACACTTCAGCCTCTATCACCACCGCTAAATCAAATGGACGATCTGTCTACGTCCCTAAGAATCTGTTGGCAACCAAAGATGGTAAAGTTTCTGCCACAGTGTCTATTACTAACACTGGCAAGAACTCCACTGCAGGCACGCATACTCCTGTGTGCTCGAAGACGACAGCATCCAAAAGATACGCTAACAGTGATGGCTCTTTAGCCAAATCTGTTTCCGTAGTCACACAGTCCAAAAGTCACGCTGACAGCACTGGCTCTTTAGCCAAACCTGTTCTAGCATGCATTTTCAAACCCAAAAATTACGCTAACAGCACTGGTTCTTTAACCAAGCCTGTCTCAGCGTGTATTTCGCACGCATCATCCACCAAGTCAGCTCTCCCTGACTCAGCATACGTACCGAAATCTGGCTTTTCAGCCAAGACTTCATATGCTGACAGCACTGGCTCCTTAGCCAAATTGTCACCAGCAGCATATTCTAAGAAGAATAGCTCTTTAGCTATTTCTTCCTCCTTGCCAAGATCTGCTAGAACTGGGGGTAGTCTTGCTATGGCTCCTCCACAAATGGCTCACAAAGTCCCTTCGAATAGGAATAACTCTTTAGTTGTTTCTTCTGCTCCTGTAGTGTTTTCTTCAGGAACAGCTTTGGCTGACAGTTTTGTTAGTCAAAGAAAAGGAAATAGTCTTTTGACTACTCTTCCTTCTGGACATTCTATGTCTCAAAACTTGAACAAGTCTAAAAAGAAACATTTCTTAATGTCTTCTTCTACGACTTCTTCAAATTGGGCACAGAATTTGTCTCTACAAAATGGTTTGTTACCAACTCCTAATCAAGGGGATGGTTCAACTCTTCCTTCTCTGCAAATATCCAGATCAATGGAAGGAAAACTTCAAGTATCAAAGACCAATGTTTTACCTCCAACAGATCTAAGAACGAAACTTAATCAATCCCGTTTGGGAAGCACTTCTGGTGTTAAGAAACCATACCAATCGGGAATGAAAGTAAGAGATCCGGATACAGAATATGCCAAAAATTATGTTGCTCAGATTCTTTGTATAATCAATAGCTGGCAAAATCCAAGGACAAGAAATACGTTCCTAATAAACAAAGATTGTTCCCAAATATACCTCAATCTTCATATACGGATTTGCGAGAACATCTTCAACAAAAGAGGAGGAATAATTCTCTGTCAATGGATCATGACCATACTGATCATGATTGTGACTTCCAACCTAGGGTCATAATTCAATGTAGATGTCAAACTAAACGACAGTCTGTCTTTAATCGGATCCAGTGTGAACCTATGTCTGATGAAGATGAACCTCTTTTCGCTTCTATCAACATGACCTCTCGGGATACTGGGGGTAGAACTGATAGTCAAGATGGGGTATATAGAGGCACCAGATCAAGAGTCCTGGCTTCTAATCAAAGAACTTCGATTTCTGAAGACTATTCTGAATTCCTTGGAGAATCCAACTTCCCACCTCTTTCTATTGGGGGTAGTTCTCCTACAACTGATTTTGGCACACAAAGCAATGATTCAGAACAAACAGTATTATCAACAATCCCTCGTATAGTCACAACTTATATGGTGGATGGGAATACGGAATTAAACAATAAACTTTCTTCTTCGATGACTCCCCAAGACCAAAGAATTGCTTCTTTGGAACAACAAATGAAGTCTATGGCTGATACTATGAAGTCCATGTATGAACTTATGACAACCCAGCTGCAAAATCAACAGACTGTACCTGACGCCATACCAATTGACACTGGTGTAGGTCCAGTGCATGTTCCTCCAGCAGTACAATCCAATATCCCTGGGCAAGCTCAACCAATTCCTAGCCATTCGGGAGCTAGGGGTAGTGCTTATAATGTTGTCCCTCCTCCTAACTATTCTCTACAAGCTACAACTCCACAATCTTCCGGAGTCGTTACTGAAGAATTGAGGAATCTCCGAACCCAATTTGAGGCATTCAAACAGAAAGACGGTTTACAAAGGTTAGGTATCAAGCAACCTTATCCAATAGAATGGAAGCAAGTATCATATCCTCCTAAATACAAGCCTCCTACTATCTCATTTTTGATGGGACCACCTCCCCAAGTCAGTTCATCAATCACTTTGAAGTGATGACTGATCAGTTGCAACCGAGCGACGCCCTCCTTACTCGGGTGTTTGTCGGATGTCTCAAGGGAACGGCTTATGAATGGTATAGAAATCTCCCTGATGGGTGTATTACCTCATTTGTCGGCTTCAAACAAATATTTCTTGAACGGTTCTATGAAGGGTTCAATGACATGACTATGTCTGCTCTTATAAGAATCAAACAGAAAAATAATGAAAGCACTGAAAGCTTCATTGAAAGATTTAGAAGAGAAGCTTTAAAAATGCCTCTCGGAACTCCCGATGCCGTCACTATCGACACTTGCAAGTCGAATCTCTTACCAATCATTAGCATGTGGACAGGATCCACTCAATTCCAAGATTGGCCTTCCTTTATCGTCAGTGCCAAAGCTGCCGAAGTCAGTGCCGAGACTTTCAAAGGTCTGGGGGTACACATGACTCCCAATGAATCAAGTCAAAATACTAGCAATAGTACGCGACCTAACAATCGTAAAGGAAAAGAGACTCTCGAAGTCAATCTCCAGAGCAAAAATCAAGAGGTAATATCTGCCCAAGCTACCCCAGCTCCAACAAATCAACAACCAAGAGCACCTCATCCCAAAGAAGAATACTCTTTTGACGACGATGACGTCCTTGGTATCTTTGAATGTCTACTTAAAGGTAATAAAATACAATTACCTGACATCAAGAAACCCGATGAAGCTGGTAAGACAGATCATCCTAAATACTGTCCGTACCATAGAATGTTGGGTCACACAGCTCGTACATGTTTTGTACTGAAAGGAAAAATCCAGGAAATGATCAAATCTGGAGCTGTCACTCTCACTCCGAAAGAAAAGACCGTCACCTCCAACATTATCTCTATGCAATTTGGAGATTTTCCTCCTCAACTCCTTGAAAGCGGGATCGTTCCTATTCCCAAGGCAACTCTTGAAATCGTGAATATTCCCCCCCACAGTCTGAAGGATTAGTACCGATCACTATTGAAACAGAAGAAATCATATGGATTCATCCCGATCTAGTGGCAAATTTTGAATCTCCTTCCCTTCAAAAGACTACTTCCCTAAAATCTAAGAAGGCCGAAAAAACTAAGTCATGTCATATGACTTCTTTCGGATCTACTTCTGACACAGAACCAAAAGATAAAGTAGAAGCACTTGCTGGTGCTACTAGAACAGGAAAACATTATCTAAAAGATTATTCCAAGAGTCCTGAAGATACTCCTGATATCTCTCCAGCTGACAAAGATACTCCTGATGTTCCTCGTGAGGAAGAATCATCCACTGCACCTGTTCCTTCAACTACACCGGTTGTACCTATTCCTTCCGAGCCCACAGCACTTGAGAAAGGCAAACAACAAGCTCGCTTCGATAAACCAATCAGGAAGTCCCCTCCCCTTGGACTTTAGAAGCCTTATAACTTTGACATTTTAGCTCAACTCGCTAATACTCCAGCTAGAATGTCCCTCTTTGAACTTCTACGTCTTTCTAAAGAGACTCGAAAGACATTAAGTGAGGCACTTCTTCAGGCTGACTCTTGTCTTGCATAATTAAAGAAGCCAGATGAAGAACCTGTTACTTGCTTACATTGCAATAGTGTATTGGAGATCATCCCGAATATCACCTTTACATAAGATGACATGTTATTGGAGGATAATCGACATGATCGGCCTCTCTACTACACCGGTTACATCGATACGATGAAGATAGATCGTATTCTTATTGATCCAGGGTCTGCTTTAAGCATAATGCCAAAGAGTCTGCTGGATGAATTAAAAATCCATCTTCACAAACTTTCCAAGACGGTTACTACTATATTGGGATTCAATCAAAGCCGAAGCGAGCCATTGAAAAAGATTCATCTGAAACTTCAAATAGGCGATTTCAGATCCAAAGTCACTTTCTATGTGATCGAGATCGTGGGATCTTATAATCTTCTCCTGGGAAGACCTTTCCTTCAAGAAAATAATGTGGTGCCTTCTACTCTTCATCAGTGCTTCAAATACATTGACAGCAATGGAAAGGTACAAAAGGAAGTTGCTGATATAAATCCTTTCCGTGGGGTTGAAGCTTATTTCAGTGATTCCCGGATGTACAAAGAAGAGTATACAAAAATAGTACAAGCTATGGAAAAAGAAGATCCGCAAAGTGAGACCTTGATAATTCCTGTTAAATGTCGAACTACTCAGCAACAGTCTCCTAAACCCTCTGAAGAAAGTCCTTTCATTATTCCAGTGAGCGGACGTATCTCTCCATTACCTCAATCATCTACTCAAGATACACTGATCATTCCTGTCAGTGGGCGTACTACATTTCCTGCATCTTCACCTATAAAACAGGACACTCTGGTAATCCCTGTTGGTGGGCGAACTACTTTTCCATCCCAAGCTTCAAGGGAGCTCACCTCTTCTGAGCCATTTGTGATCGATCTTAATCGAAACAAAACTCCTTCTCGTTCTTCTTCTCCCCCTTTAGTCATTGATTTGGCTAAGATTTCTAAGGTTCAACCTCCTTCTAATGTAAATACTACTACTTTTGAATTTAATGAAATATCTCCGTCTTTGCAGTATATCGATGTTTGTAATCATGTTCATAGTTATTTGCATTTGTTAGATGACTTGAAAACAATAACCATAGGAGTTGTACAGACTTTTCATACAGAAGTATCCTTAGAATCAGTACAAGATTCATGCTTTCTAGTACCTAGCAGAAAACCAGGAGACATTCCAATATTCTTCTACAAAGGACCAAAAAACCCTATCAACCTTGAAGATGATGATAGAAATGATAATTCTGGAAGATTACAGTTGCGTCGTTACAGCCAGCAATCTAAAGATATTATCAAAAATATGGGCTATGACTTTAGAACTGGCCTCAGTAATGGGAAAGGAAGAAGAATGCCTGTTCGGATTCCTTCTCTAAAATATGGAAGGACAAAATGCGGATTGGGTTATATTGCTCCTACTTCCTTCATTAATATCATCCATGAAGATCCCGAATCTGACGAAGATAAAAGATCTGATTCTTCTAGTTCCTTCTCTTGGGATTCTGATACAAGTATCGGTGACTTCCACCGTAACATTCTGTCTTCCAACATGGTTTCCGCTGACGGTCCTGAAGAAAATGACGAAGACGAATTTGAAATCTCATCCGAGTCAGAACAATGGGCCCAAAGGTTAGATAATCAATGGGAGTTTAGATTCGAGCAAAGAGAACCTCCAACTGAAGATAAACTCGTTCAAATAGATGTTGGTGAAGAGGGATCCCCCAAACCAATATTCATTAGTGAAAGTCTTTCAGAAACTGATAAGCAAGACATGATCAAACTTATTCATGAATACATCGACATCTTTGCTTGGAGCTATGAAGATATGCCAGGACTTGATCCACAGATCGCAATGGATCGCAACTCACAAACTCAATATCATGCCAAATGCTAAACCGGTCAAGCAACAACAGCGACGATTCCGTCCAGACATTATGGATGCAATTGAAGCCAAAGTTAATAAACTCATGGCTTCTGGGTTTATCAGAGAGGAACAACACCCTGATTGGGTGGCTAATATAGTTCCTGTCCTTAAAAAGACTGGCAAGATCAGAGTATGCATAGACTATCGTGATCTCAATACGGCATGTCCTAAAGACGAGTTCCCCCTACCAATTACTGATATTATGATCGATAATACCTGTGGTTTTGAACGGATGTCATTCATGGATGGGTATTCTGGATACAATCAAATTAAAATGTTTCCAGATGACGAGAAACATACTTCCTTCAGAACGCCGATCGGTACATACTGTTATACAGTGATGCCATTCGGTCTCAAGAATGTAGGAGCAACCTATCAACGTGCCATGAGCACTATATTCCGTGAACATTTACGAAAAATAGTTGAATGCTACGTTGATGATATTGCAGTCAAAAGTCGGTAAAAGAGGATCACATCCAAGATTTGAAAACTATATTTGATCTAATACGTCAGCATCAATTAAGGATGAACCCTACTAAGTCCTTCTTAGGCGTCTCTAGTGGCAAATTTCTCGGCTTCGTCATTACCTCGAAAGGTATACACATAGATCCCGAGAAGATCAAAGCCATCCAAGAGATGCATCCTCCACGCACCTTAAAAGAGCTACGAGGATTTCAAGGAAGGATCGCTTATATCAGGAGATTCATCTCTAATCTTTCAGGACGCTGCAGACCATTCAATAAACTTTTGAAGAAAGGTGTTTCTTTCGTCTGGACTGACGAATGTCAGAAAGCATTTGATGACATAAAACAATATCTGATGAACCCCCCAGTATTGGTACCTCATATTTCAGGAATACCGTTCCTTCTATATACCCGAGCAACGAGTCATTCATTGGGTGCGCTACTCGCTCAAAAGAATAGAAATTGTCATGAACAAGCCATTTACTATCTCAGTCGTACCATGACCGGAGCTGAACCTCGATATTCACCGGTCGAAAAAGAATGCCTAGCCCTTATGTTCGCTGTCCAAAAGACACGACATTATATCATTGGCCAGACCATTCATGTCATTTCCAGGATCAATCCTATACGAGTCATGATGAAGAAACCAAGTATTTTAAATTCTCGATTGGCTAACTGGGGAATTTTACTTGCTCAGTATGATATGCACTATATCCCTCAGAAATCGATCAAATGACAAGCTTTAGCTGATTTTCTGGCTGCTCATTCAATTCCAGAAAATTCAAAACTCTACGATGAAATCCCAGATGAAGTCCTAGACTCAAACCAAATTGCTGAAGAAGATTCTACTTGGCGTCTATTCTTTGACGGAGCTTCAAGAATAGGTCCTAATGGTGACATTGTCGTTGGGGTTGGAATTGTTCTTGTATCGCCAGAAGGTCTTGCTATCCAAAGAGCTTATTCTCTCGATCAACCATGTTCAAACAACATAGCTGAGTACAATGCATTGCTTATTGGTCTTCAACCCGCTAAACATCTGAATATTCAACATTTAGAAGCTTATGGAGATTCTAAACTTATCGTCAATCAGATAAGAGGTACTTATGAAGTTCGCCATCAAGATCTGGTTCCTTACCATAGATTGGCCATATCTATGGCTTCTTCATTTGAAGGATTCTTCATCGAGCATGTTAGGCAAGCATGTAACACGGAAGCTGATGCTCTTGCAAATCTTGCGGCAGTGTTAGCTATTCCGGTTAGACGTCAACAAATGATTGTTGTTTACAATCGAGAATTATTTCATCTTGAGAACAATCTAACTCTAGGACTTCCAGTTGATATTGAAGAATCAACATCTCATGATGTCAATATAACAAGAGGATTTGGTATTGATTTAGAGTTCGACAGACTAAATTGTAAATCATCTTCATCTTCATTTGATTCTAGTATCGAATTCATCTTCAGTAATTCAGCTAAGACTCAGAATACGGATAAAGATTGGAGACTTCCTTTCTTAGATTTCGTATTGTATGATATCCTTCCAGATAATCCGAGTGAGGCAGCATCTATCAGACGACGATCACTCAGATTTTATTACAATTATACTACAAAAACCTTATATCGTCGAGCTTATGATGGTCTACTTCTTCGATGTATTGCCGGTGATGAGGCCCAACAAATTATCCGCGAAGCACATAATGGAATTTGTGGGGCACATCAGCCTGGACCTAAACTTCAAGACCGTATTCGACGCATGGGTTATTATTGGCCTATTATGGTAAATGATGCTATTCAATATGTCCGTAAGTGTAAAAATTGTCAAATCCATGCAGATTTTATCCATCAACCTTCAGAATTTCTATACCCAACAGCAGCATCATGGCCCTTCGAAGCTTGGGACATGGATATTATCGGTCCAATCAATCCGCCGTCATCAAAAGGTCATCGGTTTATTCTCGCAATAACCGATTATTTCTCCAAATGGGCTGAAGCTATTCCTTTATCTGAAGTCAAAACTTCCAACATCATCAGCTTTATCAAGCATCATGTCATCTACAGATTTGGTGTTCCCCGACGCATTATTCATGATAATGGACCACAGTTTGTCAGCCAGAAGTTTACTCGATTCTGTGACGATCATCGGATCAACAATTTGGCTTCTACCGCATATAATCCAGCAGCTAACGGATTAGCAGAAGCTTTCAACAAAACTATCATCAAACTCTTAAAGAAGTTTGTTTCTGCCAACAAACGTAATTGGAGTGAGAAACTCGGTGAATATTTGTGGGCTTACCGCACTACAGTTCGTAATGCCACCAGATGTATACCTTTCTCTCTGGTGTATGGATGCGAAGCTGTTCTCCCATTAGAGATTTAAATTCCTTCTTTAAGGATAGCAATCGCTAATGAACTTACCACTGAGAATAATGATCGTCTTCGACTTCAGAAATTAGAAGCTCTAGATGAAAAGCGGTTATATGCTCAACAGAATATCGAATTCTATCAAGCTAGAATCTCAAGAGCTTTTAACAAGAAAGTCAGAGTTCGAGCATATCAAAAAGGGGAACTTGTTCTTGCAGTCAGACGTCCGATGACTATGACACATATGAGTAAAGGCAAGTTCGATGCAAAATGGGAAGGTCCATTCATTGTGAATAAAGTATTTTCTAATGGGGCATATCAGCTTACCACCATGGATGGTAAAGTTACTATGATGCCCATTAATGACAAATTCTTGAAGAAATATTATGTGTAATATTTTTATCTGTCGAGATTATTCTCCTATCATTCCTCAGCTAGTAAAAAAAATATAATGCCAAGGTCATTGTTTTCTACAGGAATTATTTCGATATCTTTTATCCCCAGTGGAAATAGATATTCTAATTTGTATCATTTTCTTAGTGAATTTGATATCTAGAAAATCATATCCATATTACCTCTGAATTTTCTATCTCAGTATCATATTTTTTATTTTACGAAAATGATATATAGTCTTTTGATTTCCGAGTCCAAAGATCATGGAAAATCGAGTTCAAAGATATTTTTATATCTGAATTCTATTTTTTCTAATCAGTATTAAACTAAAATTATCTTTGGTTTAATATCATCTGATAGAATTACAAAGTTTATTTGTATTTTCTATTCTATTGAAATATGTCATGTATTATTTACCTCTGAACATATTTATCAAAACAACAAAGTCAAAAATCAGATCAAAGTTCTCATTTTCTTCATAGATCAAAGTGCTGATTACAAGTGAATGCCAAAAAAATTCAAAATATGAGAAGCTTGAAAAATTTATTGAGTAGTAGGAGTTATTAACTCCTGAATACGATCAAGTACAGTGTTCATCTTCTCCTCATGAGTTTTTCGGACTCGTTCTGCTGCCTCAACTGCGACTACTTGTTGATCAAAAATAGCAATAGTATAATGGCGACGGTTAGCTTCTTCTATCTGCTCGGCCTGCATCTGTTCTCGCTCTTGTTGAAGAGTTTGATAGCGTGCAGCTTCGATTGTACGAGCAGTGATAATCTCAGATTGTTCCTTTTCTATGGATGCAATACGCTCCTGAAGACGAGCCAATTCCTCTTTCAACTTCTGAAGTTCTTCAGCTTTAGATGTTTCATCTTTCTCCAGATGTTCTAATCTCTAACGAGTTGTTAATATTTCTTCATCCTTCTCTATTAACTTCTCAGATGAAGAAGCAAAAAATTCTTCTAAAGCAGCTTGCTGAGCTTAGGCTTCATGTTCCAATTGAGCGATCTCAGCTACAGTCAAAGATTTAATATCTTCCTTCTTGATCTCCCAGTATTTTCGGATAGTTGTCTCTAATTCATCTAGGAGATGTTCAAAGAAGATACATTGAGTCTCACAGCCAGCATGTCGCAGTGCCAGAAGCAGGAAATTAATCACCGTTCGGAGTTCGGAGAAAGGCATAGTTTCATCTTTCATGAATCGCCTGGAGAACATATCCAGATATGAATAGATAATATCTGAATACATTGCCAGGGTCCTTGCCAATCCTGTTTCAAAATTGGGAGTTGCTGTCATTATTGAGGAAGAAGCCTGGATATTCTCTGTTCTGGGAATAAAAGTATGTGCTTTCGAAGAAATCGGTAGATGCGAACTTCCTTCATCAACATCAGTATGAACAGGCAGAGCATGAGTCGAGCTCATCGCTGCAGCAGTTCCTATTAATCAAAGGAAAAATAATCAACATATAAAAAAAAAGAAACAGTAAAAAACAAAATTGAAATAAAACTCTACCCAGTTGAGGTTCATATTCTATATGCTTGGAAAGTCTCGCATCTTCTCGCAGTCGGTCCATAACGGTGTCTGACACCTGCTTTATATGACTACTTCCAGCTTCAGAATTACTGGGTACTGAAGCATTGTCAGGAGATCGAATAGGTTCAGGATTAAGCTCCATTCTATTCCCTCTGATCTTGTCTTCATCGTAATGAGTAGAAGTATCAGGGTGCCAATCCTCTTCCTCTTCAACTTCTTCTTCTTCCTCAAAATGTTCTTCTTCAGAACTCCTTTTGTCAGATTCATTTCTTTCTTCAGATTCTCTTTGATCCTCAGCTTCGTGATGAGTCTCTGATCCAGAATCTAAGATGTTTTCATCAACTCCTTGAGAGGGATGAATCTCAGGAACGGCAGCAACAGTATTAGTAAGCTCAGGTTCTTGAGCTTCAATTTCCATAGACTCTGTATTGACTGCAGGAATGTCTAAAAGCTGAGTTTCAACAACAGTTTCTTCTCCTATCGCAGCTTGGGTAGATTCAATCTCTTTTGAATACTAGTTTGAAGAATGATGTCTTTACAAACATTCTTCAATAATTCATCAGCAGTTAATAGCTCAGACGTTTGCACATCTTCATCGCCTCTGGCCGAAGGAATGTTCTCTTCAACCTGAGTTTCTTCAACTGGATTAGTTTTCTCTACAGGTTGAAAAGATGAAGCTTCTGGTTGTTGTTTGCAAAAACAATAGTATAGAACTTTATTGATACAAACTGTAATAAAGATTACAAGAATTCTAGGAAAATTACAACTATAGGAATCCAATCTTGATGACGATTGCTTTATCCCTTGGACGATGTGAACTGTGAAGACGAAGCCTTTGAAGTTGAAAATAACTCTGGAAACTGAAGGCAAAAGCCTCTGAAGTTGAAGACAAAAGTCTCGGAAGAATGCAGCAGCACTTTGGCAAGAACTCCTGAACTCTCTGATTTCTGATCTCTGATCTTGATCCCCCTTGAAATGAAGACTTGAAACTCTATTTATAGAGTTCTAGAAATAACTAACTTTCAGTTATTTTGGGACTGCGCAGGATGATTTGTGCAGCATTGGTTTGCGCAGCATTGATTTGCGCAGACAGTTACTGGATCGTGGGCCAACTATCATGGACACATGGCATCATTTGATAGAAATGCGCATGATCGTGCATAAACAGTTGCCACGTAATGAGCAATCGATGGCATGAATGCCACGTGTAACTTATCAGTTATATTGATGGAGTGCGCAGAGTTGAATTGCGCATACATGGTTTGCGCAGACTCAAACTGCGCAGGATTGGTTTGTGCTGCCAGCTGTCAGCCGCCCTCGAGCACTGTGCGGTGCAGGAAACGAACAGACTCCTTGTTATCCACGCTGTCAGTTGTCAGAAAAGATTTGATTTGATTTAGTAATGATGACTTCTGCCACGTCAGTCTGCGCAGTTGGAAGTGTGTGCAAAGCAGTATGCGCAATCGGATTGCTGCACAATCTGTTGTCTGCACAATTCATTCAAATGATGGGTTTCTTGATTTCTTGACTTTGTTGATTGATGCAACTTAATTTTTTAGGACCTACAAGACCCCTTTCAAAGTTTTCGAAAGTTGATTTGATTCAAAGTTTCGAAATACTTTGAATTTTTGAATTTTGAATCAAGTTGCGCATGATGATGAGCTGTCTGCGCAAAGTGAAGTGCCCCCAAATTTTAGGCGCAATCCAAGGCAACCGTTTCGTATTTCAAAGGCTATAAATAGCCGTCCTTTCATTTTCAAATCTTTACTTTACAATCTCGAAAAATCTCCTCTGAGCCCTTACTGTCTTCCAACTCCAACGACTTGCCATGGCGCCCCGACGATCTAATGCTGCCGCCGCCGCCGCCGCGAAGGGAAAAGCTCCGGCCGAGTCATCTGACAGAGTTGCACGGCGAGCATCTCGACATGAGTCCGCGCACCCCGCTCTGATAGGTAGTTAAACCGATCGAAAACCCCTTTTTAGGGTGTTTCGACTTCCTCCGATCTTCGAAACTCATCTCTTTTTAGAGATGAGTTCAAATTGCGCCACCCTTTTTAGGGTTTTTGGTCGCATAAACAGTCAGTCTTCATTTTTATGAAGGCTGTAATCCTGCGCAATCTATCGAATTGTGCTGACAGAAAGTCAGCGCAATCGATTGATTTGCGCTGGATGTCAGCACAATCGATTGGTTTGCGCACCCTGATGAGATGCGCAAACTGATATTGCACAATCTATGTCAGCACAATCTGAGGATTGTGTACTCTACTGTTTTGTTTGTCTGAAAAATAGAGTCTTTGACTTGTACTGATCTTTATCTGTTTTAATGCAGTTGAAACCAATGAAGATCCAAACTATGAACATTTTATGGGAACTTTGTCTGAATCTGAATATAAAGAAGATCTGTCTCACGTTCATTATCCTCAGTACGATCTGCCGGCTTCTCGTCAGGTAATATTGATTTCCCAGGACAACGAAACTTTAATGTGTCTGATGAATGGACAGCCTCTGGAATCAGCAGATGCTGTTATCCACAAGAAACCCTTATTTTTGTTTGGTGACGCCTTTGAAAAAGTCTCCCAGCCTAGACCAAGGATGGAGGAGATGGTAGTCCACCGGGAAGATAGATCATTCTTCATTCCTGACATTTCTCGCTGCCTCCCTTTGTCGAGGTATGCTCATGCGAGTTACCCAAGGAAGATGGAGTGGAACATCACCCTTCTCCAGGATGCTCATGCAGGAAAGATCTTTGTAAAGAAGGTTAACAGGAAAGATATGTTTTACAGCTCTTCTGACAGATACAGTGTTATGTTGAGAGGTTTGAGACCCGGCTGCATTCCACCGGAGAACTCCTCTATGCTGATGCCCGTTAGAACCCCTATATTCGCAAATGAATTTGCGAAGGAAGAAGGAAAATACCCTGAACAGGATATCAGAATGACTGGATTAGTGAATCCAGATTACAAGCGATGGAATTATATTGCAAATTGGGTTCTGACAGCCTTTCAAGACAAACTCCAACAGATTAACCTGTTTCAAGCAGTGCATGCCACCGTATACGGCTTTGCTCCTAACGCTCATATGTTTTTGGCCTTGGCTGAGCGATACAATTACATGACAGGAACCTTCATGACCCCGGGTGGAGAGATGGGGTTTGCACTCCACGAGATGAAGTACATCTCATACTTGCCCATGGCGGATGCTCCGTATGAGGAGTTTGTTCCCACAAATGACGAGTTGGAGAAACTCAGAAAAAGAAAATACAGAAATGGTAGCAGTGTTTGAGGAACTGCTATGCCATTACAAGATTTGCTCTTTGTACTATAAGAGTGCTACGGCCAACACTTGCTATTCTTCAAAGTGGCTGCCATACTTGTTCTTAAATCATATTGAAGAGAAGAAAACCAAGGAAAATGACAAATGTTACCCTAATTTTTTCAAACCCTTAAGTAACACGAAAGTCATGAAGATGATGGAAGAAAGTAAACATTATGATAAGAAAATGAAGGATGATTATCAATGTCCACCTTTAAAGAAAGGTGACATTTTGGAGAGTTTTTTGAGAATGGGTTACAGACCCATGTCCAAAGAAGCCCAGTTAGCAGGGTTTCTGACACACTGGCTCAGACGATTCGTGGTCCCGGGATCTAGTACAGTGGACCGTTTTCATCGCGGTGTACTTTTTGCTGCCGTCAAGCTAGTCTTCGGTTATAAGGTTGACTTGTTATCAGCAATGACCTGCAGATTGAATGCGAGTCTTCGTTTATATGTTGACTCGATGCTGAAGGCAAAGGGAGAGAAAGAATTCCCCCGCCTCGAACTGCCGTACACTTATCTCTTTGGATGGTTACTCCTCCACTATCCAACTTTAATGGACCCTGGTATGGGACCAGTAGATGGCAGCTTCTTACGCAGATATTCTCAGGGTAAATGGAAGTACACCTCTCTGAGTGAGTGCAGATTTGTTTTAAATTTGAACAGAGGATGGAACTTCTGTTGCGCCCCTCTCCCTGCCGGTCATGACCAGATGCCACCCAACATGGTAGATTCAAAGCTGCAGCCCTTAAACCGTATGGCCTTTGAATGGTTGAAGACAATTCGACCATCTCATTTAGTATACCGCTTTGAGGAAGAATGCTTTTTGGAACCATACCTCCCTAGCCGGTTTGCCCGGCAGTTTGGATATGACCAATTCTATGTAGGAAATGTAATCACCTGCCTTCAGGGCAAGGGTTTCTTGATTGACGGGGCCCGAGCTTGGGCCTACTACAATGCCCGTGACACAAAGGCTACCTTCTCGATGCCACCAAAGAGCACTCCTCAAGGGCCTCGGATGCTCTTCACATACTCGGTATTTTACACATCTGCAAATACTTTTGTCGAGAACTTTAATCTCGCCGATAGTTTTGCTTCTGCGATAAGATTGAGGAAAGGGAGGATAGCTTTATCAATCCCTGCCAATGATGAGGCGAACGAGCCGGCGGATGCACCCCTAGAAACTTCAAGAGAAATGATGTTCCAACAAGAGGTAAACGCAGCAATGCGTATCTCTCTGAGAGTGGGAAAGTCTCCTGCCAAGAAAAGAAGAAGAGAGGAGCCTCCTGCTCCTGCAGCAAAGAAGAAATTGGTCTTGGAGCATTCTTCTGATAAAGTTACTACAAGATCCCAATCTCGGCAGCTAGCCGAGACAAATCAGGAAGCTGCTACTACACCAACTTCTGTACAGAAACAAACAACACCAATAGATGTAGAGAGTCCTGATAGACCTCTACATAGAAAGAAGAAGAAGAAGTTGGTCACCAGAAGAAATTTAGAAGCCTCTTCTTCCAAACAACTCCTAACTTCAGTAGATGCTGCAGCAGGACTTATGATGCCATCTCCCACACCTATTTCTGAATCAGGGAGTAAAACCCTTAAAGAGACTGAACAGAGGGGAGATCTTGACCCCAGAACTGAAGTTGAAACACTCAGAGAAAACATCATTGAAGAGGAGCTAAATATTACACGACCTCTTTCACCTGTCGCGGAGACGACTCAGCTTCCTCCTACTCCTAAGACTCTTCGTGAAGAAGAAGAGCGTGAAATGATCGGAGCTTTAGAAGATTGTTATAGCCTGCAGGAGGATCTAACCGCAACTGACAGTGGGAATGCAGCCCAAGAAGAAGAAGAAGATAAGGATGAAGAAAGTTCTTCGTCTGGAAATGTTGATGAGTATATACAGAATCCTGAAGGGGACAACGAAGAACACATATCTCTTGATACCGCCAATGATGCTTCGGATCCTAAAAAGGATATTGAAGTAGAGGCGTCCGTAGAAAAGGTTGTTAACCCTGATGAAAACGTCGAGATAGAAATATCTCCTGAAGAAGCGGCTGATGAAGATGTTCAGCAAGAGAATCCCATCGGCGAACCCCAAGGTATAAAACGAGATTTAACAATCTTCTTTCTTTAAAATAGATTGATATCTAATATCTTCATTTGTAGTTCTTGCAGATCTTGATACTCTACCAACACCTCCGATGGACCTGGCAATGGTGCCTATTCCGACGGTGGTTGTTAGTAGTAGCCATCACTTATCTTACGGTTCTGAAGTGGGTAGCAGCCAAGCTGTCGCAATTGAAGCTACTTTCGTTCAACGGGAGTCTATTCCAGCAGGAGATGCAGTTGTTGTTAGATCAAATCAAGGTAAGACTGTTTTTATTTGATCTTTTTGTTTATTGGCAAATTAGTAAAATAATAATTTTACTTTTTGCAGAAAAACAAACAGGAGGAGCAGCTAGCTCCACTCTGGCTCCTTTGTTTAAAGAGCCCATCATTCAGCAGCAAAGGATTGAGCAACCGACTACCCCATCCTCAACAGGGGTAGCTTCGACTCCTGGAACTATAGCCATCAATCAGCAAGTTGTACAATCATTTACCAAATGCTTTTTTGAATCGTTGGGATCTCTTGCTCATAAGATGATAGAGAAGGAAGGAGCTGACTTTATTATGGTTAGGAAGCCAACTTCTTTTTTAATAAGAGCCATAAGGGATCAAGGAGATGAGGCTCAAGCCATTCTTCTTGAACATATATTGGATGAGTTGGAAGTATCCATAAAGAAATATAAAGAGCTCAAGAAGAAGAATATAGACTCTCTGGTGCAAGCCGAATATGAGCGACTAGCCCAAGAAGCTGATATTGAAAGGATAAACCTTCAGAACCTTTTAGAAGCTCATTCTGCAAAGTCAGCTGAATTCAAGTCAAAGATAGAATCAGTTACTTTGGCAGCTGAGAACAAAGGACAGAGGCTTACTGGATTGAAAGCGGAAATTATTTGCCTTCAGAAGGAATTTGAAGAAGAAACTGCCAATCAACGACTTATGATTGAACAACTCAATGCCCTAATTCAGGAGAAAAATGAGTATGAAGAGACTCATAGTGCTGAAATTACCCGCAGGACATTAGATATGCCTGTTTTTGATGAAGAAAAAGGGATGGAAGAAGCAAGAATGAGAGTAACAACTAGTCACGAAGAAGAGTTGCAGACCTTGAAGCAACAGATCAACAATTTGATTGTTCCTCCCTCTTGATTGAAACTCTTTTGTATCTTTTTTTTGTTGCTGTGGAAGCATTTTTGTACTGTCTTATATTCTGATTAAATAAAAAACATTTTGTTGTGATTCCATTATTTATTGCTTATTTTATTCAGATATAAATAATAGAGATAGAAAATATATTCAGAGGTGCAAGACATGATATATTTCTTGATGATTTTATAGAAAATAATTATATTCATTATATCTACTCAGAGGTAATATGGACGTGGCAGAATATATTGAGTATAATTATTTCGATTTAACAACTTAATCAAAAACGACAAGTTGCTGATGTAAATAATGAACGATGACGAATCGTTAATGTTTGTGAGATGAATGTACGGGAAGACCGTCAAATAATAGATGACAATGAACAGGTGAACCGTCAAGTGGTGATTTAATGAATGGATGAACCGTTAAATGGAAATGAACGGATAACCCATCAGGTGATGATGAATGAACGGGTGAACCGTCGGGTAGTAATGAACGGATGAACCGTCGGATGAATGTGATAAATGAACGGATGAACCGTCGGAAGTTAATGAACGGATGAACCGTCTGATGAATGTAATAAATGAACTGATGAACCGTCGTTTCATTATTTGAGGAACTTCTGTCTATAAATATAGCAGAAATCTGACAGGAATAAACACTTCTGCTCTTCAACATAAAAATGTCATCCGGAGAAGCATCTAAGAAGGCCGAAATCGCCTCGAAGGTTGAGAAGGGCACTGAAGAACGCCCTGCCGATCCAAACTAGCCGAAGGAGGCAAAAGCGGGCGAAGGTCCGTCGGTACCTCAGCCACCACGAGACATCTTGGACTTTCTGCTCGAACCTGGAAGGACTAAAGAAGAAGAAGCCATGAGGATGGCCGCCTGCAAGTTTCTTGTGGGATCCAGCAAGGAGGTTCTCGACTCTTTTGCTGACCGTATTTTTGAGAAGGACGGCAGTGGCCCTCGTCCAAATGTAGAGAAAGATGATAGTGACCTTTAATATTATGTACTATCATATGATGAAATAAAATTTGCATTTTATTTATGAACTTGATCCTGTCTGATAATTTTTACAAGCATTTACATTTATACATAATACTTCTTAAGAAATTTGCCATTGATAGGCATCATAGCAACTCGACCATCAAGTTCTGAAAGTTGATAAGCTCCGTTTGAGAAGACTTTGCTCACAACATAGGGACCTTCCCATTTCGTATCGAATTTCCCTTTGCTCATATGAGTCATAGTCATAGGACGTCTGACCGTTAGAACAAGTTCTCCTTGCTGAAAGGCTCTGACCTTCACTTTACGATTAAATATCTTTGAGATGCGGGCTTGGTATAACTCAATATGCTGTTGAGCCATTAACCGCTTTTCATCCAATGCTTCCAACTCTTGGAGTCGAAGAAGGTCATTATTTTCTGTAGTAAGCTCATTGGCAATAGCAATCCTTAAAGAAGGAATTTGTAACTCCAAAGGAAGGACAGCTTCACAGCCATACACCAAAGAGAAAGGTGTAAAGCCTGTGGGATTGCGGACTGTAGTTCGATAGGCCCAAAGACATTCGCCAAGTTTCTCGCTCCAATTTCGTTTGTTAGTGGATACAAACTTCTTAAGGAGCTTAATAATGGTTTTGTTAAAGGCTTCAGCTAAACCATTAGCGGCAGGATTGTACGCCGTCGAAGCAACATTGTTAATCCGATGATCATCGCAGAATCTAGTGAACTTCTGACTAATAAATTGAGGTCCATTGTCATGAATGATTCTGCAAGGTACACCGAATCTATATATGACATGGTGTTTAACGAAATTGATGACACTGCTAGTCTTGACTTCAGCCAGAGGTATAGCTTCGGCCCACTTGGAGAAGTAATCGGTTATCACCAATATGAACCGATGTTCTCTAGAAGAAGGAGGATTAATAGGACCTATGATGTCCATACCCCAAGCTTCAAAAGGCCATGAAGCAGCAGTCGGGTGTAAGAATTCCAAGGGTTGATGAATGAAGTCTGCATGGATTTGACAAGCACGACATTTCCTTGCATATTCAATGGCATCTGATACCATAGAGGGCCAATAATAACCCATACGTCTAATGCGATCCTGTAATTTAGGACCAGGTTGATGTGCTCCACAGACGCCATCATGAGCTTCACGCAACACTTGTTTGGCTTCATCACCAGCTAAACAGCGTAGAAGAAGACCATCATAAGTTCGCCGATAGAGGGTCTTGGTAGTTTGATTGTAATAGAATCGGAGAGATCGTCGACGAACGCTTGTAGCCTCCTTAGGATCTTCGGGGAGTATGTCATGAACCACAAAATCAATGAAAGGAGTTCTCCAGTCTTCATCAATAACATTGACTTCAGCAAAATTACTGAATTCAATATTACGATTATTTTCGATGCAGAACAGTTCTCGGTTGGAGATAACCACGACCTGCTGTCTTTTGATAGGGATGGCTAAGACAGCTGCAAGATTGGCCAAAGCATCTGCTTCGGTATTGCAAGCTCGCCGAACATATTCTATGAAGAAAGCTTTAAATGATATAGCTATGTTGATCGCTGCTTCGTGATAAGGCATTAGGTCTTGATGACGAACTTCATAAGTTCCTCTAACCTGATTAACAACCAGCTTAGAATCACCGTAGACTTCGAGATATTCAACATTCAGTTGTTTGGCTAACTGAAGACCGATGAGTAGAGCATTGTACTCCGCCACATTGTTGGAGCAAGGTTCATCAAGAGAGTAGGCTCTTTGGATAGTTGATCCGTCTGGAGAAACGAGAACAACTCCAACACCTGCCACTATAGCACCATTTGGTCCAATTCTTGATGCACCATCAAAGAATAAACGCCAGGTTGGAAACTCTTCGGAGATCATGTTAACTTCTAACGTCTCGTTAGGAATTTCGTCATAGATTTTAGATGTTTCAGGCACAGGATGAGCTGCTAAGAAGTCTGCCAACGCTTGACCCTTGACAGACTTTTGTGGAACATACACCATGTCATATTGAGCTAGCAAGATTGCCCATGTGGCCAACCGAGAATTAAGTGTACTAGGTTTCTTCATGAGTACCCGGAGAGGGTTAACTCGAGATATAACATGAATAGTTTGACCAATGATATAATGCCTCGTCTTTTGCACAGCAAACATGAGAGCCAAGCATTCTTTCTCGACAGGACTATAACGGTATTCAGCACCAATTATAGGCTAAGATAGTAGATAGCTTGTTCATGGCCTTCTTTGTTCTTTTGGGCAAGTAAGGCACCCAATGAATGGTCCATAGCACGGACATACATCAAGAATGGAATGCCAGAGATAGGTGGCACCAAAACTGGTGGGTTCATAAGATATTGTTTGATATCGTCGAATGCTCGTTGACATTCTTCAGTCCAAACAAAAGATACACCCTTTTTCATTAGTTGAGTGAATGGTCTGCAGCGTCCAGACAAGTTCGAAATGAATCGCCTGATGTACGCAAGTCGGCCTTGGAATCCTCGTAGCTCTTTTAGGTTGCGTGGAGGACGCATCTCTTGGATGGCTTTGATCTTCTCGGGATCCACGTGTATACCTTTAGAGGTAATGACGAAGCCGAGAAATTTGCCACTAGAGACACCCAAGAATGACTTGGTGGGGTTCATCTTGAGTTGATGTTGACGTATGAGATTGAAGATGGTTCTCAGGTCTTGAAGGTGATCTTCCTTTAGACGACTTTTGACAGCAATATCGTCAACATAGCATTCAACAGTTTTGCGAAGATGATCTTTGAAAATAGTACTCATAGCACGTTGGTAGGTTGCACCCGCATTCTTGTGACCAAATGGCATCACTGTATAACAATAAACTCCTCGAGGAGTGCGGAAAGATGTATGCTTTTCATCTTCAGGATACATTTTGATCTGATTATACCCGGAAAATCCATCCATAAAAGATATCCTTTCGAACCCACAAGTATTGTCGATCATGACGTCTGTGATAGGAAGAGGAAATTCATCTTTTGGACATGCTTCATTGAGATCTCGGAAATCGATGCAGACTCGAACTTTTCCAGTTTTCTTCAGAACTGGGACGACATTGGCTACCCAATCAGGATGCTGCTCTTCTCGAATAAAGCCACAAGCAATGAGCTTCTTGACTTCATCATCAATTGCGTCCATCATTTCAGGCTTAAATCGCCTTTGTTGCTGTTTGACTGGTTTAGCATTAGGAAGAATGTTCAGTTTGTGAGTAGCAATCTTAGGATCTAAACCTGGCATGTCTTCATAACTCCAGGCAAAGATGTCGATATATTCTTTAATAAGAAGAATCAACTCTTGTTTGTCTGCTTCTGGAAGATTTTTGCTAATAAAAATTGGCCGAGGTGAATCTCTTTCTCCTACATCAATTTGAAGTAGTTGATCTTCAGTAGGAGGTTCACGTTGTTCAAATCGAAGTACCCATTGGTTATCCATATGTTGAGCCCAAGGATCTGTTTCCGGACTTTCTTCAACATCTTCATCACAGCCTTCTGGTAGTTCAACAGAGACCATGTTAGAAGATACAATTATACGATGGACTTCACCGATGCTGGTATCGGAATCCCATGATCTGGAATCAGAAGAGTTAGAACGTTCTTCACTATCTGATTCAGAAGCTGCTGGGGATAACAGTGGAGGAGAAGTATATCCGAGACCTTTCTTGGTCCTGTCATAATACATTTGTGATTTTCCGTTTGGAACTGTTGTACGAATGGGAGTTCGTCTACCTTTACCATAGTTAAGGCCGCTCTTAAAGTCGTAACCCATCTTTCGGAGGATATCTTTTGATTGTTGACTATAACGATAGAACTGGAGACGTCCCGTATCGTTAACTTTGCTATCATCCGAATAGTTAATCTTTGTTTCCGGTCTTTTATATAAAAATGCTAAACTTTTACCTTTCTTTAAAGAAGGATGAATACGGTAAGAATCATCTGGATCTTCAAGTGAGACTTCTGTCTGAAGAGATTGTACGACTCCCAGTGTAATTGATTGGAAGCTATCTAACATATCCAAATAACTTTTAGTATAATAAATAACATCAATATACTGGAAAGTAGGTGCTTTTTCATTGATTTGTACATCAGTATTTACAACAGGACCTTTAACCTTAGCAGATTTGGTCAAATTGATTACAAGAGGGGGAGAAGAAGAACGTGGAGGAGGCTTGTTACGACGGAGGTCGATAACAAGTGGCTCAGAAGAAGTGAGCTCCCTTTTTTCTTTGTTGCGATTTAGATCAACAACAAGTGGCTCAGAAGGAATGAGCTGCTTTTTGTCTTTGTTACGACGTAAGTCGATAACAAATGGCTCAGAAGAGGTGAGCTCCCTTTGATTTTCATCAGCATCAACTGATTTCTTTTGAACTGGTAAGTGAATAACCAGTGGCTTGGAAGATTGAGGATGAGAAACTCGCCCCTTAACAGGTATGATAAGAGTGTCTTGAGGTACTGCTTTTTGATCTTCTTCAGTATCCATAGCCAATACTACCTTCATAAATTCATCCTTGTACATACGAGCATCGTTGCAATAAGCTTCAACACCCTTGAAAGGATAAAGATCCGCAACTTCCTTATGAACTTGTCCTTTGTCATCAACGTATTTAAAGCATTGATGAAGAGTTGATGGAACGACATTATGTTCATGGAGGAATGGCCTTCCCAAGAGAGCATTATAAGAACAACCATGATTGTCAATGATATAAAAGGTCACCTTTGTGCGAAGATTGCCTATTTGGAGTTTTAGACGGATCTTGCCCAAAGGTTCACTCTTTTCTTGATTAAATCCCAGAATAGTAGTGATCGTGGTTGAAAGACTATGCACTGGTATCTTCAATGCATCTAGCATTGTCTTTGGCATAATACTAAGTGCAGACCCTGGATCTATCAGGATACGATCAACCTTCATTGAATCTACATATCCTGTATAATAAAGAGGACGATCATGTCTATTATCTTCCATTAGCATATCATCCTGAGTGAAGGTAATATTTGGGATCAATTCCAAGACACTATGACTGTGATGACAAGAGACTGATTCTGATTCTGGCTTTTTGAGAAGAGTTAAGCAAGTTTCAGCCTGGATCAGAGCTTCACTTAGAGTTTCTCGCGTCTCTTTGGAAAGACGCAAGAGTTCAAAGATTGACAGCCTAGCTGGTGTATTGGCTAATTGAGCCAATATATCAAAGTTGTAAGGCTTCTCAAGCCCAGTAGGAGATGACTTCTTTAGAGGTTTGTCAAATCGAACTTGTTGCTTGCCTTTGTCAGCCGTTGTTGGCTTAGGAGGAATTGATACTACAACTGGTGAAGATGTAGAAGGGACCTCTTCAGCAGATGCAGGTTGTGCCGGAGTAGGTTCGGAAGAAGAAGCAGGATCTCTTTGACCTTCAGAATGATCTTTCAAATAAGCTTTTCCTGATCTTGTGCCTAACAGAATCTCTTCGTCAACAATGGGATCAAAAGATACCATGTTGCAGATTTTGGTTTTGCCTTTAGAACGAGTTTTCTTCTTAGAAGATATCTCAAATTCTGGAGCAAGATCAGGATGGATCCACATAATTTCACCATTGTCAAGAGACAAGGGAATAAGACCTTCATTGGATGGAAGCGGGAGATTCTCAATCTCAAGGGTTGCTTTAGGAATTGGAATGACACCATGCTGTATCATCTGCGAAGGAAAATCTCCAAATTGGACTGAAACCATATTTGCAGTAACAGTCTTCTCATCTTGTTGCAAAGTGACTACACCTGCATTAACAAGCTCTTGAATCTTACCTTTGAGCACATAGCATGCTCGAGTAGGATGTCCAATGAATCGGTGATAGACACAATACTTGGGATGATCAGTCTTATTGACTTCATCAGGTTTCTTTGGATCAGAGAGTTGAATTTTGTTGCTTTTGAGTAAATACTCAAAGATACTTGCCGTGTCATTTTCGTCAAAGGAATACTCTACCTTCGGACGAGGTTCCCTCGGTGGAGGTGCAGAAGGAGTAGGAGTAGATGTAGGTGGGGCCACATTGACAGCCAAAGATTCTTTATTTTTGTTCAAGTTAATGTTTAAAGTCTCTTTCGCTTTGCGATTGTTCTGGCGATTGCCACCACCTGAATTCTGATGCTCATCGCGATCAGGGTTAGACATTTATACCCCCAATTGTTTAAACTTATCAGCACTTACTTCAGCGGCTTTGGCGTTGACGATGAATGAGGGCCAATCTTAGAATTGGGTAGATCCCGTCCACATACTGATAATAGGTAAAAGATTTGCCTTACAAGTATCAATAGTGACAGCAGCTGGAGTCCCTGGAGGCATTTTCAAAGCTTCACGGTGGAACCGTTCAATAAAGCTCTCAGCAGTTTCATTATGTTTTTGTTTAATTTTGTTGAGAGCTGACATCGTCATATCATTAAATCCTTCATAGAACTGCTCCAGAAAGATTTGTTTGAGACCTGAAAAAGAAGTAATGCAACCATCGGGCAAACTTCTGTACCAGTCGTATGCTACGCCGGCTAAACAACCGATGAACACTCTGGTAAGAAGAGCGTTATTTGGCTGAAGTTGAACAGTCATTACCTCAAAATGATTGATGAATTGACTCGGGGAAGTACTGCCATCGAACAGAGAGATTGTAGGGATTTTGTACTTTGGGGGAAACGGGACGTCCTTCCATTCAACCGGATAGGGCTGTTTAATCCCCAACCTTTGTAGATTGTCTTTCTCTTTAAATGCTTCAAACTGGGTTCATAAGAGTTTGACAGCTTCATTGGCATCTTCTGATGAAGAAGGAGCAGGTTGAGTTGTAGTGGTAGGAGGAGGAACAGCGTTGTAAGCACTACCCCCAGCTCCTGAATGGCTAGGCGTAGTTTGTACTTGCACTTGTACAGGAGGCATTTGGGGAGGCACTACCCCCAGCCCAGTATTGGCAGGTATTGAAGATGCTATGATCTCTGGACTAGTAATAGGTGCAGTTGGTGGTATAACATGTTGTGCTATAATGATGGAATGCATGCTAGCAACCATCTCAGCCATGGTTTTTAATTTGTCTTCGAGTGCAGCAATTCGCTGTTCTTGATTTGCGGAGGTTGAAGCATCTGGATCATCGGTGACAACATAAGCCGTCACTTCTCTTGGCACAGTGGAAGATACTGTTTGTTCAGAACTTTCACTATATGCATCATAATCAGAAAACGAATTATCTCCTGACTGGGAAACAGGGAGATGACTTAAAGGATTTTGAGGAAGATTTCTTTGACCGATTGTATCTCGGCTTCGGGAACGGGTATGTTGAAATACTCCTTCAGAAGATTCTTGAAGTAATTCCAAATACCGTTGGCTTGGCTTACGGAGTCTACCATGCTTAGAGCATCTTTTACCCCCAGTGTCTCGGGAAGTCATGTTAACAGAAGCATACAAAACTTCGTCTTCTTCTGACATAGGTTCAGATTTAGCAAAAGTTAAACGATCGAAGACAGATCATTTTGTCGTTTGACAACAGCATTGGATGATGACTTTATGATTACAGTGATGATCAGATGGTTGAGATGGAGATATTGAGACATTATCCTGTTTTTGTCTTAGATGTTCTCGAAGATCTACAACAGGACGAGGAAAGTTCCGAGGGATCTGTTCTTTGATAACATTTGGAACGTGATTCCGATTCTTCAAATGTTTAGTCCCTTGAGTATACAGGGAAGTACTCACTTCATTGGCATAAGTGTCGAGATTTCTGACTTTAGAGATTTGTTTCTGATGATGTTTGACCTTCGGCATTGGCTGTTTACGTTTTACCGAAGTGGGTCGATTAAGATAAGTTCTGAGGTCAGCAAATTCACCCCCAGGAGTTTCTGTTTGAGACACTAACAGTTTTCCCTGTCTGGAACGACAAATTTGGAGAGTCGGGAGGTCCTGGAATTCTGCTATCGGAGTAGGCAGAATACCTCTTTGATTAGTACAAGTACTCTTGTTATAAAGGAAAGAAGAATCCTTGTTTGCCAGAGTTCTTGAATTGATTGGAGCCGAGACACATTGAGATGGATCTTCTTCAGTAAAGACTGAAGAAGACTGAGAAAAGACCAAAGGGCCTTTTCCTTTGTTTTGAGATGAAGGGTTAGCTAAAGAGCGTTTCCTTCTGTTATCTTCCAAGTCATAAGACAAGGAAGTTTGAGAAAAGATCAATGGACCTTTTCCTTTGCTTTGAAGAGAAGGAGAAATAGTCAAAGGACTACCCTCAATGGATTGCGCAGGGGCAATAGGGTGTTTGGGAAGAGGAGTAGAATATCTTCTTTTATTGTGAGAAGAAGGAAATTTAGCCAAAAGGCTGTTTTTCTTGGATTGCGCAGACTTGGTTTGCGTATGGGTGGAAGGTGCACTAGTCATTTGTGCATTAGAAGCTTTGGTAAGAAGTGCATCAGAAGTTCTTGTCTTAGAGTGCTTGGGATGTACCTTAGTTACTGGAGTGCTATTTTGTGCAGGAAAAGCCACTGCCAATTGCGCCAGAGTCATAGGAGTCTTCTGTTTTGACAAGGCAGCATATGAAGTAGCCTGTGTAACAGTTGTAACAGATTGCGCAGCCTTGACTGCAACAGATTGTGCAGCAGTTGCTGAGACAGACTGTGCAACAGTTGGCACAGCAGTTTGTGTAGCAGTCTGACTAGCAGATTGTGCAACAGTTGGTACAGCATCCTTGGTGGCAAAAATGCCAGATTGTGCAGACTTGGAGACCCAAACTGAGCGCACTTTGCTCTTGGCAGAAGTGGCTACAGTACGGGGAGTGGTCTTGGAGTTAAGCATCGCCTCGTAGGCTGTCTGGTTGACCTTAACAACCAGCGTCTTCTGCGTCTTCCCGATAGACGCTACGTCACATTGAGTTGCTACTTCCTCGTCGGAGGAGAAAGTTTTTCCCAGCAGAGTCGCCATTTTGTTTGCAAAAACAAAAGTATAGAACTTTATTGATACAAACTGTAATAAAGATTACAAGAATTCTGGGAAAATTACAACTATAGGAATCCAATCTTGATGACGATTGCTTTATCCCTTGGACGATGTGAACTGTGAAGACGAAGCCTTTGAAGTTGAAAATAACTCTGGAAACTGAAGGCAAAAGTCTCTGAAGTTGAAGACAAAAGTCTCGGAAGAATACAGCAGCACTTTGGCAAGAACTCCTGAACTCTCTGATTTCTGATCTCTGATCTTGATCCCCCTTGAAATGAAGACTTGAAACTCTATTTATAGAGTTCTAGAAATAACTAACTTTCAGTTATTTTGGGACTGCGCAGGATGATTTGCGCAGCATTAGTTTGCGCAGCATTGATTTGCGCAGACAGTTACTGGATCGTGGGCCAACTATCATAGACACATGGCATCATTTGATAGAAATGCGCATGATCGTGCATAAACAGTTGCCACGTAATGAGCAATCGATGGCATGAATGCCACGTGTAACTTATCAGTTATATTGATGGAGTGCACAGAGTTGAATTGCGCATACATGGTTTGCGCAGACTCAAACTGCGCAGGATTAGTTTGTGCTGCCAGCTGTCAGCCGCCCTCGAGCACTGTGCGGCGCAGGAAACGAACAGACTCCTTGTTATTCGCGCTGTCAGTTGTCAGAAAAGATTTGATTTGATTTAGTAATGATGACTTCTGCCACGTCAGTCTGCGCAGTTGGAAGTGTGCGCAAAGCAGTATGCGCAATCGGATTGCTGCGCAATCTGTTGTCTGCGCAATTCATTCAAATGATGGGTTTCTTGATTTCTTGACTTTGTTGATTGATGCAACTTGATTTTTTAGGACCTACAGTTGTTCCCTAACTTCTGTCCTGGCTGCTGATTCCTCTTCCGAATCTTCAATTTGATCATCCAACGCCTGAATGATACCTTCTTTCCCGTGCTCAAAGGGGATGTTAATATCCTCTCTCCTTATCTCTGGAGTGGTACCTAACCCAAGATCGAATGTGGGTTCTGCAGCTACTCCACTAGTCGTTGGGACAGTCGTTTCCTGAAATCGAGTTGATTCTACCTCAATTGGTTCAGCAAAAGTTACCGGAATATGAGCGTGATCAGATTCTGTTCTTTCAGTAGAAACTGCTTCTTCGATTTCTGGTAATATACCTCCGCTCATAATGGTTTCCAGAAGTTCATTACCCTTCAGTTTTCCGACAGTCCTCTTGACGAGTCTGGCTCTTGATTTCCTTTTTATTAAAGGAGCATCATCTTCATCCGTCTCTTCATCTTTATCAGCAGCATCATCTTCATCAACTGGGAGACCACCTAGAGATGAAGTGGCAGTTATTGAAATCCTTTTCTTCTTAGAAGTCTGAGATTTAGTGCTCTTTTTAGAGACCGTCTCAGATTCATCACTCCGTTTTCTCTTGGAGATGGACACAAATATCGGAGGAAGAACTTCATCAGGAAATATTTGCTCTTTGGATACTTCATATAAAGGCTCGACCTCCGTAGTCTCATCCTCAGGGTCCAGGGTAAATTGTGAAGTGATAATTTTCTTCTTCGACCTCTTTGACGGAGCTGGGTCGTCCTCTGCAACAAAAGTCTTCAAATGGAAATTTGGCATAAAAGTGCTCGATGAAACATAAAAACGGGCATATGTGTAGAGCATTTTTGTTCCCGTCTTGGATAAAGGATTCGGCATAGAGAATTCAGCCTTTGTATCTCTAGCTGTGAAATATCTCTATGCCCGAGCACCATCGATAAGTCCTCCACGAGCAGAGAGGCAAGTAGTGGCATTCCCAACATGAAGTTGATCATATACGAACTGTCGAGCAAATCGACTCGGCAAATATGGTTCTCAATACGTCATTTCCTCATGACGATATACCAAATGAGATGGTCGAATTCGTTGCAACCACTGAAAAGTTACATCACTTAGCCTGTGCCCTTTCTCTCCATCTATCATATTCATAGGCATACTCTCATAACCTGGTGGCGGAGGAACACATTGAATTGACCAATATGACGCTCGGTTCAAAATGTTTCTGCATTCTGGAAGTGTATGAACTTTCCAGAAAGTTTCTCCAGCATATTTCTCTAAAAAGAGACTGCTGCTCCCTCCCGCTCCCGGAGGTATCAAACCGTCATAATGAAGAAGAAGCCAACCATATAAATAAGTATATGGCATCTCTATTCTTGGGAAAGGATCGGTCATATTCCTTTGATCAGACATCATGGTGGTTACAAAGTTTCGAAGACCTGCATTCAGCCTGCAAGTCATCGCTGATAACAAATCTATCTTGTAACCGTACATGAGGCGCACTGCTGCAAAAATGACGCCTCTATGTATCCTATCCAAAGAGCAAGAGCCAGGAACAATAAATCTTCTTAGCCAGAGGGAGAGGAATCCAGCTAAATGACCTTTCTTCGATAAAGGTTTTCCACTTTGTCTAACATATGACTTGAAAGTGGTTCCAGCTTTAAATTCATACCAATCTTCATTGATTGTAAAATCTTTACAATCATACTTCTCCAGCAGATTGGTGATCTCACTTTCAGAAAGGGATTTGAAGGAATTGATCTGATACTTCCTCTTTTCATTTATCTTCTTCTCGTCTTTTTCACGATTCATGAACAGATAAGACATCCACTTCTGGATATGGCAGCCGGCTTCATCCTTATTATTTTTATAATAGAGAGTACATGTGCGGAAATGGCACATCATTTCTTCGAATAGATGCACCATTTCCGAGTTCTTCTGCGACAAAAAATTCAGCTCCTCTGTTGTAGGTACATATTCTTCATATGTCAATGTGCCTGTGGGTAGATGAGAGATGTATTCCATCTCGTGAAGAGCAAAACCCATCTCCCCTTTGGGAGTCATAAAGGTTCATGCCCGGTGATTATATCTCTCAACCAAGGCCAGGAATAAAAATGGATTGGGTTTGAAGCCGTAAGAAGAATTGACGATCGCATCATAAAGGTTTATCTGCTTCAAATCATTCTCATATTTGTCCAGAACCCAGTGGACTAGAGTCTTCCACCTCATGTTCTCCTGATTCATCAAGCCTATCATCCTCGGCGTTGAGTCAGTGGGATAAAATGCCTTATCATTCGCCATGAATTCATTTATGAAGATATGTGTTCTGAATGGTATCAACAGAGACGAATCTTCTGGTGGCACACATCCCGGCTTTAAACCACGAAATAAAGATACGTGATTCTCTGGAGCACTATAAAATCCGTCTTTTTTATAGATAATTCGGCTCGCCTTCGCTTGTTGATTTTCTGTTAGATGCCATGACATTCTTCTTGGGTAACTAGCGTGCATGAATCGCATTATGGATAAACCCCTAGACACTTTCGGCCAGTACATGGCTTTCTTCGTATCACCTTCAAAATAGAAACAAACTTTCTCCCTGATTCCTTTGGGTTGTGATTTGTGTGCTATGGCGTCCCCAAACAGAAAGGCCGGTTTCTTATGAAGAACCAAATCAAGACTCTGGAGTGGTTCACCATTTATCAGACAGAGCAGAGTTGTGTGGTCTTGATTCTTCAATAAAACCAATCTAGCTTCAGGAGTGTCAAATTGAGGAAACTTTACATGAGACAAGTCATGTTTGAATGAAAAGCTCATATATCCTTCATATTCAGCCTCTTCACTTCGGATGTCCACTACAGAAAAGAAAAGAAAAGATCAGATATGTTTTGTCACGCAGACTTCAGAAAAATCTATGTCTATGAACCTTATACGTGCTTAGCAGTGTTCAAAGAAAATTTTATCAGGCACGCATAAATCAGACAGATACGCTGCCAGAATTACGCAAAGATCAAATAATCATGCATGTGATTAATTCACGCAAAGTCTAGACAGATTAGAATGAAAGTCACGCATCATTGCCAGAATCACACTGAAGTAAAAATGACAAAAATACGCTGACAAATCAAGACTAATCTATCCAGAGGATGACTCTTAGAAGTCTGCGTAAATAATTCAATATCGACATCTCTGCCAACATATGAAAAATCACGCAGAGTCATAAGAGCCATGCTCATTTGCGTAAAACACAGAGCTTCGTAAACACGAAGATGTGAAGTATAGCCGACCCTAAAAAGGGGGCATACTTTATTAAATATCCTTTGCCCTAAGAAGGGGGGATATATTTCGAAAGTTCAGAATCATTTTTATTAAAATCCTAAAGAGATTTCTACGTGGAGTTCATCTTCTTGAATTCATATCCCCCATCATCAGCATGCTTACGTTGCATGGGGGGATGAATGGTTTCACGACGAGGAAGTCGATCGGAGGTGGCACGCGAGGACGTTGCAGGGGCCTTGCCCTTAACTTGAGCATCGATCTTGGGAGCCATGGCTAAGAAAGAAGAAGGAGAAGACGGGGAAGATGATGAAGAGTTCTGTGGAGTTCTTTCTCTAAAAGTGAGTAAAAGAAATAATGGTGGTATATGGCCTTTTTATAGGCTCGCAAAGAAGTCCAAACGACAAAATCCTTAATCATTTGACCGATATAGGGTTTTTTCACGGGATCCTAAACCGCACAGAATCCCAACGGCCCAATCATTTCGGAAAAAATCTCTCTCTGTATCATTTGAGCGTGACTAAATTCATTTTTTCGTCTCGATTTCAAAGTATTTCGAAACAATTTATCATTTTTCGAAAACTTTGAAGGGGGTTTTGTAGGCCTCAAAAATATAGTCACGCTGAGTTAATACAGCCTATCAAGAAAATGTCTAAAAGACACGCTGAGTTCTATCAAATCATTTCCTCAAAAGTACGCAAAGTTCAAAATAGTACTCAAAGACAGCTCACCATTTGTCAGATTGTAATTATGACTGACAGCACGACAGTCAATAAACGTCTCCTCGTATGCCACGTATGCACGAGATTCAAGAGATCTCAGCCGACTATTGCGTGATTTTTGAAATCTTCTCCAACAAGATTCGGTCTTCATCAAGTTGGCGTACCAAAAAAGGGCTTATCATCATTTAATGTGACTGACAAAGCAATCAATGTCAGAGATTTTGTGTCAGTCGAGGCACGTCGAATCAAGACAGCTGGCCGTTCTGACTCAAGTCTGCGTGCATTTTGAACTTCAGTGCTTCTGCCTCAAGTCTGCGTGCATTTTGAACTTCAGTGTTTCTGCCTCAAGTTTGCGTGTATTCTGAGCCCTCTGCCTCAAGTTTGCGTATATTTTGAGCCTAAGTATTTCTGCTGTGAGTCAGCGTGGATTTTTCATCTCAACAGGGATTTCATCCTCAACCAGTTAGCGGATTATCATCTCAAATTATCAAATTGGAGTATGTGGCAGACATGCCACGGATCTCTCGTATGCGTGCCCAGTAACTTGCATACGACTCATGCATGATTGCCATGTGTCCAACAGTTATGGGCCACGTCCAGTAACTGCTCATCAACCTTACGTATGATTGAGTCCTGCGTGATTATCAACTATGCATAGGTTATGAAGACAGTTATCTTTTTAGTTATTTTTTACTCTATAAATAGAGTTCTTTTTTCATTCATTGTACAGATATACAGAATATCTAAATTGCTGTCAAATTCTTGAGAGCTTTTCTTCTTCGCATCGTCCAAGGGATAAAGCGATCGTCTTCTAGATCGGATTCCTACAGTTGTATTTTCCCAGAATCAAAATAAATAAAGTGAATTTATTTATGGAAAACAGGGGAGTGCATGGATCCTATTTTAGAACATATATGGTAAGGAAATATATGATTGGATTTCCATATTTACTTTGATAATATATTTATGATTGGACCCTTCATATAGTAGCTTTCCATATAATTGGGCTTTCAATTATGGCAAGCCAATTATGATTGGATTTCCATTAAATATATGATTGATGTATATTGGAAGTTTCCATATATATTGGCCTTCCATGTATATATTACCGAGGGCTTATAAAAGGGTGATGCATGCTAATTGAAAACTCATCTCAAAACAAAAGTGCTTTACAATCTTTGAGAGAGAGAGAGAGGATTAAGGACTATTGTGAAGGAGAGATTGCTTCGAATAATTTTTCGGCATCTCTTGTTCTTCGGAGTCCGCAATAAAAACTTTCTTCTTTCAAGTGAGTTGTGGAGATCCGTATTGGATCGGAAGGAGCTTGTAGAGGGTGTATTCTCTTTATTCCATTAGTAGAGGTTCTTCAGGGTTGGACTCCGATCGTCCCGTGAATTTTCCGTAAGGGTTTTTCACGTCAAAATTTTTTATGTCTGCGATTGTGTTTGGCTTTTTTGGTTTGTGTGCTTTTGCTCGGTTCTCTCACAGGACTTTCTGGTTTGGGGGAATAGTTTTCGTGCTTCGTTCCCAACAGAGTGGTATCAGAGCTTTGGGTTCAAAGAAGTGTCAGGAGTTGACAGTCAAACCAGAAAGCAGAGATGGACGCGAAGCCGGTGCGTATGGTGAACCTGAACGGTACCAACTACCATTACTGGCGGAGCAAGATGAAGGATTTGCTGTTCGTCAAGAAGCTGCATCTTCCAGTATTTGCATCCGAGAAGCCCAGTGACAAATCCGATGAGGACTGGAACTTCTAGTATTACAGGTGTGTGGGTACATACGGCAGTTCGTTGACGAGAACGTGTACAACCACGTTGCCAATATTGAGCATGCGAAGATGTTGTGGGAGAAGCTGGAATCTTTGCACGCAAAAAAGATCGAGGTAAACAAACTGTTCCTGATCCAGATGATGATGGGTCTGCGGTACAAAGATGGTGCATCCATTACGGATCACTTGAGTGAGTTCCAGGGCGTGGTGGACCAGCTATCCTCGATGGGAGTCAAGTTCGACGACGAGGTTCAAGGACTTTGGTTGCTATGTATATTGCCAGACTCGTGGGAGACCGTACGAGTATCTATGATCGCTTCTGCTCCGAAAGATGTGGTCAGTCTGGAGTTTGCCAAGAGCAGGGTACTGAATAAAGAGTACGGAGACATTCTCAAGGCACTTCATCAATATCCCATCACTCAGAGGCACTAGTTTTAGAGAGCCGCAGAAGGGGCAAAAATAGGGGTCCAGGTGGTGGCAGAGACAAGAACAGAAGGAAGTCCAAGGGTCGATACGAGGACTTGGAGTGTTACCATTGTGGCAAGAAGGGCCACATCAAGCGAAAGTATTTTGCTTGGAAGAGAGAAGAAGGACGACAAGGGAAAGCAAGATGAGAACACTACAGCGGCGACCTCGATACATGGAGGCGATGTGATCGTCGTAGGTGATGAGCTTATCACAAACCTCGTCTGCGATGACAATTCTTGGCAGGTGGACTCAGGGGCTTCAGCGCACGTATCTCATAATAGGGTACTATTTGCCACTTACACGACAGACGACTGTGGAGTGTTGAAGATGGACAATGGAGATGTGTTGAAGGTGATTGCCATTGGAGATGTGCATTTGAGGATGAAGACGGGTGCAGTTCTTGTTCGCAAAGATGTTCGTCATGTCCTTGATATCCGTTTCAATCTGGTATCGGTTGGAAGGTTGGATGACGAAGGATTCTTCAGTCTCTTGGGAAATAGTCAGTGGAAGCTTTCCAGAGGTTCGATGGTAATTGCCGGAGGAAGCAAGAAGTCCGGTCTCTACTATATGGAGTGTAGTGCTCCGTCCCTACATCGTGCCCCGTTGTTCGTCCACGGGGTGTGCGAGAAAGGATCACTGTCGCTATCGACTCGGTCGGGACCGATAGGTCGGGATCGATCTAATCGATCGAACGGGAACGGTTGAATTAAGATCCATTCCCCGTTATGGAATGGCTTCTTCGGAACCAAGTCCCATATTCAGCGGGCTGCGCCTCAAGGATTGACTCTGCGGCTGAGTCGGAAGAGACCTCCCGTTGCTCTGCTTTTCACGCCGCTTGCGTTGGTTTTGGCTTTATTTTCTGAGTGCGTTTTCGTGAATGTTTTCGATGGTTTTCATGGCTTACGTTTTGAACTTCGCATTCGTATCGAAATTTTCTTGAATAACACAGTGTTCTAATCTGTTGCTTGTGCGATTTCAGGTGATTGCGTAGGCAACATCTAGTACGGCCAACCAGTTTCTCGTCTCAAGTAAATACTAAGGTGAGTGGCTGACCCTTCTTCTCTCGACCCTCTTCTCTAATACATTATCAATACTAGACATGTGCTATGCTAGATGTAATGCAACGACATGAATGATATTTTGATGAACGGTCACACGACATCCCACGAACACGAACTATACAGATGCTTGTCATAAAATATTATCGTGCTTGCAATTATCAAATCATATAGAACCGTGCTAAGGAAGGATGAATCGATTAAATGAATGTCGCAACGATACTATAAGATGTGCCTTGAAATAACAAATTAACTTAGCACGGTCATGGACAACTTGTCGACAAGGGCGATTGTTTCTTCGGACGGTATCCCGAGGCCACGGGACCGTTCCGGCCTAGGAAGAAACACGGATAGCTATGCCGGATGCATGCCACGGTAGGCAGTGGCTTTCAACGGGGCTCGCTACCCGCGCTGAAGGACCTCTGCCTACCAAGCTATATGTCCAGGATGGCTTGTCGTGCCAGTGACCTTCACGAACGCACTCTATTACGTTTTATTATTATCCACATGACAGGAAAGAACATGGTAAGTTTACGCTACGACGGCGCGCTCTGCCGGGGGTAAGATCTATCGTCATTATTCGGTTGTGCCTTCAATTATAAATTTGAATTGAGTAGGAGGGCTAGCAACTTCATTAAATATTTGCATGCACGCTCACTTGAATTCTTCAACAAATGAGAGCACGGGATTTAAATTGCTATGCACCAGCACAAATTGTAAAGTGCTGACCCTCGCTCTCAACAGGTACTCGGGACCAGGATAGCGTGCCAAGGAACTGAAGGCGACGCTCATTTCTTTTGAAGCCTTGCTAGAGCGAAGGCTAGCTCTGCAATATTTTGAAGACTCCGACCCAACTGCATCATGAGTCACAAACTCTCGCCGATCCCAGGTCTTAGAGAGTCATTTTGATGTTTGTAAAAAGGGATGTAAATGTATGGAATGACTATCTCATCGATGTCGGTTGTGAGCCAGCGAGACCTCTTTTGTAATCGAGTCTGTAACCTAACTTATTATCAATGAAAATGCAAGTTTTCTTTTCTAAATGAATGTGTTCAATTTCTCTGCGTACTCTTACATATGTTGTTGTTTCGGATAACCTTATGAACCGTCTTGTGCAAGCGCAACTTAGGCTTGCACGACATCACGCCCGGGGGACGACTATCGATTCTATCGAATCGGGGCGTGACATATTGGTATCAGAGTACGGCTTTACGTCCTTGGCCTCCAGTGTCGAGTTTTCAGTCTCAAAATTGTTGGTTCCGTGTCGATGAGATATGTCACTCCATACGAGTGAGCCCGTAATAAGTTTTGTGACTAATGTATTTTGCCTTCAAAAATCCCAGAAGGCACGTCGGTGAACGTAGCGGCGAACGAAAAAAGTGCTTCGAGCGGCTCGAGTAGCTCGAGACCCGGACCCTCAAACGATGCCATGGAGCGGATGTTGCGCATGCTGGAATCGCAACAACGACAAGCTGAGGAGAGTCAACGCCAGAATGAGCAACATCGACGGCAGACGGAGACACGTCAAACTCAGTTCGAGGCCTGATTCGAAGCACAATTCAAGTTGCAGCAGAAGCAGCTTGATACTCTCCAGCAGATCGTTCAGACGGTGGTGGCCAACAACAACAACTCCGCGACAACCCATGCCGTAACCGAGCCTACGGTCAGACAAAGTGAAGTCGATCCGGAGGCACCCGAGCCTACACATGCAGCACCGAGAAGTTCTAACTTCGACGTATCGAAATTCACAAAGAGTTGCCGTACTTCCTTCAACGGCACGGAAGATCCCTCCTTGGCGATCGACTGGTTAGAGGAACTGGAAGACAAGTTCGAGCTGCTGGGCGTCGAAGAGTCCAAGAAAGTCGCATGCGCTCAACTTCTACTCCGGTCGAACGCGCACGACTGGTGGGCCGTGCAAAAGCGAGCGATCAGACGCGACGACGAGACAACGGCAATTTCTTGGGCCACCTTCCGCGAGGCGTTCGAGATCGAGTACCTCCCCGAAGTCGTTCGACAAGAAAAGGAAAATGAATTCATGCAGCTAAGGCAAGGGAACATGACGGTACGACAGTACGCGGCAGAGTTCAACAAGTTAGCCAAGTTTGCTGGAGAATTCTTGCCCTCCCTGGCGAGTCGTGTTCGACAGTTTGAAGTGGGTCTACGACCATCCATCTATGCCCATGTGTCCGTTCCACAATACAAAATGATGGGGGAGTCTCTCAACTACGCCCTCCGCCTTGAACGCCAATATCCTCCAGGTGCTACCGACGCTGTGCATACCTACAATCACAAACGCCCAAGCCACGCAGGAGGAAACAACGTGACCAAGCGTCCGAACAACGGGCACCAGGGCGGACAACAGGTACGAAACCAGGGACCTCACTGCACAAAATATAACCGGAACGGACATCTCGTCGTCGACTGTGAAGTTCCAAATGGCGGATGTTTCATTTGCGGAAAAAGGGGTCACTTTTATGGAGATTGCCCGAAGCGTAGAAGAAACAACTTGGACGCGCCTCAGCATCCACAGCACCGTCCGGGGAATCAAGTTCCGGCTCCTCGAGCACCTCAACCCGCACCACAAAATGGCCAAGACCTTCGCCCCAATGCCCAGGGCCGCGTCTATGCCATGACTCGAGATGAAGTACTTGCGTCAGATACGGTCGTGACAGGTATACTTAGTTTCAATAATGTGCCTGCTCGTGTACTATTTGATTCAGGTGCTTTGCATAGTTTTATATCGGCGGACTTTGCCGCCGAGCACAAATTTTCGATAATATCACTAGATCTCGACCTTAGCGTGAGCACACCTTCGGGCACACCGATACTCACTAATTTAGCTTGTGCCGACGGGATTATCTGTATCGGCGGTCAAAAGATCGGTCTTGACGTGATAGTCCTAGACACGAAGGACTTCGATATCATTCTGGAAATGGATTGGCTCGGGCCGTACAACGCAACCATAGACTGTGCCAGAAAGACGGTCACCTTCCGCATTCCAGGGGTGCCTGAATTCTGCTTTTCGTGTGGTGAGGCGTCGTCGACCTGCATGCTGATTTCGGCGATTTCTGCTCGGAGGATGCTGCATTCTGGGTGCGAAGGCTATTTGGCGTCCGTCCGAGACATGCGACAGGATGGTGCAAACGCGGGTCAGACCGACGTTGTGGCAGAATTCCACGATGTGTTCTCGGACGAGCTACCCGGCATGCCCCCCCGATCGAGAAATCGAGTTCAGCATCGATACATTTCCCGATACTCGACCGATTTCCAAGGCCCCGTACAGAATGGCTCCCACCGAGCTGAAGGAACTCAAGGTCCAGCTACAAGAGTTACTCGATAAAGGGTTTATTCGGCCTAGTGTTTCACCATGGGGAGTACCCGTATTGTTCGTGAAGAAGAAGGATGGGTCAATGTGTCTGTGCGTCGATTACCGAGAGCTGAACAAGGCCACCATCCGGAACAAGTACCCATTGCCCCGCATAGACGACCTATTCGATCAACTGCAAGGCGCCTCGGTATTTTCGAAGATTGATCTCCGCTCAGGCTATCATCAACTCAAGATCAAGTCAGACGACGTGCAAAAGTCTGCCTTTCGCACTCGATACGGCCACTACGAGTTCCTGGTGATGCCATTCGGCCTGACGAACGCTCCTGCCGCCTTCATAGATCTGATGAATCAGGTATTTCGACCCTTCCTTGATAAATTTGTGGTAGTCTTTATTGATGATATTCTCGTCTACTCGAAGGACAGGGCACAGCATGCAGAACATCTACGGGCCGTGCTCCAGACACTTTGAGAACATGAGTTGTACGCGAAGCAGAGTAAGTACGAATTTTGGCTCAGCAGCGTATCCTTTCTTGGTCACATCATTTCGTCCGAAGGCATTGCAGTCGACCCGAAGAAAGTGGAAGCTGTTGCTGATTGGAAGCGGCCTGCGTCTGCTAGTGAGATTCTAAGCTTTCTTGGTTTGGCAGGATACTATCGACGCTTCGTGAAAGACTTTGCGAAGATTGCATCGCCACTGACTCGTCTCACTCAAAAGGGAGTCGTGTATGAGTGGTTGAATGACTGTGAAGCTTTATTCCAGGAGCTAAAACAGCGACTGATTTCGGCACCTATACTCGCACTTCCGGATGGGCCAGAGGGTTTTCAGATATTCAGCGATGCTTCAGGCCAGGGCTTGGAATGTGTGCTCATGCAGCGAAACAAGGTGATATCCTTCGCCTCCAGACAGTTAAAGCCGCACGAGAAGAACTATCCTACGTACGACTTGGAGTTAGCGGCGATTGTGTTCACGTTAAAATTGTGGCGTCACTATCTATATGGCGTGGCGTGCGCAATCTATACCGACCACAAGAGCCTCAAGTATCTCTTCACCCAGAAGGAATTGAACTTGCGACAGAGGCGCTGGCTCGAACTGATCAAAGACTATGACTTGACGATCGACTACACTCCGGGCAAGGGAAATGTTGTGGCGGACGCTCTGAGTCAAAAATATCTTGCCGCGCTATCCGTCAACCGCAGACTACTACAAGATCTAGAAGAAATGGGCATCGATCTTCGGGTTCGATTCAGGGATATACGGTTGGCGCAGCTGCAGTTAGAGCCAAGTTTGCTGGAAAAGATCATGGCCGCTCAGAAGGATGATCCGTACCTGAAGAAAATATGCGAGCAAATTTTGACAAGTAGTGCGACCGACTTTGCGGAAGATAAGACCGGCGTGCTGAGAATGAATGGCCGACTATGTATTCCGGATGATTCAGAACTACAAAAGAAGATAATGTCGGAGGCGCATTATGCGAAATATACCTTGCATCCAGGCAGTACCAAGATGTATAAGGACCTCCGCACGACCTTCTGGTGGCACGGAATGAAGAGAGATGTGGCGCTCTTCGTGTCGCAATGCATGGCCTGTCAGCAGGTGAAAGCCGAGCATCAGCGATCGGGCGGGAAGATGCAGAACCTTGTCATTCCAGAGTGGAAATGGGATCATGTCACGATGGACTTTATTGTTGTCCTGCCGAAGACACCACGGGGGAGCGACACCGTCTGGGTCATCGTCGATCGACTAACCAAGTCAGCGTATTTTATTGCCATCAAAGTTACTTGGAGCGTTGATCGTCTGGCGCAGATTTACCTTGACGAGATAGTAAGGCTGCACGGAGTTCCAGTATCCATCGTCTCTGATCGGGATTCACGGTTCATGTCGCGGTTCTGGAGTAGCCTTTAGTCAGCGCTGGGTACCAAGTTGCAGTTCAGCTCAGCTTACCATCCTCAGACCGACGGCCAAACGGAGCGCGTTAATCAGATTCTCGAAGACATGCTACGACTTCGCGCAATTGACTTCAAATCAAGCTGGGACGTCCACCTACCGCTGGCAGAATTTGCATATAACAATAGCTATCAGTCCAGCATCCAAATGGCACCGTATGAAGCTTTGTACGGCCGGAAGTGCAGATCGCCCATTTGCTGGGATGAAGTCGGGGAACGGCAGATACTCGGCCCGGAGCTGGTAGAACAGACTGTGGAAAAGGTCAAGCTAATTCGAGAAAGACTGAAGATTATACAGAGTCGGCAAAAGAGCTACGTCGACACCCATCGAAGACCGCTTGAGTTCCAGGTGGGCGATCACGTATTCCTGAAGGTGTCGCCTATGCGAGGAGTTACTCGGTTCGGCGCGAAGGGAAAGCTGAGTCCGAGATTTGTTGGGCCGTTCAAAATACTCGAGCGAGTCGCCCTAGTAGCCTATAAAATTGCCCTACCACCGACGCTTGAAGGTGTGCACAATGTCTTCCATGTCTTCCAGCTGCGGAAGTACGTGCACGACCCTAGCCATGTGGTAGATTTTGGCCCACTGGAGCTAAAGTCCGACTTATCCTACGTTGAAGAGCCAGTTCAAATCTTAGAACGCAAGGATAAGCTGCTGCGAAATCGGGCGATCCCTCTCGTTCGCGTACTCTGGAGGAACCATGCGGCAGAAGAGTCGACATGGGAACTCGAGTCAGAGATGAAGGAAAAGTTTCCTTCATTGTTTTCATAGAGGTAGGTTCGGTTCTTAAGTTTTGAGGACGAAACTTTTTCTTAGTTGGTTATGGTGTAGTGCCCCGTCCCTACATCGTGTCCCGTTGTTCGTCCACGAGGTGCGCGAGAAAGGAAAACTGTCGCTATCGACTCGGTCGGGACCGATAGGTCGGGATCGATCGAACGGGAACGGTTGAATTAAGATCCATTCCCCGTTATGGAATGGCTTCTTTGGAACCAAGTCCCATATTCAGCAGGCTGCGCCTCAAGGATTGACTCTGCGGCTGAGTCGGGAGAGACCTCCCGTTGCTCTGCTTTTCACGCCGCTTGCGTTGGTTTTGGCTTTATTTTTTGAGTGCATTTTCGTGAATGTTTTCGATGGTTTTCATGGCTTACGTTTCGAACTTCGCATTCGTATCGAAATTTCCTTGAATAACACAGTGTTCTAATCTGTTGCTTGTGCGATTTCAGGTGATCGCGTAGGCAACGTCTAGCGCGGCCAACCAGTTTCTCGCCTCAAGTAAATACTAAGGTGAGTGGCTGACCCTTCTCCCCTCGACCCTCTTCTCTAATACATTATCAATACTAGACATGTGCTATGATAGATGTAATACAACGACATGAATGATATTCCGATGAACGGTCACACGACGTCCCACGAACACGAACTATACAGATGCTTGTCATAAAATATTATCGTGCTTGCAATTATCAAATCATATAGAACCGTGCTAAGGAAGGATGAATCGATTAAATGAATGTCGCAACGATACTATAAGATGTGCCTTGAAATAACAAATTAACTTAGCACGGTCATGGACAACTTGTCGACAAGGGCGATTGTTTCTTCGGACGGTATCCCGAGGCCGCGGGACAGTTCCGGCCTAGGAAGAAACACGGATAGCTATGCCGGATGCATGCCACGGTAGGCAGTGGCTTTCAACGGGGCTCGCTACCCGTGCTGAAGGACCTCTGTCTACCAAGCTATATGTCTAGGATGGCTTGTCGTGCCAATGACCTTCACGAACGCACTCTATTACGTTTTATTATTATCCACATGGCAGGGAAGAACATGGTAAGTTTACGCTACGACGGTGCGCTCTGCCGGGGGTAAGATCTATCGTCATTATTCGGTTGTGCCTTCAATTATAAGTTTGAATTGAGTAGGAGGGCTAGCAACTTCATTAAATATTTGCATGCATGCTCACTTGAATTCTTCAACAAATGAGAGCACGGGATTTAAATTGCCACGCACCAGCACAAATTGTAAAGTGCTGACCCTCGCTCTCAACAGGTACTCGGGACCAGGATAGCGTGCCAAGGAACTGAAGGCGACGCTCCTTTCTTTTGAAGCCTTGCTAGAGCGAAGGCTAGCTCTGCAACATTTTGAAGACTCCGACCCAACTGCATCATGAGTCACAAACTCTCGTCGATCCCAGGTCTTAGAGAGTCATTTTGATGTTTATAAAAAGGGATGTAAATGTATGGAATGACTATCTCATCAATGTCGGTTGTGAGCCCGCGAGGCCTCTTTTGTAATCGAGTCTGTAACCTAACTTATTATCAATGAAAATGCAAGTTTCCTTTTCTAAATGAATGTGTTCAATTTCTCTGCGTACTCTTACATATGTTGTTGTTTCGGATAACCTTATGAACCGTCTTGTGCAAGCGCAACTTAGACTTGCACGACATCACGCCCGGGAGACGACTATCGATTCTATCGAATCGGGGCATGACATGAAGGGGAGCGCACAGGGGGCACAGGAGGTGAACACAGTCTGTGATGCGTCTACCGAGTTGTGGCACAGACGGCTCGGCCATATCAGCGAGAAGGAGATGAGCTACTTGGTGAACAGGAAGGTGATTTCAGGGCTCAAGTCTACAAAGTTGGAAAAATATACGCACTGCTTAGCTGGGAAGCAAAATAGGATGTCTTTTCAAAGTCACACAAGTTTAAGGAAGCCGGCATTGCTCGATCACTCGGATGTCTGCGGTCCTATGAAGGTAAAATCTATTGGTGGTGCTTCTTACTTTGTAACTTTTATTGATGACTGTTCCAGGAAGGTTGGGGTCTATGTCTTAAAGACCAAGAATCAGGTGCTGTCAACTTTCAAAGAGTTTCAGGCCTCTGTTGAAAGAGAGGCGGACAATAAGTTATTGTGTGTTCGGTCCGATAACAGCGGCGAATACATTGGTCCCTTTGATGCGTATTGCAGAGAGCAAGGAATACGACACCAGAAGACTCCGCCGAAGACACCTCAGCTCAATGGTGTAGCGGAGCGCATGAACAGGACACTGATGGAGAGGGTACGGTATTTGCTGTCAGAAGCAAATTTGTCAGGCAGTTATTGGGGTGAGGCTCTTCTCACAGCTGGTTATGTTATTAATTTATCTTCTAGTGCTCTTTTGTAGGGTGATGTGCCTGACAAAGTATGGTACGACAAAGAGCCGTCATATAATAACCTGCGAGTGTTTGGTTGTAAGGCCTTCATGCATGTACCGAAGGACGAGAGGTCCAAACTTGAGCCGAAGACGAAGCGATGCGTCTTTGTCGGCTACGGTCGGGATGAGTTTGGCTATAGACTCTACGACCCAGTGGGAATAAAGCTCTACAGAAGCAGGGACGTGGTATTCGTCGAGGATCAGACCATGACCAACACTCAGGATTCCGAGACGCCTTCTGAAGCTGTGGAATTGCCTGAGTTAGAGTCATTTCGCTTCGAACAGTTTCCAGAGGACATCGCAGAGGATCCAGTTATGGAAGAGCCAGTACATGGAGGTGCTCCCAACCTTGATCATCAGCCTGCTAATGGTGGTCAGGGTATCCCTCAGGAGGATGAGCATGCCGGAGAGGCAGTTCCTGAAGGGGATGAGACTGTTGGTATACAGTCAGCACCAGTGGCTCCACTGAGAAGGAGCGACAGAGATCGTCGACCATCTACGAGATACTCTCCCAGTGAGTATGTGCTACTGACTGACGGAGGAGAGTCCGAAAGCTTTGCAGAGGCTATGGAAGACGAACACATGCAGGAGTGGATGCATGCTATATAGGAGGAGATGAGTCCCTTACACGCCAATTCCACTTATGAGCTGGTGCGGTTGCCAAAGGACAAGAAGGCTTTGAATAATCGATGGATATTTAGAGTGAAGCAGACGGATGATGCTACTCGCCCTCGATACAAAGCGAGGCTGGTAGTTAAATGCTATGGTCAGCGGAAAGGCGTAGATTATGATAAGATCTTTTCGCCAGTCGTCAAGCAGTCGTCTATTCGGGTGGTGCTAGCATTGGCAGCCAGTTTCGATTTGGTGGTCGAGCAGATGGACGTGAAGACGACATTCCTCCACGGTGATCTTGAGGAGTTATTGTTACGACCCGCACCCACTGTGAGGGTACGAGAGCGTAACAACGCCCAGCCTACGTCGCAGTGTCGGCGGTAGAACGCTGTTCTAGGTCATGAACTATAACTAACATAATATGAATGCTCTCCATAAGGAGGCCAACACAGAGGTACAACTCAATCACAATCTAGAGATAGAATAAGGCACGATAAAATAGATAAGAGAATCCTCAACTGAGGTACAACAGGAAGAAATAACAAAGTCTCAACATCTCTAAAATATACAACTCTGAAAATAAAGACAACAGCTAAATATAAGAAAAAGAACAATCTAAGCTATCTACACTATGCAAGGTATCATCCTGAGCAGCTGCCTGAACCTCCCCAGGGGTCCAGGTCGCGAGTGTCAACTAGGCAAGCTCCAAGTAAGGGTGCAGGGTTCCTCATCATCCTCTGTAAAATTTTTAACAGGTCCAGTCAGAACGGGAGCGAGCACAGTACATCTCAACAGTTCATAGTAGGTTAGAAAATATAATCATGCAGTAAAGTAAGATATAGATACTGAAGGAAATGTAGTATGTAAACAGAGAGAGAACTGTAAAAGAAATATCTACTATAAGTAAAGAGCTACCAGTGACTAGTGATTTAGAACACAAAGTCGACATGTGAACGGCTTGATTTGTACATGGCTATACTAAAGAGGCGTACATGGCTATTCTACTTTGGAATTGTTCACATGGCTATTTATACTCCCCCGTATCCCCAACTAATACACAAGGATCCAACCAGGTTATGTTATGATTCTATGTAACAGCTCCCGAAGGGTGGTAAGCCCCCGAAGGGTGATAAGCCCCCGAAGGGTGATATGCCCCCAAAGGGTGATAAGCCCCCAAAGGGTGATAAGCCCCCGAAGGGTGGTACATAGTAGTCCCATAAATGGGATAAGGATTCAAAGAAGACTCTGTGATCATATGGGTATATGTCACAAGTGATCAAAGAACCAAAGAAGCATATGATACGCCATGTAAGTGAAACGCACAGAACATAGAGTACCCGATGCTCCCTGAAGGGATAACATCTCAAAAAGGGATCCATATAGTACTAATCCGTATGACCAACGTGACAGTATCAAGTAAAGTAATTTAATGCAGGAAATAATTCTAAGCAGGATATGAAATGATCAGAGAATGTACTCGCCTCGTATATGAATGTCTGAAGTAAATGTACTGTCCGAGATGAGATACCTGACTCCTAGTTAGAGCAACACAAGTCAAGATGTATACAGGGGATGATAATAGTAATCTACAATGCATCTGCATGCTGTCTAGGTCAAACTAGGTCCAACAAGTCTAAACTAGTCTAAGCAAGTCTAGCTTAGTCTATACTAGGACACACAGGCTTATACTAGCTAGTACATACCATTTCAAGGCTATTCAAGCCTAAGCCAAGCCAGCACACACACATTCACTATAAAGTCAACAAGTCATCTAACCCTACCATGAATACATACTCAACTTGGCATTCAAGGTCACATAGAGACATATACATATCTATATACATTACATTTGGTTATAATTTCTATTCATTAGGAACCATCTCATATATATATATATATATATATATTTATATATATATATATATATATATATATATATATTTATATTTTATATATATATATATATATATATATATATATATATATATATATTTTTTTTTTTATATATATATATATTTTTTTTTTTTTTATATATATATATATATATATATATATATATATATATATATATATATATATATATGGGCTCAAAACATAATAGAAATATATATATATATATATATATATATATATATATATATATATATATATATATATATATATATATATATATATATATATATATATATATATATATATATACATATATATGGGCTCAAAACATAATAGAAATATATATATTGTATCCACAAAGAGAGGGGGAAAGGACTTATCATGGCAATGTGAGTGTCTATACTAGAGTATGTGTCTATGTGTAGTGTTGTGAGGGTGTGGCATGGTACATGGGATATAGGCCATAGTGTGTTAGTTACATGAGATTGTGTGTGTGTAGGAGATGTGTGAGAGTGTTGAATGTGTTTAGCTAGTGTAGTGTGACAGGAAATACATATGAGGTTGACAGTTTATATGAAATCATATTGACAGTAACATTTAGATAGCAGTTAGCAGTTAAAGCATTTGTTAAACTAACAATTCAACATGTAAAGAACTGAGGATAACTCAGTGTGACTCAGGAATTCGATTTCCAGTGTGTGTATAGAGTTTAGATAGATGTCTCAGTCATTGCAATTAATAACAGGAAGAAAACAGTGAACAAAATAGGGTTCCAGATTTCAGGTTTTACTTGAATATCAATCACGCATGTAAAAAAAAATCCAAACACATGTATTTAGTGCAAAATGAATCAAAATCCAATTTCCTAATCTATCCTCAATTTCCTCATGTGGGTGTGTTGTGACAGTGAACTACCAGAGGGAATTCAACTTAGAGAGGGAAAGGAACTTTCAGGATTTGACAGTTATCATCAATTGACAGTAAAGTCTATCCAACTAATGAATCCTATTTCCCTGAAAACCGATTAGTATTCTCAGATTTTTAGGACATGAAATTGACAGTGATAATGGGGAACATGCCCAGGTTGCATCAACCCAGTTTTCTTTTGAGTTCAAACATCACAATGCAATATCAGATTTCAGGAAAAAGGAAATCAATCAACTCTACAGCAGTGTGTTATGTATATAGTACAAAAATGGAATGGAAACTAATTTCCAGGAAATGTGACAGGTAAAGCAAATCTCAGACTTCACATAACAGTCCAATATTCTCACAAAATAGTAATTCTCAGTTTCTATATGTGTAGGACATGTATGCAGTGGGTATTAAGGAATGTAGGCAGTGTAAAATAGTGTGCAGGAATGACTGAACACGTGTTCTCAGATTTTAGGCACATGTGTGTGTGAAAGTTACATGAATGTGTGTGTGTGTAAACTCAGATTTTTGGGGTGAGTGAGCAAGGACTGGTTTGGGTATGTTAAGGACTGAGTTTGGAGCTAGTATAGGACTATACGTGGACAGCAATAAGGGCAGCAAAGGGGGCTGTTAGAGGACTGGAATTGGGGACAGGTTTTGGGACAAGTAAAGGGGCTGTGCTTGGGATGCAATGGACTGCCATTAAGGCTGTTTAGAACAACAATGTGGGCATGTTAACATGGCTGTTATTGGAGCTATGTTTGAGTGGTTATACAAGGGCTGAAATCTGGACAGGTTTAGGACTAAGTTTAGGCTGGTTAGGGACAGAAGACATGTGTGTGTGTGTGTGCATGATACATAGGTAGTGAGTGAGTGAATGAATGAACTTGAGTTAACATATGTCAATGGGAATTCAGGAATTTAAGGAGTGTAAATATCTTTGTGTGTGTGTGTAAGGGTTTAAAATGACAGTGAACCCAATATACAAAGAGTAGCATTTAACAGGCAATGAGACATTCCCCTGAAACCTATTCTCATGACAATATCAATCTAATCAGTTAACTCAAATGTGAAACCCAATTAACAGTGAATTTAACACCAGGGAATAACAAAATGTTTCAGAAATTTAACATGGAAATGATTTTACAAACTCAGCCTTAACAGGGAATCAAAACAGTTGATAAGTGAAATCCTATGACAGTTAACTTGAAACAGTTGACAGGAAATTGGTAACCAATCCATCATTCAATCAACCAAAACAACTAATGCAATGTATGAGAATTAACAGTAAATTTATCATTCAAATTTCAGTTTAAAGGAAGGAAATTAATTCCAGAAATTTCATTTAGGGACTGTGTGTGTCAGTCCATCATTTCGAAACCCAAACCAATATCCAAATCCCATTTAGAAATGCAAAACCAATCTTAACACGTAAATCAAACTAACAGTAGCTATTACATGTGTCCAGGATCCAATATGATAAATTAAATCATTAATCAACAGTTTGAAATGGAATTTAAACTCAGGAATTTAGAAATTGAATGCATGTATCAATTAAAATAGGAATTTCAAAATTGAACAAACAAAACACATTAATGTTATAAACTAAGAGTTTGTAATTAAATAAGCATGTGTACACGTGTCTTGGGGTGTCTTTGTGTCCAGGAAACTGGACACAAATCGTGTCCAATCAACAAAACATCCTAATATACAGAACCAGGCACAGCCGTGTTGTACAGTGAGGACGAAACCTCGTGCTCGCGACACAGAGCTACTCGTGTCCCGTGCTTGTGCATAAGGGTTCGCCAGGGATAGGTCTAGGGTGTCATCACCCTGAATCGGGTCGGGGACGTGTCGTATCCATGTAACAAGGGCGTATCAGACGCGATTTCTCGACTGATACTGCGCAGTGAAATCCCAATGCGCGTGTCCGTGCTCCCTCGATACGACACGATCTCGTGTCAAACTCGGGGGGTGTACTGGCAGTCACTGCCCCCATCCTCACGCCAAATTGCAGCTATAGTGCCCCGTCCCGCAAAGTCAATCGGAGGAATCGAAACGCCGACGGCGTTCGGACTTGGCCTTACAACGGTGACTCGAAGACATCGCTCAGGTGGGGTAGTTTCGGTGAACTTGCCTCATCTCAGCCTTTACTTAATAATTCGTGTGTTTTCAACTTGCACAAGTAGGCTAATATAAAGCTACGAATGCACATAGCTAAGGAAATTATCCCGACGGATCGAATCGAGTTTAGAACATGGAAAACGTCCCACGGTCTGATTAGAGTTGGTGCTCAGCGTGCTTTGAAAATGACACTCGATCCTTCGTCCCGCGGCTTGGGAGAAGGAAAAGTTGGTATTCGACACAAACGATGAGTTAGCCTAAGTCATAGGCGTCGCCCGCGTAAATGCTCGATAAAGTATGCACGTTTCCACTGCACAAGGCTTGGCATAGCCTTGGCTCGTCCCTCGAGTTAAGTTGTAGGCTTGAGTAAGTTAGGCAAAGTTATGCCGGTCGACCTAAGTCATTCCAAGTGCCGTCCCACTCTTTCTGCGGTTGTCAAGTTAAATAGTCCCACGATCTCAAGTGCCATCATATAACATATGACTTGGGTGATAGCGTCGCGTAGGACGTAAGTCAGTTAAAGGCACGAGCCACGGTTGGCACGATGTAAAGTAGCCACGGTCCATGGCACTTAAGGAATACGTTTTGTTCAAGTTAAGTTGGAAGGCTATGTAGTAGTCGTTTCCTCGAGTTCAAAGAAGTTCGAGGCGGTCCCTCGGTTGGGAGCCTCGCGTCCTATCCACATTAAGGTGGTTCGAGGCGGTCCCTCAGTTGGGAGTCTCGCGTTCCTATCCACGTTAAGTATTCGAGGCGGTCCCTCGGTTGGGAGTCTCGCGTTCCTATCCACGTTAAGAAGTTCGAGGCGGTCCCTCGGTTGGGAGTCTCGCGGTCCCGAGGCACGTTATGCCAAGTGTGATTCAAGTACGAGTTGCTAAGTATAGTTCCGATCGTACCAACAAGTAGGCCATGCATTTACGTGAGTCTAGATGTCTCGTAGGTGCGTGGTCATTGGACACCTTGTCGACAAGGATTTCTGCCTAGACTGGTTATACGCCGGGGCACCGGGCCCAGTCGTCCTAGGAGGTAGACGTTATAGCAGCGCATGCTTTTATTGCGTGGGTAGTCGGGGGCTTTCAACGGGGCTCGCTACCTGCGCTGAAGGACCTGCCGCCTATCCGAGCTATGTCTGCGATGGCTTGTCATGCCAGTGGCCTTTCATATAGAAATTGGCGTGCTAAGCGGCGAATCCGCATGCACGGTGTCGATCGTAACAAAGAAAGTGTAAGCACGGTATGCGTCGAATGGTGAAATGTGTGCTCGGTTGCACCTAAAGTATTATAAAGCCTACGACTTGGCTATACGTAAAGACACGTGCTTCGGCACGAGATATGGCGTCGTACTTGAGTTCTCAATACCGGTTCCATAAGTTTGGTTAGTTGTTGCGCGTTAAGTCGAGAAGGGCCGTAAGGCAAGTTTGGATAGCTCAGGTTACGCTACGAGGCAAGGCCTCGATATTTGAGGCAAGGGCAAGTATTTGACACGACCTAGTCGTTACGTCCAAGAGTATGGTACGAAAGACAACTGAGTCGGTACGTTGACAATACAAGCACGAGAAAGGTCTAGAGGTAAAGTATGAGTACGTTATCAGTGCAAGGCACGGAGATGGTCTAAGATACTAAATAGGCCGAGCGTCGGTCCGAAAATCGATCCTAAGGCAAGACTAGAAAGACAATCGTAAAGGGGCTTGTATTGCACAAATTAAAATAAATGTGTCGGTTTTGTGTGGGTGGGCGAGGAGCTCACTCCACCAGTACAGTTGAGTACTGACACCCACACAGTTTCCATGTGCAGGCACAGGTAGAAGCTCGTGGCGCGGAGCTCGCTTGGATGCGTCGAGGCACGGAGTACCTTGGCGATTCGAAGCGTGTGGCCGCATGAATCGAAGACTTATACGGGACATAATGTACGGACATCGCCTTCTGAAGCTTTCGCTGGATTCAAGTATTGTACCGAGAGATGAGAGAGAGCAGAGTGACTTGTAAAGTGAGAAGAGTGAGCTTGAGTGATTGTAATCTCGGCCTTGCACCCCCAATGTAACCGTTATTTCGATATCAATAAAGAGCTTCTTTTGAATAATTTGTGTTTGCTTTTAAATTTCTGCTGCGTGTTCAATGTCTCTGCTTGGAACTTCTGTGCGACGACTCCGTCCACGTCGCTGTAAATCGGCCGTTATGAAACTGCCTTGCACGAGCGCAATCTAGGCTCGTACGGCATCACGCCTTAGCGAGGACGATTGCTCCTACGGGAGCGGGGCGTGACAGCAGCTGTCCATGTGGCGTGTGCAGCGAACACGAGGGGTACGTGAGCAGGGGACTGTGCACGTACGTCGTGCAGTGAGTTCGTATCCGATTCGGACACAGACACGACTCGAATCCGTGCTCAGTCTTCATGAAATATTGCATACACACATAGATCTATAATCCCATGTAATTAGTTTTTCAAAAATCAAAAATAAAATCTTTTGTGACATTTCATCAAACACATGCACACATAACATGATACGTGTCCGATACGAACACCAAACGGACACGAATCGACACAAAACCAATACCTACGGCTAGGGGACACCTAGGGCTTCCTATCCATACAAAGAAAACAAAAATCTATGGAAGGAATATGAAGTTACCTATATGTGCAATTTGTATGAAAAAGCTTCAAAAAGGGGGTTTTCTCCTTGATGGCCAAGTGCTCCAAATTGGTCCAAACCTGAGATTCCTCTCCATGGACAGCAAGTAGAGGTGGATTAGGAACTAATGCAAAAGACTAGAGAAAAAAAGGAATTAAAACAAAGAAACTAGGGCTTGAGGAAGATTCCTATACCTTTCCTTCTTCAAAATGTTGAAACTCAATAAAGAGGCAAGAACCCTAAATAAAGAGATTATTTATAGGGGGAAATAGCCCTAGGTGGCTGCCATGGGTTGATTAGGGTTAGGGTTGGTTCATGGTGTGGGCCTATGGGCTATTAAGCCTTAAGTCACAAGTCATGACTTGTGAAATCATAAGCCATTCCTTAAACAATTTAAATCCTATTTCCATCAAATTAATTCTATGGTTTAATTATCACTAACTTAAGTCAACCTAGGGTTCCATATCCTAATCACATAGTCATGACCTAGGTTAGCCACTAGGTTAGTCTCAAAAGTCAACATAAGTCAAAGTCAACTAAAACACCAAAATCAATTATACTAAAAATCTCTAAAAATTATATAAATTCTAATGATTCTAAATAATACATAATAATTTCAAATAATTCCCAAAATTACAAAAAATGACTAAAATACCCCTCAATCTAGAAATGATAAACAAAATACTAGCAAGACACCAATTCATAAGTCATGTTTTAAAATAGTTTTTAAAATGATTAAAATCAATAAAAATCATATAAAATTTTAAATACCATAATTAAATAAATTAAAATACAAAATTTCAAAATTATCCTCATCTGGAAAACTGGGTGTTACAGTTATACATGGAGCAGTCAAAGGGATTCTGTAAGAAGGGCAAGTCATATTTGGTCTGCCGATTGAGGAAGAGCTTGTATGGTCTGAAGCAGGATCCGAGGCAGTGGTACAGGAAGTTCGAGTCGTTTATGGGAGAGCATAGTTATGCACGGACGAGGACCATTACGTATTTGTGAGGTACTTTGCCGAGGATAATTTCATCATTTTATTACTCTATGTTGATGACATGCTATTAGTGGTTCGGAATGCCACTAGGATAGCGGAGTTAAAGCGCCAACTGGACGTGGTCTTCTCTATGAAGAATTTAGGTGCAGCAAAGGCTATTCTTAGGATGGAGATCAGCCGAGAGAAAGAGTCCAAGCTGCTACACTTGTCCCAAAAGAAGTACATTCATCGGGTACTTCAGCATTTTGGGATGGACGGATCGAAGAAAGTGAGTTGCCCCCTTGCGGCTCACTTTAAGTTCACTGAAGAGCAGTGTCCATCTACCGAGGATGAAAAAGAAGATATGGAGCAGGTTTCATATGCCTCAACTGTGGAAAGCCTTATGTATGCTATGGTATGTACAAGGCCAGACATCGCTCATGCAGTTGGCACAGTTAGCAGGTTCCTTTCAAATCCTGGAAGGGTATAATAGAGTGCGGTCAAGTGGATTCTATGATACCTTTAGAGCAATGCTGATTGGAGACTTTTTTTTGGTGGTGACGAGCCAAAGCTGGTTGGGTATACCGACGCTGATATGGCTGGAGATGTAGACACGAGGCGATCGACTTCGGACTATGTGATGATATTTGCTGGAGGAGCGGTATCGTGGCAGTCGCGGTTGCAGAAGTGTGTTGCCTTGTCGACGACAAAGATATAGTACATTGCGACGACGGAGGCTTGCAAGGAGTTGCCATGGATGAAAAAACTGTTACAGGAAATGGGGCTGAAGCAAGAGCAGTATACTTTGCTTTGTGACAGTCAGAGTGTTATTCACCTTGTGAAGAATCAGACCTTTCATAGCCGGTCCAAGTACATCGAGACTCGGTATCACACTACTAAAATAACCCATTTTAGCGACGTCAGGAGACGTCGCTAAAAATGGAAAATACGTCGCTAAAACCTATTTGCGACGTATTTAGCGACGAAAAATGGACGTCGCTTATATGCAAGTCGTAAATGGCAATTTAGTCGCCGAACGTCGCTATTGGCGACGCGGCGTTCATTGTCGCTAGACGTCACTAAAATGAGCGACAGATAGCGACGTATCACTACGTCGCCAACGTTGCGACGTAAAGCGACCACTTGCGACGCTGTATAATTTATATATGATGACATGGCATGGCAGCCACGTGGGCAACTTAGCGACGGCTACCGACAGATTAGCGACGTATATTAGCGACGTCTAGTGACATGACGTTACTATTTAGCGACGTATAGCGACTTCTACTTTCCATCGCAGGACGTCGCTATACGTCGCAGATATTATAAAAAAATTTAAAAAATATAATTCGTATTTTTGTTATGCTGTGTGTCTGTGTTTACAGTGTGTGTAAAGTGCAGTGTTCGAACCATCGACAGTTTTGCTTACTGTTCTATGTTTTATCTTGGATAGAAAGAGCAACAGTTCAGGGTGCACTTCTCAGAGCTTCCTCTTCACATCCATCACCTTCTCGGGAACCTTTACGACGTCCCGAGAAAGTGAAGGACGTGAAAATGAACCTCTCAGAAGTGCACCCTGAACTGTTGCTATTTCTATCCAAGATAACACATACAACAGTAATCGAAACTGTCGATGGTTCCGAACACTGCATTTCACATTCACTGTAAATACAGACACACATCATAACAAAAATACACAATATATTTTTTTAAAATTTCGGCAGCACCTCCTTTGTATATCAGATCATCGCTTATAACCCAGCGTAGGTATATTTGTCATCCCCGTCGCAGATATCACAAAGTAAATATCACAATAAAAACAGGAGGCAGTGCAAAGTAAATATCACATACTCAAATCCTCACAAACATCCAATAGAGTCAAATAAAAATGGAAGATGATAAAAAGTCTCCTACCAAGTGTATAAACAACAGTTGTATGAATAAACAATTTGCCCATAGGGCCAATACATACAAGTCATAAAAAAACTAATAAAATCACTGCGGACCCCTGCCGCGCAACTGGGATAGAATGTAGTTATACTGCTGCTGGGTGAGCTGTACCGTAGGGGCAGTAGGAGGCAGTGCAATGTCTGGAGTCGGCGCCGGAGGCAGTGCAGTGTCTAGAGTCGGCACCGTCGATGGACCGGGAGGACGTATCTGCTCCAGCTCTCGCAGTCGCTCACCATGCACAGCAAGGGTACTCACCACCCTCTCAGTACTCGCCTCAAGCGAAGCCGAAACCTGAGTGAGTAAGGCAGACATGCTCCTCTGCGATCCCTCCAGCTCGATCTGTCTACGCTCTGTGCGCTGCGTAGACTCTGTGAGCGTCTGCAAGCTGGCAGCTGTAGCCTGATGCAGAGTTATCAGCTCCTGTATACTGCGCTCGACCGCATCAAATCGTCCGGTGACGATCGGAGGGTCGGATCGTCGCTCGACCGTATCAGAAATCTGCTGCTGCAACTCGCGACGCAGCTCCTCGATCTGACGAAGGATATCCCCAACTCGTGACGACGCCTGCGAAGCCGGAGACTGCGCACTGACAGAGGGGGCCCGGGATGACTCCGTAGCCAAATACGTGCCGTAGGATCCCGTACCGTAGTACGTACCCTTCTGAAGACCGCCAACGGCGGTCATCCAGAGCTCGTCCTGCGATGGAGCTGTAGGCGGCTGGGAGGAACTACCAGCCCCTCCCTCTGTTGGCACACTAGCAACAGCAGTCGCCTCCTGCTGTAGCCGAACAAACTCGGCCTAGAACATGTTTGCTAACGTGTAAGTGTTTGCTAAAGTCTATATTGACATACCTGATAATAACATATGACAATAAAACAAAAATACATATTTATATGATAGACATCACAGATTTTTGAAAAATATCATGGTCACAGATAAAAGTGTCACTAAAGTGTCACAGATTTATTATTACAAAAATACATATTTATATGATAGACATCACAGATTTTAATCCTCTTCTGAAAATTCATCTAGTTCGTTTAGCTCATCTTCTTCTTCTTCCTCCTCTACATCTTCACTTTCATCTGCATCTTCCTCTTCAGGTAATTCTACTTCTTCTACACAATTAGATGTGTAATGAGGAACTTCCGTCGTGTCCACTTCTATAATATTTGTTACAAGAGGTAGTTCATCCTGTTGATAAGCTATATCGTCAACCTCAAAGGTATTTCTAGCTTTGGTCTTGCATACTGCCCACCAGTCCGACCTTGTTGTTCCCCGTTTAGGATAACTTGTGAAGTACACGAGCTGAGCCTGACTTGATAGGACAAATGGTTCATAGGCTTGATATCGACGCCGATAGTTTATATCAACAAGACCGTGCTTGTCTACTTTCCAACCCTGACCTTCAATCGGATCGAACCAATCACACCTGAATAACACAATCTTAGCAGGCTCTATTCCATAACTATATGTCAGCTCCACGATCTCCCGTAGCACGCCATAGAAATTGTTGCCCGCATCAACATCTTTGTAGTTCGAAGATCTGATACACAAACAGCTATTTTTGGTGGAGTCGAGATCCACAAAGTTGTCTCTGATCGGGTAAGTTGTTGACTTGAACCTAAATCCATTAACACAGTAGCTTGGCCATATTTTTGCAGCATAAATTGGTCCCTTGGCTAGCGTTCTAATAGACTCATTCTCAAGTCTTGCGTATGGACGATCGACCTAAATACCACGAAAGAAGCAATTAAGCTCATTCTAAATCAAGTGCATATACAGAAAGGTAATTACAGAGTTCTCAAGTCTTACATATGCACTCAACCATGATGAAAAATAACGCCTCATTTCTTGTTCTAGTTCTTCTTCTATTATGTGTGGCCTACCTGACCTCACATCATCATTAAATATGCTGAAAACAACATCGTGCAATTAATGTAATAGTATTATTCTCAATATTATTAAAATAATGTAGACGTATTATTTACTTACCCCTCCAGTTTCTTTACTTCCTCCTCGTCGCAGTTGAGTAATACATACACCTGAGCAGCCCTTAGCTCATCATCGTTCAGATATCTCTTCTTCATTTTACCCGATGGCTTTCCTGGAGCATTGAATACCTTCAGTATTGTATCATTACTTTCATGATCTTCGTCGTCGTTTCTGGAAGCTCTCGTTCTATTAGTTGCAACATGAGGCTTGAAATACATCGAAATGGATCCCAAACTGCCTGCGGTAAGAATTCCCGAAATACAATCGGAATTAACCTCTCCATGAATACGTGACAGTCGTGGCTCTTTATACCCGTCAATTTGTTTTCCTTCGGATCGACACATCTTCTCAGATTTGACACATATCCGTCTGGAAATTTTAGGCCCTGGATCCACCGACAAAGTCTCACTTTATCCTCCTTGTCCAGCGAGAAAATTGACTTCGGCAGGAACTATTTTCCATTCCGCTGTATCAAATACAACGCAGGGCGTTTGCATATTTCTTCTAAGTCCAACCTGGCTTTGGGATTGTCTTTCGTTTTTCCTTTTACGTCTATCACAGTATTAATTATGTTATCAAACACATTCTTCTTAATATGCATGACATCAAGATTATGTCTGATCAGATTGGTACTCCAGTATGGCAGATCCCAGAATATGCTCCTCTTTGTCCAGTTATGATCTCTACCAAATCCATCGCACTTGTCCCAGTTGTAGGATCTTCGATAGCACTTGGAAAATCTTTAACCTCCTCCCATATCGTGGCTCCGTACCACCTTGGCGGTGGATCACCCTTCTCTACAACGCCGGCACGGAATGCATTCCTGTTTCTTCTGAACGGATGATCTTTTGGCAGAAATTGTCGATGACAATCAAAGAAGCACGGTTTTCCTCCGTGTTTCAAGCGGAAAGCCTTACTACGGTCCATGCAATACGGACATGAGAGACGGCCATGAGTGCTCCATCCAGATAACATTCCATAGGCCGGAAAGTCGTTGATGGTCCACATAAGGGTTGCCTTCATCTGAAAATTCTGCTTCCTGGATACATCGTACGTGTTAGCGCCTACTTCCCATAACTGATTCAACTCATCTATCAAAGGCTGTAAGTACACGTCAATGTTCCTCTTAGGATTGTTCGGACCAGGTATTATAACGGTTAGAAACATGTACTGAGTCTTCATGCACATCCAAGGCGGTAGGTTATACGGAGTGACAATCACAGGCCAGCACGAATACTGGGATCCCGAAAGACCAAAAGGAGTAAAACCGTCAGAAGATAGTCCCAACCTGACATTACGCGGATCTGAAGCAAAATCATGATACACTCGATCAAAGTGCTTCCACGCTTCTCCATCGGATGGGTGATCCAACACTCCTTCAATATGTTCTCGCATGTGCCAACTCATATTTTCGGCCGTCTCTTTTACCATAAATAATCTTTGCAACCGCGGCGTTAAAGGCAAGTAGTGCATTGAATCGGTCGGTCTTCTTGCACCGGTAGACCTTCCTGTACTAGTTGTCTTATAGCGATCAGTACCACAAAATTTGCACACATCTGCGTCCTTATCGTCTTTGTAGTACAACATGCACCCATTGCGACAGGAATCGATTTTCTCGTATCCCATCCAGAGCGATCTCACAATCCTCTTAGACCGGTAGAAGTCTTTAGGCAACTTAGCACCCGCCGGCAAGATCTCTATATTCAACTCCAACACTCGGTTGTAGCATTCTTGCGACATGTTAAAATCTGACTTAATGTTCAACAGTCTTGTAACCACCTCCAACGGTGAATGATCCTCACAACCAGGATACAATGGAGTCTTTGCATTCTCCAACAACTCCATGAACTGTGCAGCATCGGCGTTCGGTGCCTCCTCAGGTGCATCATGAACGAAACTAGGCCCCGCAGCGTCGAAAACCATGTTCACGCACCCGTCGTCATATGCATGATTATCTGAAACAAAATTAGGTCCCGCATGCATATACGGCTCAACGTAAGGCTCCGGCTATGATGCTAAAGACACAAGTTCTCCGTGTGCGGTCCACTGATAGTAATTAGGCGTGAAACCCCTCGAGTACAAATGATATGTCACTTCCACTTCTGGATAATATTTCACGTTATGATATTTCACACACGGACACTTAATTTTGGTGCCGTCCATGTACTGAGGGAACGCCTTAGCAAACTGCAGGAACTGCTCTACTCCCGCTATATATTCATTCCGCACACTACACATATCATCAGGACGACGATTGTACATCCATGAACGATTCCGCAAGTAGTAATTCATATCCATTTGGAAATAATTCTGCAAAGATGGACACACATTATCCAACAGGCACAAATTCGTATATTATGTCTTATTATGGGACACACATTAGTAGCGGACAGTTACTAATAACAATGATGTGCAATCTAGGTCAAACTAAGTTGTACTAAGTCAAACAAAGTCAAACAAGGTCAAGCTAAGTCAAACAAAGTCAAACAAGGTCAAACTAGGTCAAGGGTTGACCTACAGTTGACTTTGTCAACTCTTAGTCCAATCTAGGTCAGATGTTGACTCTACTTTGACTTTCAGTCAAAATAGTCAACCTTAGTCAACCTACGGCCGATACCGATACGGTTTGGCATGTTCCGATCCGATACAGACCGATACCAAATATTGACCGATACCGACATTGGGGGTCTTTGTTCCGGTCAATTCGGCAAAACCAATCGGTAAGGGTGACTACTATTTCATATAATTTCAAAACTACTAAGAAATAATGCTGAAATAGTTAAAATTATGCCTAAATGTATAAAATATATGTTTTTAAATGTAAATAATTTATTAATAATTATTTGTTTTCTGATACCAAAGTCCGATACTCCGATACGATACCGTCGATACTACCGATATCGCCGATACCAATACTCATAGGAATAGTCCGATACCGATATTGTGAACCTTGGGTATATATCGTCAACATTTCAGATTCTTAAAATAAATTTCAAATGGATTTTGGATTGTATATATATGTGTATTTGTGTGTATATCATGGTTTAAAGTATCGGCCGATACCGATCCGATACGGCCGATACCGAGACGGTTTGGCAAGTTCCGATCCGATACCGACCGATACCAAATATTGATCGATACCGACATTGGGGGTCTTTGTTCCGGTCAATTCGGCAAAACCAATCGGTAAGGGTGACTACTATTTCATATAATTTCAAAACTACTAATAAATAACGCTGAAATACTTAAAATTATGCCTAAATATATAAAATATATATTTATAAATATAAATAATTTATTAATAATTATTTGTTTTCCGATACCAAAGTCTGATACTCCGATACGATACCGCCGATACTACCGATATCGCCGATACCAATACTCATAGGAATAGTCCGATACTGATTCCGATACCGATATTGTGAACCTTGGTGTATATACATTGTATACATATATATTTATATATGTATTTGTGTGTGTATGTGTGTGAGTATATATGTATTTGTGTGTGTATGTAAGTGTGTGAGTATATATACATGTATATACATTGTATACATATAGTCCGATACCGATTCCTGCACCGTCCCCTGCCCCCCTCCCCCTACCCCTGCACCCACCCCAACCCTCCCCTGCCCCCCTCCCCCTACCCCTGCCCCCCCAACCCTCCCCTGCCCCCCCTCCTCCTACCCCTGCACCCACCCCAACCCTCCCCTGCCCCCCCTCCCCCCTCCCCTGTCCCCCTCCCCATACCCCTGCACCCTCTCCTGCCCCCTCCCCCTACCCCTGCACCCACCCCAACCCTCCCCTGCCCCCTCCCCCCTCCCCTGCCCCCCTCCCCCTACCCCTGCACCCACCCCAACCCTCCCCTGCCCCCGGGTACCCCCACCCCTCCCTCCACCCCTCGACAGTAAGACCCCCCTGCACCCACCCCCACCCCTCTCTCCCCCCTCGACAGCTAGGGTTAGGGTCTCGTGTCCGTGTCTGTGTCTAGATAGCTAGGGCTAGGGTTAGGGTTTACCTGAGGAGGGTGGCTTCGTCGGAGGATGGAGGCGGCGAGGAGGGTGGCTTCGTCGGAGGAGGAAGGCGGCGAGGAAGGCTCCTTTGTCGGAGGAGGGAGGCTGGTCGCGGGAGGGAGGGGTCAACGGGCGAGCGGGGTCGCCGGGGGGAGAAGGGGGAGGGTGTCACCCGAGGGAGGGGTCGCCGGAGGGGAGGGTTCGCCAGGGGGAGAGGGGAGAGCGGGAAGAAAAATTTTGGTTAAAAATTTTGTGATTTCGACCGGGCCAGGAACCCTATATGAAATACAACAGCGACGCATAAATTATACGTCGCTAAATGTCGCAATACAGCGACGTAAAATGGACGTCCGTCGCAAAATGTCGCCCATCAGCGACGTAACTTATACTACGTCGCTGACCGTCGCTATACAGCGACGGACAGCGACGTGTAGCACAAGAAGTCGCTATCGGCAATTATCAGCGACGGGTATTTCCGCCGTCGCTAATATACGTCGCTATTTTAGCATATTTTAGTAGTGTCATTAGATACAGGATGTGGTTGAGAAGAAAGACGCGGAGCTTGAGAAGGTTCATACAGATGATGACGGAGCAGATATGTTCACCAAGATTCTATCAAGGGAAAAGTTTGAGTTCTGCAGGCAGATCGTCGGGATGACGACCTCCTCCACATAGTTGTGAAGGGGGAGAAATATTGGAGTGGATGGGATTCCCAACCTATGTGGAGAATACCCCGGATGGCGACGAGCGCCATCCGTGTCGGAGAAGCTCGGAGAGTGCATGGATCATATTTTGGAACATATATGGTAAGAAAATATATGATTGGATTTCCATATTTACTTTGATCATATATTTATGATTGGACCCTTCATATCGTAGCTTTCCATATAATTGGGCTTCCAATTATGGCAAGCCAATTATGATTGGATTTCCATTAAATATATGATTGATGCATATTGGAAGTTTCCATATATATTGGCCTTCCATGTATAGATTACCAAAGGCTTATAAAAGGGTGATGCATGTTAGTTGAAAACTCATCTAAAAAAAAGAGTGATTTACAATCTTTGAGGGAGAGAGGATTATGGACTATTGTGAAGGAGAGATTTCTTCGAATAATTTTTCGGCATCTCTTGTTCTTCGGAGTCCGCAATCAAAAATTTCTTCTTTCAAGTGAGTTGTGGTGATCCGTGCTGGATCGGGAGGAGCTTGTAGAGGGTGTATTCTCTTTATTCCATTAGTGGAGGTTCTTCAAGGTTGGACTCCGATCGTCCCGTGGTTTTTTCCGCAAGGATTTTCCACGTCAAAAATATTTGTGTCTGCGATTGTGTTTGGCGTTTTTGGTTTGTGTGCTTTTGCTCGGTTCTCTCGCACGACTTTCTGGTTTGGGGGAACGGTTTCCGCGCTTCGTTCCCAACACATTGTTGAGAATACGAAAGAAAACAAAGAAACAGTATACTTAAATCATATATTCTTTATGGAAGGTGATGAGGCTACATGTATGTAACTAGCTAAATTGCAATTTCCAAGCTCTATTTTATTTTACTACCTTTATATACTTAGATTCCAAAGAGGATCACACCATTACCTCTATTTTATTCTACTACCTCTATATACAAGGGATTTAAGAGTATAAGATATTTAACCTTATACCTATTGCACTTTTTGGTGTTTAGTTAGTAAAACAGGAACTTAAATCCATCAAAAGATAGTAACAAACAAACAAGAAGTAGGAAATAGGACATCAGCTCACTACAGGACATCAGCTCGAGTTAGCATACATTTATAAGTAGAAATAGGACATCAGCTCACTACAGGAGCCCAGTTATAAATGTATGCTAACTCGAGATCAGGCAATGGCACATGAGAGACAATAAAGATCTCTCTTTTTCTTTGAGACTAAACTGTGCGAAAAGGTACTCAACATTCCATTGTTCCATTAACGCCCGGTAATAACAGAACCAAAAACCCAGTACAAGGAGAGAACTCCTGAAAATGCAAAGAAAAAAAAAGGATAGAAACTCTCAAACAAAATCGGAACAATTTGTGTCGAAGTTTGTCCTAGCTAGAATCCATTGGTTTAGTTAATATGAGCTCATGATATATCTTGATCTTCTTTGAAGAGATAATAAAGAAAGCTAAAAAGTAGTAATAGAAAACTAACAGATGTACAGACTACAGAGTGAAAATGGGAGGATAGTTTTGCCATTCATTAGACATGGTATTGAAGGTGAAAGAACTCTCTCGACAAATGGCTGAAACTGGTTTCCGACATGTTTGCTGAGCACCCAATGTTGCCCGCCATGATAGAGAAAGAACGTCGAGAAGTCTGAACTATGGATGTAAACAATGGTTTCCGACATGTTTTACAACCTTGTAACTACCTAAATCTAGACGCAGGGTTAGACGAAGAAACCAACCGGTACATGTATATGAGAAATTTGCTAACCTGACACCAAACATGGCCCTAGAGTTAAAGGGTTAAAGGAGTTGTCAGCAAGCTCAGATCTGCCCTTTCGTCAGCCATACGAGGTGCTAGGCAAAGCCTAAAGCTCTATCCAATCATCCATCCATTCATCCATCCATCTCTCTTTCTCCCATGCAGAACTACAGGATAGCCGTAATGACTGCCTGAGTAGTATACGGCCTATAGCTATTTCTTTCAGTGTAGGTCTTTGTCGATGATCACACTTCTGGATGTAAGCCTAGAAAAACATTTGATGTTGATAGGTATTCTTGCTCGAGATGGTTTTGGCTGTTTCAGTATGCATGTAGCTAATGTGTTCACAGTGCTAGCTTCAAATCACTAAGGAAGGCAACATGTTTGCTTTTTCTTGCATCTAAAGCATTCTTCAAAATCTGAGGGAAAAGAAGGGGGGGGGGGGGGGGGGGGGGGGGGGGGTGAGGGGGGGGTCAACCCCTTGGGTAAGAGTAGAAAACCTTTCCCTGGGACCTCCTCTGTTCCGACTTTCTGGTGCAAGCAGTGCCACCTCCAACCCTGAGAGGAATTATAGAGTCAATTGATCGGACCAACTCCAAAGACATACTCACTCAGTTCTTCTACACTATATACAAGTATATAAGCTCGGTAGATGATTCTTACATAACGTCCAACATATTGCTTTCTATTGGGTATTATGGCCTCTTACAAATTAGGAGAGTATGAAGTTGTTTTTCTGTTCCTATTATTCTGGGTCTAGACCAAGTCAGCAGCAAGGTGTCAATAAGAGAGCATTCTACTCTATGCTGGTAGAAATTTTTGCAAGTAGTTGGTGTTTATTATAGGAGAGTTTGTTATGCTTCTATGACTATAAAAATAGAACTTCTGATGTAACCATAAATGTGTTTTTTCAATAATACATTTCATTACTCTCCAATAATACATTTCACTCTTCTTGTCTATCAAGTGTCTTGTTGGAGAAGTTTGAAGCTCGGAAAGGGAATTATTATCCTGCTAAATGGAGTTAATCAATAGGGGAAGCAGCTCCAACACACAATATGGTGTCACAAACTACAAGTATAGACGAATGTGTATGGAGGCTTATCTTCAAGGTCAAGATCTATGGGAACTAATTTCTGGTTCTGAAAAACGTATCCCAGATGATACTCCTGACAATGCTGAACCACGAAGGAAATGGAAGATCAAATGTGGAAAGGCTCTGTTTGCTTTGAGAACATCTATTAGCAAGGAGTTCATTGATCATGTTCGTGATGTTAGTTCGCCAAAGGAAGTATGTGAGACTCTTGAAAGATTACTTTCCATGAAGAACACAGCAAGGTTGCAGTTCTTGGAAAATGAATTAGCAATGACGACACAATGAGGTATGTCAATTTCAGAATATTTCTTACGTGTTAAGAAAATTTGTGCTGAAATTTCAGAATTAGACACGGATGAGAAAATTAGTGAAGCCCGGCTACGACAATTCCTAATTCGCGGTCTGCAGAAGGAATACTCGCCTTTTATTACCTCAATTCAAGGATGGCCAAGTCAACCGTCAGTTGAAGAATTAGAGAACTTGCTCTCTAATCAGGAGGCTTTGGCTAAACAATTGGCCAAGAATTCTTATTCAGAACCTGATGCTATTCTCTTCTCAAGAAGAAAATCTATTGAGAAAGATCCAGAAGAAGGTACAAATGCAAAGAAGTCATGGAATAGTCCACAAGGCAACATGCCCATTAAATGTTAGAGATGCGGGAAGATTGGGCACATCAAGAGATGTGAAAGTGCTTGATAATGTGAGAAACATTGTTGCTGATGTTGTTCTTGTCGGTGAGAAGAAAGATTCCCTATTTGTTATGTCGGTAGGGCATATGTGAAGAAGACGAGCCAAACTGATAGTGCGACCAGCTGGCATGCTCGATTAGGCCATTTGGCCTATCAAATGTTACACATAATATCTTCACAAAAGTTGCTAAATGGTTTACCAACTCTCAAAAATATGCATGAAGATGTGATTTGTCAAGGCTGCCAATACGGCAAATCACATCGTCTTCCTTACAAAAGCTAATCTAATCGGAGGTCGGGGCTGTTCGAATTGATCCATAATTATGCCATGGTGCTGGTCGATGATCATTCCAGATACACTTGGGTGTATTTTTTGAAAGAAAAGAGTGAAGCACTACTCAAGTTTGCTGAATTCAACAATACCGTAAATAAGGAGTTTGGACAGAAGATCAGATGTTTAAGGAGCGATAACGGTGGTGAATTCATGTCAGCTGATTTCTTTCAATATTGTGATAATAGCAGCATTCAACGACAAAAGACATGTCCAAATACTCCTCAGCAAAATGGAGTTGTGGAAAGGAAGTTGGCACATCTAACTTCAACAAGTCTTTCATGGCTACACGATAAGAATCTTCCTCGAGAGCTTTGGGCAGAAGCAATTCAATATGCATGTCATGTGATAAATCGGCTACCTCCATGGCCAGGTAAAGAAAAGGCTCCCTTTGAAATCTTGTATAATATAAAGCTAAATGTGAATTATTTTTGGGTATTTGGTTCCACTTGTTATGTTCATATACCTAAAACTAATCGAACCAAGCTAAACCCGAAAGCAAAGAAATGTGTCTTCGTTGGCTATGACTCATGCAGGAAAGGATGAAAGTGCATGGATCCAAAAACAATAAGTTTGTCACGTCCAGAGATGTTGTCTTTGATGAGGTGTCTTCTTGGTACTCTAATCAGAAGTTAATTAAGAACATTGATCTTGATGATGATCAAGATAATTTGGAGTTGGCTCCTCCGACAGATGCAACAGATGCACAAGTGACTTCTGATGATTCTAGCTATCAAAGAAGAGAAGAACCTCCAGTTCCAAACTTGAATACTCCAAGTTCAGAAGATAGTAAGCAGACAATTAGAAGATCTACAAGGAAGAAAAGCCAACCAGACTATCTTAAGGACTATGAAATGCAACTTAATCATTGCACTGTGACTCATGCATTCTTTGTTGGAGCACAAATTGAAGAAGAACCAACATGTTATGAAGAAGCCAAGAACTCTCCAGAATGGGAAGCAGCAATGCAAGAGGAAATTGAAGCTTTAAAGAAAAATGAGACATGGGAATTTGTGCCAAAACCACATAATTGTAAGCCGGTCACTTTCAAATGGGTCTACCGTGTGAAGAAAAAATCAGATGGCACAATTGATAGATGCAAAGCACGTCTCGTTGCTCGTGGTTTCTCTCAAAGCTACGGCTTGGATTACGAGAAGAATTTCAGCCGTGTGGCAAAAATGGTTACAGCAAGGACGATTTTTTCACTTGCAGCCTATAAAAGTTGGAAGCTTTGGCAGCGATGTAAAGAACGCATTTCTTTATGGCGAGCTGAATCGTGAAGTATTGATGGAACCCCATGGATTCATCTCTGAGGATTTTTCTGACTATGTTTGTCGGTTAAAGAAGACGTTGTACGGCCTTAAACAAGCACCACATGCTTGGTATGGTAAAGTTGCTCAATACTTCATCTTTTGTGATTTTAAAAGTTTCTGATGCAGTTTGTTCGTAAAATTAGAATCAAATATGCATATGCTGGTTTTATTATATGTTGACGACATGATAATTACCGGAGATGATAAAGTTGAAATTTCTCGCCTAAGAAATGATTTGTCTGTTCGGTTTGAAACGAAAAACTTGGGCAAAGTTGGATGTTTTCTCGGCTTAGAAGTGAAAAAAATCAGATGGAGGTTATTTTATATCTCAAAGAAGATATGCAAAGAACCTATTGGACCGTTTCAGTATGGGGGAGGCAAGTGAAATGGCTACTCCTATGGAGACATATCTCAAGCTAAAGAAAGAAGAAGGGAAGCTGCTACAAGATGCTAGACGGTTCAGGCAACTTGTTGGTAGTTTAATTTGACTATCACGAGGCCAGAAATTGCCTACTCTGTTGGTGTCATTTCACAGTTCATGCAAAATCCAAGAACTTCTCATTTAGATGCGGCTAAAAGAATCCTACGCGATGTAAAATTATCTCTCACATTTAGTCTTATGTACAAAAATGTTGATAAATTTATGTTGGCAGGATTTACTAATGCAGATTGGGCGGGTGACTTAACAAATAGTCATTCAACTTCCGGATATTGCTTCAACATGGGTTCAGCAGTTGTTTCTTGGTGTACACCTAATATTAACGAGAAGCAATCCACTATTGCCTTATCCAGCACTAAAGTCGAATACATGGCTGCAACAATGGCTGCACAAGAATGCATCTGGCTGAAGTGTTTGATGAGAGACATCCTCTCTAAAGTTGATTATGTTGTGCCGATTTATTGTGATAGTGAAAGTGCCATCAAGCTTGTCTCAAATCCAATCTTTCACAGGAGAACAAAGCATATTGATATTCATCATCACTTTGTCCGAGAGAAAGTGCTGAATCAAGAAATTGAGTTGAAAGGAGTTCATACTGATGATCAAATTGTTGATATATTTACGAAGGCCCTATTTAAAAAAGAAATTTGAAAGTTTCAGAGCTGCTCTTGGAGTTGTTCGTAAGCATGCACTAAGGGAGAGTCTTGCAAATTTTTTATTTTTTTTTGAAACATAGAGTCTTGCAAATTAGTGCATATTACAGTTTGGTGGTATGAAGTTGTTTCTGTTCCTATTATTCTGGGTCTAGACCAAGTCAGCAGCAAGGTGTCAATAAGAGAGCATTCTACTCTATGCTAGTAGAAATTTTTGCAAGTAGTTGGTGTTTATTTTAGGAGAGTTTGTTATGCTTCTATGACTATTAAAATAGAACTTCTGATGTAACCATTACTGTGTTTTTCAATAATACATTTCATTACTCCAATATCCACTTCCTGTTTAATAATTCTCTGTTGTCTATTTTGTTTCATGGCCAACATACTTGGTTCTAATAATTGATGTATCACTTTACATTGCATAATTGAAACTAAGATGCAAATATATTTTCCACTATTAAGGAAGACAACCCTGCATATCTCACTTGTTAATTCTCAAAAACAAGTTTGGATGCATATATCAGGTGTCGATACATTGTGTTCGCACAGGAAAAACATTACAGGAACAAAATGAACTACAGTAAAACAGAGCTACAGGGAGATACTAATGTTAATCTTTGTGCAAAATTCAAAAATGTATTTGTTGGCATATTAGTTTTAGACAGTTTATCACTACTAAGCATATAGGGGATGAAATGGTTTGTTGGTGTTTTCGGGACTAACATGGTTTTCATGCAAAACTTATAATGTTAATTATAATTTTAATAATGAAGATACTTATTTTTTGAGATGGAAATATAATGGTATTTTCACTGTTAAATCTTTCTATGAGTTTCTAAATAATTCTGGATTGGTATGTCCATTTAGTACTATTATGTGGCAGTTGGGATGTCCTTTAAAGGTTAAAATTTTAATACGGCTTACGCTTCACAACAATTTACAGTGCTGTTACGCTTCATAGAAAGCATATTCCATGTGATAGTTTGTGTACATTATGTGATATAGTAATAACACTAATATAGAATATATATTTCTTCAATGTGATTTTGTGATGCAATTTTAGCTTATTAGTATTGCCTACAACTTACAGCAATGGCCAAGTAATATCAAATAGTGGGGGATGGTGTGGAGAGTTGATAATATTAAAGCTCAAAGAAGACATGTTTGGAATATTATAATGGCAGCCTTGTTTGGTTGATTTGGTCTGCTAGAAACAAAAGGTTTTTTGAACATAAGAGTTTAAAAATATGACAATATTATTTATTAATATTTCTCTTATGTGTTATTTTTGGACAGGGGCTACGTACAATCAGAAAAAAGAAGCAAAGATAGATGATATTACCAAGTTTTCAAGGGGCAAGGGAAGAAGGTCCAACGTTTGAGAGGAATTGCAAAAAATTGAGTTGAATGTCTAGTTGAGTAGTTTTTACTTGCCAGGTTGTTTTGTTTAATTTAAAATGATTTTTCAAGACAAACTATAATAAACATTGAGTCAGAAGCAGTAATGAAACATGCATGTTTTTCTAGAGATTATAATAATTGAAATATAATTAGGTTGAGCATGCATTCAGGAGTTCCTGGATGTACATTTAACCTTTCGTCTAAAACCCAAAGCTGCCAATTATAATTGTTCTAGATCATGAGGGCTAATCATGAAGGATCATCGTCCGCTTCATAAAAGGGAACACATTGTTCAAAGCTCCACGCGAGACCAAACAAGCTTTCAGTAATCGTAAAACCTGAAAAGGAAACAGAAGAGTTAGCTTTAGCTAGTAAACAGGAGACCATCAATAAAGTTATCAATTTTGAAATCTTAAATCTCTACAAGATTAATTAGATTGCACTTAATTAGTTACTTATTATCAAGGTATTTATTTACCTCCATTTCTCCAAGGGTGACATCTCTCTCCACTAAACTGGAGATTGTCGCCTTCGATTCCTTGATTGCATCAATTCCAGATATTGAAGACAACGGTGTCACTGCCATCTCATCAGTTATCATGAATCTAACTGACTTCTTCACATACCAACCCCCACACTCTGAATCAGAACTGGGAAGCTTCGGATTAACTTGCATTACATTTACAGCAGCTATATTGTGCTTCTCACACACCTCCTCAGGAGGTATTATAATACCTTTATTAAAACAATCCTCACAGCCGTGGACTAGGCATGGCCCATTTCCCATTTCTTCAACTCCCAGTAGCTGGTTGCTAATACCAAAATGGGAATAGAGTTTGGGAGCCAAAAGCAAATTTTTGTCCTCCTCTAACTTGATATAATCGAGTTCCCCGCCTGAACATTCAATGCTCTTATACAAGTTATCAAGACATCCGATGGTGGAATTCCTTTCAAGAAGCTTTACAATACATCCCAGAGGAAAAGTGAGGAAACTAAAGAGGATATCCACGAAATCTTCGCCAGCTTGAGCAAACAAGACCTTCTTGCTATCTTTGTCATAAAGGAGCTTCAACTGAATCGTTTTAGGTGTAGAAGTAGATGCATTGTCTTCTGGTTTTATCTGAGTAGACGCATTGTCTTCTGGTTTTATCTGAGTTATGTCTATCCGCTGTTCACGCTCTTGATTGCCACTGTAAACTTTGATTGGGTCCAACTTGAGCAGCAAGATATCCGTCAATGGTGTAGCTGAGACAAGCAGTCTCTTGAGCAAATTTAAAATCTAAGACAAACAGACAAACGTCAGGAAACCACGATACAATAAACTTTGATTATATAACGTGAATTTATACATTGTAAATTATATCATATCATTTTGTAACTTATATGAGATTTGTTGTAATTTCATCTCCGACAAGAAACTATAAGTATACTAACCTCATCGCAAAATGTTCTTCAACTTCTAACTTACAAAATTACTACATTAGGCAAAAAACACTAACCTCATCGCGGCCAATGTCTAATTTCTTGGTCTCAACTTGCTTCGAGTCTTTGAGCCCGTGCCGTCGGAAAATAGACAATGTAGACTCCATGGAATAGAATGGCCTTACATGCAAGTCGTCTGTGATTATGTATCTTTTCCCTCCTTTCACAAACACGCCATCCTTGTTTCCTCCATCTGAAACCTGCTCCAAATCATATTGAAAAGCCTTATTCATTGCTTTTCCGCAGGGACATCGAGCGCCAGAGAACGGGCTAAACAGACGGTGAGTTTTGGTGAAGCACTCAAATGTCGGGCACCTGTAGATTCGCCTAGGATCTAAATCATCTACATTGAGTTTCAAACCCTCACATAGTATTTCTGCTTCACTTCTAGGCTTGAGCAGCATCTTCTTGCAAGCTTCGGTCTGCAGATACTTGGTGTCAAGATTCTGAACGCTTTTGTAGAGCCTGTCAACGCATCCTAGCGTCAATTTCTTGCGGAGGACCCTAGCGACTGTCCCCAGTGGCAGTGTCAGGAAGCTGCAGAGTACGTCGACAAAATCTTCGTCGGCTTCAGCAAACAAGACTCGGTTCTTTTCCTTGTCCACGACGAGGTTGAGGCTCAAGGTGGCCATTGCTTCGCAAACTCTTTCCTGGAAGGAACACAGGGGAACCATACATATATAGCACATTTCTTGTGACGGTTTGGTGTTCAAAGGAATGATAGATAGTTCCCAAAGTTTCTCTTTGACGGTTTGTTTTTCAAAAGAGTTAATAGTTCCCAAAGGCTGCGGCTTCTTTATCAAGGAATGATAGTGTTCGTTCCAAAGTTTCTCCAGGACAGGACCTGTGTTTGCAATTTGCATGTGAGATTACAAATTTCCAATACAATAAAACTACTTGGCTAGAGTCTATCCGTGCCTGTGCCTGGACTCAGTATGGGTAGAAATAACTTATTAAATATTATATAATTAAATAATATATTTAATACTTAGTATTGATAATTATTTAATGGCATTAAGTTCTTGCAATAATTATTTAACGTAATATAAAAATATAACTTAATATTAACAAAATTTTACATTTTAATTAAAAAAATCAATACAAAAGTGCTACTTTCTTGTGCAGCACACAGCAAGAAATAATAATAATAATAAGAAAATAATATATGTTTAATACTTAGGCTGCATTGTAGATGTATGCTTTCCAGTTAATTATCAGTTCAAGTAGAAAGCAGAACGAACACTAGACACCCATGTAGTTCAAGTGGAAAGCAGCAGAACACTAGACGGGGCCGGACCCATGTAGGTGTGCGTGGATTGGCTAAGGAACGGCCTCCACTATATGTTAATTGTATCAGAATGCCATGCCTCGTGTGTTCTAGTAATGACATTTCACACTTTTCTCCTGCTATATGTATGTTATCAGAATGTTGCTATTGCATCTATATATAGATTTACCATATACCTCATGAAAAGCAAATGTTGAAGCCAAACATTTTAATGCGCAAAAAGCTTATCATGCCATTGGCGTTTTTACTCTACTGGTATCCTGTTCATGAACCATCGATTGTAAATGAAACAAGGTTTACATTGATTTAGTATCAGGAGGACCTGCAAAAGGAACCAAACTTGTTTCAATGTGACCTTCAAATTGACCCAGTCTGAGTCTCAACAATTACCCAACCCTTCAGAAGTTTATGTGGCTTAAACAAACTACAGCTTCACAATGAAATTGGTTCATTTCTCTATTGAACTTTCGATGATGCAGGGATCATGTTTATAATTTTGAATAGGGAATTTTACCAGGTCAAAGGCTATACAAGACCAGATACAACAACAGCTAACACCACAACTAAATTTGACAGGTCCTGTTAGTTTCAAGAGTTTTGCACCGGAACTGCAGCACATTTTTCATCAATAGAGGGCGGTTCATGCCATCAGACTTGGTTCCAGGAGCTTCCTCTCAGGAGGAAGTCAGGGGTGAAGCCAATGCGGAGAAGGGTTTCGGCAGATTCCAATGTTTTCTCGCCTCCAAGTTCCAAAGCCTTGTTACCATTTGGTTTTCCCTCAGCCGGAGCTCTTTGATCTAAAGGGTTGAATGCTTGTAGCGGTACAGCATTTGTTGCTGCAACTGCAGCAACAACAAAGGCACTGCTTGGCTGATCGCTGCCACTTTTCGGAGGAGGTTGACTGTGGTTGTGTTTTCCCTCGTAGGCAATAATGATGGCTTTGGCATCGTCTGAAGCTCTTTCGACATGCTTACGAACAGCCTTAATACTTGGTGCACTTTTTGGCGTCTAGAAAGTAAAAAAAAGGAGAATAAATCCACTAAAAGATGATAACAAACAAACAAGTAAAATGAGGACAGCAGCATACTACTGTAGACCAGATATAGATCTATACTTACTGGAGATCGAGGCAAAAATACATGAGACAACAAAGTTTTTCCAAATGGTGTGAAAAGTTCCCTGGCATTCCATTAATGGCAATAATGGAACAAAACCCCACTGCAAGGAGATTACTCCTGAAAACAGACTAAAATAAAGGATAGAAACTCTCAAATAAAATTGGAACAATTTGACGTCTGGTCAAAGTTCGTCCTAGCTAGAATCCATTGGTTTCATAAACATGGATTTGCGATAATGTGATATATCCTGATGTTCTGCAAGAGATAAAGAAGCTACAAGAAAGATGAGGCAATAGAAAATTAACAGAGGTACAAAGTGGCTCAGGTTTGCCCTTCTATCATTCATGGTATTGAAGGCAAAAGCAATATAAAATATCTTTTCTCTCTCTCTCTCTCTCTCTCTCTCTCTCTCTCTCTCTAAATGACTGCAACTTGTAGCAATCCAAAGTTTCCTCGCCAAGCTCGAGAAGTCTGAATAGGGCTATGAAACCAAGGGCATATTTTCATTAAAATCACCATCGCCTCTTTTGTACATCCAAAGGGAACAAGCTCACTTACAACATTATCTAAGAACATCCCAGACACGTAGAGTGCAAAATTCAAATATAGGAAAAAGGAACTAGAACACCATGCCATGGTGGAGCTTTCACGACATTTGAGTTAAGTGAAGACTTGGTATGGCATTAATAATGATATAAAAAACTGAAAGAGATGAAGAAAGTAGTTCATAGGTGCATCACTATGAAGGTTAATTTCCTCGAGTACACAGATCTTCCCAGCACCCAACATCGGAGATGTTCCACGCATTTGTGTTATCAGATGACCATTCATTTTAAAAATAAAAACGATTGCGGAAACTTAATAAGCAGGCAAACATCAGGGGAGGGATATTATTGTGGTAAGCAATCACAAACCCCATTCTTAGTGTTGGTTTTATTGTGGGAGAAGTGATGATCTTATTATAAAGTTTCTCGAGCATTTGGAGAATGAAGTTGATGGATGGCTTGAGTGGGATATTGGATAATTTGAAGCGTAAGTTGATGTAGTAGTTTGTCGAATGGCCGATGCTATGTTATTATCTCATTAAATGATTATCTAGCCGGTGCTTACTTGACCTCGAGGTTAGACGATAATTCTCTTTTGTTAGTGTTTTAGGATAACTTAAACTGCTATAAGCATGCTTGTATTGCATTTGATGGTGAAGTCTCGTATGTGTCAGAAAAAGTATTTTTTTAGGGAACTGTTTTATCACTTTGCTAGTTTGTTGGGACAATATATAATGGTTGCTTCTTATGTTTATTTTTGATGTCGGTTTGTTCTTATTGACAATTGGATGATCAATCATGATTTTTAGTGGTGGTTAGGACTGGGAACACCTTATAGTCAAGAAATTACAACGAAATAAATGAAGAAAGTGATGATTAGTTGTACTGGCCATATATTTTGTTATGGACTATTTTTTCTATCATGCTAACAAGTGTGTTCAATTCTTGATTATTTGTCACGCTTTGCTTGTGACCTTAAATCCAACTTTCTGAAAGTTGATTATGTTATATATGGCCCGTGTTCAATTGTGGAGTGCTACGGACATTGTTAGATGATTGGAGAAGTCTATGAGGAGTATAAGTATTAATACGAGATTTTCTACAATCAAAGAGTATCAAACATAATACTGATAATATACCTTAATATAGTGGTAAGTGAACTAAAGTTTCTAACAAGTTATGGAGGTCTAAATTTTTTTTTTCAAACACACTATATTTTGCTACCTACATGATGTGAATCAACCGGAAAGCTCAGAATAATGTGAACCTTTAATTATATTTATTGATTGATTATGAATAACTATTCATGATTGACATCGTACAAACATGATATGGATCACATGAGCTAATGATTATTTACCTTTTAGAATTAGTGTCGTTGGAAAAGAAGATGATTGTAATATCTTTGATATCTTTATGTTTCATGTATTATGGATTTTATTTGTTGCTTTTGATTTTAACTACAAAGCTTGTCGGTTGGTTTTTGAAGATTTTGTGTAGGCAAACTCAGATGGACGAGGAGACCTACAATCGACTGGTCGATATGGCCAAGGAGTATGATTATGATGTACATAAGCTTAAAAAGACTCCACAAATAGAGCCTCCACCTGAAGGGGATGAAGGTCCCAAGGATACCAAAGGACATATGGTGGCTGAAGTCCCTCTTAGGCAAATAGATCAATCCGAGTGGAGTTAAAACTTGTATCATAAATAAGCAAGTAAAGATAAAAACTTTGATCTCATCGTCAAATACCATTGTATAATTTCTTAAACCATCACCATCATGTATGTGTTCTTAGTATGTGCTTGTGTTGTTTTATTCACTTACTATTATATGGTTGTTATTCCAAACCTTTGAAGACTACTAGTATGATAGTATTTTTTTCTCCCCTAGCGATGATTGAAGCTGTGGAAGGAACATAGGTGATGATGTTCTTAATTATGTTCTTTTTGAGGCAAAAAGGATGGGATGAAGGAGATCCTTGCCAAATTTCATTAATGACAGTTGCTGGGATCATGGCTTGTTTTGGGATCATTGCTTGCTTGCTTGGCTGCAAAGTTATATGATTGCACAATATCTTTTCCGCTCATTGCTTCCTGAGTTTGCTGATGGATTATATAGGATGTGAGACATAAATTGCCTAATTGGACGGCACCGCGGCCACTGATTACAAGTGCGTTTAAAATAGTTGCAACAGTAGTTAAAGAAACAAATCTAATACAACTAACATCATTTTCAATTATTCTCACATTATCCTATCTAATAAAGTCACAATCAAACAATAATTTTTTTAACTAATGCAATATAAACTACGTTTATTCTAAAAAATGTATTTGTATATCCAACAAATATTATTGATATACAACCAACTAAAGAATTTGTAATATCATTTTAACAACAAATACAACATATATTACATAAGATTTATATTTATAGGCAACCGAACAACCTGGAGATCTCTTACTAACTGATATTAGAGCTCGTACTATATATCAGATTGTTTTTGAGTTCTTGACAAGCATAGATAAAAAAAATAATGTATGTTTTTCTTTTGTTATGGATCAATCCAATGTATTACTAGTGTCACGACCCGCTACCCAAATTGTTGGGCCGGACCGAGTCATGCCCAGCCTACGCTTGAGATAAAACGCAGTAAGCTGTTCTAGAGATCGCAAGATAAGACTAAATGTGCTAACAGTTCTATAAGTGAATAAAAGTTATATATGCTCCAAACACAAAAGTCGTCTCATATAGTAATAAGTCCAAGTACAAGTCTGAAATATAAAACTGGATACATGTCCAGTTACAAAATACGTAGTCTAATACATGACTACACTAAATATCCCAAGCAGCTATGCAAACTAGACGAGTTTTCCCGCAGGAACATCCTCGTAGGGCAAAGCCTGGTCCTCGGCAGTATCTCCATAATATGAGTCGCAGAGTAACTCCTCCTCAGTAAGGATACCTACAACGTTATCCTGTCAGGACGGGAGCAAGTACTGATTCTAACAAACTAGCATATGAAACATGGAAATGAACATAAGAGGAATAACTGGAAGCATGGCATCACATATCTATCATGGCAAGGACACATATGTCATAGAGACAGATGTATATGTAATGTTTAAAACTGTAGCAGGTACGTGATCGTCAATAGGTGTACAATGTACTGTGGTACATGTAAATAAAATGTACATACGTACAAGTCTACAAGCATAGGTGTACATCCGTACAAAAATGCTGGATAATGGCCTGCGACAAGGTATGCATATAAAATGCGACCTCGCTTGGTACTATAGGGGGGCATGATCACGTACTCAACTGTCAGTTTCTCCATAACCCATGTTCTAATCATGTGAGAGATACATAAAGATTGGTTTAAGCATGGTAGTGACTGAAAGTACAACATGTGAAGATTTAACTTGCTATCCCAAGGATCAGCATTTAACATGGTTGGATTTGCAGTTAATTTATGTAACAATATGTAAAGTTTGTAGAAAGTACTTGCCTCTAGCAAAGCAAGCTGCGATAAAAGTGCTATAGATGTCTGGTAACTCGTCACTGTAGAAATAAATACATAAACTTAGTTTTTACACTAAGCTAAAACACTAAGACACTAATTTGTGAAACACGACTTGTGACTGGGCACCTAGCCAAATGATGACTTTAGCATAGGAGACCAATATGGGGTGACACACTACTATAACTAACTTTCTAGGGTCTTTACACTAGTGAGGGGTGAGGTTCAATACGGCTATAACTCAAAATAACACAAAAAGCTGCAAGTCGTAATTATTCAATAAATAAATCAACTGAACATTGTGTTCCAATAATTTTTGAGATAGACAAAAGGCTTAATTTTACATAAAATAAAGTACCAAAATAATCCTTGTTAATTATAGAAAATTATTATAATTTTTCTGGAATTTATTAACCAGTACAAGTATTTTATAAAAAAATCAGTTTTTCTAAGTACACAGAAAATGAGTTCTGGTTTCCTATGCCAAAACAGTGGCAAAACTGTAAATTAATTACTGTAAAAATTATATTAAATTAGCTAAATTAACATAGTATCTAAATACTATTTTTCCAGAATTTTAACAGTAATTAAAGTATTTTTAGAAATTCAAAAACAGCATGGTACATAAACTAAAATTAAATAATTAATTATCTGCGTATTTTGTCCATGTATATAATTTAAACCAAAGTTCAAATACAGGACCCAAGGCCATGAATCAAGTCCAATATGACTTGTACATGTCTTGAATGTGGAAAAACATATTTGGGCCTAAAAACCCATGCTAGGCTTGGACACCAAATGGTTGCAGTAATAAAAATACACAAAAAATACAAAGGGGTAAAAATACATAATAAATATTAATATTTTAATAGGGTAAAATTTTACATAGTAGCCATAAAAATATGACAAGTAATATTTACATATATTAAAATATACATATGTATAATATTACGTAAATTACTTAGGCTAAATAGTTATGTATATATACATATATATATAACATATATGTATATATATAGAAAATACATATATATACATAAAGAAATAAATATATAATATATATATATATATATATATATATATATATATATATATATATATATATATATATATATATAATATATATATATATATATATATATATATATATATATAAATACTGTACATACGTATATAACAGCATGTATATATAATAAAATATATACATATATATATATATATATATATATATATATATATATATATATATATATGTATATATATATGTATATATATTTATTTCTTTATGTATATATATGTATATATTTATATATATATATATATATATATATATACATATATATACATATATATATGTATAAAAAAAATATGTATATATATATATATATATATATATATATATATATATATATATATATATATATATATATATAACATAAAAAACAAACAAAACAAAAAGAAAAAGAAAAAGGAAAAGGAAAACCAACACAGCGCGCTTGGGCGGCGATCGACTCGCCTCAGCGCGGCGAGTCAGTTGATGGTGGTTGGGGGCGGTGACGTTCGTCGTGGGGGCTGGACGAGAGTTCGCCGGAGTTAGGGTTAGGGTTTGGGGCTGTCGGGGAAGAAAAGGGGGTCTGTGGTCGTCGACGGTGGTGGTGGTCGGTCGAGGGGAGTGAGGGGGTCTTTATAGGGGGTTTCGAGTCGGTCCTAGGTCGGTTGGGCGGGCCGAAAATGGCGGGGTCAGGTCGCCGGTCAGTCGTCGGGCAGTCGGTCGTCGGGGGTGGGTAGAGTTAGGTTTTTCGTTTAGGTCCTTAGGAAATTAGGATATTACAAACATGTCCTTAATGAGACTGAATGCAAATAGTAATTTGCATTCTGCATTAAAAACAAATAACTAATTACAAAATAACTTCTAAACAATTCAAAAAATTACAAACAGATATTAAAACATTTTAATAAATTGCAAAACTACCCTAAAATATTTTAATAAATTATAAAATGGTATTTTTGTATTTAAAACTCATTTAAAAATTATTTAAAAATTCTAGAAATTTTTTTAAAAATCATAATAAATATTTTAAGGCTAAACATGACATTAATAATTAATTAACACTAATGAAATAAATTTTGAAAAACAGGGGCTCACAAGTCTTCCCTTCTTGAAAAATTTTGTCCTCGAAATTCACAAGGATTGAAGACCCTACAAATTTTTTTTTCTAACATAGCAAGCAATGCAACAAATGACTAAGGCTATGATCGAAACTAACCTCTAAGGTATCAAGCGGGAACGGGTGGTTCCCTCGCAGCGGTTGGATCAAACAAGTAAGGGTATCTCTCCCTCATGTCCGACTCCCTCTCCCAAGTAGATTCACCCGGAGAGTGACGGCTCCAAGCTACTCGTACTAAGGGTATAACCTTGTTCCTCAGCCTCTTCTTCCTCCTGTCTAATATCTCCACTGGCTGCTCAGATACTGTAAGGCTCGGTCCGACCTCCAACTATGAATGATCTAGCACATGACTGGGGTCTGGAACATATCTCCTCAGCTGAGATACGTGAAAGACATCGTGAACTCCTGCTAGGTTGGGTGGAAGTGCAACCCTGTAAGCTACCTCTCCAATCCTGCCAAGTATCTCGAACGGTCCGATGTATCTGGGGCTCAGCTTCCCTCCTCGTCCGAACCGGATCGTCCCTCTAGTAGGTGATATCTTTACTAGCACCATATCACCATCTGCGAACTCCATCTGTCTGTGACTAGCATCAGCCCAATGTTTTTGCCTGTCCTGAGCTACTCTAAGCCTGTCTCTGATCATCCCGACTTTCTCTGCTGTATCTGTGATCATCTCTGGCCCAAGCATAACTCTATCTTCGACATCATCCCAAAAGAGCGGTGTGCGGCATCGTCGTCCATATAGCGCCTCGAAAGGAGACATACCGATACTGCTTGGTAGCTGTTGTTGTATAAAAACTCTACCAAGTGCAGATAGCTCTCCCAAGATCCTCCAAAGTCCAGTACGCAGGTCCTCAGCATATCCTCCAGTGTCTGTATCGTCCTCTCGGACTGCCCATCTGTCTGCGGGTGGTACATCGTACTGAACTTGAGCCTACTGCCCAACTCCTCCTGCAAGCTCCTCCAGTAGTAGGATGTGAATCTGCTGTCTCTGTCCGACACGATGCTTACTGGCACTCCGTGTAGGCGAACTATCTGCTGCATGTATAGCTCTGCCAACTTCTCGGTGGAAAGCCCCACCTTGAAGGGTATGAAGTGCGCACACTTCGTCAGCCTGTCCACGATGACCCAAATGGCATCCTTCCCTCCTTGGGAACGAGGAAGCCCTGAGACGAAGTCCATCGTAACATATTCCCACTTCCACTCGGGAATGGGTAACGGCTGCAATAAACCAGCTGGCCTCTGGCGCTCCGCCTTGACCTGCTGGCAAACTAGGCATCTCGAAATGAAACGTGATACATCCCTCTTTATTCCGTGCCACCAAAGATGTACCCACAAGTCACGGTACATCTTGTTAGCACCAAGATGAATAGAATATCTCGATCGGTACGCCTTCTGCAAGACTGCCTCTACCAGCTCTCCATTCGACACGCACAATCGGCTGCCATGCCTCAAGGATCCATCCTCTGCTACAGTGAAGACATCTAGCAATCCAGCTAAAGCCTGGGCTCAAAGTCTGCGAAGGCTCTCATCTATAGACTGTGCCTCCCTGATCTGCTCCATCAAACCTGACTGAATGTCAAGCGCCATCATCTGTATCACTGATCCTGGCCGAACTAGCTCGATACCGAGCTTCTCCAGATCTTCCTGCAAATGCCGATCTATCATCAGATACCATTCCATCGGATGCCTGCTCAGCGCATCCGCCACCATATTTGCCTTCCCGGGTTGATACTGTAAATCGATGTCGAAGTCTTTCATCAACTCCAACCATCGTCTTTGCCTCATGTTCAGCTCTTTCTGCGTGAACACATACTTCAAGCTTTTGTGGTCAGTAAAGATTTCTACACGCTCTACGTATAAGTAATGTTTCCATAACTTGAGTGCAAAGATCACCGCAGCTATCTCTAGGTCATGGGTAGGATAATTCCGCTCATGAGTCCGCAATTGCCTAGATGCATAAGCAATCACTTTCCCATGCTGTTGTAGGACACATCCTAGCCCCTTTTCAGAAGCATCGCTGTATATAGTGAAACCTCCAGAACCTGAAGGTAATGTCAGAACTGGAGCGGTCGTCAGCCTCCTCTTCAGCTCCTCAAATGCTGCCTGGTTGACCTCTGACCAAATGTACTCTGCGTCATTCCGCATCAGCTTCGTCATGGGTTCAGCTATCCTAGCAAAGTCCTGGACGAACTTTCTATAATAGCCTGCTAAACCCAGAAAGCTCCTGATCTCTGAAACTGACGTCGGAGCCTTCCATGTCTCAACTGCAGCAATCTTCCTGGGATCTATCGAGATTCCCTCTCCAGTAACTACATGGCCGAGAAACTCCACTCGGTCTAAAAAGAACTCGCACTTCGACAATTTGGCAAACAATCTCTCCTGCCTCAGAATCTCCAAAACTATCCGCAAGTACTCTGCATGCTCCTCCGGCGTCTTCGAGTATATCAGGATGTTGTCGATAAACACTACGACGAACTTATCCAGATACTGGTGGAATGTCTTATTCATCAAATTCATAAAGACAGCTGGCACATTTGTGAGACCAAATGGCATCACCAGAAACTCGTACTGCCCGTACTTCGTGTTGAACGTCGTCTTCTGGATGTCTGCTGCCCTGGCCTTCACCTGGTGGTACCCGAATCTCAAGTCTATCCTGGAAAATACTTTTGCCCCACTCAACTGGTCGAACAAATCATCTATCCTGGACAGAGGATATTTGTTTTTGATGGTGATGGCATTCAAGGCCCGGTAGTCAATACACAACTGGACTGTACCATCCATTTTAGGCAAAAAGAGCACTGGCGCTTCCCATGGAGAAGCACAAGATCGAATGATACCCTTTTTCAACAGGTCATCAATCTGCTCTTTTATCTCTACGGCCTCCTTGGGATTCACTCTATAGCAAGCCCGGGATACTGGTGACGAACCCGGTACTAAATCTATAGTGAACTCCACATCTATGTTAGGCGGAAGTCCTGGAAGATCCTCTGGAAATACATCCATAAACTCCCTAATGATAGGGTGTGGCGGTGCTACGTCCCCAACTGTCGCACAACAGTTCGGCTCTAGGCTGATCTCCGGCCCTGTCCTCCTGACTCTGAATGGTGCTGTGCCTGGGGGACTGAACAAAATACTACCCTCATGACAGTCTATAGATGCATGGGCATAGCTAAGCCAGTCCATCCCCAATATGATATCATAACCGGGGAGTGGCATCACAAAGAATCGCCCCTCAAACTCTCTCCCGGCTATAGTAATAGAGCATCTATAGATAGCTCTAATAGGCACTGGTCCTCCTCCCGTCATTACTCTACTAATCTCTGCAGTAGGTGTAGATACTAAGTGGTGTTCATGCATAAACTCTAATGACAGGAAGCTATTAGATGCACCAGAATTAAATAAGCATAGAGCTAGAAAAGTATGCAAATAAACATGACCTGTGATGACATCAGCTAAGTAATCTAGCTACGAAACCTGCTCCGGCTCCGGCTCGAGAGCTAGACTATAAACCTTCCCCTGAGGTCCCTTCTGCTGCTGCAGATGTTGCCCAAACCTCTGTTGCTGAGTCGGGAGTGGTCCTCTAGGTCCCTTGGCTGCTGGACAGTCCCGAATCTGATGGGTGGCAGACCCACAAACCAAGCACTGCTTCAACCTCTTTCTGCAGATGGAGTAGTCGTGCCCTGGTCTTCCGTAGAAAGAACATATATCTCCCCTCTGCTGCTGTCGGGGTCCCGGGGCTCTAACTGTCGGGGTCGAATGATGTGGTGTGGGGGGACGGTATGTCTGCTGGTACGGCGTCTGTGCTCTCTGCTGGAAAGCCTGACGCTTGGACGGTCCCTCATGATGTACAGAAGTCGGCCTCTTGCTAGACAGAAGATGCTCCTCAATGCTCCGGGCTAACTCTAGGCTCTGGTAGTAGTCAGTCGTACCGTTCGCCATTATAAGAATGCCGATGTCTGGAACTAGACCATGGCAAAACCTACGGGTCATCTCCTCTGGGTCTGCAACCAGACTAGGAGCGAAACGGCTCAGGCGACTAAACTCTGCCGCATACTCATCAACAGAACGGTTCCCCTGCTGGATGTTCTGGAATCGTAGCCCCATAGCTACTCTAGCAGTGGTCGAGAAGAATTTTTTCTTGAACTGGGTCTTGAACTGATCCCAAGTGGCCCTCCCTCTCGCAAACAACGGCTCATTCCGGAACCAAACTCCTGCCAAGTCTATCAGCAGAAATCCTGCTACCTCGACTTGGAGGTCATCCGGTATCCTAACTCCAAGGAGCTTCCGCTCTACCGAGTCTAGCCAATCATCTGCTACTACTATGCCCTCAGTCCCTGAGAACTTCTTGGGGTTCAGACCCATGAAGTCCTTGATCGTCCCCGCTCTCTGCCGTGGCTCTGCAGGTGGTGGGACCACAGTACGTTCCTCAGAACGCTCCATGCTCTGGCAGAGTAGGGTAGTATGCTCCTGATGGGTTGTTAGGAACCCCTGGATTAGCGTGAGCAGTTGGTTCCCGTCGAGTGTGACGGAAGCCTGGGTAGGTATAGTGATAGGGGGTGGTGGAAGTATCGGGTCCTGCTAGGACTGCGATGTGGAAGGTGGTGGAGGCATCTGGGTTGGTGGATTTATGGAGTGGGAGAGTATGGTAGGTGGAGGTGGAGGTGTATCAGTCAACTGGTCAGCTGACTGGATGGGGAGTGTGCCATTTTCAGGTGTGACATACTGGGATGAACGAGTAAGCACCATCTAATTACAATAAAAAGGACTTTATAAGGATTTGTTAAAGTAAGCAATCATAAACAAGGAAATCTAATTATAATAGCAAGTATGTGATGTATTTCCTATATTGCAAACCTAGTATTCCTCTAGGTATTCTAAGCGTTATTCCTAATGTTGTCTAATTACCTTAAGTTCCTAATTGCAGGCATGCTTGGTACAATAACGTAACCAAACAATTTAGTCTAGACCTGCATGGGCTACCACTCAAAATATGTCACGACCCGCTACCCAAATTGTTGGGTCGGGCCGAGTCATGTCCAGCCTACGCTTGAGATAAAGCGCAGTAAGCTATCTAGAGATCGCAGGATAAGACTAAATGTGCTAACAGTTCTATAAGTGAATAAAAGTCATAAATGCTCCAAACACAAAAGTCGTCTCATATAGTAATAAGTCCAAGTACAAGTCTGAAATGTAAAACTGGATACATGTCCAGTTATAAAATACGTAGTCTAATACATGACTACACTAAATATCCCAAGCAGCTATGCAAACTAGACGAGTTTCTCCGCAGGAACATCCTCGTAGGGCAAAGCCTGGTCCTCGGCAGTATCTCCATAATATGAGTCGCAGAGTAACTCCTCCTCAGTAAGGATACCTACAACGTTATCCTGTCAGGACGGGAGCAAGTACTGATTCTAACAAACTAGCATATGAAACATGGAAATAAACATAAGAGGAATAATTGGAAGCATGGCATCACATATCTATCATGGCAAGGACACATATGTCATAGAGACAGATGTATATGTAATGTTTAAAACTGTAGCAGGTACGTGATCGTCAATAGGTGTATAATGTATTGTGGTACATGTAAATAAAATGTACATACGTACAAGTCTACAAGCATAGGTGTACATCCGTACAAAAATGCTGGATAATGGCCTACGGCAAGGTATGCATATAAAATACGACCTCGCTCGCTACTATAGGGGGGGCATGATCGCGTAATCAACTGTCAGTTTCCCCATAACCCATGTTCTAATCATGTGAGAGATACATAAAGATTGGTTTAAGCATGGTAGTGACTGAAAGTACAATATGTGAAGATTTAACTTGCTACCCCAAGGATCAGCATTTAACATGGTTGGATTTGCAGTTCATTTATGTAACAGTATGTAAAGTTTGTAGAAAGTATTTGCCTCTAGCAAAGCAAGCTGCGATAAAAGTGCTATAGATATCTGGTAACTCGTCACTGTAGAAATAAATACATAAACTTAGTTTTTACACTAAGCTAAAACACTAAGACACTAATTTGTGAAACACGACTTTTGATTGGGCACCTAGCCAAAATGATAACTTTAGCATAGGAGACCAATGTGGGGTGACATACTACTATAACTAACTTTCTAGGGTCTTTACACTAGTGAGGGGTGAGGTTCAATATGGCTATAACTCAAAATAACACAAAAAACTACAAGTCGTAATTATTCAATAAATAAATCAACTGACATTGTGTTCCAACAATTTTTGAGATAGACAAAAAGCTTAATTTTACATAAATAAAGTACCAAAATGATTCTTGTTAATTATAGAAATTTATTATAATTTTTTTGAAATTTATTAACCAGTACAAGTATTTTATAAAAAATCAGTTTTCCTAAGTACACAGAAAATGAGTTCTGGTTTCCTATGCCAAAACAGTGGCAAAACTATAAATTAATTACTGTAAAAATTATATTAAATTAGCTAAATTAACATAGTATCTAAATACCATTTTTTCAGAATTTTAACAGTAATTAAATTATTTTTAGAAATCCAAAATCAGCATGGTACATAAACTAAAATTAAATAATTATTTATCTGCGTATTTTGTCCATGTATATAACTTGAACCAAAGTTCAAATACAGGACCCAAGGCCATGAATCAAGTCCAATATGACTTGTACAGGTCTTGAATGTGGGAAAACACATTTGGGCCCAAAAACCCATGCTAGGCTTGGACACCAAATGGTTGCAGTAATAAAAATACACAAAAAATACAAAGGGGTAAAAATACATAATAAATATTAATATTTTAATAGGGTAAAATTTTACATAGTAGCCATAAAAATATGACAAGTAATATTTACATATATTAAAATATACATATGTATAATATTACGTAAATTACTTAGGCTAAATAGTTATGTATATATATATATATATATATATATATATATATATATATATATATATATATATATATATATATATATATATATATATATATATATATAAAACATATATGTATATATATAGAAAATACATATATATACATAAAGAAATAAATATATAATATATATATATATAAATACTATACATACGTATATAATAGCATGTATATATATAATAAAATATATACAGAAATACATATATACATATATACATAAATATATATATATATATATATATATATATATATATATATATATATATATATATATATATATATATATATATATATATATATATATATATATATATAACATAAAAAACAAAACAAAAGAAAAAGAAAAAGGAAAAGGAAAAGAAAAAGAAAAACCAACACAGCGCGCGGGGGGGGGGGGGGGGGGGGGATTCGAACTCGGCCCTCTGGGTTGGGTTCCTGAGTCGGGTCGGGCTGGCCAGGGGGTCAGCCCACAGCTTGTGTTAGGGTTAGGTTTCTGTTTAATTTATTAGGGTTTTAGTTAATTATAATAATAACCCAAAAAATCAACTCTGTGTCCTGACAGTTTGGGACACAGAGTCTGCGTGTCCGTGCTATGCACGACACGCACGGGTCATGAAACGCGTGTCCAGTCCTACCCTCATGCTCGCCAGGACACGACGAACCACATATATGTGCACGAGACACACACGACACGGATTCGACACTGCTACTTACGTGTCCAGCTTTGGGGAGGGTTTTCGAAGGCGGTGACGGCGGCTAGGGGCGTCGGTGAGGCGGCGCTTGGGCGGCGATCGACTCGCCTCAGCGCGGCGAGTCAGTTGATGGTGGTTGGGGGCGGTGACGCTCGTCGTAGGGGCTGGACGAGAGTTCGCCGGAGTTAGGGTTAGGGTTTGGGGCTGTCGGGGAAGAAAAGGGGGTCTGTGGTCGTCGACGGTGGTGGTGGTCGGTCGAGGGGAGTGAGGAGGTCTTTATAGGGGGTTTCGAGTCGGTCCTAGGTCGGTTGGGCGGCCGAAAATGGCGGGGTCAGGTCGCCGGTCAGTCGTCGGGCAGTCGGTCGTCGGGGGTGGGTAGAGTTAGGTTTTTCGTTTAGGTCCTTAGGAAATTAGGATATTACAAACAGGTCCTTAATGAGACTGAATGCAAATAGTAATTTGCATTCTGCATTAAAAACAAATAACTAATTACAAAATGACTTCTAAACAATTCAAAAATTACAAACAGATATTAAAACACTTTAATAAATTGCAAAACTACCCTAAAACATTTCAATAAATTGTAAAATGGTATTTTTTTGTATTTAAAAATTATTTAAAAATTCTAGAAAAATTTCTAAAAATCATAATAAATATTTTAAGGCCAAACATGACATTAATAATTAATTAACACTAATGAAATAAATTTTTTAAAAACAGGGGCTCACAACTAGGCTGGGCTGGGTCCTTGACAAATCCACTATGTTACTAGGCTGGGCTGGGTTGGCCTGGCCTGGCCTTGCCGCTTCCAGAACTGTGGTGAACATCATTCGCCATTTGCCAATTAAATGTTTGGCTTAATTACTACTTGATACCCTCAACTATCACGGTTTTTCAACTTGATACCCTCAACTTTTATAGGTACTAACTTGATATCTTGAAGAAGAAAAATGGACCAAATTGTCCCTTCCTTCTCCCTCTGTCACTTTCGTTCCCAGAATACGTATTTTTATATGTGTACTGCTTGAATGTATTTATTTAATATTTATAATACTTTTGTTCTGTATTTAAATTCTTCAATTTTGTGCTTATTAATTTTTCCTGTATTTTATTTTCTGCTTTTGCTTTAGCCCTTGGCTTAGTCTGTTCATTAAACCAATTTGGTTTAGCATGGTTCATCATGAAGAGGAGTGGATGGCCTAGATCTTGTAGGAAGGAATGGGTGGTGGAGATTGACTAGGCTTGATATTTATGCCCCTTTTACTTTTCTCTCTCTTCTTTACTCACATTTACTTCTCCTTCTTCATCCTCCATTACTCTCCCACCCACCCATTTGGAGAGGCAAGTACATCTTTCATACCATAAGAGATTTCATGCATCCCCATTTATTTTTAGTCCATGTTGTTCATCTTCTCTTCCTCTACAAGTTTAGGTCTTGAAGTTCTTGATTTACATGGATGATTGGGCGTAGATCTAAGCTTTAAGTTTTGGTTTTTCATATAGATTTTATGGTTTTGATCTATCAAACTTTATTGTTTTCAAAAATAAGTGGCTCCATGTTGTATAGAATTCAATTCTACCAAAGTTTGGCTTTTGAAAAGTTAGATTTTGATTTATTTTGAGGAAGTTATGGCCAAAAGCATTTTTGGTCATTTCTATGTTCATCTGTCATGCATGTCGCAGTAGGCCGCATATGGTGTCGCAGTTGGGCCGCATAAGCTGCATGTCGCAGTAGGCCGCATATGGTGTCACGGTTGGGCCGCATAGGCCACATGTCGCAGATGAGCCGCATATGGTGTCGCGGTTGGGCCGTATAGGCCGCATGTTGCAGTTGAGCTGCATAGATATCGTGGTTGGGCCGCATGAGCCGCATGTCGCAGTTGAGCCGCATATGGTGTCGCGGTTGGGCCGCATAGGCCACATATCGCAGTTGAGCCGTATAGATGTCGCGGTTGGGCCGTATGAGCCGCATGTCGCAGTTGAGCCGCATATGGTGTCGCAGTTGGGCCGTATAGGCCACATATCACAGTTGAGCCGTATATGGTGTCGAGGTTGGGCCGTATTGGCCGCATGTCGCAGTTGAGCCGCATAGATGTCGCGGTTGGGCCGCATGTCGCAGTTGAGCCGCATATGGTATCGCGGTTGGGCCGCATGAGCCGCATGTCGCAGTTGGTCCGTATGCATGTCGCAGAATAGGCCGTATAACGCCTATTTTGGCTATTTCTAACTGTTATATGTCCTAATTGATCGAATTATAGCTAGAATTTCTTCCAACTGAAGAACAGATGGCAACTCTAGAGGGGGATGAATAGAGTTTATATAGAAAATAACCAATTAAAAATTAACTCTTTCACGAATAATAAATAATCAGAGTAAAATGCGGAAAGTAAATGAAGAGCAAGAAAGCATACGCAAACACAGCGATTTTAACCTGGTTTCCCTCGTGGAGGACTAGTCCAGGCCTGAGAACTCTAGCTCAGGATTAAATCCACTATTTGTGAAATAGTAGTTTACAACCCGTGCCTTTACTTCAGAAGAGCACGTCAACTTCTTACAGAGGATCGCAGTGGCGATTTGCTTGGAATTGTCCAAGCGACTTCTTCAACTCTTGTACAAGAATCTTAACTGAGAGATGCTGAACACTCGAGACTTAGGAGGCTTGTGGCTAGTAGATGGGAAGGGTATGGCTTATTTGAGCTATAAGAGAGAAGAGAAGAGAAGATTGGATGATTTGAAATGAGAGAAATCATGCCCTATTTATAGTATTTTTATAGGCAGAATTCGGCCAGAATTCGGGTAGGAAAATTCAAATATTTGGCTGTTGGACAACTAGCAACCAGCTAACCCTAAAATTAGGGTTCCTGATTTCTAGGGGACAGAGTTCGGCCCGAACTCTGTGTGGAGGCAGAGTTCGGCCCGAACTCTGTCTCCAGAGCATAGAGTGGTTCTAAGGGGACCATTGGGCAATTTTTGGTTTGGTGGAGCTTGGGATTATTGGGTAGGCTATAGTCTAAGTTTCAAGAGCTCAGCATGACTCAGATTACATTAGTCTAGACTCAAAGAAAGTGTAAAATACAGACTCGAATTCAACTGAGAAGCGAAGGCTGAGCTGTCATCTGTCTTGAGCTTAATACAGACGTCGTGTGTCGTATTGAATTATTACAGATATTATTTAGTCAATGTTGTCAATATTTGGTTGACTGTAACTTTGTGTCAATAATCTCCCCCATATTGATAATTGGCAAAATAATATATATATATTCAACATTCATACCTGGACACAGTTGATTATAGCAACATAGGTCCCCCATAATCGATGCCGAGCTAGAAATAATAGCTCTCCCGTAATCAGTGAACGGTGCTGAGCTAGAAGCAATAGCTCCCCCATAAATAATGCATTGAACCTGTTGGCCTGATAAATAATATCTCCAAAAAGCACAAACAAGCACTGATATACGAAAGAAGCAAATATATCCAGAATATACATAGTTCTCCCCCTTTTGGCATTTAGCAATATAGACTGCAGATGAATGAATATCATAGAAACTGCAGTATAGACAATTAGTAGTGATGCAACCACACCAAGCAGAGAAGAAACAGTATATGAATAATCAAAATGAGTCACTAGCATAAAATATAAAACTACGATAAGCATAAAATGTCATCACACAGAACCAAATGTCAAACACACAACCAAAGTTTTAGAACATCCAAGTACATAAATCCAAAAACAAACTAAATAACTAGAAATCAAAATGCATCAACTAAGATCATCATCAGCAGCAGCAGCAGATAGTAGCCAATTTCCATCACGAAGCACGAGAAGGCCCAGCAGAGTCTGAGTGATTAGTGAATGAACGGCTGGGGTCCACAATAGCAGCATCCGGATCCAGGTAACGCATGACCCAGGGGTCGTCAATGCGATAACCAGCGCGACCAGGATCCCGCTCCATGGGAATGGGCATAGTGGGGTGACGAGACATGAAATACCGAATATCGTGCAGCGAGTTGCTGAGGGCACTCATCTGCAGGGTAGTCCGATAGTCCATCTGAGTCCAGCGATCGTCCTCCAATGCAAAACGATCTCTCAGCATGGTCTGGATGGAGTCAAGAGTAGCAGGAGAAGGGGGTGCATCCTGACCAAGTAGAGGGGCGTTGGGCTCCTCATCATCAGAATGCTCAGAAGGCTCAGGAGAAGCAACGACTGCCTGAAGACGTCGTGCCTTGGAAAGGAATGCAGGAGCAGGCAAGAAAGGACAATCATGGAGAGGAACAATGAACGCACGAAAAACCAAAGGAAGATACAAAGGATAAACCAGGGCTCGTGGTTTCTTCCTACAGTTAATCATCCAGTCCATCATGGTACATGGAAGATTGAACGGAATGCGATAATAAAGATGATACAAAGCAGAGATCTCAAAATATGTAACTTCATCGGTGGAGCCAGCTTTTGGCAAAATAGTGTTAAAAATAATTCGATGAAGTTCATAGAAATACGGGTTGAGGTGCTTGGCCATAAGCTTGCGAGGACTTATGTTAGGAGCACATAATTCCTCCTTGAAACTCTCAAGAGAAGTTTCACCAACAAATTGGAATTGGCGAGCTTCCACAAGCTTATCCCAAATATCGAGATCTTGGAGTGCAAGATACTCGCCCAACTCAGAAGCATCAAAAGCAATATCAATACCGGCAACCCGAGAAAAGATGTGAGTGGCATCGTGAGTCAAGTTACAATAGAACATTTGTATGGCGCTACGATAAATAACAAAGTTTGAAGCCACTAACTCATTTAAGCAAAGATCTTGAAACAATGATTCAAATTGTGAGAAAATAGTAAAATTTATGGGATGTCCCGCGAAGACCGCACGAGTCCGAAAGTCACTAAACCACTCGTTGGAGGCGTCTAGCGACACAAACAATCGGTCGTCATAAGTATTAGGGTCGCGGGAAGGAGGTAGATTGAACAACGGATGAAGGGGTTGTTTTTGTTCAACAGGTTGCTCAATGGAAGGAGGAGGATTCGAAGAGGAAGCACCCTCGGTTCGGATCCTCTTCCCACGATTGGGCAAGCGAGGAGCCATTTGCAAACAAATAGAGAACTTGAAATAGAGAGGGGGAAGGAGTTATACCTCAAATCAACAATAAACAATGAAAGAGAATGAGGAAATAGCCCTTCTCCTTGATTTTGATGAGCAATGGAGCACTTTGGAGAGAAAACTAGGGTTAGGGTTTGTGAAAATATGTTTGGAGAGGTGAAGGTGATGGTAAGTGTCACTCCCCGTTCCCAGAATGCGTATTTTATACATGAACTACTCAAATGAATTTATTTAATATTTATCATGTATTATCCTGTATTTAAATTCCTTTAAATTCATGCTAATTAATTATCTGTATTTTACTTTCTACTTTTATTTTTCTGCTTTAGCTAGAACTTTGGGTTCGGCTTGGCTTGGTTTAGTTAATTAGTTCATCATGAACCCAATACCCCTACCTACCACCACATCACCATTTAAAGCCCCCAAACTCTTTCTCTCTCTTCATTACTCTCCTTCACCATTACTCTTCTTCTTCTTTCTCATTACACTCTCTCCACCTACCAAACCCATAGGCAAGTACATCTTGCTTCTTCATGAGGACCCATTTTTATGGTTCCCTTCCCTTCCCCTTGTGATCCTAAGAGAGTTTAGAACTTGGTATTTTTCGTTTTGAAGTTTTATTTTTAGTAGATCTAGAAACGAGTTATTATTGGATTTTGGTGGTTTTGATCTATCAAACTTCTTTATTTTCGAGTTTTGATGGTTCCATGTTGTAGAGCAATTCATTCTGCCCTATTTTGACCTATGGAAGTTTGGATTTGGACTCTGGATGAAAGATTCATGGAGCTTGGGAGCCATGGCTTGAAGGGTTCTTCTTCTCGGAAGGATGGAGAAGAAGAACAATTTATAGTCGAATGGACTTAGCCGCATAAGCTTTATGCAACAAGTTTTATTCCTGACCGCATAAGCCTTGCTGTGTTACTTGGCCGCATGACATATGCCGCAGGAACTCAATTCTCCCAGCCGTATGAAGATTTAATCCTAGCCGCATGAGACTTACATTGCTAGCCGTATGAGTTTAACCCAGCCGCATAAGGCCCAACCCTAAACTGAGCCGCATGAGCTTCTGAGTCCGGGCCGCATGACCCGATTTATTCTAACCGCATATGCTCACCATCATCCCCTGGCCGCATAAGCTCCTAACTGAGCCGCATGCACCTCCTTCATCTTCTGGCCGCATAGGCACATGATCAGTCTGGCCGCATAAGCCTTTGCATCTTCAGCCGCATGAAGTCTTCTATATTCCAGCCGCATGGACCCTCTTCTCTGTGAGCCGCATGAGACCTGTCCCCGCCAGCCGCATGAGCTGCGCTTGTTCCGAGCCGCATGGGCTCTTAGTTTCCCCCAACCGCATGGATTTCTTTTCTGGCCGCATAAGCCCAAGCCGCATGACTTTCTATAGCCCTGTGTACTAGTATTTTATTATTTATTGCCCATATTTTGTAACCTTTATTATATATTTTAACGTTCATTTTATATCCTTACGCCTTTTGGCATAAACTTGTTATAATCATGATATGTTAATATTTCTGTTAAATATAGATTGTTACGTGAGATGTACCATGTGTCGTAAATTGAGTTATAGATACCCCGATTGACTGGAATTAAACCCTGAGAGTTGTGGACTCGACCCCACTGAATACTAGTTGACTTTCATGCCTTGTCACCATTGATAATGATTGTGACCTTGATTTATAATTGATCATGCGTTCCTAGTTGGAACTAAGAGACTGGCTAGTCGTCTTTGAATTGAATGAATGAGACACGTTCATATTAATTATGAACTATTGAAATCGACTGGCTAATCCCGAATATTGGCATACAGGCACATGCAGGCTTCAATTCAATTATTATCTATTTATCTTACCAAAGAAGCATGTGTACTTTATGGTCAAGGCATGATTACTCCGTGGTTAGTTTTGATTGTTGTATTACGCTATGTAAGACCTACAACCTGACCGCACTGGTATCATTGTAGAGTTGCGCATATCGTACCCCGTACGAAAGTACTCATTCTGAATGACCATGATCCACGGTATGGTACTTCACTCAACATAGAGACTATTAAGTTAAATAAAATAATGATTGCATGGAGAGAATGGATTCCCGAGTTCTTACATGGCAGCCCTCTTGGGACTAGTAGTGCCCGACAGGCCGGTTGGTCCCCACAGATGCTGCAAATCTGCCACACGGGCAGGAAGCGTATCTGGTTATATTATCTATTGAATATTGTATATTAATGACGGGCGTCCCGTTGGGACTCGTCTAATTCATGAATGGCGCAATTGATTGACTGGGTAAACTAGCCTTGCTTGCACATAGTAAGAACTGAGAAATTCTCATTGCATAAAACCAGTATAACTTGGAACTCACAATAACAAGTCGTAGTAGTTGCCTGGCCATTTAAATCGACTTGTTTGTGTACTGTACCTACTCTGTTACTTAACTGAGATGATCAGAATGTCAGGACATGACGGGCCAACTTCTGTCCTTGTTTGGTTGGGAGGTTAGTTCGAAGTGTCGTGATATTGTGTGAGTCTTAGTAGATAGCAGAGATTTATTATCATATTCTCTTATTACTGGCTTCATTCCTCATACCGTGCTTCCTTATGGTACTTGCTATTAGAGGTCTAACCTCTCTGGTTTTGTATGGCCAGATTTAGAGCCAGTCCCCGAGGGTCCAGCTTACTTCTACCTCCAAGATGGTCAACACTAGAAGGATGATCGCAGGAGGACTCGAGTGGGTTTCTTACTTCCCCGCCCGTTTTGTTATCTACTTTATACTTTGCCGTTTGGCACCGACATGTTAGTCGAATTGTCTTGTACCTATTTTTGCATAATTATAACTAAGTCAGACTGTAGCTGCTAACAATTGTGTATACTTACTACATCATCTGGCTGTATTTTGTAAAGCCAGATATCAAGAACATTTTGACTAAGCGTTTGGGACGCCTTACTGCTTTATCTTATATGTTCTCTATTTTTGTTTCTTGTTTGAATGATTGAGACAATAGATGTGAAGTGACCATAGTGAGACTTTCATGTAGTATGCACCCCCTCGTCTTGTAGACAGCATTGATCGTATTATACGGTATTCATCTACCCGTAATACGTAGCTGGCTGAGTCATTCCCCCGCTCTCCAGTATTTTGGTTCTGGGGTGTGACAAGGTTTTAGTGGTGGCCCATGCAGGTCTGATTTCAGACTTGTGGGGTATTTAATAGGATGTCTCAATCACACATGTTTCCCCTTGATCTCATGATTCGTCAGTTCTCAACTCTAGCTTGACATTCCAGTATCCTTTGACTTCATTGATCCTTCATGTCCGGTCGTTTGATTGTTCTATTGTCCATTTTCTTAGGGGCACCTCGTCCGCACCTGTCAGAGCTGGACAGCAACAACATGGACAACAACATGGACAACCTGACCATGTTGGTCAGCAACAAGAGCCGGTACTAACTCAAGAAGCTACCCAAGAAGAAGTGATAGTGGAAGCAGCAGCTGGATCGCAGTATCCAGATGTTCCACCACCACCAATAGTTCCACCTACCCCTGCGGAGATGGACACACCGGCTCTTCTGGAGATCATGAGAGGGATGATGGCCACTCAGCAGCACCAGATGTTAGCCCAGCAGCGCATGCACGCTCAGTTGTAAGAGCAGAACGTACTACTCAACCAAGGGTTGCAGACAGCTTTGGAAAGAGGGGCAAGGCCGGATTCTGGAGCATCGACCAGATTTTGCAAGTTCAACCCTCGCCGTTTTGGAGGAACGGAGGATGCTATTTCAGCAGATGCATGGCTTAAGGATATTGAGGCTATTTTGACAGCCGCTAAGGTGCCGGCAGAAGAACGTATGGATCAGGTGAAGTTGTTACTTCAGGATCTCGCACGTGATTGGTGGAAATCAGAGGAGGTAGGCATCAGACGTCCTGTGGCTTGGGACAATTTTACAGCAAGATTCAAGACGAAGTACTATGGAGTTGTGGCGTAGTTTGAGCTACAACAGAAGTTTATCAACCTTAAGCAGGCCGGCAAGACGGTAGATGCTTATGCAGCGGAGTTCTGCAGATTGAGTAGGTTTGCCCCAGAGATGGTAGCGACGGAGCGCCAGAGGGCTATGAGGTTTCAGCAAGGTTTTCATCTTGAGCTCTTGCAATTGATAGAGGGGCACAATTACCAGACTTTTGATGAGATATTGACGACAACCCGAAGGCATGAGATCACCATTCAGAGGATCACAGTTAGGACTGGAGGTCAGAAGAGATCCCACAGTCAGATTGAAGGAGGAGGGGGAGCAGCGCCCCGAACGACAGCACCATCCCTTGGCATTCGTATTCACGATGTGGCAATGCGAGGGCCAGCATCACCACCCAGGTAGCAGCAGCAACAGAAGAAGAACCAGCAACCCCCAGCAGGCTGTACTTATTGCGGGAAGATGGGGCACACTAGAGATGTGTGTCGGGCATTGAACGGACTGTGTTTGATATGTGGAAATCCAGACCATCGGGTTACCACATGTCCCTTGAATTCGAGGTCAGGAGGACCAGGGCAACAGTTTCCTGCTCTGCCAGCACCAGGGACAGGGCAGTATCGAGGACCAGCGGTAGCAGTGAGACCATTGGCCCAGCATCCGTTAATGCCACAGGCTCAGATGTTTCGGCAGCAGGGACCGTCGATACAGCAACATCAGCATAGACCACCCCAGCAACATCAAGGCAGGGGCCAGCAGCAGCACCAGGCTAGGCCACAGCATGGAAACCAGCAAGGAGGTCGAGGGCAGGCATTCACGCTGTCCTTGGAGGAGGCATTAGCATCGGGAGATGTTATGGCAGGTAACATTCTCGTTGCCTCATATCCCGCAGTAGCATTGTTTGATTCGGGAGCATCACACTCATTTATATCTGCACAATTTGCGACACGGCTAGGAATGGAGTTCGAGGCATTGCCAGGGAGATTGAATATACTCACTGGCAATGGGCTCGTAGGAGTTAGTAGAGTTATTCTAGCGTGTAGTGTTGTAGTTTGCGGGCATTCCTTACCCGCCCAGTTGATAGAATTTCCTGTTGGAAATTTCGACGTTATCTTAGGCATGGACTGGCTGAAAGACAGTCATGCGATAATAGATTGTCGTAGTGGAAGTGTATCTTTTGATATTCCAGGCATGAAGAGATTCACCTTAGTCAGATCAGAGGCAACTCAACAAGGGCAAGGAGTAATAACGACAATGGAAGAAGTTCAGGTTCCGAAGGTAGTTGAAGAATTTCTAGACGTATTTCCCGAAGAACTTCCCGGTCTGCCACCGGTTAGAGATATTGAGTTCAGTATAGAATTGGCACCTGGGACTAAACCGATATCAGATCGGGTTTACAGAATGGCGGATTCAGAGCAGGCCAAGGTATATCAGCACATAGAGGAATTGAAGGAGAAGAAGTTTATCTAAGCTAGCATATCGCCATGGGCAGCACCAGTGGTACTTGTGGGGAAGAAGGATGGATCATCCAGATTGTGTATCGACTACAGGAAGCTTAACGCGGCAACAGTAAAGAACAAGTACCCACTACCCAGGATCGATGACTTGTTTGACCAATTGAGCAGAGCTAGAGTTTTCTCCAAGATAGATCTTCGTTCGGGGTACCATCAAGTGAGGGTTCGAAAGGAAGACATTCCCAAGACAGCATTCAGGTCGAAGTATGGACATTATGAATTCTTAGTAATGCCGTTTGGTTTGACCAATGCTTCAGCTATATTCATGGATTTGATGAACCGTATCTTTATGCCGTATTTAGATCAATTTATCGTAGTATTTCTCGACGACATTCTTGTGTACTCTGCTAGTGAAGAGGAGCATGAAGACCACCTCAGGAAAGTGTTGTAGGTTCTGAGAGAGAACCAGTTGTATGCCAAGCTCAGCAAGTGTGAGTTTTGGTCGGATCATATTTCATTTTTGGGTCATATCATATCAGGAGCTAGAGTAGCAGTGGATCCCAAGAAGGTAGAAGCAGTAGAGAGTTGGCCAGTACCCAAGACCGTAGCTGATGTACGGAGTTTCTTGGGATTGGCAGGATATTACAGAAGATTTGTGTCAGATTTTGCAAGACTTTCAGCACCCATGACCCGCTTGACACGGAAGGATGTGCCATTTGTCTGGTCGGCAGAATGCCAGTCATCGTTTGAGAATTTGAAGCAAAAGTTGATATCAGCGCCTATTCTTACATTGCCAGTGGGACCCGGAGGTTTTACTGTATATTGTGATGCATCAGGTAAAGGACTTGGATGTGTCCTTATGCAACATGGGAAGGTGATAGCATATGCATCTAGACAGCTTCGAGACCACGAGAAGAATTACCCAACTCATGATTTGGAGTTGGCGGCAATAGTATTTGCTTTGAAGCTATGGAGACATTATTTATATGGTGACCGAGTAGACATGTACACAGACCACAAAAGTCTGAAGTACATCTTTACTCAGAAGGAACTGAACATAAGGCAGAGAAGATGGTTAGAGCTGATCAAGGATTATGATGTGGAGCTTCAGTATCATCCATGTAAGGCTAATGTGGTAGCCGACGCTCTCAGCAGAAGAGACGGCACATTTATGTTGACAACGCAGAAACACATCTTAGAAGACCTTCAGGAGATGGGCATCGAAGTTATACTTCCTAATGATATAGGAATTCTGGCGAGTCTACAAGTTCAATCCGACTTGGTAGGCAGGATCAAGGCAGCTCAGGCACAGGACCCAAGGATTCAGAAGCTTAGGGCAGAATGTGAGCCATGGCTCAGAAAAGAGATACAAATTCATGAAGATGGTACACTTAGGTTTGGATCTCGTCTATGTGTACCTAGTGGAGATATTAGACAGGAAGTTATGACAGAAGCTCACAGTTCCCAGTATTCTATACATCCTGGAGGGACCAAGATGTACCAAGATATCAAGCAGCACTTCTGGTGGAACGGGATGAAGAGGGAGATAGCTAGGTTTGTTTCCCGTTGCTTGATATTGTAGAAGTATGGAATTTCATAACCAGAAAGCCCATGCGCCAGACACTACATGCGCCAGGACTCGCACAGAACACTTCACAGCAAAGTCAATAACCATGGACATTTGAAGAAGGACTTTTTATTTATATATAAAAGTCTATTACATGTCTAGAAAAGGTTGTACAAAGGAGAATTTCTACAAAGGAAAGATCCTAAGTCTACAGCCAGCGGCCACCATGCGCCTCCAGTTAGGCGCAGCAGTCATCATGCGCTGCCAGTCACCATGCGCTGTCAGTCAGGCGCAGCAGACATCATGTACCTCCAACCAGGCGCATCCCACCATATCTTCAGCAGCTCAGTCATGTGCATCCAGCTCAGTTGTGTGCATCCCTTCAGCAGCCCAGCTATGTGCATCCCTTCAGCCAAATTCTTCCAGCCAGGCTCACCTGGCCGAGCAGAGCCCAGTTATGTGCCGCTCTTCTAGCCAGGCTCACCTGATAAGTGCTTCGCCAAGCAAAGCATTTAACCCTCTGGCTGGAACCAAGGAAGAGAAGAGCACCGCAAATGCTGTGGCCAGGGGAGGCTTCGAAAGAGCCTCCAAAGCCGAAGGAAGACCGTGATCGAAACTGCGGCTAAAGCCTAGCACCGCCATTCCGATCTACGGCTCTTCCGGAATAACGGAGACGAGGCCCGAGCATCCCTATCTTTGGATGCAACAGGCACCTTCCGCCTGCCTCGGAAGCCCTCGACTCCGTCTTTTGGATGTAACAGTCACCTTCAAGTGCATCGAAGACAACATAGCGTCTCATCTTCACCCTCGGGAGCACTTCGTCAACAGAATGCACCCGCATGATCAAGTTCATATTGGAAGTACGTGAGGGAATGAGAAGCAAATCTTCTCTCCATGCCACTACTTATAGGCCGGGCAGATCAAACCCACGCGCCAAGTGGATGGCCCTCCGAATTCCGTGCAATGAATTTACATTAAATGGATGAACCAGACGCTTCGAATTCAGCCAAACGGCTATTTATAGCACTCGAAGAGCGAGACAGCCGCATCATTAAAAGACATGTCCGATGCGCCAGCCAGACAGCGCATCACACGGACGCGCCCTTCGGCATCAGGCGCATCACACAGATGCGCCCTACAGTACTCGACGCATTACAGAGGGTGCGCCCTAACACATCCCCATACCGAGTGGAACGCCAACCGACGCGCCCACTCAGCTGTCCATCGGACGTCACCAACATTAAATGCTGAACTGACAGAGTTGGCAGTACGTCTCCCAAAGTCTGAACAGTTGACAGCTTTTTCAGAAAACGAAGCGTCGACAACGTCAGCATCATCATGACTTTATTTCGACGGCTACTGCCACGTGGCCACTCCACCATCAGCATGCGCCTCTACGACCATGCGTCCAAATCAGCATGCGCCTCAAAAGCCATGCGCCTCAGACTGCTCTCTGATCCCGAAAGACAGAAGGAAAGTCGCCTGCATGTGCCTCAAAAGCCATGCGCCCCAAATGGTTTGTAACTCCTAAAGGTTATGAGCCGCAGCCTCCTCCTGCGCCCAATCCAAGGCGCAGCTCACCAGATCACTTCTCTCCACCAAATCCGAGATCTTCGAACCATGAGTTGACGACACGTATCTTTTGACTCAACTCATCCAAGATTTCAACAACGGAAAGATCTTCTCTCTGCTACGTACCGGCTCACAACAGCAGTATGAAGAGTTCTCCCCCTCGATCAGGGCGCAGCATCCGTGCGCCTCCATCAGCGACCTCCATGTGGCATCCCCACACCGGCGCATCCTGCATGCGCGCATGAGCAGCCAGCCTGCAAAATTATAAATGGAAGGATCATCTCCTTCACACACACACGGAGAGACTCAGAACAGAAGACTCACAACACAAAGAGAATCATCGAGAGGTAGTTCTAGATACTCAACGTCTTCCTCCTCTCAGCAAGCTCCAGCACCCAGAGCAATCAACACCTTCAGAGAACCGATAACCGTCGTCAGCCGGTCAACGGAGTCAACGCATTACCACTCGCTCCATTGGCACTAAGGACCCAGCTTAAACAAAAGTGTACTCCTAGGACTACATCTAAGTCCTATATTGTATCACTGTTCTGTTTGTATTAAGATTTCAATCAAACAATTTTAATGGCAAACAAGCTGGCGACTCTGCTGGGGACTTCTTTCTCCTCTACCGAGAAGGTTGTGTCACAAGCCGACGACGTGAAGGTGGGCTCCTCCCACAAGACGCTGGTAGTGCGCCTCAATCAACAGGCGTACGAGGAGTTCATTTCTGAAGGAAGTGCGAGTCCTTCGAAGCGGCTGTCGAAGCCGAAGAAGACCCGCGCAGTCTGGGTGCGCAAAGTCGACGCCTCGGGCACCACCGTTGAAGGAGATGCGCCCGTCCAGCCTTCCCTTCCTGCTGACGTCCTCAGCAGTCAAGGTGCGCCCGCTGATGCAGCGCATCTCTCGGGGAAGCGTGCGGCTGACCACGTTCCCCAGCCATCTTCCTCTCAGGCGAGGAAGATACGTCGACGGAGCAGGGGCGCAGCCAATGCCCCGTGCATCACTTCTGATGCACCACAAAGAGCCTCTGTCTTTGACAGACTCACTCGCTGTAATGGCGAGGAGAATTTGGATGCTGAGTACTATGCGCCCCAGCGGGCTGGTACGAAGAAATCCAAGGCGGCACGGGCCATGCGCCACAAACGTGCTATGCCAGCAGCCGGCCAGAGACACGCGCTTACGATCACGCGCGCTGCCGATGGCAAGCTGTACAAGGTTGACTCAAGTGCTTCTGCACCAACAACGAGTCGACCTTCAAAGTCCTCATCTCGCTTGGGCGCATTCACTGCGTGCACAACCAAGCCGAGAGAGGCAAACTCAGTGGTCTTGAACTCCCGCGCCTCCTCTGGTTGTGCGTTTGAGGTCCGTTCAAGTCACTTCAAATGCTGTGGTTCCTCCACTACTGATCGTGATGCCTGCTTGGTATTAGATCAAGGGGCGCAGCACTCACCCAACCACCCCGGCGCTTGGCCCTGCCATGCGCCTGAGAGGGGTGTAAGGGTAGCACTCTCCTCTAACGACCTGCGCAACGTGATCACTCACAAGCGCCGGTCAGGAGAGTTGACCAACAAGCACGATGCGCCTCTCATGGGGCACACTTGTGCAGTGGTCACCATCAACTGCTGTTGTAAGACGACAGTACCACCAAAGCAGTCGGTCTTCCAACGGCTACAATCATCGACACCCCTCCGACATCGCCTTGGGACGAAGGTGTCAGCAGAAGAGGAGCTAAAGGTTGCTTCATGTAACGTGATCTCCAACTCCTCATCTGTCCGGAAGACGACTGCCAATTCCTCATCTTCATCCAAAAGCCAGCCGAGGAAAACCAAGGCAGCTGTCTCGACCTCTGGAGTGTTCGAAGGCACTCGGTCGAGGAAGAAGTTCTTGGAGGAAGCTGGGGGTAGCCAGACCCTTGTCGAGCCTCCTTCCGAAGACGAAGATGTCCAAAGCACAGTTGCGGCGGATCTTCATCAAGGCGAAGATGGCCTCCCTGAAGCCCCTCAAAATGATGATGTCCTCCAGGACACCGCCGGGGGTAGTGCTGGAAACGAAGAGGCCCTTCGAGACAGAGCTGAGGGCAGTCAGGCCCTTGCAGATGCACCTGTCGAAGACGAACTCCAGAATGTGGCTGGGGGTGGCCAAACACCAGGAGAAGTGACTCTCCCACATGAGAGCGAGGCTGAGAGCGAAGCCTCAACTGATCCATCCACTTCCGGCCGTGTCATGACAGTATACATGACCGGGGGTGATCTTGAGACTGATGCGCCGCCACAGGACATTGTCCAGCGCATAGACTCGCTAGAGGGAGGACTCAAAACCCTCTCTGCCTCAATGCAAGCACTGACTCAAGCAGTGTTTGAGATGCGGTCGGCCTTGATCAGGACACCTTCAAATGGTCCCGACCCAGGAGCCAATGGAGAGTCGAGTGTGCCCCTCCAACGGACACCCTCAGACACAGAAGCACCCCGGACGTCGGAGCCCTCAAACGCTCCACTCCAGGTGGTACCTCCTTCCCCGACTCCTAGCTCCACGGAGGACGTGGTCGAAATGATCAAAGATCTGCGGGAGCGCTTCGAGTCCAAGAACAGGCAAGAGGAGCGCCAGAAGATGGGCATTCCCCAGCCTTATCCCCTTGAGTGGAACAAGGTGGTTTATCCCCCAAAGTATAAACCACAAACACTCACGCCCTATGACGGGAAGGACTCTCCACGACGGTACCTGACGTACTTCCAGTCGCAGACAGGGCATCTTCCGAAGGAGGACGCGCTCCTCACCAGCATCTTTGTTGGGGCCCTGAAAGGGGTGGCGTATGACTGGTACTGCAGCCTCCCCGATAATTCCATATCGTCCTTCGATGACCTGACACGCCTCTTCCTCGACCGCTTCTACGACGGTGGGAAGGACATGACGATGGCGTCTCTCATTGAGATACGCCAGAAGGATAAGGAAACGGTTCGGGCATTCATCGAACGCTTCCGTCAGGCCTGCTTCAGGCTACCTCCAGGCATGCCAGAGCATGCGCTTCTCTCCGCTTGCAGTATGAACATGCTGCCTGCAGTAAAGCTCTGGCTTAACTCTACTCCCCCTCCCGACTGGAGCTCCCTAATCATCGAAGCTGAAGCTGCAGAGAAGAAGGCGGCCAATGCACGTCTTCTGGGTGTTAGCTTCCCCGCCTTTGACGATAAGGGGAAAAAGTCCGCAATCAACAACTCCGGACGAGAAACAAAGGGGAAACAGGCATTGACTGTTAATGCCTCGAAGGGCGCACCTGCGCCTACTCAAAAGCCTCCACTGACACCGAGACCCAAGGAGGTTTATTCATTCAATGATGACGACACCCTGCAACTCTTTGAGATACTGAAGCAGGGTGACAAGATCAAGCTTCCGGACCCGAAGCGGCCCGATGAAGTCGGGAAAGTGGACAACCCGAGGTACTGTCACTACCATCGGTTTGTCGAACACCCGACCAAGGACTGCTACGTCCTCAAAAATTACATCCAGCACATGATCAATGCGGATGTAATCTCCGTCGACTACGAAGAGAAGACGGTGTCAGCTAATGTGGTGTCACTTCAGTTCGGCACCTTGCCGCCGACTACCACACAAGATGGCGTCGTCCCCATCCCTAAGGCGACAATGGAGGTGGTGAACTTGCCACCCACCCGTGACAATGTGAGTGGACTTGTCCCACTCACCACATCTCGAGGAGAGGTCCTCTGGGTTCACCCCGACCTCGTCTCTGAGGTAACTCAACCGGAGGTACGCCCTACCTCCAAAGCGAAAGGCAGGAAGATCAAGTCTTGCCGTACGGTCTCTTCTTCAACGGAAGAGGCGCTTCCTGTGCAGACGCATGCACAACAGAACTCCCAGCCCGGTGAAGCTGCCGCCGAAGTGGTGCCTCCTGGCACCATCCCTGAGGAGGGTCCATCCAAGCCCTCAGCAGCCAATAAACAAAAGCAAGTGGAGGCCCGTTTCGACAGACCTCTGCGCAAAGAAAATGCTTCGGGGCTAGCCAAGCCCCACAATTTTGACATTCTGGCACAACTGGCCAGTACTCCTGCACGCTTGTCTTTGTTCGAGCTCCTGCGTCTCTCCAAGGACTCCCGAGAAGCTCTCTGCGAAGCTCTGAAGGATGCCGAATCATTTCTCAGTCAAATCAAGCAGCCTGAAGACCTCCCAACTACTTGTGCACACTGTCATTGTGCGGATGAAGTTATCCCAAACATAACTTTCACCCAACAAGACATGCTGCTCAAGCATCACCGACATAACCGACCGTTGTATTACACAGGGTACATCGGTTCGGTAAAGGTGAGCAGGATTCAGATCGATCCGGGGTCTTCCCTAAGCATCATTCCAAAGGCGCTGCTATCAAAGCTGGGGATCCCGATGTACCGGCTGGCACCCTCCAATACGACCATCAGTGGCTTCAACGCTAGCAAGAGCGAGCCACTGGGCAAGATCCGGCTGAAGTGTCACATCGGCAGCCTCAAAACTGAGGTAACTTGTTATGTGGTGGATGCCGAGGTCAACTACAACATCTTACTCGGACGACCATGGTTACATGAGTACATGGTGGTGCCCTCCACGCTCCACCAATGCATGAAATATGTATCCACCAACGGCGTCATCCGGACGAAATTTGCAGATATCGATCCCTTCAAAGGGATTGAGGCCTACTTCACCGATTCCGACTTGTACAAGCCACTTGACGAGGAGGAAGCCAACGACGCCGATGATAAAGCAGAGACGGCAACAGAGCCGGACTTGGAGCCCGAAATGACTCCCGACGCCCCCTTGAAGATCCGATTGAAGGGCAAGCCTCCCCAGAAGGCGCCTTCAATGAGCATCAAGCTATCAGGGAAAGCACCGACTCACGAAGCTCCCCTGAAGATATGCCTCAAGGGAAAGCCACCTCAAACAGCGGCTCCCTGGTGGTAAAATTACAAGGGAAGGCGCCACTCATCGGAGGCGCAACCGAGACACCTCTCAAGGTGCGTCTTAAAGGCAAGCCGCCGCAGTCATCCAAGATGCCAGAGAGGGCTCACATAACCCTCTCAGACCCCAAAGTCAGAGCGGTGGAGGACTCTCCTGATCCGGCCCCAGTGCTTACAGATGAGGAGCTTGGCGAATATATCTCTGCTGATGTAGACGCACCCTCCTTAGACAATGTAATTCCAAGGGATAAAATCTCACACTTTATCAATAATAGAGTGTCTTTCAATTATTCTTGTCTTCCACACTGGAATGCCATGTATACATTAGACAACGCTCTACGGTCGTTGCAAACACAAATAACGACCGTCCACCATAATCGAGTGGCTCCGTCTCAAGGAGTCTTCATAATCCCCCTACGAAGCCGAGACGAAGGCACCATCATCTCGGGCAAAGTCGAGCGTCATCAGGACCTCCCGTCAATCGAGCCCGAACCTGATACCGGCAGAGTACAAGTCTATCGGTACACGGATACGGCTAAGCACATCATCCAAAAGATGGGCTACGACCTGAAAAGCAACAAAGGCTTAAACTACGGCAAGGGTCGGCATCTCCCTGTCCGGCTTTCGATGCCCAATGGAAAGCCACAGGATTACTATAATCGGACTCGACGGGGGTTAGGCTATGTCACGCCGCCATCAACTCCAGAGAGTTCAGACGCAGAAGACATAGAACATTCCCACTCGTCTGAAGCATCGACGTGGGATTCCGATACCAGTATCGGATCAGTCTTCAGGAAAGTGCTGTCAGTTAACATGACATCGGCGCAACCTCAGAAAGATGAAGGCGAAGACCAACCGCCGGAACCCTTCGAAGAGGAACCCTGGGATCAACGCCTAGGAGAACAATGGGAGTCTCGTTTTGAGTTACGAGAACCTCCCACCGAAGACGAAGTCGAGCAGATCGACCTCGGGGATGGGTCTTCTTCTAAACCCATCTTTATCAGCAAAAGCTTGGAAGGAGAAGACCGAGAATCTTTAGTCCAACTGGCTAAAGAATATATTAACGTCTTCGCCTGGAGCTACGAAGACATGCCGGGTCTCGATCCACAGATCGTGATGCATAGGTTGAACATCTTACCAGATGCCAAACCTACCAAACAACAACAGCGACGCTTCCGCCCGGACATCATGAATGCCATCGATCAGGAGGTGGACAAGCTCTTGACCAGTGGCTTCATCCGTGAGGAACAACACCCGGACTGGGTAGCCAACGTCGTCCCTGTCACCAAGAAGAACGGGAAGATACGAGTCTGTATCGACTTCAGGGATCTCAACTCTGCTTGCCCGAAGGATGAATTCCCGCTCCCAATCACCGATGTAATGATCGACAACACATGTGGCTTTGAACGCATGTCCTTCATGGACGGGTATTCAGGCTACAATCAAATCAAGATGTTCCCCGATGACGTAAAACACACGTCATTCAGGACTCCGAAAGGTGTTTTCTGCTACACAGTAATGCCCTTCGGCTTGAAGAATGTCGGTGCAACATACCAACGAGCGATGAGTACCATCTTCTGTCAACATCTTCGCAAGACAGTTGAGTGCTATATTGACGACATCGCAGTCAAGAGCCGCCTCAAAAGAGATCACCTACAGGACCTGAGGACGATCTTTGATCTCATGCGGGCACATCAACTCAAAATGAACTCCGCTAAATCCTTCCTGGGGTTTCTAGCGGCAAATTCTTGGGCTTTGTCATCACGGCAAAAGGCATTCATGTCGATCCCGAGAAGACTAAAGCCATCCTCAACATGGACCCTCCGAAGAACCTTCGAGAACTTTGGGGCTTACAGGGACGTCTGGCATACATCCGGAGGTTCATAGCAAACCTCTCCGGTAAATGTCAACCCTTTACTCAGCTCATGAAGAAGGGAGTCTCTTACGTCTGGACAGAGGAGTGCCAAAAGGCTTTCGACGACATCAAGGCTTACTTGACAAGCCCGCCAGTCCTAGTGGCACCTGTCGCCGGCAAACCATTCCTCCTCTACGTCCGTGCCATGGATCATTCCCTCGGCGCTTTATTGGCTCAAAACAGCGATGCAGGCTACGAGCAAGCAATCTACTACCTCAGTCGAACACTCATCGGGGCCGAACACCGATACAACCCCGTTTGAAAATGAGTGCTTGGCTTTGGTGTTTGCCATTCAGAAGACTCGTCATTACGTCTCGGACCAGACAATTCACGTCATCTCCCGAGTCAATCCACTCAGAGTTCTCATGACGAAGCCAGGGTCATTAAACTCCCGGCTGGCTACATGGGCGATCCTACTAACGCCATACAACATGGTGTTTGTCCCGCAGAAGGCGGTCAAGGGTCAGGCTCTGGCTGACTTTTTAGCTGCACACCCCATCCCAGAATCTTCAAAACTCTATGAAGACATCCCAGATGAAGTCCAAGAATCAAACGTCACTGAAGGAAGCCCCGTTTGGAGGATGTTCTTCGATGGCGCTTCAAGAACGGGCCCCAACGGCCAAATCATCGCATGAGTGGGGGTAGTCTTGGTCTCCCCCGATCAGCTGGTCATCCAGCGCGCATACTCTCTTTCGAAGCCGTGCTCCAACAATGTTGCTGAGTACAACGCACTCGTCATGGGGCTCCAGCTAGCACAACAGCTGGGGGTGGATCATCTGGAAGCCTACGGCGACTCGAAACTCGTCGTAAACCAGATTCGGGGGCAATACGAGGTTCGCCATGAAGATTGATCCTTACCATGAAGGTTGCATTGAACATCATTTCAACCTTCACTGGGTTCTTCATCGAACATGTATCCCGTCTACAAAACTTGGAGGCTGACGCTCTGGCTGGCCTCGCAGCCTCATTGGCCGCGCCCCTTGGGACTACACTATGTCACGGTAACTGGGGACGAGACTTGATTGTCCCAGAAATAACCTAGTTTGCAAATGGCTCACGCCGTGCCGACAAACTCGATGTTAATGTCCGAGACTGGAGATTCCGTTCATCGATTCGCCGTCTACGGATCCTTCCGGAAGATCGAAGGAAGCCGTCTCAGTCAGGAGACGCTCTCTTCGATTCTACTACGATACAGCACTAAAACGCTGTGTACCGACGCCCTGACGGGCTTCTCCTTCGATGCCTGTCGAAGAAGAAGCGGCCGAAGCTCTTCGAGAAGCTCACGACGGAACTTACGGAGCTCACCAACCAGGTCCTAAGTTGCAAGATCGACTGCGACGATGGGCTACTACTGGCCAACCATGGCCGCCGATACAGTAGAATAGGCGAGAAGTGCCATGAGATGCCAACTTCATGCAGACTTCATACATACACCGTCTGAACCTCTACATCCTACAGTCGCCTCCCTGGCCATTCGAAGCCTGGGGCATGGACATTGTAGGACCAATCACCCCTCCTTCATCAAGAGGACATCGTTCATCCTGGCCATCACCGATTACTTCTCTAAATGGGCGGAGCAGTCCCACTAGCGGAAGTAAAAAGCTCCAGGGTGGTCGCTTTATCAAACACATGTCATTTACCGTTCGGAGTACCCAGGCGAATCATTCATGACATGGTCCCCAATCATCAGCCCATTTTCAGCAGGTTCTGTGACAAAAATCGCATTCAAAACGTGGCCTCAACCGCCTACAATCCGGCAGCAAACGGATTAGCTGAGGCATTCAACAAGACTATCGGTAGGCTGCTCAAAAGGTCGTGTCATCAACAAACGAGACTGGGACGAAAAGCTTGGCGAATGCCTTTGGGCCTACGCACAACGGTACGGACCCCAACAGGCACACTCCATTCTTCCTGGTCTACGGGAGCGAGCAGTAGCCTCTCGAGATACAGATACCTCGCTCGCATGGCAATCACAAACGATCTCACAGAAGAAGACAATCAACGTCGTCGTTGCGGGAACTGGAGGCACTTGACGAAAAGCGTCCTAGCTCAACAACGCATCGAACTTTACCAAGCCCGTATACCAGGCTTTCAACAAGAAGGTCAAGCAAAGAACTTTCCAAGTTGGCGACCTGGTTTTAGCAGTCAGAAGGCCATGGTGTTAACTCACAAGATACCAGGGAAGTTCGAGCCCAAATGGGAAGGACCATTCATCATTGAGACGGTATACTCAAACGGTGCTTACCGCCTCGCCAAACCCAATGGGGACTTATTCATGATGCCCATCAACGGCAAGTTCTAAAGAGTACTATTCTTGACATCCTCCAAGACATATATTCCCCAAACAAACTCTTTTCACAAAATCAACGCTTCCGGAACCAGCTGTTCCGTGGCATCTTCCGTAGAACAGATAACCACGTCCACATTACTCTGAGTTGTCTCTTACACTACAAAGCGGAACTACATTTCGTGAGCTTACGCTATCCTTCATGTTTACCACGTCCATTACCTGAGTAAACATCCCGTACAAACAACTCCTGTGTTGTCGTACATTGTATCACAGAACTTCCATGTCCACATTACCTCTGAGTTGTTCAGCGTACCCCCAGGTCATTCCTACCATGTCCATAAATACCTCTGAGTAGGAAGATTCTATCATTTGAACTAATGATTGCCACATCCACATTACTCTGAGCAAACATGTTGGTTCCTTCAAACTTATCTGTACCTAAAAACCAAGGTGCGCAGAAGATAATAGGTCCACAATCATCAAGTTCATGAGATCAAAAATGAACACATCACAAAAAAAAAAAA
>JANAVB010003399.1:5126666-5629860 GCA_029216955.1 Iris pallida | reverse complement strand
ATCCGGCATTATAGTAATGCCAAGCTCGTGCACCATCCAACAAACTTCCAACATACCCCAGGGTATTACTGGGGTTATCCAACATCATCTGAGCATAACCAAATTGCCGCACAAAGCGGCTCGGCAAGTATGGTTCCAGGTAGCATTGATTCCTGTTCCAGTACACCAGATGGGACGGCCGGATACTTTGCAACCAGCAGAATCCCCATTGAGGCAGAGTGGTGGTACCTTCGCCCAGGTCCCTTAAATCCTCGTTGGCCTCAAAACCCAAATAGATGGGACCAATTTTGGTGATCTTCCAACCCTGAAGACGGGATAAAACCTTTCTACAAACCGGGACACCAGTATACGACCAGCTCCTCCGATGGAAACGACGAAGGAATGCATCTCCAGCCTTATAATCTCCTTACGAGCCTGGGCTCATCACACTGGGATGATGCAGAATCAGCCATCCCATCAAATAGTGAAACGACAATTCGGCACGCGGAAAGTTATTTTTTCTGCCTCTATCATGAATCACATTTCCAGCAAACTCTCGCAAACCTCGCTGCAGGTTACATACCATTGCGGGAAGGAGAGCCAAGCGCCGGCCGAAGACCAATTTTACGGCTGGCTGGATTAAGTTTCGAGTCACCCTCTCGACGGCACCGGATCCACCTGGGAACACGTAATCCCGGAGCCATATCATCAGATAGGCGACCAAAACTGCCTTGGATGACATTGGATAAGCAAGGTGCCAGAAGCAGCTGTAGGAGCGTGCATCTGACTGCTGGTCTTCATTTCCTCGGGGATTCTTCTCCCCTAACGTGCTCATTTCGGACAGCACCTCGCTACGAGAGAGCGCCGACGGAGTAGAAAACTTCGAAGAATCCTCTTTGTCTTGTCTAAAGACATAATCTCTCCAAGCGGTTACATGGGGCTGCGACCCGCTTTTATTCCTTCTCTGCACATAGTAATGATGACTCGCCACTTCCTTGAAGACGGCCGTCATCTCATCAGCCCTGTCCCCCAGGACCTGAAGTTCCTCATTGGTTGGAAAGTACTCTTCATAGGGCTCCGACCCCCAAGGGAGTTTAGACACCTCATATATCTCATGAAGTGCGAGCCCTAATTCCCCTACCGGAGTAAAGAAGGTCCCGGTATGGATATCAAACATCTCCAGGAGTGCGAGGAACATGTGCCTATTAAGGTCAACACCCGCCTGGGTAGCACGGATCGCGGCAGTCAACCCGATCTCTCGGAGCTCAGTCCGAAATCGCGACAAGATCCAGAGCGTCAGTTTATCCTATTTGGAGACGTAATGGCACCAACCCTCCACCCGAAACTCTCTTGTCGGGTAGGAACGTTCCATCAAAAACATACGATGTGTAAAAGTCGAAGCACTATAAGCAAACGTATCAATGGGTACATCACTGTAGAGGCTCCCAGGATGTAAAGTCCGCCAAGTGTAAGAAGACCCAGACCGTACAACGGTCAAAGCATCCCTTTGGTCAGAAGTAGAATCAATTTGGATGACACCAGTCACCGCTCCCCCCTGAGAAGGGGTAAGCTCCCAAGACATCCTCCTCTGGGAAACAAGGCGACAGAAGGACGTCAAAGGCCACTGACGTTCAAGTTGCTTAACAGTCATATGCACTCCATTCGCAGTAAAGAACCAGTCCTCCTTGACCTTCAGCACTGACGAGTCAGTAGAAGTGAGACGGTCTCCAAACAGGAACTCAGGCTTCAGGAAGGTCACTTTATCAGATGTGGAAGATTTAATGACTCCACTCTCCATCATCCGTTTGAGGAACCAATGCTGCTGTTCACGGATTAGGGTCATTCTCTCAGGAGGCTGATCCAGCATAAGAGCATCTTGAGCAGGGTTTATCACTTCCTCGTTATGCTCTACTCCCATTTGGTTGAAGGCAGCCTCCAAGAGAACTTCACTCAAAAGCGGGATTACCATCGACACTAGCAAAAGATCAGAAAAAGTCAGAAGAGGACACACAATGTGTCTAAAGGAGAAAACTGCGGCGCATCATCAGGGTTTGAACCCATACGCGTCAGCAGTATAGCCTCGGCGCATCTTTAGGGTTTGAACCCATGCGCGTCAGCAGTATAGCCTCGGCGCATCTTCAGGGTTTGAACCCATGCTTGTCAGCAGTATAGCCTCGGCACATCTTCAGGGTTTGAACCCATGCACGTCAGCAGTATAGCCTCGGCGCATCACCAGGGTTTAAACCCATGCGCGTCGGCGGGCAAAGACCGCAGCACATCATTAAAGACTCAAGGCCTATGTGCGTTGGCGTACGGACAATGAGACTTACCAACTACCTCCGGCCGAACTTCGACAGGCCGACGGGGAACGACAGCCGCCGCAACTTCCACAGACTACTTCGCTTTCTCCTTCCCCTTGCCGGCAGCACCGCGAGGAGTCTTGGGAGCCATTCTCTCGAGGAAGGAGAAGTTAGGGTTTTGAAGAAGAAACTCTAAAGAAGCAGAGGCACAGAGAAGAAGAACCCTTTCTCTCTCCAACTCTTACCTATTTATAGGGCTTGGTCGCACGCGTGAACAGATGACGTATGATCTCAGCCGTCGCCTCGGGTTCTGCAAGGATAGCAGCAAATAAAACCAAAAGATCATCATTAATCTTTTCGATTACCGAGGCACCATCATCATTAACTGAGAAGAGCATGCGCCCGAACAGGCATGCGCCCAGAAATCATACGCCCTGACCTCCATGCTTCTTATTCAAAGTATTCTAAAACTTATTCAAAAGTTTTGAAAAATTTGAAGGGGGTCTTGTAGAAGCATGGAATTTCATAACCAGAAAGCCCATGCGCCAGACACTACATGCGCCAGGACTCGCACAGAACACTTCACAGCAAAGTCAATAACCATGGACATTTAAAGAAGGACTTTTTATTTATATATAAAAGTCTATTACATGTCTAGAAAAGGTTGTACAAAGGAGAATTTCTACAAAGGAAAGATCCTAAGTCTACAGCCAGCGGCCACCATGCGCCTCCAGTTAGGTGCAGCAGTCATCATGCGCTGCCAGTCACCATGCGCTGTCAGTCAGGCGCAGCAGACATCATGCGCCTCCAACCAGGCGCATCCCACCATATCTTCAGCAGCTCAGTCATGTGCATCCAGCTCAGTTGTGTGCATCCCTTCAGCAGCCCAGCTATGTGCATCCCTTCAGCCAAATTCTTCCAGCCAGGCTCACTTGGCCGAGCAGAGCCCAGTTATGTGCCGCTCTTCCAGCCAGGCTCACCTGATAAGTGCTTCGCCAAGCAAAGCATTTAATCCTCTGGCTGGAACCAAGGAAGAGAAGAGCACCGCAAATGCTGTGGCCAGGGGAGGCTTCGAAAGAGCCTCCAAAGCCGAAGGAAGACCGTGATCGAAACTGCGACTAAAGCCTAGCACCGCCATTCCGATCTACGGCTCTTCCGAAATAACGGAGACGAGGCCCGAGCATCCCTATCTTTGGATGCAACAGGCACCTTCCGCCTTCCTCGGAAGCCCTCGACTCCGTCTTTTAGATGTAACAGTCACCTTCAAGTGCATCGAAGACAACACAGCATCTCATCTTCACCCTCGGGAGCACTTCGTCAACAGAATGCACCCGCATGATCAAGTTCATATTGGAAGTACGTGAGGGAATGAGAAGCAAATCTTCTCTCCATGCCACTACTTATAGGTCGGGCAGATCAAACCCACGCGCCAAGTGGATGGCCCTCCGAATTCCGTGTAATGAATTTACATTAAATGGATGAACCGGACGCTTCGAATTCAGCCAAACGGCTATTTATAGCACTCGAAGAGCGAGACAGCCGCATCATTAAAAGACATGTCCGATGCGCCAGCCAGACAGCGCATCACACGGACGCGCCCTTCGGCATCAGGCGCACCCTACAGTACTCGGCGCATTACAGAGGGTGCGCCCTAACACATCCCCATACCGAGTAGAACGCCAACCGACGCGCCCACTCAGCTGTCCATCGGACGTCACCAACATTAAATGCTGAACTGACAGAGTTGGCAGCACATCTCCCAAAGTCTGAACAGTTGACAGCTTTTTCAGAAAACGAAGCGTCGACATCGTCAGCATCATCATGACTTTATTTTGATGGCTTCTGCCACGTGGCCACTCCACCATCAGCATGCGCCTCTACGGCCATGCGTCCAAATCAGCATGCGCCTCAAAAGCCATGCGCCTCAGACTGCTCTCTGATCCCGAAAGACAGAAGGAAAGTCGCCTGCATGCGCCTCAAAAGCCATGCACCCCAAATAGTTTGTAGCTCCTAAAGGTTATGAGCCGCAGCCTCCTCCTGCGCCCAATCCAAGGCGCAGCTCACCAGATCACTTCTCTCCACCAAATCCGAGATCTTCGAACCATGAGTTGACGACACGTATCTTTTGACTCAACTCATCCAAGATTTCAGCAACGGAAAGATCTTCTCTCTGCTACGTACCGGCTCACAACAGCAGTATGAAGAGTTCTTCCCCTCGATCAGGGCACAGCATCCGTGCGCCTCCATCAGCGACCTCCACGTGGCATCCCCACACCGGCGCATCCTGCATGCACGCATGAGCAGCCAGCCTGCAAAACTATAAATAGAAGGATCATCTCCTTCACACACACACGGAGAGACTCAGAACAGAAGACTCACAACACAGAGAGAATCACCGAGAGGCAGTTCTAGACACTCAACGTCTTCCTCCTCTCAGCAAGCTCCAGCACCCAGAGCAATCAACACCTTCAGAGAACCGATAACCGTCGTCAGCCGGTCAACGGAGTCAACGCATTACCACTCGCTCCATTGGCACTAAGGACCCAGCTTAAACAAAAGTGTACTCCTAGGACTACATCTAAGTCCTATATTGTATCACTGTTCTGTTTGTATTAAGATTTCAATCAAACAATTTTAATGGCAAACAGATATGTCAGCAAGTAAAGGCAGAACAGCAGAGGCCAGCTGGATTATTACAACCGCTTTCTATCCCGGAATGGAAGTGGGAACACATCACAATGGACTTTATGACCGGTTTACCGAGATCACCAAGTGGTAAAGATGCTATTTGGGTGATAGTAGATCGGCTTACAAAGGTAGCACATTTTCTTCCTTTCAGAGTAGGGCAATCTACAGAAAAGTTGGCAGAGTTGTATATGCAACAGATAGTCAGGCAGCATGGAGTCCCTGTCAGTATTGTGTCAGACCGAGATACCCGCTTTACATCATATTTTTGGAAGAGCTTGCATTATTGTCTGGGTACCAAGTTAAGATTTAGCACGGCTTACCATCCGCAGACGGACGGGCAATCAGAAAGGACAATTCAGACTTTGGAAGACATGTTACGAGCTTGCACCCTAAATTTTGGAGGATCTTGGGAAAGCTACCTGCACTTAGTTGAGTTTTCATACAACAACAGTTATCAAGCCAGTATCCAGATGGCGCCATTTAAAGCACTATATGGTAAGAAGTGTAGGTCACTACTAGCATGGGATGATATCGGAGAGAGGAAGATGCTAGGCCCAGAAATGATTATCCAGACGGTTGAAGTAATTAAGGGAATTAGAGAGCGACTTCGTGTTGCGCAGGATCGACATCGTTATTGGGCGGACCAGCATCGTAGGCCGCTAGAGTTTTCTGTTGGAGACCACGTATTCTTACGGATCTCATCTACCCGTGGGGTCATTAGATTTGGCGTTCGCAGGAAGTTGAGTCCGCGATACGTAGGACCATTCGTTATCCTTGATAGGGTGGGCGATGTTGCTTATCGTTTATTCCTTCCACCTTCGTTACGAGAGGTACATGACGTGTTTCATATATCTCAGTTGCGAAGGTATGTATCGGACCCAAGCCATATCCTCGATCATTCAGAACTGGTTGTTGGTACCAACCTGTCTTACGAGGAGCAGCCTGTGTCCATCTTGGACCGAAGAGAGAAGATACTCAAGAACCGAACAATTAGTCTTGTCCGGGTTGCTTGGGGTCATCACTCCTTAGGAGAGTCAACGTGGGAACGTGAGGATGATATCCGATCACGGTATCCACACCTGTTTGACTCACAAGATATATTTTTCTGTGTACCTTGATTGTCTTGATTCCTCATGCTTATCACCCTTTGGGTAGAATTGCTTGATATCGTAGATTGTTAAATATAGATATGTTACTTGCTATGGACATTGTAAAATGATTGCTTGATTGAATTGCTTGTACTTAGATTAGTTTAACCCCGATGTTTCTATCCTGCTTGGATTTGAAATTTCGAGGACGGAATTTTTTCTAAGGAGGGTAGAGATGTCACTCCCCGTTCCCAGAATACGTATTTTATACATGAACTACTCAAATGAATTTATTTAATATTTATCATATATTATCATGTATTTAAATTCCTTTAAATTCATGCTAATTAATTATCTGTATTTTACTTTCTGCTTTTATTTCTTTGCTTTAGCTAGAACTTTGGGTTCGGCTTGGCTTGGTTTAGTTAATTGGTTCATCATGAACCCAATACCCCTACCTACCACCACATCACCATTTAAATCCCCCAAACTCTTTCTCTCTCTGCATTACTCTCCTTCACCATTACTCTTCTTCTTCTTTCTCATTACACTCTCTCCACCTACCAAACCCATAGGCAAGTACATCTTGCTTCTTCATGAGGACCCATTTTTATGGTTCCCTTTCCTTCCCCTTGTGATCCTAAGAGAGTTTAGAACTTGGCATTTTTCGTTTTGAAGTTTTATTTTTAGTAGATCTAGAAACGAGTTATTATTGGATTTTGGTGGTTTTGATCTATCAAACTTCTTTATTTTCGAGTTTTGATGGTCCCATGTTGTAGAGCAATTTATTCTGCCCCATTTTGACCTATGGAAGTTTAGATTTGGACTCTGGATGAAAGATTCATGGAGCTTGGGAGCCATGGCTTGAAGGGTTCTTCTTCTCGGAAGGATGGAGAAGAAGAACAGTTTATAGCCGAATGGACTTAGCCGCATAAGCTTTATGCAGCAAGTTTTATTCTTGACCGCATAAGCCTTGCTGTGTTACTTGGCCGCATGACATATGCCGCAGGAACTCAATTCTCCCAGCCGTATGAAGATTTAATCCTAGCCGCATGAGACTTACATTGCTAGCCGCATGAGTTTAACCCAGCCGCATAAGGCCCAACCCTAAACTGAGCCGCATGGGCTTCTGAGTCCGGGCCGCATGACCCGATTTATTCTAACCGCATATGCTCACCATCATCCCCTGGCCGCATAAGCTCCTAACTGAGCCGCATGCACCTCCTTCATCTTCTGGCCGCATAGGCACATGATCAGTCTGGCCGCATAAGGCTTTGCATCTTCAGCCGCATGAAGTCTTCTATATTCCAGCCGCATGGACCCTCTTCTCTGTGAGCCGCATGAGACCTGTCCCCGCCAGCCGCATGAGCTGCGCTTGTTCCGAGCCGCATGGGCTCTTAGTTTCCCCCAACCGCATGGATTTCTTTCCTGGCCGCATAAGCCCAAGCCGCATGACTTTCTATAGCCCTGTGTACTAGTATTTTATTATTTATTGCCCATATTTTGTAACCTTTATTATATATTTTAACGTTTATTTTATATCCTTACGCCTTTTGGCATAAACTTGTTATAATCATGATATGTTAATATTTTTGTTAAATATAGATTGTTACGTGAGATGTACCATGTGTCGTAAATTGAGTTATAGATACCCCGATTGACTGGAATTAAACCCTGAGAGTTGTGGACTCGACCCCACTGAATACTAGTTGACTTTTATGCCTTGTCACCATTGATAATGATTGTGACCTTGATTTATAATTGATCATGCGTTCCTAGTTGGAACTAAGAGACTGGCTAGTCGTCTTTGAATTGAATGAATGAGACACGTTCATATTAATTATGAACTATTGAAATCGACTGGCTAATCCCGAATATTGGCATACAGGCACATGCATGCTTCAATTCAATTATTATCTATTTATCTTACCAAAGAAGCATGTGTACTTTATGGTCAAGGCATGATTACTCCGTGGTTAGTTTTGATTGTTGTATTACGCTATGTAAGACCTACAACCTGACCGCACTGGTATCATTGTAGAGTTGCGCATATCGTACCCCGTACGAAAGTACTCATTCTGAATGACCATGATCCACGGTATGGTACTTTACTTAACATAGAGACTATTAAGTTAAATAAAATAATGATTGCATGGAGAGAATGGATTCCCGAGTTCTTACATGGCAGCCCTCTTGGGACTAGTAGTGCCCGACAGGCCGGTTGGTCCCCACAGATGCTGCAAATCTGCCACACGGGCAGGGAGCGTATCTGGTTATATTATCTATTGAATATTATATATTAATGATGGGCGTCCCGCTGGGACTCGTCTAATTCATGAATGGCGCAATTGATTGACTGGGTAAACTAGCCTTGCTTGTACATAGTAAGAACTGAGAAATTCTCATTGCATAAAACCAGTATAACTTAGGACTCACAATAACAAGTCGTAGTAGTTGCCTGGCCATTTAAATCGACTTGTTTGTGTACTGTACCTACTCTGTTACTTAACTGAGATGATCAGAATGTCAGGACATGACGGGCCAACTTCTGTCCTTGTTTGGTTGGGAGGTTGGTTCGAAGTGTCGTGATATTGTGTGAGTCTTAGTAGATAGCAGAGATTTATTATCATATTCTCTTATTACTGGCTTCATTCCTCATACCGTGCTTCCTTGTGGTACTTGCTATTAGAGGTCTAACCTCTCTGGTTTTGCATGGCCAGATTTAGAGCCAGTCCCCGAGGGTCCAGCTTACTTCTACCTCCAAGATGGTCAACACTAGAAGGATGATCGCAGGAGGACTCGAGTGGGTTTCTTACTTCCCCGCCCGTTTTGTTATCTACTTTATACTTTGCCGTTTGGCACCGACATGTTAGTCGGATTGTCTTGTACCTATTTTTGCATAATTGTAACTAAGTCAGACTGTAGCTGCTAACAATTGTGTATACTTACTACTTCATCTGGCTGTATTTTGTAAAGCCAGATATCAAGAACATTTTGACTAAGCGTTTGGGACGTCTTACTGCTTTATCTTATATGTTCTCTATTTTTGTTTCTTGTTTGAATGATTGAGACAATAGATGTGAAGTGACCATAGTGAGACTTTCATGTAGTATGCACTCCCTCGTCTTGTAGACATCATTGATCGTATTATACGGTATTCATCTACCCGTAATACGTAGCTGGCTGAGTCATTCCCCCGCTCTCCAGTATTTTGGTTCTGGGGCGTGACAAGGTTTTAGTGGTGGCCCATGCAGGTCTGATTTCAGACTTGTGGGGTATTTAATAGGATGTCTCAATCACACATGTTTCCCCTTGATCTCATGATTCGTCAGTTCTTAACTCTAGCTTGACATTCCAGTATCCTTTGACTTCATTGATCCTTCATGTCCGGTCGTTTGATTGTTCTATTGTCCATTTTCTTAGGGGCACCTCGTCCGCACCTGTCAGAGCTGGATAGCAACAACATGGACAGCAACATGGACAACCTGACCATGTTGGTCAGCAACAAGAGCCGGTACTAACTCAAGAAGCTACCCAAGAAGAAGTGATAGTGGAAGCAGCAGCTGGATCGCAGTATCCAGATGTTCCACCACCACCAATAGTTCCACCTACCCCTGCGGAGATGGACACACCGGCTCTTCTGGAGATCATGAGAGGGATGATGGCCACTCAGCAGCACCAGATGTTAGCCCAGCAGCGCATGCACGCTCAGTTACAAGAGCAGAACGTACTACTCAACCAAGGGTTGCAGACAGCTTTGGAAAGAGGGGCAAGGCCGGATTCTGGAGCATCGACCAGATTTTGCAAGTTCAACCCTCGCCGTTTTGGAGGAACGGAGGATGCTATTTTAGCAGATGCATGGCTTAAGGATATTGAGGCTATTTTGACAGCCGCTAAGGTGCCGGCAGAAGAACGTATGGATCAGGTGAAGTTGTTACTTCAGGATCTCGCACGTGATTGGTGGGAATCAGAGGAGGTAGGCATCAGACGTCCTGTGGCTTGGGACGATTTTACAGCAAGATTCAAGATGAAGTACTATGGAGTTGTGGCGTAGTTTGAGCTACAACAGAAGTTTATCAACCTCAAGCAGGCCGGCAAGACGGTAGATGCTTATGCAGCAGAGTTCTGCAGATTGAGTAGGTTTGCCCCAGAGATGGTAGCGACGGAGCGCCAGAGGGCTATGAGGTTTCAGCAAGGTTTTCATCTTGAGCTCTTGCAATTGATAGAGGGGCACAATTACCAGACTTTTGATGAGATATTGACGGCAACCCGAAGGCATGAGATCACCATTCAGAGGATCACAGTTAGGACTGGAGGTCAGAAGAGATCCCACAGTCAGATTGAAGGAGGAGGGAGAGCAGCGCCCCGAACGACAGTACCATCCCTTGGCATTCGTATTCACGATGTGGCAATGCGAGGGCCAGCACCACCACCCAGGCAGCAGCAGCAACAGAAGAAGAACCAGCAACCCCCAGCAGGCTGTACTTATTGCGGGAAGATGGGGCACACTAGAGATGTGTGTCGGGCATTGAACGGACTGTGTTTGATATGTAGAAATCTAGACCATCGGGTTACCACATGTCCCTTGAATTCGAGGTCAGGAGGACCAGGGCAACAGTTTCCTGCTCTGCCAGCACCAGGGACAGGGCAGTATCGAGGACCAGCGGTAGCAGTGAGACCATTGGCCCAGCGTCCGTTAATGCCACAGGCTCAGATGTTTTGGCAGCAGGGACCGCCGATACAGCAACATCAGCATAGACCACCCCAGCAACATCAAGGCAGGGGCCAGCAGCAGCACCAGGCTAGGCCACAGCATGGGAACCAGCAAGGAGGTCGAGGGCAGGCATTCATGCTGTCATTGGAGGAGGCATTTGCATCGGAAGATATTATGGCAGGTAACATTCTCGTCGCCTCATATCCCGTAGTAGCATTGTTTGATTCGGGAGCATCACACTCATTTATATCTGCACAATTTGCGACACGGCTAGGAATGGAGTTCGAGGCATTGCCAGGGAGATTGAATATACTCACTGGCAATGGGCTCGTAGGAGTTAGTAGAGTTATTCTAGCGTGTAGTGTTGTAGTTTGCGGGCATTCCTTACCCGCCCAGTTGATAGAATTTCCTGTTAGAAATTTCGACGTTATCTTAGGCATGGACTGGCTGAAAGACAGTCATGCGATAATAGATTGTCGTAGTGGAAGTGTATCTTTTGATATTCCAGGCATGAAGAGATTCACCTTAGTCAGATCAGAGGCAACTCAACAAGGGCAAGGAGTAATAACGGCAATGGAAGAAGTTCAGGTTCCGAAGGTAGTTGAAGAATTTCTAGACGTATTTCCCGAAGAACTTCCCGGTCTGCCACCGGTTAGAGATATTGAGTTCAGTATAGAATTGGCACCTGGGACTAAACCGATATCAGATCGGGTTTACAGAATGGCGGATTCAGAGCAGGCCAAGGTATATCAGCACATAGAGGAATTGAAGGAGAAGAAGTTTATCTAAGCTAGCATATCGCCATGGGCAGCACCAGTGGTACTTATAGGAAAGAAGGATGGATCATCCAGATTGTGTATCGACTACAGAAAGCTTAACGCGGCAACAGTAAAGAACAAGTACCCACTACCCAGGATCGATGACTTGTTTGACCAATTGAGCAGAGCTAGAGTTTTCTCCAAGATAGATCTTCGTTCGGGGTACCATCAAGTGAGGGTTCGAAAGGAAGACATTCCCAAGACAGCATTCAGGTCGAAGTATGGACATTATGAATTCTTAGTAATGCCGTTTGGTTTGACCAATGCTTCAGCTATATTCATGGATTTGATGAACCGTATCTTTATACCGTATTTAGATCAATTTGTCGTAGTATTTCTCGACGACATTCTTGTGTACTCTGCTAGTGAAGAGGAGCATGAAGACCACCTCAGGAAAGTGTTGTAGGTTCTGAGAGAGAACCAGTTGTATGCCAAGCTCAGCAAGTATGAGTTTTGGTCGGATCATATTTCATTTTTGGGTCATATCATATCAGGAGCTAGAGTAGCAGTGGATCCCAAGAAGGTAGAAGCAGTAGAGAGTTGGCCAGTACCCAAGACCGTAGCTGATGTACGGAGTTTCTTGGGATTGGCAGGATATTACAGAAGATTTGTGTCAGATTTTGTAAGACTTTCAGCACCCATGACCCGCTTGACACGGAAGGATGTGCCATTTGTCTGGTCGGCAGAATGCCAGTCATCGTTTGAGAATTTGAAGCAAAAGTTGATATCAGCGCCTATTCTTACATTGCCAGTGGGACCCGGAGGTTTTACTTTATATTATGATGCATCAGGTAAAGGACTTGGATGTGTCCTTATGCAACATGGGAAGGTGATAGCATATGCATCTAGGCAGCTTCGAGACCACGAGAAGAATTACCCAACTCATGATTTGGAGTTGGCGGCAATAGTATTTGCTTTGAAGCTATGGAGACATTATTTATATGGTGACCGAGTAGACATGTACACAGACCACAAAAGTCTGAAGTACATCTTTACTCAGAAGGAGCTGAACATAAGGCAGAGAAGATGGTTAGAACTGATCAAGGATTATGATGTGGAGCTTCAGTATCATCCAGGTAAGGCTAATGTGGTAGCCGACGCTCTCAGCAGAAGAGACGGCGCATTTATGTTGACAACGCAGAAACACATCTTAGAAGACCTTCAGGAGATGGGCATCGAAGTTATACTTCCTAATGATATAGGAATTCTGGCGAGTCTACAAGTTCAATCCGATTTGGTAGGCAGGATCAAGGCAGCTCAGGCACAGGACCCAAGGATTCAGAAGCTTAGGGCAGAATGTGAGTCATGGCTCAAAAAAGAGATACAAATTCATGAAGATGGTACACTTAGGTTTGGATCTCGTCTATGTGTACCTAGTGAAGATATTAGACAGAAAGTTATGACAGAAGCTCACAGTTCCCAGTATTTTATACATCCTGGAGGGACCAAGATGTACCAAGATATCAAGCAGCACTTCTGGTGGAACGGAATGAAGAGGGAGATAGCTAGGTTTGTTTCCCGTTGCTTGATATGTCAGCAAGTAAAGGCAGAACAGCAGAGGCCAGCTGGATTATTACAATCGCTTTCTATCCCGGAATGGAAGTGGGAACACATCACAATGGACTTTACGACCGGTTTACCGAGATCACCAAGTGGTAAAGATGCTATTTGGGTGATAGTAGATCGGCTTACAAAGGTAGCACATTTTCTTCCTTTCAGAGTAGGGCAATCTACAGAAAAGTTGGCAGAGTTGTATATACAACAGATAGTCAGGCAGCATGGAGTCCCTGTCAGTATTGTGTCAGACCGAGATACCCGCTTTACATCACATTTTTGGAAGAGCTTGCATCATAGTCTGGGTACCAAGTTAAGATTTAGCACGGCTTACCATCCGCAGACGGACGGGCAATCAGAAAGGACAATTCAGACTTTGGAAGACATGTTACGAGCTTGCACCCTAGATTTTGGAGGATCTTGGGAAAGCCACCTACACTTAGTTGAGTTTTCATACAATAACAGTTATCAAGCCAGTATCCAGATGGCGCCATTTAAAGCACTATATGGTAAGAAGTGTAGGTCGCTACTAGCATGGGATGATATCGGAGAGAGGAAGATGCTAGGCCCAAAAATGATTATCCAGACGGTTGAAGTAATTAAGGGAATTAGAGAGCGACTTCGTGTTGCGCAGGATCGACATCGTCATTGGGCGGACCAGCATCGTAGGCCGCTAGAGTTTTCTGTTGGAGACCACGTATTCTTACGTATCTCACCTACCCGTGGGGTCATTAGATTTGGCGTTCGCGGGAAGTTGAGTCCGCGATACGTAGGACCATTCGTTATCCTTGATAGGGTGGGCAATGTTGCTTATCATTTATTCCTTCCACCTTCGTTACGAGAGGTACATGACGTGTTTCATATATCTCAGTTGCGAAGGTATGTATCGGACCCAAGCCATATCCTCGATCATTCAGAACTGGTTGTTGGTACCAACCTGTCTTACGAGGAGCAGCCTGTGTCCATCTTGGACCGAAGAGAGAAGATACTCAAGAACCGAACAATTAGTCTTGTCCGGGTTGCTTGGGGTCATCACTCCTTAGGAGAGTCAACGTGGGAACGTGAGGATGATATCCGATCACGGTATCCACACCTGTTTGACTCACAAGGTATATTTTTTTGTGTACCTTGATTGTCTTGATTCCTCATGCTTATCACCCTTTGGGTAGAATTGCTTGATATCGTAGATTGTTAAATATAGATATGTTACTTGCTATGGACATTGTAAAATGATTGCTTGATTGAATTGCTTGTACTTAGATTAGTTTAACCCCGATGTTTCTATCCTGCTTGGATTTGAAATTCCGAGGACGGAATTTTTTCTAAGGAGGGTAGAGATGTCACTCCCCGTTCCCAGAATGCGTATTTTATACATGAACTACTCAAATGAATTTATTTAATATTTATCATATATTATCCTGTATTTAAATTCCTTTAAATTCATGCTAATTAATTATCTGTATTTTACTTTCTGCTTTTATTTCTCTGCTTTAGCTAGAACTTTGGGTTCGGCTTGGCTTGGTTTAGTTAATTGGTTCATCATGAACCCAATACCCCTACCTACCACCACATCACCATTTAAAGCCCCCAAACTCTTTCTCTCTCTTCATTACTCTCCTTCACCATTACTCTTCTTCTTCTTTCTCATTACACTCTCTCCACCTACCAAACCCATAGGCAAGTACATCTTACTTCTTCATGAGGACCCATTTTTATGGTTCCCTTCCCTTCCCCTTATGATCCTAAGAGAGTTTAGAACTTGGCATTTTTCGTTTTGAAGTTTCATTTTTAGTAGATCTAGAAACGAGTTATTTTTGGATTTTGGTGGTTTTGATCTATCAAACTTTTTTATTTTCGAGTTTTGATGGTCCCATGTTGTAGAGCAATTCATTCTGCCCCATTTTGACCTATGGAAGTTTGGATTTGGACTCTGGATGAAAGATTCATGGAGCTTGGGAGCCATGGCTTGAAGGGTTCTTCTTCTCGGAAGGATGGAGAAGAAGAACAGTTTATAGCCGAATGGACTTAGCCGCATAAGCTTTATGCAGCAAGTTTTATTCCTGACCGCATAAGCCTTGCTGTGTTACTTGGCCGCATGACATATGCCGCAGGAACTCAATTCTCCCAGCCGTATGAAGATTTAATCCTAGCCGCATGAGACTTACATTGCTAGCCGCATGAGTTTAACCCAGCCGCATAAGGCCCAACCCTAAACTGAGCCGCATGGGCTTCTGAGTCCGGGCCGCATGACCCGATTTATTCTAACCGCATATGCTCACCATCATCCCCTGGCCGCATAAGCTCCTAACTGAGCCGCATGCACCTCCTTCATCTTCTGGCCGCATAGGCACATGATCAGTCTGGCCGCATAAGGCTTTGCATCTTCAGCCGCATGAAGTCTTCTATATTCCAGCCGCATGGACCCTCTTCTCTGTGAGCCGCATGAGACCTGTCCCCGCCAGCCGCATGAGCTGCGCTTGTTCCGAGCCGCATGGGCTCTTAGTTTCCCCCAACCGCATGGATTTCTTTCCTGGCCGCATAAGCCCAAGCCGCATGACTTTCTATAGCCCTGTGTACTAGTATTTTATTATTTATTGCCCATATTTTGTAACCTTTATTATATATTTTAACGTTTATTTTATATCCTTACGCCTTTTGGCATAAACTTGTTATAATCATGATATGTTAATATTTTTGTTAAATATAGATTGTTACGTGAGATGTACCATGTGTCGTAAATTGAGTTATAGATACCCCGTTGACTGGAATTAAATCCTGAGAGTTGTGGACTCGACCCCACTGAATACTAGTTGACTTTCATGCCTTGTCACCATTGATAATGATTGTGACCTTGATTTATAATTGATCATGCGTTCCTAGTTGGAACTAAGAGACTGGCTAGTCGTCTTTGAATTGAATGAATGAGACACGTTCATATTAATTATGAACTATTGAAATCGACTGGCTAATCCCGAATATTGGCATACAGGCACATGCAGGCTTCAATTCAATTATTATCTATTTATCTTACCAAAGAAGCATGTGTACTTTATGGTCAAGGCATGATTACTCCGTGGTTAGTTTTGATTGTTGCATTACGCTATGTAAGACCTACAACCTGACCGCACTGGTATCATTGTAGAGTTGCGCATATCGTACCCCGTACGAAAGTACTCATTCTGAATGACCATGATCCACGGCATGGTACTTCACTCAACATAGAGACTATTAAGTTAAATAAAATAATGATTACATGGAGAGAATGGATTCCCGAGTTCTTATATGGCAGCCCTCTTGGGACTAGTAGTGCCCGACAGGCCGGTTGGTCCCCACAGATGCTGCAAATCTGCCACACGGGTAGGGAGCGTATCTGGTTATATTATCTATTGAATATTGTATATTAATGACGGGCGTCCCGCTGGGACTCGTCTAATTCATGAATGGCGCAATTGATTGACTGGATAAACTAGCCTTGCTTGCACATAGTAAGAACTGAGAAATCCTCATTGCATAAAACCAGTATAACTTGGGACTCACAATAGCAAGCCGTAGTAGTTGCCTGGCCATTTAAATCGACTTGTTTGTGCACTGTACCTACTCTGTTACTTAACTGAGATGATCAGAATGTCAGGACATGACGGGCCAACTTCTGTCCTTGTTTGGTTGGGAGGTTGGTTCGAAGTGTCGTAATATTGTGTGAGTCTTAGTAGATAGCAGAGATTTATTATCATATTCTCTTATTACTGGCTTCATTCCTCATATCGTGCTTCCTTGTGGTACTTGCTATTAGAGGTCTAACCTCTCTGGTTTTGCATGGCCAGATTTAGAGCCAGTCCCCGAGGGTCCAGCTTACTTCTACCTCCAAGATGGTCAACACTAGAAGGATGATCGCAGGAGGACTCGAGTGGATTTCTTACTTCCCCGCCCGTTTTGTTATCTACTTTATACTTTGCCGTTTGGCACCGACATGTTAGTCGGATTGTCTTGTACCTATTTTTGCATAATTGTAACTAAGTCAGACTGCAGCTGCTAACAATTGTGTATACTTACTACATCATCTGGCTGTATTTTGTAAAGCTAGATATCAAGAACATTTTGACTAAGCGTTTGGGACGCCTTACTGCTTTATCTTATATGTTCTCTATTTTTGTTTCTTGTTTGAATGATTGAGACAATAGTGTTGGCCCATTCCACGGTCACACCCGATTTCGATAATCAACATATACTTTAGTCAATACACAAAATATAGAAAATGCTGCTAACTATTTCAGGATGCATGAAATCATATTCAACGGACGATGTACTGCATAAATCAAAGCGTCAAAGTCATCAAAATCTTCTGAAGACTCTTTTCTACTTTTATTCTGTATTTTACATTTTATTGAGTCTAGGAATTACTTTGTAAAATCAATTATGGTAATACTGGCTTAGGGTTAAAATTGTCCTCCTTTCTAGAATCCTATTTTTACCCTTTCGTATTTTCGGTTACAAATATTTCAAAAACATATTTCGAAAATATTCTTTTCAAATAATTTTACAAAAGATTTTTAATATATCTCCTGACAGAACTCCCAGCCGAGTTCGGCCCGAGTTCGGTCCGAACTCTGACCGAGTTCGGTCAGTTTGTATTCAAACTTCAGTTGCCTCCAAATCTGCGAGCAACGTCTATTTTGCGAGATATTTGCACCCGAACTCTGTCCGAGTTCTGCCCGAGTTCGGTTGGTAAAAACACCTATAAATAGAGAAGAACTTTTTACTTCAAATCATCAATTCATTCTTCATCTTCTCTTCTCTACTATTCAAGTGTTTTCTAAACGATCTAAGATTTTCAAATCTCACCTACACATCTCTTAGCCAAAAGCCAGTACTATCAGAGTTGATTTAGAGTCTTTTGGTTACTCAAGAGTTGTAAGAGGTCGTTCAAGTTTCAACAACTTTTCTGTTGTGGAGCTGGTCGTGCGCTCGTCACCAAGCACGGTGTTGTGAAGCCGGTCGTGCGCTTGTCACCAAGCACGGTGTTGTAGGAGATTGCAAGCTCTCAGTTAAAGCTTGTGCCATAGTGGATTAACATCGAGCAAGAGTACTCGAGACTGGATTAGTCCTCTCAGAGGGATACCAGTATACATCGCTGTGTCACTGAGTTTGATTCTCCTATCTTTATTTACTGTCTCTTACATATCTGCCATAGTTTAATTTTTTAATTGGTGATTATATTTCCGCTGCACACACGCACTCTATTCACCCCCCCTCTAGAGGTGCTCAACGATCCTACAATTGGTATCAAAGCAGGTTATATTCTTATATAACATACCCTAGAGAGTATATATATGGCAGCCGTGAAATCTATATTCAACGGTGAAGGGCAATCCACAAATAGACCTCCCCTATTTGATGGAACAAATTACACTTACTGGAAAACACGTATGACTTTCTTTCTTAAGTCTCTAGATTTTGATCTTTGGTCAATAGTCATTGATGGGTATAAGAAACCACCACCTACAGTGGTTGAAGGTATTCTTATGGAAAAGCCGCATGACAAGTACACCGATGCTGAAAAAGCAAAGGCTAGTCTTGATGCTCGAGCCATCAATGCACTATTCTGTGCAATTGACAAAACCGAGTTCAACAGAGTTTCAACCTGCAAGACGTCTCACGAAATTTGGAAACTTCTTGAGGTAACCCATGAAGGGACTTCCCAAGTGAAAGAATCCAAAATTAGTAGACTGACTCAGGAATATGAATCTTTTAAGATGAAACCCGGTGAGTCAATTACACAGATGTTTACTCGTTTCCTTGATAAAACTAATCCTCTGCAATCTCTTGGTAAAGATTACAGCAATCACGAGAAGATTAGAAAGGTGCTGCGGGCTCTAACAAAGAATTGGAATCCAAAGGCCACAGCAATTATTGAAGGAAACGACCTCACCACAATGTCGTTGGATACTTTGATGGGCAAGCTCATGACCCATGAACTCGACTTGCAAGATTTTGAAGAAGCAACACCAAAGGAGAAAACTATTGCCTTCAAAGCTCATGCAAGAAAGCCGACATACAACGATTTCGATGAAGAATCCTCAAGTGGTGATGAACAAGCCCTACTTGTGAAGAACTTCAGAAAGTATCTAAAGTTTACAAGCAGAAAGAAGAAAGACGTCCAAGAAAGCAATGAAGATGAAACCATATACTTTGGATGTAAGAAATCACGGCACATGAAGAAGGACTGTCCAGCTACCAAGAAGAGCAGTCCATATGACAGATCAAGATCAAGCAGAAAAGCTACAACTGGTCGAAAGTATGCCAACACAAGTATCTGGCATGAAAGCGACGCCAGTGATTCTGAAGAAGAGGATAGACCCTACGACAATGCAAATGTCTATCTTATGGCATTTGACAAGGTATCTTCAAACCCTCTATATGATGAATTAGAAAATGCCTTTAGCGATTTACTTGAAGAACACAAAAATGTGCTTGACAAGTATAAGCAATCTCGAAAAGAGATTAAGGCATACACAACCGAGTTAGCTAGACTGTCCAATCTTATTCAAGATATTAAAGAGACGTCTGCTACCGGTAACACGGAAGAGATAGCCAAACTCAAGGTAGACTATCATGAGGCTATCCTCACTATTCAAAAGAAAGAAAGAGATTATGGTAAGATGCAAAAACTGTATGACACAGAGAAGAGGATGCACTTAGTAACAGAACAGAGACTCTCAGTTATGACTACTAAATATGAAGAGTCTATTGCGATTTCTAAAAAGTTAGAAATTAAGTTAGGCAAACAGGAAATGCCTGTGACACAGCCTAATTTTAGTCCTAATGCAAAGCATACACCTAAGAGGACTAAAAATAAGAAAGCACAGAAGAAACACGAGTATCATCATGCTTTCACTTATAGGTTCTCCAAGAAACCAAACAAGCATGTGAACACAGTTTCAACCACATCTGGTTCTAAACTAATTTACACTTATTGTGGTACACACGGACACATATCACAATATTGTCTTGCAAGAAAGCTTGTTAATAACCATACTTTAGTCTGGAGACCTAAAGCTAATCAGCATGGACCCTTCAGAAAATGGGTACCAAAGGATTCATCTACTTGTTTTGTAGGTGGACCCTCAACCCTCTTATGCTAGAAGCAAATGGATCCTCGATAGCGGATGTTCGCGACACATGACTGGTGATGCATCTTTATTCGCTACGCTATCGATGAAGAAAGAAGGATACGTCTCCTTCGGAAATAACTTGAGAGGTGATATTATAGGTAATGGTACTGTAGGTATTTCTCCTTACCCAATAATAAAGGATGTTTGTCTAGTAACTGAATTGAAACATAACCTATTGAGCATAAGTCATTTGGCAGATAATAGTTATGGTATCAATTTTGTGAAAGATAAATGTACCATATATGATATGTCATCTGGTGATCCCGTATATAAAGGGATTAGAGAAGACAATATTTATGTTTTCTTTTTGGAGAATACTAATAATGCAGGAAGGTGCCTAGTAGCCAATCAAGATGAAAGCTGGCTATGGCACATGAGACTAGGACATGCAAACATGGATACTATCTCACGTCTGAACATAAAGAAGTTGGTAAAAGGACTCCCAGAAATTCCATTCAAGAGAGACATGGTATGTGCTGACTGTGAAAAGAACAAAGCACATAGGTCTTCTTTTAAATCTATCAACGCTGTAAATACTTCGAGACCTTTGCAGTTGATTCATATGGATTTATTTGGTCCAAGTAGAGTCGCTAGTCTTGGCGGTAAACTCTATGCTTTTGTCATTGTTGATGATTTCTCTCGTTTTACATGGGTTTACTTTTTATCAAACAAAAGTGATGCTATTTTTGAATTTCAGATATTTTGTAAAAAGGTACAAAACGAAAAAGGCTTCATGATTACTCGTATCCGAAGTGATCATGGTGGCGAATTCAAAAATTCTGATTTCAAAAAGTTTTGTGATGATAGTGGATATTACCACGAATTTTCTTGTCCTAGAACTCCCCAACAAAATGGTGTTGTGGAGCGGAAGAACCGTACTCTAAGCAAAATGGCTAGAGTCATGCTTAATCAGCATAATCTTCCTAAATATTTTTGGGCAGAAGCTGTTAGTACAGCCTGTCATATTTTAAATAGGGTGTTAATTCGACCTATCTCGAAGAAAACACCATATGAGCTTTGGTTTGGAAGAATTCCAAACATTTCTTATTTTAAAGTTTTTGGTTGTCGCTGTTTCATCCTGAACACCAAGGATAACTTGGGTAAGTTCGACTCCAAAGCAGATGACGGGATATTTCTCGGATATGCTGCTAAGAGTAAGGGATATAGAATTTTTAATAAAAGATCTTTGATTGTTGAAGAAAGTATTAATGTTACCTTTGATGAGTTGAATAGTCATAGATCTAGCGACAGTGATGATGAAGATGCACCTACAAAAACAAAGAAGAGTTCTGAGAAAGATCCTACCCAAGAGGCAAGAACTGATAAAAGTTCCGAAGATGCAGGAACTGAGAAGAGCCTTGTGAAAGGTATGGCCCAAAGATTCGAATCATTGAGATTCAAACCAGATCATCCAGAAACTCTCATAATAGGTGATGTATCCAAAGGTGTAAGTACTCGTTCATCTCTTAGAGATTCTGAAGTAGCAGCTAATGTAGCATTTATTTCACAAATAGAACCTAAGAATGTTGATGAGGCTTTTTCTGATGAATTTTGGATTTCTGCCATGCAAGAGGAACTTAATCAATTTGAGAGAAACCAAGTTTGGGAACTCGTTCCTAAACCTATTGGTCAATCGATAATTGGTACCAAATGGGTGTTCCGAAATAAACTTAGTGAAGATGGACAAGTTCTACGCAACAAAGCACGTCTAGTTGCACAAGGTTATAATCAAGAAGAAAGAATTGATTATGATGAGACCTATGCTCCTGTTGCTAGACTAGAAGCCATCCGCATGTTTTGCGCTTTTGCTTGCTTTAATGATTTCAAACTTTTTCAAATGGACGTGAAAAGCGCATTTTTAAATGGTTATTTGAAAGAAGAAGTTTTTGTGAAACAACCCCCTGGTTTTGAAGATTTTCAAAAACCTGATCATGTTTTCAAGCTTAAGAAAGTACTTTATGGACTCAAACAAGCACCTCGTGCTTGGTATGAACGCCTAAGCGCCTTCTTACTTGATAATGGTTTTTCAAAAGGCAAGATTGATACTACTCTTTTTATTAAATCCATGAATAATGATATACTTCTAGTGCAAATTTATGTAGATGACATTATCTTTGGTTCTACTAATGAACAACTCTGTCAAGAATTTGCCAAGTGTATGCAGAGTGAATTTGAGATGAGCATGATGGGAGAGCTAAACTTCTTCCTAGGATTGCAAATCAAACAACACTCAAACGGAACATTCATCAACCAAGCCAAGTACACGAAGGACATACTGAAGAAGTATGACTTCGAGAATGTAAAGCCAATTGGGACTCCTATGGCTACATCTACAAAGCTTGATACTGATAAAAGTGGCAAACCTGTTGATCAGCGTAAGTATCGAGGTATGATTGGTAGTTTATTATATTTAACTGCTAGTCGCCCTGATATTATGTTTAGTGTTTGCATATGTGCACGATATCAGGCAAACTCTAAGGAATCACATCTTAGTGCCGTTAAGCGTATCTTCCGATACCTTAAAGAAACTTCTACAGTTGGCTTACGGTATCCCAAAACCAAATCCTTTGACCTTATAGGTTACTCGGATGCAGATTTTGCTGGATGCAAAGTAGACCGTAAAAGTACCAGTGGCACATGTCATTTCTTAGGAAATGCCTTAGTCTCTTGATTTAGCAAGAAATAAAATTCAGTAGCATTATCAACAACTGAGGCTGAGTATATCGCCGCAGGACGCTGTTGTGCTCAAATTTTGTGGATGAAGCAAACCTTAGAGGACTACAATCTACACTATACAAATGTTCCTATTTATTGTGATAACACTAGTGCAATTAATTTGACTAAGAACCCTATCTGTCATTCACGCACAAAGCACATAGAAGTTAGACATCATTTTTTACGTGATCATCAACAACACGGGGATATTTGCTTAGAATTTATTGATACTGAACATCAACTAGCTGATATTTTCACTAAACCATTGGCTGAAGACCGTTTTAACATCTTGAGGCGTGAGCTCGGCATTCTTGAATTCTCGGATTTTTAAAACATATGGTAATTAAAACTGCATTTATGACTTGACAATTTATTATTTAATGAAAATTATTTTTGGGGACAAACTTACAAAGGGTATGTCTGTCACCACGGCTACGGTCGAAGCGAAGCGGTACTTAAGAGTTCCCCGGTGAACCACCGTTAGCTGGAACAACCCCTATAGTTAACCCGAAAATAATAGCAGTTATTTAATAAACTAGTCAAATGTTACTTTTTACAGTCTTTATTTACCTGACTGCTTTGACTGTCTCGGGAATGCAAGTGGCCGAACTCGGCCCGAACTCTGACCGAGTTCGGATCGAATTCGGACCGAGTTCGGTCGGCGCTGTGATGGTTCCAGAACCGAACAGCCGGCCCTAGCACCTATTTAATTCATCCTTTCTTCCACTTTTTCTCCACACCAAAACGTGGAATACTTCCATCTCCTACTAGAAATCCTTCCTCCTCCTTCTTTGCAAGGAATCGACAAGTTCAAGTGGGCGATCTTCTTCCTCATGGCTCCGAAATGTCGACGAGGAAATTCTTCTCAAGGTGCTTCCTCCTCATCCGACTACACTCCGGCAAGTCTCTTTAGTCCAGCCAAACCTAGAGATCCCGAGGAATATGATAGCACTTTGTTTCCCGACAAAGACTTCTCCGATCTCTGGTTTGATTCTTTCTCTCTTCGTCGTATTTGTGCTGGAGCCTTCGTCAATTTTACAACTTTCTTTGAATATGCTCCTGTTTTTGATCAACTTGGATTCCGCGACTTTTTCGAGGTCCAAGATAGCATTTACGACAATGCAGTCCGTATGTTTTACTGCAATTTGCAAGTAAAACAAAACGAGAATTTCTATTCCTGTATTGCTGGACAGGAATTAGAATTTAGCGCCACCGATATCAGTGAATACTTTCACGTTCCTGATCTTGGTGATGCACTTGTTGACATCCACCATGTTCAATTCCCTGCCGATGTCACTTTAGCTTCCTTTAGGGAATTGATTTGTCACCCTACTCCTCCTCCCCGGAGAATCTTTTCTAGACATCTAAACCAAACTTTTTACGAGCTTCATCGTATGATTTTCTCGGCCCTTCTTCCGAAGAAAGGCTCTACCGATGAAGTTACATTTTTGGAACTTTCTGCTCTTTATCACATTCATTTTGGAATTCCTTTCTCCGTTCCAAAAACTATGATGTCTTGGATGCTCAACTGCAAGAATGCAGGTAGGAACCTAGTCTTTCCTATGCACCTTGCTAGTATATTTCGACGTTTTGAGATTGATCTTGAAACGTGTGCCATTTCTTCTTCACCTGTTGAGTTGACCCGCTCTCGTCGGTTTCCTCAACCTCCTGGTGCTGCTCTTGCTGTCCCAGCTGCTGATGCTGAGGCCCCTCCAGCTGATGCTCATCCTGCTCCGGCCCCTGCCCCAGGACTTGATCAGGCATTCTACCAGCGGTTTGATGATTTCGTTGCCATTTCCACGCAACGTTATCAGGACTCCGAGTTCCGGCACATTTCTCAGGCCTAGGTGCTGAGAAACAGTATTGCCGATCTCCACTACAGCCTGGTTCAGGATCCAGTCCGTCCACTCACTATCCTTCCACACCCGGCTTTCCCTGGTCCTCGTTTTACTGATGAGGTCACTTTTCAGTATTTCGACCCGACCACTGCTTATTTTCCTCATGATCCTCCCGGTGCGGACGACCCAGCGATGTGATGTGGATTCAGCCATGGGATAGTGGATTTAGTTTTGATTAGTTGATGCAGTTTATGTAGTAGTTTTATTTTATTTCATGTCTAAACTGTTTCAGTTAGACTTTATCAGTTGTACTTTTTTGATTTTTAGTGGAACCTCTATGATATTTCAGTTTATTATGACATAGTTCATTTTATTCCAGTTGTCTATGCTGTGATTACTTCTTTTTACTTCACTTTGTCTTGTCTATTCTATTGTTGGCTTCATGATTTACGGGGGAGCCTATTCATTTTACTACTTGACAAAGGGGGAGAAAAAGAGTATATACCAAACGCAAGAATCCAAAACAAAACTTTTCTCAATTTTCAGGTATTTTTGTTATTTTGTTCTATTTGATATAAATATATTTTGGTATAGACTCAAGTTTGTCAATTATCAAAATGGGGGAGATTGTTGGCCCATTCCACGGTCACACCCGATTTCGATAATCAACATATACTTTAGTCAATACACAAAATATAGAAAATGCTGCTAACTATTTCAGGATGCATGAAATCATATTCAACGGACGATGTACTGCATAAATCAAAGCGTCAAAGTCATCAAAATCTTCTGAAGACTCTTTTCTACTTTTATTCTGTATTTTACATTTTATTGAGTCTAGGAATTACTTTGTAAAATCAATTATGGTAATACTGGCTTAGGGTTAAAATTGTCCTCCTTTCTAGAATCCTATTTTTACCCTTTCGTATTTTCGGTTACAAATATTTCAAAAACATATTTCGAAAATATTCTTTTCAAATGATTTTACAAAAGATTTTTAATATATCTCCTGACAGAACTCCCAGCCGAGTTCGGCCCGAGTTCGGTCCGAACTCTGACCGAGTTCGGTCCGAACTCTGACCGAGTTCGGTCCGAACTCTGACCGAGTTCGGTCCGAACTCTGACCGAGTTCGGTCAGTTTGTATTCAAACTTCAGTTGCCTCCAAATCTGCGAGCAACGTCTATTTTGCGAGATATTTGCACCCGAACTCTGTCCGAGTTCTGCCCGAGTTCGGTTGGTGAAAACACCTATAAATAGAGAAGAACTTTTCACTTCAAATCATCAATTCATTCTTCATCTTCTCTTCTCTACTATTCAAGTGTTTTCTAAACGATCTAAGATTTTCAAATCTCACCTACACATCTCTTAGCCAAAAGCCAGTACTATCAGAGTTGATTTAGAGTCTTTTGGTTACTCAAGAGTTGTAAGAGGTCGTTCAAGTTTCAACAACTTTTCCGTTGTGGAGCTGGTCGTGCGCTCGTCACCAAGCACGGTGTTGTGAAGCCGGTCGTGCGCTTGTCACCAAGCACGGTGTTGTAAGAGATTGCAAGCTCTCAGTTAAAGCTTGTGCCATAGTGGATTAACATCGAGCAAGAGTACTCGAGACTGGATTAGTCCTCTCAGAGGGATACCAGTATACATCGCTGTGTCACTGAGTTTGATTCTCCTATCTTTATTTACTGTCTCTTACATATCTGCCATAGTTTAATTTTTTAATTGGTGATTATATTTTCGCTGCACACACGCACTCTATTCACCCCACCTCTAGAGGTGCTCAACGATCCTACAATTGGTATCAAAGCAGGTTATATTCTTATATAACATACCCTAGAGAGTATATATATGGCAGCCGTGAAATCTATATTCAACGGTGAAGGGCAATCCACAAATAGACCTCCCCTATTTGATGGAACAAATTACACTTACTGGAAAACACGTATGACTTTCTTTCTTAAGTCTCTAGATTTTGATCTTTGGTCAATAGTCATTGATGGGTATAAGAAACCACCACCTACAGTGGTTGAAGGTATTCTTATGGAAAAGCCGCATGACAAGTACACCGATGCTGGAATATGGGAACCGAATTCGGCCAGAACTCTGTTGGGGACAGAGTTCGGCTCGAGTTCTGGATCCTTGTTCCAGAACTGAAAAACAGGCCAGAAGATGGAAAAATGGCTAAGTATGGGAAATGAAGTAAGATAAGAAAGAAAGAGCTTGAAAGATGCAATCAATATGAAAAATAGCAGGATGAAAGTGAAAAATAGTGAATCAGCAGTAAGAAATCAAAACAAACCATGTAATAAATAAGGAAATATATCATAATTCAATAGTTTGAAGTTGTCATGGGTTAGCTGCAGGGGCCGGATCCCAGCTAGCGGTAGTCCTGTGGATTAGTGCACCGTGTCGCTTAGGCTTTTACGCCTTGTTGTCAGAAGGGCCCTTTCGGCTTATACCCATAGCAAGTTCATCGTATGAGAATCATAATATAATCGATATTTACGCAGGTGAGTTTCAATTTATGACAACTTCATCTAAAATACCAAGTTCACGACAAAGGAAATTGAAGCGCTCTTCAGATAATGGCTTAGTAAAGAAGTTTGCTAGCTGATGATCAGTGTCAATAAACTCTAAGTTAATCGTGCCATTCTGCTGATGATCACGCAAAAAGTGGTGTCTAATTTCAATATGTTTTGTGCGTGAGTGACAGATAGGGTTCTTAGTCAAGTTAATAGCACTAGTATTGTCACAGAATATAGGAATGTGCATGAAAGATAGATTATAGTCTTCAAGGGTTTGCTTCATCCACAGAATTTGTGCACAACAACGCCCAGCTGCGAAGTATTCAGCTTCTGTTGTGGATAGTGCGACAGAATTCTGTTTCTTGCTAAACCAAGAGACTAAAGCCTTTCCTAATAAATGACACGTACCGCTTGTACTTTTACGGTCGACCTTGCATCCAGCAAAATCAGCATCAGAGTAACCAATGAGGTCAAATGATGTTGACTTTGGATACCATAGGCCCACTGTAACCGTACCCTTAAGGTATCGAAAGATACGCTTAACAGCGGTCAAGTGTGATTCCTTAGGATTTGCTTGATATCTAGCACATAGGCAAACACTAAACATGATATCGGGGCGACTAGCAGTTAAATAAAGTAAGCTGCCTATCATACCTCGATACTTACGTTGATCAACGGGTTTTTCGCTCTCATCTGGTTCGAGTTTGGTTGAAGTAGCCATTGGAGTGCTGATTGGTTTGACGTTGTCAAGATCGAACTTTTTCAGCATGTCCTTTGTATACTTCGACTGACAGATGAAAGTTCCATTAGCCATTTGTTTCACTTGCAGACCAAGAAAGTAGTTGAGTTCTCCCATCATGCTCATCTCAAATTCTGTCTGCATACACTTGGCAAATTCTTGACAGAGGGTTTCATCAGTAAAACCAAAAATGATATCATCAACATAAATTTGAACTAATAGAATTGTGTCTTTAAAAGATTTTATAAAAAGTGTAGTGTCAATTTTCCCTTTTGAAAAACCTTTCTCAAGCAAGAAACTGCTCAGCCTTTCATACCAAGCTCTGGGGGCTTGTTTAAGGCCATATAGCGCTTTCTTTAGCTTGAACACGTGGTCGGGAAATTTATGATTTTCAAAGCCAGGGGGTTGTTTTACGTAAACTTCCTCCTTAATAAAACCATTCAAGAAAGCACTTTTCACATCCATTTGGAATAATTTGAAATTTTGATAATTTGCAAATGCACAAAGCATCCGAATGGATTCTAGTCTAGCAACCGGAGCATACGTCTCATCGTAGTCGATACCTTCCTCTTGGTTGTATCCTTGAGCTACTAGACGAGCTTTGTTACGTGTGACTGAACCATCTTCATTCACTTTGTTTCTAAAAACCCATTTAGTACCAATTATCGAGTGATTAGTCGGTCTAGGAACTAGTTCCCACACTTGGCTCCTCTCGAATTGGTTGAGTTCTTCTTGCATAGCAGAAATCCAAAATTCATCATTAAAAGCTTCAGAAATGTTTTTCGGCTCAACTTGTGAAATAAAGGCAGTGCTAGCAATAGAGTCTCTTAGAGATGATCTAGTAGTTACTCCACGTGAAACTTCACCTATCACTAAATTCTCTGGATGAGAAGGCTTGAAAGAAAATTTCTTAGGCAAGCCCTCCAGAGACTTAGTTTCGGTTGAAGTATTTATTGGAGTAGAAGTTGATGGCTCAACGTCATCATCAAGAGTACTTGCTGCACTGTTATCTTCATCAAAAGTCACATTTGTTGACTCTTCCACAATTAGAGAGCGTTTGTTAAAAACTCTATATCCCTTACTCTTGGCAGCATAGCCAAGGAAAATACCATCGTCAGCTTTGGCATCAAATTTGCCTAAGTTGTCTTTGGTGTTAAGGATAAAACATCTACATCCAAAAACTTTAAAATAAGAAACATTGGGGGTTCTTCCAAACCAAAGCTCATAGGGTGTTTTCTTCGTAATGGGACGAATAAGCACCCTATTTAAAATGTGGCATGCTGTACTGACAGCTTCTGCCCAAAAATATTTCGGAAGTAAAAATTTATTCAACATAACTCTGGCCATATCACCGAGAGTTCTATTCTTCCGCTCCACAACACCATTTTGTTGTGGAGTTCTAGGACAAGAAAACTCATGATCAAAACCATTAGAATCACAAAAACTTTCAAAGACAGAATTTTCGAATTCGCCTCCATGATCACTTCGGATTCGAGTAATCATGTAGCCTTTTTCGTTTTGAACTTTCTTAACAAAAATCTTGAAAACAGAAATAGCTTCACTTTTATTTGTAAGAAAGAAAACCCAAGTAAATCTCGAAAAATCATCAACAATAACAAATGCATAAAGTTTACCACCAAGACTAGCTACTCTACTAGGACCAAATAAATCCATATGGAGTAGTTGCAAGGGTCTAGTAGTACTTACAGAGTTAATGGAATGAAATGAGGATTTGGTTGCCTTGTTCATTTCACATTCGGCACATACTGTGTCCTTTTTGAATGTGATATCGGGCAATCCTCTCACTAGCTTCTTGGTCGATAGCCTGGATATAGCATCCATATTGGCATGACCAAGACGCTGGTGCCAAAGTAATCGTTCATCTTTGTGGGCATATAAACATCTACCTGCATTGTTAGTATCTATAGGTAGATAGAAAATATAAATGTTATCCTCTCTTTTCCCTTCAAAAGCAATGTCTTCTGTTGACCTATCATAGATGAAGCAATTATTTTGTCCAAAGTTAATATCATATCCATGATCAGCAAGATGACTAATGCTGAGCAAGTTATGCTTTAACTCGGTCACTAGGCAGACATCCTTTATTACAGGAGAAGGGGGATGACCAATAATACCATTACCTATAATGTGCCCTTTTAAATTATTGCCGAAGGATACGTATCCTTCTCTCTTCATCGATAGTGATGCAAAAAGATTTGCGTCTTCCGTCATATGTCGCGAGCATCCACTATCGAGAATCTACTTACTTTCAGTTGCGGAGGGAAGGTCCACCTACATCAAGAGTAGATGTGACCTTTGGTACCCAAGTTCTTGAGGGTCCTGAAAAGTTAGTCTTTAGAAACCATGCATATATCTTTTTATCCACTAGTCTTCTAACTCTACACTGTGGTGAGATGTGTCCATGTGATCCACAGTAAGTACAGATAGCATTCTTATTTACGTTAGGAGCATGAGAATGATATCTATAATGAGCAGAAGTATGATGATTAGCATGATGATGATGATTATGCATAGAGTGCTGTGGAGTAGCATGGTGATATTGTCTATGGTGATGTGGTCTATATGGCATGGCATTGTGATTTTGTCTATATGGCATGATATGATGATCTTGTCTATATGGCATGACATTGTGATGTTGTCTATATGGCATGACATGATGATCTTGTCTATATGGCATGGCATGGTGATGATTTCTATATGTGGAATGATGTTGATTGTGTCTTTGTGCAACATGATGATTGTGTGATGAATGAGAATTATTCTTACGTGCGCGTGGTTTGTGAAAGTTTGTGTATATGAAAGCATGGTTACGTGTTGCATGTGGATGACGTGGTTGACTAGTATGAGTAGAGTTATGTCCATGTGATTGGGTTTGAGGTTGAGCAACCTGTTTTCCCAATTTGGTTTCTAATCTCTTACAAACAGCTTGCAGTTCATCAACCTTAATATTTAACCCATATATCTTAGTCATGGAGATCTTGTGTCTACTCTTTTCTTCAGCAAGCATCGTGTTGAGTGTAGTGATTTCTTGTGTTTGGTGCTCAATACGTGCTTCAGCATCATGTAAGCTTAATTTAAGCTTGGATACCTCATCAGTGTCATCAGTGGGTGTCGTGTTTCTAATGTTATCAAGTAATAGAGAAATTTTTTGTATTTCGACTTCAAGACTTTTGATTTTATCCTTGGCATGTTTATATTTACCAATGACCTTTTTGTGATCATCGAGTAAATCAGTGAAAGCATCGCCAAGTTCATCAAAAGAGAAGTTATCTAAAGTTTCGTTAGATACCTTGTTGGAAGTTGCCATTAGGCACACATTTGCTGTATCTTGAGGAGAGTCCTTTTCTTCCTCGGAGTCACTCGCTTCACTTTCATTCCAAATACTTGTGTTGGCATATTTCTTTGATGAGGACTTCTTGTATGGCTTCTCATAGCGATTGCTCTTTTTCAAGAATGGACAGTCTTTTCGGACGTGTCCAGTCTTCTTGCAACCATAGCAGGTTGGCTCTTCTTCGCCGTCTTCTTGTGATTTCTTCTTCCTTCGATTGAAGCGAAGGAATTTCCTGAAGTTGCGAACCATGAGAGCTTGGTCTTCATCATCCGAGTTGTCGTCTTCGGTTTCATCGTGATCAGCCCTTCGTCGATGAGCTTTGAGTGCAATCTCCTTAGTTCTCGGAGCAGGCTCTTCGAAGTCCTTGAGGTCAAGCTCGTGAGTCTTGAGCTTACCCATCAAGGTCTCCATTGACATGGTTGTAAGATCGTTCCCTTCTATGATGGCTGTCACCTTAGGGTTCCAAATCTTTGGTAGCCCCCTGAGTAGCTTGCGAATCTTCTCGTGGTTTGAGTATTGCTTGCCAAGCGAGGATAGAGGATTGATGATGTCGAGGAATCTTGTGAACATTTGAGTGATCGTCTCATTTGGCTTCATCTTGAAAGCCTCGTATTCTTGAGTGAGACGGCTTATCTTAGATTCTTTGACTTGTGTGGTTCCTTCATGCGTCACTTCTAGAAGTCTCCATACTTCATGAGCAGTAGTGCATGTAGAGACCCTGTTGAACTCATTCCTGTCTATAGCACAGAATAAAGCATTAATAGCTCTAGCGTCTATACTTGCCTGTTTCTTCTCCTCGACAGAATATTTGTCGTATGGTTTCTCAATGAGGTCACCATCGACAACTATCCTGGCGGGCTTTTTGTAACCGTCAGTGACGACAGTCCACAGGTCAAAGTCTAGAGACTTAAGATAGAAGCTCATCCTTGTTTTCCAATATGTGTAGTTAGTTCCATCAAATAGGGGAGGCCTATGAGTGGACTGACCTTCACCATGATTGGAAATCAAGGATTGTGTGGTTGCCATGGATCAGCTCTTAGGATGTTAGTCCTTGTAAAGAGAACAGAGCTCTAATACCAATTGAATAACAGATGGCAACTCTAGAGGGGGGTGAATAGAGTTTATATAGAAAATAACCAATTAAAAATTAACTCTTTCACAAATAATAAATAATCAGAGTAAAATACGGAAAGTAAATGAAGAGCAAGAAAGCATACGCAAATACAGCGATTTTAACCTGGTTTCCCTCGTGGAGGACTAGTCCAGGCCTGAGAACTCTAGCTCAGGATTAAATCTACTATTTGTGAAATAGTAGTTTACAACCCGTGCCTTTACTTCAGAAGAGCACGTCAACTTCTTACAGAGGATCGCAGTGGCGATTTGCTTGGAATTGTCCAAGCGACTTCTTCAACTCTTGCACAAGAATCCTAACTGAGAGATGCTGAGCACTCGAGACTTAGGAGGCTTGTGGTTAGTAAATGGGAAGGGTATGGCTTATTTGAGCTATAAGAGAGAAGAGAAGAGAAGATTGGATGATTTGAAATGAGAGAAATCATGCCCTATTTATAGTGTTTTTATAGGCAGAATTCGGCCAGAATTCGGGTAGGAAAATTCAAATATTTGGCCGTTGGACAACTAGCAACCAGCTAACCCTAAAATTAGGGTTCCTGATTTCTAGGGGACAGAGTTCGGCCCGAACTCTGTGTGGAGGCAGAGTTCGGCCCGAACTCTGTCTCCAGAGCATAGAGTGGTTCTAAGGGGACCATTGGGCAATTTCTGGTTTGGTGGAGCTTGGGATTATTGGGTAGGCTATAGTCTAAGTTTCAAGAGCTCAGCATGACTCAGTTTATATTAGTCTAGACTCAAAGAAAGTGTAAAATACAGACTCGAATTCAACTGAGAAGCGGAGGCTGAGCTGTCATCTGTCTTGAGCTTAATGCAGACGTTGTGTGTCGTATTGAATTATTATAGATATTATTTAGTCAATGTTGTCAATATTTGGTTGACTGTGACTTTGTGTCAACACCAACTCCCAATATGGAAGTTGTGGATCTTTTCCTTGGCTTCAAGAATACGTTATCAACTATTTTATGCTAGTTGTAGACTCGACCATGCTTAATACTAGTTTGACTTTCATGCCTTGTTACAAATTGACCTCGACTGTTACTTTGACTAATGATTGATCATGCGTTCCTAGTTGGAACTAGAAGCCTGGCTAGTTGTCTTGTTGAATTGAATGAGACACGTTCATATATGAATCATGAACCATTGCGATCGACTAGCCGATCCGAATATTGGCAAATGGACACATGTTGACTTCCATTTTTTTGTAAAGCAGCATATGCATCTTACAGTCAAGGCATGATTATTCCGTGGCTAGGATTGATTGTTGCATTACGCTATGTAAGACCTACAACCTAGCCGCACGGGTATCGTTGTAGGATTGTGCATATCGTACTCGGTACGGAAGTACTCATTCTGAATGGCCATGATCCACGGCATGGGATTTCAATCAACATAGGGACTATTAAGCTAAATAAAATAATGATTACATGGAGAGAATGGATTCTCGAGTTCTTATATGGCAGCCATCTTTGGGATGATTAGTGTCCCGACATGCCGACTGGTTCCCACAGATACTGTAAATCTGCCACACAGACAGGGAGTGGTATCTGCCTATATTATTATATATACTGATGACGGGCGTCCCGCTGGGACTCGTCTAATTCATGATTGGCGCAATTAATTATTGGGTAGACTAGCATTGCTTGTACATTGTAAGAACTGAGGAATCCCTTATTGCATAATTCCAATACAAACTTGGAACTTACAGTAGTAAGCCGTAGTAGTTGCATGGCCGTTTAAATTAATTTGTTTGTGTACTGTGCCTACTCTGTTAACTACGGAGATGAGCAGAACGTCAGGACATGACGGGTCAACTTCTGTCCTTGTTTGGTTGGAAAGTTGGCTTGAAGTATCGTGATGTTGTGCGAACCCCAGTAGCAAGCAGAGACCTTTTTATCATATTCTTACTCTTATTTCTGGTTCCAATTTCTCATATCGTGCTTCCTTGCGGTACTTGCTATTAGAGGTCTAACCTCTCTGATTTTGCATGACCAGATTTAGAGCCATTTCCCAAGGACTCAGCTTACTTCCACCTCCAAGATGGTCAATACTAGAGGAATGATCGCCGGAGGACACGAGTGGGTCCCTTGCTTCCCTGATCGTCTTTACTATTTATTTTTGGCCGTTTGGCACCGACATGTTAGTCGAATTGTCTAGTACTTACTTTTACATAATTGTAATTAAATCAGACTGCAGCTGATAATAATTGTGTATACCTTGCTATATCATCTGGCTAAGTTTTGTACAGCCAGATCTCAAGAACATTTTGACTAAGCATTTGGGACGCCTTACTGCTTTATCTTACATGTTCTCTATTTACTGTTTCTTGTTGGAATGATTGAGATAATAGATGTTGAGTAACCCTAGTAAGACTTTCATGTAGTATGCACCCCCTCGTCTTTTAGACAATATTGATCGTATTATACGGTATTTATCTACCCGTAATATGTAGCTGGCTGAGTCATTCCCCCGCTCTCCGGTATTCTGGTTCTGGGGCGTGACAAGGTTTTAGTGGTGGCCCATGTAGGTCTGATTCCAGACTTGTGGGGTGTTTTAATTTATAGGATGTCTCAATCACACATGTTCCCCCTTGATCTCATGATTCGTTACTCTCGACTCTAACTTGACATTCCGGTATCCTTTGACTTCATTGATCTTTCCTGTCCGATCGTTTGATTGTTCTCTTGTCCCTTTTCTTAGGGGCACTTCGTCCGCATCTGCCAGGACTGGACAACAACAACAAGGGCAACACGGACAACCTGACCATATTGGTCAGCAACAAGGGCCAGTACTACCTTAAGAGACTATCCAAGAAGAAGTGATAGTGGAACCAGCAGCTGGACCGCAGTATCCGGAGGTTCCAACACCACCAATAGTTCTACCCATCCCTGTGGAAGTGGACACACCAGCCCTTCTGGAGATCATGAGAGGGATGATGGCCACTCAGCAACATCAGATGTTGGCCCAGCAACGCATGCACGCTCAGTTGCAAGAGCAGAATGTACTACTCAACCAAGGATTGTAGACGGCTTTGGAACGAGGGGTGAGGACAAATTCAGGAGCCTCAACCAGATTTTGCAAGTACAACCCCCGTCGTTTCGAGGGCACGGAAGATGTCATTTCAGCAGATGCATGGCTTAAGGATATTGAGGCTATTCTGACAGCGGCTAAGGTTCTGACAGAAGAACGTGTGGATCCAGTAAAGCTGTTACTTCAGGACCTCGCACGTGATTGGTGAGAATCAGAAGAAGTGGGCATCAGACGTCCTGTTGCTTGGGACGATTTTACCGCCAGATTCAAGACGAAATACTATGGAGTTGTGGCGCAGTTTGAGCTACAACAGAAGTTTATCAACCTTAAGCAGGCTGGCAAGACAGTGGATGCTTATGCAGCAGAGTTCTGCAGACTGAGTAGGTTCACCCCGGAGATGGTAGCAACAGAGAGCCAGAGGGCTATAAGGTTTCAGCAAGGGTTTTATCTTGAACTCTTGCAATTAATAGAGGGGCACAACTACCAGACTTTTGATAAGGTGTTGACGGCAACCCGAAGGCATGAGATCACTATTCAGAGGATCACAGCAAGGACTGGAGGTCAGAAGAGATCTCACAATCAGATTGAAGGAGGAGGGGGAGTAGCGCCCCGAGTTACACCGTCTCCTGGCGTTCGTATCCACGATGTGGCGATGCGAGTACCAGCACCCCCAGCAAGGCAACAACAGTAACAGAGGAAGAACCAACAACCCCCAACGGGCTGTACTTATTGTGGGAAGATAGGGCATACTAGAGATGTGTGTCGGACATTGAACGGACAATGTTTGATATGTGGAAGTCCAGATCATCGGGTTTCCACCTGTCCAATGACTTCGAGATCAGGAGGATTAGTACAATTTCCTGCTCTGCCAGCACCAGGGGCAGGCCAGTATCGAGGACCAGCAGTGGCAGTGAGACTGTTGGCACAGCGTCCGTTGATGTCGCAGTGTCACTTTCTATTCCCAGAATACGTATTTTTAGAATGCAGGTACTGTTTAAATATAAATATTTTATATATTTATCATGTATTGCTCTGCATTTAAATTCCTTTAATTTTATGTTAATTAATTTCCTGCAATTTTATTTCTGCACTTTACTTTCTGCTTTTATACCCTGCTTTAGCTTTGCTATAGGTTCGGCTCAGATTGGTTTAATTATGTTGGTTCATCATGAACCGAAATAAACCCCCACCTACCACCACCCCATTTAAAGCCCCAAACCCTTTCTCTCTCTTCATTACTTCTTCTCATTACTCTTCTTCTTCCTCCTAACTCTTCCACCAACCTAGAAGAGATAGGCAAGTGCCAACTTGCTTCTTGATGGATCCCCATTTTTATTGTTCCATCATCTTCCTTATTTGATTCTAAGTCTCTTTAGTACTTAGCATTTTCAATTTCCATGGCTTATTTGTTGTAGATCTAAGTTTGATACATTTTCGGATTTCTTAGGTTCTAGTAAACTTTCTTATCTTCAAGTTTTGATGGTTCCATGTTGTAGAAAATTTCGTTCTACCCAATTTTGACCTATGAAAGTCCATATTTGGGCTTGGAATGAAGAATTTATGGAGCTTGGAAGCAATGGCTTCCATGGTTTCCATGGTTCTGTTCTCAGAAAATTCGGAGAAGAAGAACAGTCCCAGCCGCATCAGAAAATTCGGAGAAGAAGAACAGTCCCAGCCGTATGAAATCTTCATTTCGTACAGCCGCATGAATCTTCATTCCTCAGGCGCATGAGATTATTTATCTCCCAACCTTTCATTCCTCAGGCGCATGAGATTATTTATCTCCCAACCTTTCATTCCTCAGGCGCATGAGATTATTTATCTCCCAACCTTTCCCACAGCGCATAATATTTATTTCCCACAGCCACATCTTCATTCCTCAGGTGCATGAGATTATTTATCTCCCATCCTTTCCCACAACGCATGATATTTATTTTCCACAGCCATATCTTCATTCCTCAGGCGCATGAGATTATTTATTTCCCAATATTTCCCACAGCGCATGATATTTTTTTCCTACAGCCACGTCTTCATTCCTCAGGAGCATGAGATTATTTATTTCCTAATCATTTCCCACAGCCGCATGAATCATCATTTCCTTCACGCGCATGAGATTATTTATTTTCCAATCATTTTCCACAGCCGCATGAATCTTCATTCCTCAGGCGCATGAGATTATTTATTTCCCAACCCTTCCCACAGCGCATGAGATTATTTATTTCCCAATCATTTCCCTCAGGCGCATAAGATTATTTATTTTCCAATCTTTCCCACAGCGCATGAGATTATTTATCTTCCAATCATTTCCCCAGGCGTATGAGATTATTTATTTCCCAATCATTTCCCATAGCCGCATGAATCTTCATTCCTCAGCGCATGAGATTATTTATTTCCCAATCATTTCCCACAGCGCATGAGATTATTTATTTTCCAATCATTTCCCACAGCGCATGAGATTATTTATTTCCCAATCTTTTCCCACAGCGCATGAGATTATTTATTTCCCCATCATTATTTATTTCCTAATTTTTATTTCCCGAAGTTGGCATTAATTAACATTGATTGTTATCTTGATTAATTATTGATCATGCGTTCCTAGATGGAACTAAGAGACTGGCTAGTCGTCTTATTGAATTAAATAGAATGAGACACGTTCATATTTGTAATCGATTGGCCAATCCCAAATATTGACATATAGATACATGCAGGCTATAATTTATTTATTTATTTTACGAAAGCAGCATGTGTACTTGATGGTCAAGGCATGATTATTCCGTAGTTAGTTTTAATTGTTGCATTACGCTATGTAAGACCTACAACCTAACCGCACGGGTATCGTTGTAGAGCTGGGCATATCGTACTTGTACGGTAGTACTCATTCTGAATGACCATGACCCACGGCATGGGATTTCACTTAACATAGAAGCTACTAAGTTAAATAAAATAATGATTGCATGGAGAGTATGGATTTTCGAGTTCTTACATGGCAGCCCTCTTTGGGACTATTAGTGCCCGACAGGCCGGCTGGTTCCCATAGATACTATAAATCTGCCACACGGGCAGGGAGCGGTATCTGCTTATATTATTGTATATTGTATATTGATGACGGGCGTCCCGCTGGGACTCGTCTAATTCATGATTGGCGCAATTGATTGATTGGATAGACTAGCCTTGCTTGCCCATAGTAAGAACTGAGAAATCCTTATTGCGTAATTCCAGGATAACTTGGGACTCACAGTAGTAAGCCGTAGGAGTTGGATGGCCGTTTAAGTTGATTTATTTGTGTACTGTACCTACTCTGTTAACTAACTAAGATGATCAGAGTGTCGAGACATGATGGGCCAACCTCTGTCCTTGTTTGGTTGGGAGGTTGGTTCGAAGTGTCATGACATTATGTGAATCCTAGTAGCAAGCAGAGATCTATATATCCTATTCTCTTATTACTGGTTTTAATCCCTCATATCGTGCTTCCTTGCGGTACTTGCTATTAGAGGTCTAACCTCTCTGGTTTTGCATGGCCAGATTTAGAGTCGGTTCCCGAGGACTCAGCTTACTTCTATCTCCAAGATGGTCAATACTAGAGAAATGATCGCAGGAGGACTCGAGTGGGTTTCTTACTTTCCCGCTCGTTTTGTTACTTACTTTATATTTTGCCGTTTGGCACCGACATGTTAGTCGGATTGTCTTGTACTTACTTTTACATAATTATAATTAAGTCAGACTGCAGCTGATAACAATTGTGTATATGTTGCTATATCATCTGGCTATGTTTAGTAAAGCTAGATATCAAGAACATTTTGACTAAGCGTTTGGGACGCCTTACTGCTTTACCTTATATGTTCTCTATTACTGTTTCTTGTTTGAATGATTGAGATAATAGATGTGAAGTGACCATAGCGAGACTTTCATGTAGTATGCACCCCCTTATCTTTTAGACAGCATTGATCGTATTATACGGTATTCATCTACCCGTAATACGTAGCTGGCTGAGTCATTCCCCCGCTCTCCAGTATTCTGGTTCTGGGGCGTAACAAGGTTTTAGTGGTGGCCCATGCAGGTCTGATTTCAGACTTGTAGGGTATTTTAATTTTAGGATGTCTCAATCACACATGTTCCCCCTTGATCTCATGATTCGTTGTTCTCAATCCTAGCTTGACCTTCTCATATCCTTTGGCTTCATTGATCCTTCATATCCGGTCGTTTGATTATTCTCTTGTCCCTTTTCTTAGGGGCACTTCGTCCGCATCTGTCAGGACTGGACAGCAACAACAAGGGCAACATGGGCAACCTGACCAGGTTGGTCAGCAACAAGGGCCAGTACTACCCCAAGAGAATATCCAGAAGAAGTGATAGTAGAAGCAGCAGCTGGATCGCAGTATCCGGAGGTTCCACCACCACCACCAACAGTTCCACCTACCCCTATGGGAGTAGACACACCAGCCCTTCTGGAGATCATAAAAGGGATAATGGCCACTCAGCAACACCAGATGTTAGCCCAGCAGCGCATGCACGCTCAGTTGCAAGAGCAGAATGTACTACTCAACCAAGGGATGCAGACAGCTTTGGAAAGAGGGACAAGGCCAGATTCAGGAGCATCAGCCAAGTTTTGCAAGTACAACCCCTGTCGTTTCGAGGGCACGGAGGATGCCATCTCAGCAGATGCATGGCTTAAGGATATTGAGGCTATTCTGACAGCAGCTAAGGTGCCGGCAGAAGAACGTGTGGATCCAGTAAAGTTGTTACTTCAGGATCTCGTACGTGATTGGTGGGAATCAGAGGAAGTAGGCATCAGACGTCCTGTTGCTTGGGACGATTTTACTGCAAGATTCAAGACGAAGTATTATGGAGTTGTGGCACAGTTTGAGCTACAACAGAAGTTTATCAATCTTAGACAGGCTGGCAAGACGGTAGATGCTTATACAGCAGAGTTCTGCAGATTGAGTAGGTTCGCCCCGGAGATGGTAGCCACAAAGAGCCAGAGGGCTATGAGGTTTCAGCAAGGGTTTCATCTTGAGCTCTTGCAGTTGATAGAGGGGCACAATTATTAGACTTTCGATGAGATATTGACGGCCACTCGGAGGCATGAGATCACCACTCAGAGGATCACGGCAAGGACTGGAGGTAAGAAGAGATCACACAGTCAGATTGAAGGAGGAGGGGGAGCAGCGCCCCGTACAACAACACCGTCCCCTGGCATTCGCATTCACGATGTGGCAATGCGAGGGCCAGCACCACCCAGGCAGCAGCAACAGCAACAGAGGAAGAACCAGCAACCTCCAGCGGGCTGCACTTATTGCGGAAAGATAGGGCACACTAGAGATGTGTGTCGGACATTGAACGGGCAGTGTTTGATATGTGGGAATCCAGATCATCGGGTTACCACATGTACCATGAATTCGAGGTCAGAAGGACCAGGGCAACAGTTTCCTGCTCTGCCAACACCAGGGGCAGGACAGTATCGAGGACCAGCGGTAGCAGTAAGACCGTTGGCACAGTGCCCGTTAATGCCGCAGGCTCAGATGTTTCGGCAGTAGGGACCGCCGATGCAGCAACACCAGCATAGATCACCCCAGCATCACCAAGGCAGGGGCCAGCGGCAGCACCAGGCTAGGCCGCAGCATGGAAACCAGCAAGGAGGTCGAGGGCAGGCATTCACTCTGTCCTTGAAAGAGGCATTGGCATCGGAAGATGTTATGGCAGGTAACATTCTCGTCGCCTCTTATCCCGCGGTAGCATTGTTTGATTCGGGAGCATCACACTCATTTATATCTGCACAATTTGCAATACGGCTAGGAATGGAATTCGAGGCATTGCCAGGGAGGTTAAATATACTTACTGGTAATGGGCTCGTAGGAGTTAGTAGAGTTATTCTAGCATGTAGCGTTGTAGTTTACGGGCATTCCTTACCCGCCCAGTTGATAGAATTTCCTGTTGGAAATTTCGACGTTATCTTAGGCATGGACTGGCTGAAAGACAGTCATGCGACAATAGATTGTCGTAGAGGGAGTATATCTTTTGATATTCCAGGCGTGAAGCGGTTCACCTTAGTCAGATTAGTGGCAACTCAACAAGAGCAGGGAGTAGTGACGGCAATGGAAGAAGTTCAAGTTCCGAAGGTAGTTGAAGAATTTCTGAACGTATTTCCCGAAGAACTTCCAGGTCTACCACCGGTTAGAGATATTGAGTTCAGTATAGAATTGGCACCTGGAACTAAACCGATATCAGATCGAGTTTACAGAATGGCAGATTCAGAGCAGGCCAAGGTATATCAGCACATAGAGGAACTGAAGGAGAAGAAGTTCATCCAAGCTAGCATATCACCATAGGCAGCACCAGTGGTACTTGTAGGGAAGAAGGATGGGTTATCCAGATTGTGCATTGACTACAGGAAGCTTAATGCAGCAACAGTGAAGAACAAGTACCCACTACCCAGGATCGACGACTTGTTTGATCAGTTGAGCAGAGCTAGAGTTTTCTCTAAGATAGATCTTCGTTCAGGGTATCATCAAGTGAGGATTCGGAAGGAAGACATTCCCAAGACAATTTTCAGGTCGAAGTATGGGCATTATGAATTCTTAGTAATGCCGTTTGGTTTGACCAATGCTCCAGCAATCTTTATGGATTTAATGAATCGCATCTTTATGCCGTACCTGGATCAATTTGTCGTTGTGTTTCTCGACGACATTCTTGTATATTCAACTAGTGAAGAGGAGCATTAAGATCACCTCCGAAAGGTGTTACAGGTTCTGAGAGAGAACCAGTTGTATGCTAAGCTCAGCAAGTATGAGTTTTGGTCGGATCATATTTCATTTTTGGGTCATATCATATCAGGAGCTGGAGTAGCAGTGGATCCCAAGAAGGTAGAAGCAGTAGAAAGTTGGCCAGTACCCAAGGCCGTAGCAGATGTGCGGAGTTTCTTGGGATTGGCAGGATATTACAGAAGGTTTGTATCAGACTTTACGAGGCTTTCAGCACCCATGACCCGATTGACACGAAAAGATGTACCATTCGTCTGGTCGACAGAATGCCAGGCATCATTTGAGAATTTGAAGCAGAAGTTGATATCAGCACCTATTCTTACATTGCCAGTTGGACCCGAAGGTTTTACCGTTTATTATGATGCGTCAGGTAAAGGACTTGGATGTGTCCTCATGCAGCATGGGAAGGTGATAGCGTATGCATCTAGGCAGCTTCGAGACCACGAGAAGAATTACCTGACTCATGACTTGGAGTTGGCAGCAGTAGTATTTGCTTTGAAGCTATGGAGGCATTACTTATATGGTGATCGAGAGGACATGTACACAGACCACAAAAGTCTGAAGTACATCTTTACTCAGAAAGAACTGAACATGAGGCAGAGAAGATGGTTGGAGTTGATCAAGGATTACGACGTGGAGCTTCAGTATCATCCAGGCAAGGCTAATGTGGTAGCAGACGCTCTCAGCAAAAGAGGCGGCATATTTATGTTAACAACACAGAGGCGTATCTTAGAAGACCTTCAGGAGATGGGCATCGAGGTTATACTTCCTAGTGATGTAGGAGTTCTGGCGAATCTACAAGTTCAATCCAACTTGGAAGATAGGATCAAGGCAGCTCAGGCATAAGACCCAAGGATTCAAAAGCTTAGGACAGAATGTGAGTCGGGACTCAGGAATGAGATAAGAATTCATGAAGATGGTACACTTAGGTTTGGGTCACATCTATGTGTGCCTAGTGGAGATATCAGACAGAAGGTTATGGCAGAAGCTCACAGTTCTCAGTATTCTATACACCCTGGAGGGACCAAGATGTACCAAGATATCAAGCAGCACTTCTGGTGGAACGGGATGAAAAGGGAGATAGCTAGATTTGTTTCCCGTTGCTTGGTATGTCAGCAAGTGAAGGCAGAGCAGCAGAGACCAGCTGGGTTATTGCAACCGCTTCCTATCCCGGAATGGAAGTGGAAACATATCACAATGGACTTTGTGACCGGTTTACCGAGATCACCAAGTGGTATGGATGCTATTTGGGTAATCGTAGATCGGCTTACGAAGGTGGCACATTTTCTTCCTTTTAGAGTAGGTCAATCTACGGAGAAGTTGGCAGAATTGTATATGCAACAGATAGTCAGGCAGCATGGAGTCCCTGTCAGTATTGTGTCAGACAGAGATACCCGTTTCACATCACATTTTTGGAAGAGCTTACATCATAGCTTGGGTACCAAGTTAAGATTTAGCACGACTTACCATCCCCAGACGGACGGGCAATCAGAAAGAACAATTCAGACTTTAGAAGACATGTTGCGAGCTTGCACCCTAGATTTTGGAGGATCTTGGGAGAGCCACCTACACTTGGTCGAGTTCTCATACAATAACAGTTATCAAGCCAGTATCCAGATGGCACCATTTGAAGCACTATATGGTAAGAAGTGTAGGTCGCCACTAGCGTGGGACGATATTGGGGAAAGAAAGATGCTAGGCCCAGAAATGATTGTCCAGACCGTTGAAGTGATTAAGGGAATTAGAGAGCGACTTCGAGTTGCGCAGGATCGACATCGTCATTGGGTGGACCAGCATCGTAGACCTTTAGAATTCTCTGTTGGGGACCACGTATTCTTGCGGATCTCACCTACTCATGGTGTCATTAGATTTGGCGTTCGCGGAAAATTGAGTCCGCGATACATGGGCCCGTTTGTTATCCTTGAGAGGGTAGGCGATGTTGCTTATCGTTTATCCCTTCCACCTTCGTTGTGTGAGGTACACAATGTGTTTCATGTGTCTCAGTTACGTAGGTATGTATTGGACCCAAGCCACATCCTCGATCATTCTGAGCTGGTTGTTGGTACCAACCTGTCTTACGAGGAACAGCCTGTGTCTATTTTGGACCGGAGAGAGAAGATACTCAAGAACCGAACAATTAACCTTGTCCGGGTTGCTTGGGGTCATCACTCTTTAGGGGAGTCAACGTGGGAACGTGAGGATGATATCCGATTACGGTATCCGCACCTGTTTGACTCACAAGGTATATTTTCTTCTGTATACCTTGATTGTCTTAACTACTCATGCTTGTCACCTTATGAGTAGAATTGCTTAATGTTGTAGATTGTTAGATGTAGATACATTGCTTGTTATTATTATTGTAGAATGATTGCTTACTCAATTGTTCATACTTAGATTAGTTTAGCTTCGATATTTCTATCATGCTTGGATCTGAAATTCCGAGGATGGAATTTTTCTAAAGAGGGTAGAGATGTCACTTCCCATTCCCAGAATACGTATTTTTAGAATGCAGGTACTGTTTAAATATAAATATTTTATATATTTATCATGTATTGCTCTGTATTTAAATCTCTTTAATTTTATGTTAATTAATTTTCTGTAATTTTATTTCTGCACTTTACTTTCTGCTTTTATACCCTGCTTTAGCTTTGCTATGGGTTCGGCTCAGATTGGTTTAATTATGTTGGTTCATCATGAACCGAAATAAACCCCCACCTACCACCACCCCATTTAAAGCCCCAAACCCTTTCTCTCTCTTCATTACTTCTTCTTATTACTCTTCTTCTTCCTCCTAACTCTTCCACCAACCTAGAAGAGATAGGCAAGTGCCAACTTGCTTCTTGATGCATCCCCATTTTTATTGTTCCATCATCTTCCTTATTTGATTCTAAGTCTCTTTAGTACTTAGCATTTTCAATTTCCATAGCTTATTTGTTGTAGATCTAAGTTTGATATATTTTCGGATTTCTTAGGTTTTGATCTAGTAAACTTTCTTATATTCAAGTTTTGATGGTTCCATGTTGTAGAGAATTTTGTTCTACCCAATTTTGACCTATGAAAGTCCATATTTGGGCTTGGGATGAAGGATTTATGGAGCTTGGAAGCAATGGCTTCCATGGTTTCCATGGTTCTGTTCTCAGAAAATTCGGAGAAGAAGAACAGTCCCAGCCGCATCAGAAAATTTGGAGAAGAAGAACAGTCCCAGCCGCATAAAATCTTTATTTCCCACAGCCGCATGAATCTTCATTCCTCAGGCGCATGAGATTATTTATCTCCCAACCTTTCATTCCTCAGGCGCATGAGATTATTTATCTCCCAACCTTTCATTCCTCAGGCGCATGAGATTATTTATCTCCCAACCTTTTCCACAGCGCATGATATTTATTTCCCACAGTCACATCTTCATTCCTCAGACGCATGAGATTATTTATCTCCCAACCTTTCCCACAGCGCATGATATTTATTTTCCACAGCCACATCTTCATTCCTCAGGCGCATGTGATTATTTATTTCCCAATATTTCTCACAGCGCATGATATTTATTTCCCACAGCCACGTCTTCATTCCTCAGGCGCATGAGATTATTTATTTTCCAATCATTTCCCACAGCCGCATGAATCATCATTTTCCTCAGGCGCATGAGATTATTTATTTTCCAATCATTTTCTACAGCCGCATGAATCTTCATTCCTCAGTCGCATGAGATTATTTATTTCCCAACCCTTCCCACAGCGCATGAGATATATTTATTTCTCAATCATTTCCCTCAGGTGCATGAGATTATTTATTTTCCAATATTTCCCACAGTGCATGAGATTATTTATCTCCCAATCATTTTCTCAGGTGCATGAGATTATTTATTTTCCAATTATTTTCCACAGCCGCATGAATCTTCATTCCTCAGCGCATGAGATTATTTATTTCCCAATCATTTCCCACAGCGCATGAGATTATTTATTTTCCAATCATTTTCCACAGCGCATGAGATTATTTATTTCCCAATCATTTCCCACAGCGCATGAGATTATTTATTTCCTAATCATTTTCTACAGCGCATGAGATTATTTATTTCCCAATTATTTCTCACAGCGCATGAGATTATTTATTTCCCAATCATTATTTATTTCCCAATTTTTATTTCCCGAAGTTGGCATTAATTAACATTGATTGTTATCTTGATTAATTATTGATCATGCGTTCCTAGATGGAACTAAGAGACTGGCTAGTCGTCTTATTGAATTAAATGGAATGAGACACGTTCATATTTGCAATCGATTGGCCAATCCCAAATATTGACATATAGATACATGCAGGCTACAATTTATTTATTTATTTTACGAAAGTAGCATGTGTACTTGATGGTCAAGGCATGATTATTCCGTGGTTAGTTTTAATTGTTGTATTACGCTATATAAGACCTACAACCTAACCGCACGAGTATCGTTGTAGAGCTGGGCATATCGTACTTGTACGGAAGTACTCATTCTGAATGACCATGACCCACGGCATGGGATTTCACTTAACATAGAAGCTACTAAGTTAAATAAAATAATGATTGCATGGAGAGTATGGATTTCCGAGTTCTTATATGGCAGCCCTCTTTGGGACTATTAGTGCCCGACAGGCCGGCTGGTTCCCACAGATACTACAAATCTGCCACACGGGCAGGGAGCGGTATCTGCTTATATTATTGTATATTGTATATTGATGACGGGCGTCCCGCTGGGACTCGTCTAATTCATGATTGGCGCAATTGATTGATTGGATAGACTAGCCTTGCTTGCCCATAGTAAGAACTGAGAAATCCTTATTGCATAATTCCAGGATAACTTGGGACTCACAGTAGTAAGCCGTAGGAGTTGGATGGCCGTTTAAGTTAATTTATTTGTGTACTGTACCTACTCTGTTAACTAACTAAGATGATCAGAGTGTCGAGACATGACGGGCCAACCTCTGTCCTTGTTTGGTTGGGAGGTTGGTTCGAAGTGTCATGACATTATGTGAATCCTAGTAGCAAGCAGAGATCTATATATCCTATTCTCTTATTACTGGTTTTAACCCTCATATCGTGCTTCCTTGCGGTACTTGCTATTAGAGGTCTAACCTCTCTGGTTTTGCATAGCCAGATTTAGAGCCGGTTCTCGAGGACTCAGCTTACTTCTACCTCCAAGATAGTCAATACTAGAGGAATGATCGCAGGAGGACTCGAGTGGGTTCCTTACTTTCCCGCTCATTTTGTTACTTACTTTATCTTTTGCCGTTTGGCACCGACATGTTAGTCGGATTGTCTTGTACTTACTTTTACATAATTGTAATTAAGTCAGACTGCAGCTGATAACAATTGTGTATATGTTGCTATATTATCTGGCTATGTTTAGTAAAGCCAGATATAAAGAACATTTTGACTAAGCGTTTGGGACGCCTTACTGCTTTACCTTATATGTTCTCTATTACTGTTTCTTGTTTGAATGATTGAGACAATAGATGTGAAGTGACCATAGCGAGACTTTCATGTAGTATGCACCCCATTGTCTTTTAGACAGTATTGATCGTATTATATGGTATTCATCTACCCGTAATACGTAGCTGGCTGAGTCATTCCCCCGCTCTCCAGTATTCTGGTTCTGGGGCGTGACACGCAGGCTCAGATGTTTCGACAGCAGGGACCGCCGATGCAGCAACAACAACATAGACCACCCCAGCATCACCAAGGCAGGGGCCAACAGCAGCACCAGGCTAGACCGCAGCATGGAAACCAACAAAGAGGCCGAGGGCAGGCATTTAATCTGCCCTTGGAAGAGGCATTGGCATCGAAAAATGTAGTGGCAGGTAACATTCTTGTCGCCTCATATCCAGCAGTAGTATTGTTTGATTCGGGAGCATCATACTCATTTATATCTGTACAATTTACGACACGACTAGGACTAAAATTCGAGGCATTGCCAGGGAGGTTGAATATACTCACTGGTAATGGGCTCGTAGGAGTTAGTAGAGTTATTCTAGCGTGTAGTATTGTAGTGTACGGGCGTTCCTTACCCGCCAGGTTGATAGAATTTCCTATGAAGAATTTTGACGTCATCTTAGGCATGGACTGGCTGAAAGACAGTTGTGCCAGAATAGATTGCCGTAGAGGGAGTGTATCTTTTAATATTCCAGGCATGGAGCAGTTTACCTTAGTTAGATCAGAGGCAACTCAACAAAAAGAAGGAATAGTAGCGACAATGGAGGAAATTCAAGTCCCGAAGATAGTTGAAGAGTTTATTGACGTATTTCCCGAGGAACTTCCAGGTTTACCCCCGGTTAGGGATATTGAGTTTAGTATAGAATTGGCACCTGGAACTCAACCGATATCAGATCGGATTTATAGAATGGCAGATTCCGAGCAGGCCAAGGTGTATCAGCATGTAGAGGAACTAAAGGCGAAGAAGTTTATCCGAGATAGCAAATTACTATGGGCAGCACCAGTGGTACTTGCAGGGAAGAAGGATGGGTCATCAAGATTGTGCATTGACTACAGAAAGCTCAATACGACAACAATAAAGAACAAGTATCCACTACCTAGAATCGATGATTTGTTTGATCAGTTGAGCAGAGCAAGTGTTTTCTCCAAGATAGATCTTCGGTCAGGGTATCATCAAGTTAGAGTCCGAGAAGAGGACATTTCCAAGACAGCATTCAGGTCGAAGTACGGGCATTACGAATTCCTAGTTATGTCGTTTGGTTTGACCAATACTCCAGCAATATTTATGGATTTGATGAACCGCATCTTTATGCCATACTTAGACCAATTTGTCGTTGTGTTCCTCGACGACATTCTTGTATACTCAGCTAGTGAAGAAGAGCATGAAGATCACCTCAAGAAAGTATTGCAGGTTCTGAGAGAGAACCAGTTGTACGCCAAGCTCAGCAAGTGTGAGTTTTGGACGGATCGAATTTCATTCTTGGGGCACATCATATCAGGGGCTGGAGTAGCAGTGGATCCCAAGAAGATAGAAGCAGTAGAGAGTTGGCCAGTACCTAAGATCGTAGCTGATGTGCATAGTTTCTTGGGGTTGGCAGGATATTACAGAAGGTTCATATCAGACTTTGCAAGACTTTTAGCACCCATGACCCGCTTGACACGGAAGGATGTGCCATTCGTCTTGTTGGCAAAATGCCAGGCATTATTTGAGAATTTTAAGCAAAAATTGATATCAGCACCTATTCTTACATTACCAGTTGGACCCGAAGGTTTTATCGTTTATTGTGACGTGTCAGGAAAGGGACTTGGGTGTGTCCTCATGCAGCATGGGAAGGTGATAGCATATGCATCTAGGCAACTTCGGGACCACGAGAAGAATTATCCGACTCATGACTTGGAGTTGGCGACAGTAGTATTTGCTTTGAAGCTATGGAGGCATTACTTGTACGGTGATCGAGTGGATATGTACACAGACCACAAAAGTCTGAAGTACATCTTTACTCAGAAGGAACTGAACATGAGACAGAGAAGATGGTTAGAGTTGATCAAGGATTACGACGTGGAGCTTCAATATCACCCAGGCAAGGCTAACGTGGTAGCAGATGCTCTTAGCAGGAGAGGTGGCGCATTTATGTTGACATCACAAAAATATATTTTAGAAGATCTTCAGGAGATGGGGACCAAGGTTATACTTCCTAGTGATATAGGAATTTTGGCAAGTCTACGAGTTCAATTTGACTTAGTAGACAGGATCAAGGCAGCTCAGGCATAAGACCCAAGGATTCAGAAGCTTAGGACAGAATGTGAGTCAGGACTCAGAAAGGAGATAAGAATTCATAAAGATGGTACCCTTAGATTTGGATCACGCCTATGTGTGCCTAGTGGAGATATCAGACAGGAGGTTATGACAGAAGTCCACAGTTCTCAGTATTCTATACACCCTGGAGGGACCAAAATGTACAAGGATATCAAGCAGCACTTCTGGTGGAACGGAATGAAGAGGGAGATAGCTAGATTCGTTTTCCGTTGCTTGATATGTCAGCAAGTGAAGGCTGAACAACAAAGGCCAGCTGGATTATTATAACCGCTTTCTATCCCGGAATGGAAGTGGGAACATATCACAATGGACTTTGTGACCGGTTTACCGAGATCACCAAGTGGTAAAGATGCTGTTTGGGTGATAGTAGACCGGCTTACAAAGGTGGCATATTTTCTTCCTTTTAGAGTAGGGCAATCTACAAAAAAAGTTGGCAGAGTTATATATGCAACAGATAGTCAGGCAGCATGGGGTCCCTGTCAGTATTGTGTCAGGCAGAGATACATGCTTTACATCATATTTCTGGAAGAGTCTACATCATAGTCTGGGTACAAAGTTGAGATTTAGTACGGCTTACCACCCACAGACGGACGTGCAATCAGAAAGAACAATTCAGACTTTGGAAGATATGTTACGAGCTTGCACCCTAGATTTTGGAGGATCTTGGAAGAGTCACTTGCACTTATTCGAGTTCTCATATAACAATAGTTATCAAGCTAGTATCCAGATGATGCCATTCGAAGCACTATATGGTAAGAAGTGTAGGTCGCCACTGGCATGGAATGATATCGGGGAGAGGAAGATGCTAGGCCCAGAAATAATTGTTCAGACAGTTAAAGTGGTTAAGGGAATTAGAGAGCGACTTCGAGTTGCGTAAGATCGACATCATCATTGGGCGGACCAGCATCGTAGGCCGCTAGAATTTTTTGTTGGGGACCACGTGTTCTTGCGGATCTCACCTACTCGTGGGGTCATTAGATTTGGCGTTCGCGGGAAGTTGAGTCCGCAATACGTGGGCCCATTTGTTATCCTTGATAGGGTAGACGATGTTGCTTATCGTTTGTCCCTTCCACCTTCGTTACGAGAGGTACATGATGTGTTTCATGTATCTCAGTTGCGTAGGTATGTATCGGACCCAAGCCATATCCTTGATCATTCTGAAATGGTTGTTGGTACCAACCTGTCTTACGAGGAACAGCCTGTATCCATTTTGGACCGAAGGAAAAAGATACTCAAGAACCGAACAATTAGCCTTGTCCGTGTTGCTTGGGGACATCACTCCTTAGGAGAGTCAATGTAGGAACGTGAGGATGATATCCGATCATGGTACCCGTACCTATTTGACTCACAAGGTATATTTCTTTCCGTGCACCTTGATTGTCTTGATTGCTCATGCATATCACCCTATGAATAGAAATTGTTTGATGTCGTAGATTGATAAATATGGATATATTACTTGCTATTTGTCATTGTAGAATAGCTGCTTGCTCAAATTGCTTGTACTTAGATTAGTCTAGCTCTGACATTTCTGTCCTGCTTGGATCTGAAATTCCGAGGACGGAATTTTTCTAAGGAGAGTAGAGATGTCACTCCCCGTTCCCAGAATATGTATTTTTATACGTGTACTGCTTGAATGTATTTATTTAATATTTATAATACTTTTGTTCTGTATTTAAATTCTTCAATTTTGCGCTTATTAATTTTTCCTGTATTTTATTTTCTGCTTTTGCTTTAGCCTTTGGCTTAGTCTGTTCATTAAACTAATTTGGTTTAGCTTGGTTCATCATGAAGAGGAGTGGATGGCCTAGATCTTGTAGGAAGGAATGGGTGGTGGAGATTGACTTGGCTTGATATTTATGCCCCTTTTACTTTTCTCTCTCTTCATTACTCACATTTACTTCTCCTTCTTCATCCTCCATGTTGTTTATCTTCTCTTCCTCTACAAGTTTAGGTCTTGAAGTTCTTAATTTCCATGGATGGTTGGGTGTAGATCTAAGTTTTAAGTTTTGGTTTTTTATATGGATTTTGTGGTTTTGATCTATCAAACTTTATTGTTTGCAAAAATAAGTGGCTCCATGTTGTAGAAAATTCAATTCTACCAAAGTTTGGCTTTTGAAAAGTTAGATTTTGATTTATTTTGAGGAAGTTATGGCCAAAAGCATTTTTGGTCATTTCTATGTTTATCTGTCATGCATGTCGCAGTAGGCCGCATATGGTGTCGCAGTTGGACCGCATAAGCTGCATGTCGCAGTAGGCCGCATATGGTATCGCAGTTGGGCCGCATAAGCTGCATGTCGCAGTAGGCCGCATATGGTATCGCAATTGGGCCGTATAGGCCGCATGTCGCAGATGAGCCGCATATGGTGTCGCGGTTGGGCCGCATAGGCCGCTGTTTCGCTTAACAAAATGCCTGGGAGGAATTGGCTTTTGAAAACAAAAACAAGAAGAAAAGTACAAGAAGTACAAATTTGATTCTGGAAAAGTATTGCTATTGAAGTCTGATTCGTAAATGATCACTTTGTTCCTTGGACCATATGATGATGATAAAGATCACTACTTGAAGTAGAACAATTTGGAAGAACTAATGCACCAGAAAGGTATCGACGCACTTGGGCACTGATGGCGAGGCCGAATGCTTTCATGCTTTGCTTCACTCTGTTCTGGAAGAAAAATTGAAGAAGGATGCTCTAGAGAATCAAAATCTCGAAGCTATGATCTCTCTATTCTCTCATGTCTCTCTCTGTGTGTCTGTTGTATGAGAAAAATGAGTCTATTTATAGACTGGGGCTTTCGTGCGTAAAAGGGCATCAAAATCTGTCTTTACGCTAACAACTGCCATCTACGATCAGAGTCATCCTCTGTATATGCTGACACGTGTCCCATCATTTTAGTAAGAATAGAATACATGTACACACGTTCTTCGAAATATGTGGCATGAAGACCACGTAGGCACACCACGTTCCAAACTGGGCAGAACGAATAGGGCGTAAAAAGATGAGCGTAAACTAGCTCTGTCATAGGTTTCCAGCGTAAAGTGGTTATTAAATAACCTTGAGCGTAAAATGGCTCAAATAGACTTCATGCACACATTGTTTTTTATGAGCGTAAGGACTCATGTAAAACTTCGTGCGTAAAAGAAACCATTCAGTGAGCGTAAAGTAGCTCGATCTCTATAAACGACAACAATGGTCTTTGTATGAGACAAATTCTATTGAATTCTGTGGTAAATGCCATCATTGATATCTTCATGTCAAAGTCTGCATTAAATGCGAGATTTGATAGCTTTTGTCCAGCGTGAAAGAGGCTGCTCAGTCCTTGGCGTAAAAATCACCGGTGTAGACCCAAGCGTAAAATGATCAATCTGCTTAGGTGTAATACAATTAGCCTTGTCTTGGGCGTAAAGAAATTACCCGTTCTGTTAGGCGTAAAGCAGGCCACTTACGAATGAGATGACTCTTTCTTTGAAGCACTTTTTACGCTCCTACAAGACCCCCTTCAAAGTTTTCAAATGTCTCCAAAATTTGAAACACTTTGAACAGAAGCGTAAAAGTTGAGATTTGATGAGCGCAAAATTCGGGATACGCAACAGTCATCCGCGTAAGAGCGGGGATATCCAACAGTCAGCGTAAAGTTCAAAAAAAGAGAATAATGTCGGTCAACACTTAACCGTCACAATAAATTCCTTCTTCGTAACTTTCAAAATGTTTCTTCATCTTCCCGAGTGAGTGGTTTCCAATGAGGAATGTGAAGAGTTGTTTTGATTTGTATAAATAAGGACAAATTCCTTATTCTTGACATTCAGCCTCATAGTTGATATGGCGCCAAAGAAAGAACCAATCGTGGAGGGGACTTCGATCGCCAGGCTTAACCTCGAGAGAGAGAACGAGCGAGCACAAAATCTTCTAGAGTGCTTTGGACTGACCCCAGCGGTCTTCAGTCGTATTGATGGTGGTCCTTCAACTGCATACGAGGGACCGGGTGACGCAGAAGCGTTCCTTCGTCTAATGCGTTGCTCTGGGATTCGCAATATGCGAGAGTTTGGTGCATCCCTTCGTCAACCCAACGAAAGAGAATAATAAAATTCTATGTATTGCGACTCTTTTATATGTAGGGGTCCGCTCCCATCCTTTATAAATAAAATCTCTGATGTTTAACCTCATCTATTGACGCGCACTTCTGTTGATTGCTTCTGCGATTGTTAATTCCCGAAAAACAAACCAACACGTGGCGTCTATCTTGTGGTTACGAGATCCTTTAAATAAGATCTTCTCCCGAAATAGACTCATCTTAATAGTTTCTTCAGTCTTTATAAATAGCCAAGAATGTTTCATATACTCTCATACTCATCCCTCTGAAGTTAACTTTCTGCGATGTTGTTCTCCAACAAATGACAATGGCGGAGCTTTCCAACGGCGTTCCTTTGCATGTCCAATCAATGGACCCAGATTCAACCACCATTAGAGCCAAACCATTCGACTCAAGTGGTAAGTCCGATTGTAAGAGAATATCTGTCTTCGAATTTCTTGTTTGAAAATAGCTATTTTACGAACGTAAAGCCTTGCTGAAGCACTGTCGTAAAAAGCCTTGCTGAAGCACTGGCGTAAAAAGCCTTGCTGAAGTATTGGCGTAAATGCCTTGCTGAAGCACTGGCGTAAAAAGCCTTGCTGAAGCACTGGCGTAAAAGCCTTGCTGAAGCACTGGCGTAAAAAACCTTGCTGAAGCACTGGCATAAAAAGCCTTGCTGAAGCACAGCACTGGCGTAAAAAGCCTTGCTGAAGCACTGGCGTAAAAAGTCTTGTGAAGTGCTGGCGTAAAAAAACCTTGCTATCTGTCTTTTAGTTAGCGTTCAAAACGCATTTGATGACACTTCTTCTTCTTTGTTTTCTGCAGAAGCCTGGCTGAAGAGCTTTTTCAGAACTGGCATTGGTGACTTCGACGCTGTGGAGAGCGTTCTTCTGACATCAACATCAGGAAGCTCATGCGCTTTTGACGCGCAAATCAGACAACTCAGAACTCTTCGTGAGATAGAAGGGTCTTCCTCCGTTGGTAGGAAGAGCCTTTATACACGGAAAGTTGGACGGTGGAGTCAACTCTACCCCGAGAAATCGGGTAGTAGAGTTCCTTTCACAGCAGAACTAGGAATCGTATCCCAATGCTGGATACGTTCCTATCTCCTTTGAGGTGCCGCCACTAATCCACCAATTGTGTTGGCAGCAACACGCCTTCGGGCTGCCCTACTCTGGGGTTCTCCTCTCGTCTGAGAGATAAGACCAGAGTTTGATTCCTACTGTTCTGATTGCCACGGGGGCTCAGACAGTAAGGAACTGCCACCAACAACGAACCCGACGGAGAAGATCCAGAGAAGAAAATAGATCTCTATTAGGTTATTGTTTGGTGTATAGAATGAAAATCCAAGATGTAACAGATTTCCATTGTAAAGAAAAGTCTAAGAAATATAATAGACTTTTATGATGATATGAGAGTGGAAATGATAATTCTTCTATACTCGATGATTTGTATCTATCTGGATGTAATATGGACATGATAGATAATGAAATCTTCTTTTCTAATTTAGAGTTCATAATACTATCAGAGGTAATATGGACATGACAGTGTGTGGGAACTCAAAAGAAAATTAGATTGATTTCTATGCAGAGGTCAAATAGAAAATGATAGATAAGAAAAGTAGGTAGATTTAGCATTTATCCAGATGTTATGAAAACATGATAAATAACTAATCCCATTTTTTAATCAATCGAAAAAGAATAGAAGAAAAAAAAATTCCAGGAGACGAGAAGTCAGCTTGACCAAACCTTGGTAGCTGGGGCATAAAATGATAGATGTTGTGAGCATACATGACGGACGAATCGACGTATTTCTCGGGAAAAGAAAGGACGATTCAGTTCCATAATTAAATGGATGAACCTAGTAATATGAACGAACGGGTCTTTTCGGAAATGAAAAGTTGTTTTCAATTTCAGAGACCAGTTCATTAATAATCCTCTTCTATAAATAGGCGAGAACTCTCTGTAACCTTTTCATTCTCATTTCCGCTCCTCAATTGAGAATGTCTTCTGAAGATGCACAGCAAAAGAATGAAGTCTCTAGGGACATTGAGGACATCATTGAGACATGCCCCGCTGAGCCGATAGTGACAAGCCCGACTGAAGTAGACAACAGTTCTTCTACGCCCAAGCCGCCCCAGGACATTCTTGCTTTCCTAGTAGAGCCAGGGAAAACTCCTGAAGGAGAAGCATTGAGGATGGCTGTCTGCCAATTTTTCATGAGTTCAGGAAACGATGCCTTCTATGCATTGGATGACTATGTATTCAATAAGAAAGGGAGTGGCCCTCGTCCTTAATCTTTTATCTTGAACAAAAATAATAAAAGAAGTTTTATTTTTGTCCTGTCTTCTCTTTTTATACATAGTATTTCTTAAGAAATTTGCCATTGATCGGCAGCATGAGTAGATCTCCGTTGGGTTTTGACAACCGACAAGCACCATTAGAGAATACGGACTCAATCACATACGGGCCTTCCCATTTCGCTTGGAATTTCCCTTTGCTCTTGTGAGTCATCACCATTGGTCTCCGGACAGCCAACACAAGCTCGCCAATTTTGAATACCCTCTCTTTGACTTTACGATTGAAAGTTCGAGATATACGGGCTTGATATAGCTCAATATGCTGTTGTGCTTGAAGACGCTTCTCGTCCAATCCTTCAAGTTCTTGGAGGCGTAAGCGATCATTATTCTCTATAGTTAGCTCATTAGCAATAGCGATTCGAAGAGAAGGGATCTGGATTTCCAATGGGAGGACAGCTTCACATCCATAAACTAGTAAAAAAGGTGTAAAACCAGTAGGAGTCCGGACTGTTGTTCGGTATGCCCATAAACATTCTCCAAGCTTCTCATTCCAATCTCTTTTATTAGAAGAGACAAACTTTTTGAGAAGTTTGATGATCGTTTTGTTGAAGGCTTCAGCTAAACCATTAGCAGCAGAATTATAAGCCGTAGAAGCCAGATTTTGAATTCGGTTCTTGTCACAGAACCGATAAAATGCCTGGCTGGCAAATTGTGGTCCATTGTCATGAATTATTCGTCGAGGAATCCCGAAACGATAAATGACATGATGTTTAATGAAGCTGACTACATTAGATGTCTTTACTTCAACGAGTGGAATTGCTTCTACCCACTTTGAAAAGTAATCGGTTATAGCTAATATAAACCGATGTCCTTTGACAGAAGGGGGGTTAATAGGACCAATGATGTCTATGCCCCAAGCTTCAAAAGGCCAAGAGGCTGCTGTAGGATGTAGAAATTCAGAAGGTTGATGAATAAAGTCTGCGTGAATCTGGCATGCTTTACATCTTCTGGCATAGTCTACAGCATCTGCTATCATAGAGGGCCAATAATACCCCATTCTTCGAATACGATCTTGTAACTTTGGACCCGGTTGATGAGCACCACAGACACCATCATGAGCCTCACGCAGTGTTTGTTTGGCTTCGCTTTCTGAAAGACAACGCAGCAAGAGTCCGTCATATGAACGACGATATAGCATATGTAAAGACGGATCGTAATAGAATCGAAATGATCGTCTTTTAATTGATGCAGCTTCTTTAGGATCTTCAGGCAAAATTCCATGAATTGTATAATCAATAAATGGTGTTCTCCAATCTTTCTGCTGAGAACTTGCCTCTGTAACATAACTTTGTTCAATATGCAGATTACTCTTCACACAGAACAAGTCTCGATCTAACAAAGTAATTGTATTTTGCCTTCGGATCGGGATAGCCAAATCTGCAGCTAAGCTGGCAAGAGCATCAGCTTCTACATTCTGAGAACATGGCACAAATTCAATGAAGAATCCTTTGAATGAAAGGACCAACTCGACTACCACCTGATGATAAGGAATGAGATCAGGATTTCTGACTTCATATGTCCCTCTAACTTGATTGACGATCAATTGTGAATCTCCATAAGCTTCTAGGAATCCGATATCCAATTGCTTTGCTACTTGGAGACCAATCAATAGAGCATTATATTCTGCTACATTGTTAGAGCATGGCTCATTAAGAGAATAGGCACGATATATAACCATTTTGTCAGGAGAAACCAAGACGATTCCTACCCCAGAGACAATATTGCCTTTAGGTCCCACACGTGATGCTCCATCAAAATATAATTGCCATATGTCATTTTTTAAAGCCATGTTGCAATCTACTACTTTGTCTGGAATGTCTTCATATAACTTCGAAGTTTCGGGTACAGGATGAGCAGCTAAGAAATCAGCTAACGCTTGGCCCTTCACTGATTTTTGAGGCACATAGACCATGTCATAAGGAGTGAGCAACATCGCCCAGGTAGCTAACCTGGAATTAAGAATGCTCGGTTTTCTCATCAATACCCGAATGGGATTTATTCTGGAGATAACATGAATAGTCTGTCCAGTGACATAATGCCTTGTCTTTTGGACGGCAAAAACCAAAGCTAGACATTCCTTTTCCACATGAGTATATCTGTGTTCAGCTCCTACCATCATTCTGCTCAGATAATATATTGCTTGTTCATGACCCATATCACTTTTTTGTGCCAGAAGAGCACCAAGTGAATGATCCAAGGCTCGAACGTACAGCAAAAATGGTCTTCTTATCACCGGAGGTACCAGAACAGGTGGGTTTGTAAGATATTGTTTAATGTCATTGAAGGCATTTTGACATGCTTCATCCCAGACGAAAGATACTCCTTTCTTTAATAGACGGGAGAAAGGTTGACATCTCCCGGAAAGATTAGATATAAATCTTCTAATATAAGCAATACGGCCCTGGAAGCCACAGAGTTCTTTCAGATTACGAGGAGGACGCATTTCAAGAATTGCTTTAACCTTATCAGGATCAACATGGATACCCTGAGAGGTAATGACAAATCCTAAAAACTTGCCACTGGAAACCCCTAAGAAAGATTTAGTAGGGTTCATTTTCAATTGATGTTGACGCATCAATTCAAATACTGTCTTCAAGTCTTGAATGTGATCATTCTTTGACCGACTTTTAACAGCAATGTCATCTACGTAACATTCAACTATTTTCCGTAGATGTTCTTGAAAGATATTGCTCATAGCCCATTGATATGTGGCACCGGCGTTTTTAAGACCAAACGGCATAACCGTATAGCAGAAAACCCCAAGGGGTGTTCGAAAAGATGTATGCTTCTCATCTTCTGGATGCATCTTGATCTGATTGTATCCTGAGAATCCGTCCATGAAAGACATACGTTCAAAACCGCATGTATTGTCTATCATGACATCAGTAATGGGAAGTGGAAATTCGTCCTTTGGACAAGCTGTATTAAGATCTCGGTAGTCTATACAAACTCAGACTTTTTCGTTCTTCTTTATAACAGGAACAATATTGGCCACCCAATCAGGGTGTTGTTCTTCACGAACGAAACCACAAGTGATCAGCTTTTTGACTTCTGCTTCAATTGCATCCATCATATCTGGTCTAAAGCACCGTTGCTGTTGTTTTACAGGTTTGACGTTAGGCAAAATATTAAGTTTATGAGTAGCAACTTTAGGATCTAGTCCTGGCATATCCTCATAACTCCATGCAAAGATGTCAATATAATCTTTGATAAGTTTTGTCAATTCTTCCTTTTCATCTTCAGAAAGATTCTTACTGATGAATATTGGTTTGGGCGTAATTCCATTTCCAACATCAATCTGGATAACCTCATCTTCTGTAGGTGGCTGTCGCTGTTCAAAACGAAGTTCCCATTGAGTATCCATCTGTTGAGCCCAAGGATCATTCTCAAATGGCTCTGATTCATCATCGGTTTGAACCATATTGACTGAGAATATCTGTCTAGATTCATCATCTATGTTGTCTTTATATTGATGACTTTGATTATCAGAAGATAAAGTTATTCTCTCAATAAACTTGACAGCCATATACTCGAAAAGGAAATCTTCATTGATATCAAAGAGATGAGCAATATTTACTTCATTTACAGTCTGATTGCTACGCTTTGGATTAGTCAACAGTGGACCATCATCCGTCTTCTGCGTAGAATTGCCAATATTGACGATCAATGGTGATTCTGGATCATTCGTACCAGAAGTACGCCCTTTGACTTTGATCATAAAAGGTTGAACTTGGCTCTTAGCAGGAATTTTTATTGATTCCTCAGATGAAGTTTGAGTTCTTCCTTTAACCTTGATTATCAAAGGTTGATCATTGACAAGTTGAGATTGGATTCGTCCCTTGACCATGATCTTCAAGGGTTGTTCCTCTGGCGGATCTTCATTAATAGACTGATCCTCAGATGATGATTCTTCAGCCATGTCTGATATCTCTTTCATATGCTCTTGTTTATAAAGCCTTGAATCAGAAAAGTAGGCTTCGACACCTTTGAAAGGATTAATATCAGCAAATTCAGTTTTCACAACTCCTTGGGAATCCACATATTTGAAGCATTGGTGGAGAGTTGAAGGCACAATATTGTGCTCATGAATCCACGGTCTTCCAAGAAGAATATTGTAGGATACATCCGAGTTGATAACATAGAAAGTTACCATGGTTTGAAGATCACCAATCTGAATCTGCAACCGAATCTTCCCCAGTGGCTTACTCTTGCCAGAGTTAAAACCAACAATAGTGGTACTAGTGTAAGTCAGCTCACTAGTAGGAATCCTCAGGGGCCTTAGCATACTCTGAAGAATTATGCTGATTGAGGACCCGGAATCAATATAGATCCTGTCAATTTCAGTGGATCCGATATATCCAGTGTAGCACAGAGGCCTATCATGCTTGTTGTGTTTCAATAGCATATCCTCTTGTGTAAAGATGATGTTGGGAATTGCTTCCATCACGCTATGACATTGTAGACATGACACTGGCATATTATCGGGAGTCTTGAGTTAAGCTAAGCATGAATCTGCTTGAAGTAAAGCTTCACTCAAAGTCTCTCTGCTTTCTCTGGAGAGGCGAAGCAGTTCAAATATAGACAATCTAGCCGGAGTATTGGAAGCAGACTTCAATGGGATATCAAAGCGTACTGCCTTCTGTTTCCCCTTTTCAACCACAGACGGTTTAGCAGGAACAGGAGAAGGTTGAACCGGTAGTGTTTCCACTACATCTTCTGCTTCTTTGGAGGATCCCTCATAGTCTTTGTGGTACTCTTTTCCAGATCTTGTACCAGCAAAAGTTTCTTCTTCAGACTCAGGAGAAGAAAGTACCATATTGTAGGATTTAGTCTTTCTTCCTCTAGCCTTCTTCTTGTGAGGATTGTTACGAGGAACTTCAGAACCCAATCCAGCGGTAGAATTCTGATTTTGAATTTGTAAAGGAAGACGTATTCCTTTATCATGGTTCAAACCTTCTACCTTTTGAAAGTCGTAACCCATCTTCTTCATGAGAATAACAGATTGCTGACTATACAAATGGATAGGCAGTGGACTTTGAACAGGTGTTTCAGCATAGGAAGAGGAATGAATCTCTGCAACTACAGGAGAATGAAGTACAGATGTCTCCGTAGTTAAGGAAGGAGAAGGATTCGGGATACGAGGAGAAATCCCTGTTGGAGCTTTTTCATAAGCAGCAAAGACTTATTGTGCCCGGTATAAAGAAATACTATTCATGGCTAGCCACTGCTGATGAGTAAGCTTAAGCTTGGCAGGAGGAGGTAGACTTGGAGGACAGATGTTTAGTCCTTTTAGTCTATCTTCTAGAGGAAGGCTGTCCCATAGGTGATCCAAGTCATCAGGATCTGGGATAATATGAGAAATCATGTTGCAAGTTTTGACTTTCTTGCCTTTCTTGGATTTTGAAGTTTTACCTTCATTTTTCAATTCAGGCACTAAGTCAGGATGTACCCACATGATTTCACCATTCTTCAATGTGAGAGGCAGCAATCCTGTATTTTCTTCCCTGGCAGGCAGGATATTCACAATCTTCATCGTCGCCTTCGGGATTGGGATAATTCCATCTGGGACTTGCTGTGGAGGAAAATCCCCAAACTGAAGAGAAACCATATTGGTTGTCACCATATGGTCATCATTGGTTAAAGCGATGGCGCCACCATTTATCAGCTCTTGGATCTTCTTTTTCAAGACATAGCAAGCACTGGTAGGATGATTAATGTATCTATGATAGATACAATACTTGGGATTGTCAGTCAGATTCACCTCATTAGGCCTCTTTGGCTCTGGAATCTGAAGTTTACCACTTTTTACCAGACATTGGAATATCTCTGGGATATCGCTTTCGTCAAAGGAGTATTCTTCCTTTGGCCTGGAAGATTCTTGACTACTTGATGTTGTTTTGTTCTTAGAAAGATTGACCATAAGAGTATCTTTTCCTTTCACATTACGATTGCCGGGATTATTGCCAGGATTATTTTTCTTCTCTTTATCTTCTGAAGCGAAAATCATCCCATGTTCGCGAGCCAACCTACCATTGGTCTCGGCAGAAACTGCTGCTATGATGAACGAAGCCCAATCTGTGAATTGGGAACCCGTGAAGACAGCGATGGATGGTCGCAGATTCATCTTGCATGTGTCAATCAACGCTAAATCTAGCATACCAGGAGGCATCTTTAGAGTAGCTTGTCGGAAACGTTCAATGAACGTCCGAGTATCTTCTTTCTCTTTTGTTTGATTTCTATCAAGGAGGACATGTTCATGTCCATACCTCCTTCATAGAAGCGGGAGAGGAACATTGCTTTGAATTCGTCAAAAGACGAAATAGAGTTATCGGGTAAGCTACGATACCAGTCGTAAGCTGAACCCGTCAGGCACCCAATGAACACTCGAGTGAGAAGAGCATCATTTTTCTGCAAGTGTACAGTCATAATATCAAAGTAATTGATATATTGACTGGAAGATGCTTTTCCATCGAACAAAACCATGGATTGTGGCTTGAACTTCGGTGGAAAGGGTACATCATTCCAATAAGGAGGATAAGGTTGCTTAATCCCTAACCTCTGGAGTTGATCTTTGTGCCTTAAAACTTCAAACTGTGCTTTAAGTTCACGTACTGCTTGAATGGCTTTACTGGTTTGAGGAAGCACATTTGACTGAGTAGTCGTTGGATGTACCATGACCTCCACTGGAGGTGGTACATCTTCTGGAATGATGGGATCCGGAGATGCAGAATTTTGATTAGCAGCAGGCTCTTGAATGTTCAAAGGTATTTCAGCCCCTTGACTATCTTGAGTTTGTGCTGCTACTGGTGTCGGTGTCACTACTGTCGGTTGAGCAGTTTGCTGATTCAAAATTATTTGATGCATGCTTTGCACCATATTAAGCATATCCTTCAGTGATTGTTCAACAGCAGTGAGACTTTGTTCTGTATTAGCAGATGACATCTCTGGTTCATCTCCAACAGCGTAGGATTCAACCTCTCTTGAAGATACAGAAGGATTTGTATAGAAGTACGAATCCACACTATCGGTATCAGACTCAAAAGATTGAGTACCCCCAGCTTCTGAGTCAGAAGTCTGCAACTGTCTTTGTCTTCTTGATCGAGTATTCTGATATACTCCTTCAAAGGAATCAAGAAGCCTGTTGAACTGTTGTTGACTTGGAGTTTGGGACGTGTTCCGTCTTGGATGTCGTCCTCTGTTAGTATGAGATGCCATGTTGACTGACACATATGGCAACTCATGTTCTTGGTCTTCAGCTTGATGTGGAGGTGCATTGAAACTCAATCGATCAAAAACTGATCGTCTTGAAGCTGAACAACAACAGTTGATCACAACCTGGTGGTATTCACAAAGATGTTTTTCTTGGGGGAATGTCACCGGAGATTGTCTATTCTTACGCTTTTGCTTTAGCAATTCGCGCAAGTCAGAAGGAGTGGATGAAGTATTCTTCTTTATTATATTTGGGGTAGAAAAACGTTTAGTCCCTTGTGTATAGAGAAGATTACTGGCTGCATTCGCAGAACCAAATTGTACATTTCTACGCGTTTGGAATTGTGTGCGTAAATCTTGAGATTTAGCACGCAGGACTCCATTTTCTTGGCGTATGATTTGTAAGTTTGGTACCTTGCGTAAAGCAGTATAAGAAAGTTGTTGGTGTAGAACAGGAGCTTTACCGACAACATTTTTACGCTACACACGTTTAGATACATTCACATTAGATGTGTAAACATCATTGTAAATTTCATCTACACTGTCATAGACATGAGATTTATCTTTACGCATGGAACGTAAGATCTTGTTATCTACCACGTTACCAACGGGAGATTTTGTTTTACGCGAGGGGCGTAATTTATTTGGGTCTACCGCGTCACCGACGGGAGACTGATTCTTACACCCAGAAGCACAAACTTTAGAGTCTGCCCCATTACGAATGGGAGACTCATTCTTATGAACTGAGCATAAAATTTGGTTCTTATCCACTGAGCGTAAAACTTGATTTTTACGCAGTGGACGTGAAACCTGGTTATCTTCACCGTTACGAACGGGAGATAAATCGTGACACTTCGAGTGCAACTTTGAAGTAGAGACTGCCTCGTTATGAACGGGAGCCCCTACGACAGGAGTGGGAAGAATTCCCTTGTCATCAGAAGTAGCAGAGAGATCAGAAATCACTTTGGATTTGGGAATCCAAACTTTTCGTGCTTTGCGAGACTTTTGAACATTGGAGTGGCGAGAACCACCCCCAGTTCGAAGCATTTCTTCATAGGCAGTCTGGTCGAAGTGCACCACCAGAGTCTTCTTGGTCAAACCGACCGAAACATCATCATATTAAGCGATCACCTCCTCGTCAGAGGAGAAGGTCGTCCCCAGCAGAGTCGCCATTTTTGTTTCGCTTAACAAAATTCCTGGGAGGAATTGGCTTTTGAAAACAAAAACAAGAAGAAAAGTACAAGAAGTACAAATTCGATTCTGGGAAAGTATTGCTATGAAAGTCTGATTCGTAAATGATCACTTTGTTCCTTGGACCATATGATGATGATGAAGATCACTGCTTGAAGTAGAACAATTTGGAAGAACTAATGCACCAGAAAGGTATCGACGAACTTGGGCACTGATGGCGAGGCCGAATGCTTTCCTGCTTTGCTTCACTCTGTTCTGGAAGAAAAATTGAAGAAGGATGCTCTAGAGAATCAAAATCTCGAAGCTCTGATCTCTCTATTCTCTCATGTCTCTCTCTGTGTGTCTGTTGTATGAGAAAAATGAGTCTATTTATAAACTGGGGCTTCCGTGCGTAAAAGGGCATCAAAATCTGTCTTTACGCTAACAACTGCCATCCACGATCAGAGTCATCCTCTGTATATGCTGACACGTGTCCCATCATTTCAGTAAGAATAGGATACATGTACACACGTTCTTCAAAATATGTGGCATGAAGACCACGTAGGCACACCACGTTCCAAACTGGGCAGAACGAATAGGGCGTAAAAAGATGAGCGTAAACTAGCTCTGTCATAGGTTTCCAGCATAAAGTGGTTATTAAATAACCTTGAGCGTAAAATGGCTCAAATAGACTTCACGCACACATTGTTTTTTATGAGCGTAAGGACTCATGTAAAACTCCGTGCGTAAAAGAAACCATTCAGTGAGCGTAAAGTAGCTCGATCTCTATAAACGACAACAATGGTCTTTGTATGAGACAAATTCCATTGAATTCTATGGTAAATGCCATCATTGATATCTTCATGTCAAAGTCTGCATTAAATGCGAGATTTGATAGCTTTTGTCCAGCGTGAAAGAGGCTGCTCAGTCCTTGGCGTAAAAATCACCGGTGTAGACCCAAGCGTAAAATGATCAATCTGCTTAGGTGTAATACAATTAGCCTTGTCTTGGGCGTAAAGAAATTACCCGTTCTGTTAGGCGTAAAGCAGGCCACTTACGAATGAGATGACTCTTTCACGCTGGACAAAAGCTATCAAATCTCGCATTTAATGCAGACTTTGACATGAAGATATCAATGATGGCATTTACCACAGAATTCAATGGAATTTGTCTCATACAAAGACCATTGTTGTCGTTTATAGAGATCGAGCTACTTTACGCTCACTGAATGGTTTCTTTTACGCACGGAGTTTTAACAAAATGCCTGGGAGGAATTGGCTTTTGAAAACAAAAACAAGAAGAAAAGTACAAGAAGTACAAATTTGATTCTGGGAAAGTATTGCTATGGAAGTCTGATTCGTAAATGATCACTTTGTTCCTTGGACCATATGATGATGATGAAGATCACTGCTTGAAGTAGAACAATTTGGAAGAACTAATGCACCAGAAAGGTATCGACGCACTTGGGCACTGATGGCGAGGCCGAATGCTTTTCTGCTTTGCTTCACTTTGTTCTGGAAGAAAAATTGAAGAAGGATGCTCTAGAGAATCAAAATCTCGAAGCTCTGATCTCTCTATTCTTTCCTGTCTCTCTCTGTGTGTCTGTTGTATGAGAAAAATGAGTCTATTTATAGACTGGGGCTTCCGTGCGTAAAAGGGCATCAAAATCTGTCTTTACGCTAACAACTACCATCTACGATCAGAGTCATCCTCTGTATATGCTGAGACGTGTCCCATCATTTCAGTAAGAATATGATACATGTACACACGTTCTTCGAAATATGTGGCATGAAGACCACGTAGGCACACCACGTTCCAAACTGGGCAGAACGAATAGGGCGTAAAAAGATGAGCGTAAACTAGCTCTGTCATAGGTTTCCAGCGTAAAGTGGTTATTAAATAACCTTGAGCGTAAAATGGCTCAAATAGACTTCACGCACACATTATTTTTTATGAGCGTAAAGACTCATGTAAAACTCCGTGCGTAAAAGAAACAATTCAGTGAGCGTAAAGTAGCTCGATCTCTATAAACGACAACAATGGTCTTTGTATGAGACAAATTCTATTGAATTCTGTGGTAAATGCCATCATTGATATCTTCATGTCAAAGTCTGCATTAAATACGAGATTTGATAGCTTTTGTCCAGCGTGAAAGAGGCTGCTCAGTCCTTGGCGTAAAAATCACCGGTGTAGACCCAAGCGTAAAATGATCAATCTGCTTAGGAGTAATACAATTAGCCTTGTCTTGGGCGCAAAGAAATTATCCGTTCTGTTAGGCGTAAAGCAGGCCACTTACGAATGAGATGACTCTTTCTTTGAAGCACTTTTTACGCTCCTACAGCCGTATGTTGCAGTTGAGCCGTATAGATGTCGCGGTTGGGCCGCATGAGCCGAATGTCGCAGTTGAGCCGCATATGGTGTCGCGGTTGGGCCGCATAGGCCGCATGTCGCAGTTGAGCCGCATAGATGTCGAGGTTGGGCCACATGAGCTGTATATCGTAGTTGAGCCGCATATGGTGTTGTGGTTGGGCCGCATAGGCCACATGTCGCAGTTGAGCCGCATATGGTGTCACGGTTGGACCGCATAGGCCGCATGTCGCAGTTGAGCCGCATAGATGTCGCGGTTGGGCCGCATGGGCCGTATGTCGCAGTTGAGCCGCATATGGTGTCGCAGTTTGTCACGACCCGCACCCGGATATACAGGTACGAATACGTGGGCCACGTCCAGCCTACGCCGCAGTATCGGCGGTAGAGCGCTGTCAAGTATCCTATAATAACTACAACATCTAAGGATCCATAACTAGAATGTACTCATGTCACATCACGAAAACTAAGGAAGATAAGACAAAAATTAATAACAATATCACTAGAACAACTAGAATCTATAATGATCATAAGACAGGAAATAAAGAAGGAACAACAAGACTAACTAAGGACAACTACCAGGTAACTCACATAGAAGAATAGTGAGATCCACCTCAGCTAGCAACATCATAAAGTCCAATACTGAGGGCACAACTACTCCTAAAATTTTGTCAACATATCCAGTCAGGATGGAACGAGCACAAATCTCAAATAACAGTTCTAATTATACGATATTGAAAATATAGCAGTAAATAGAGAGAATATACAAGAAATCATGAAATGTACATGTGAGTATCATGGCAAGGTAAGCTGTAAATCTAGAGCTAGAGCAAGGCAAGTAAAACTGATCATGACATATACAAGAATCAAGAAACATTTATCTAAGTGTGTGAGTACTAGTTTCAACATGTGGCCGGCTTGGGTCTGCACAAGGTCTAATGATCCGGCCAATCATACGTGGAGTGTAGGATTGGCTATCAAACAAGGTCTACAAGAATAAACAAGGCGGATAATGACCACACATCTACACTAATACTTTTCGTCCTCGACTAGTATAGTGGATCCAACCATGACACATCATGACGCGCGATTATCTGAGAGGGTAGCTAGCCTTCGCAGAAATCGTGTCTATACAATGCACAAGGAACAAGAAAGACTTGCACAAGATATACCAAGGAAAGCGAGGAATAATATCTCATGACGGGATCCAGAGAAATACCAATCCGTGTGAACAATGTGTCAAGAGAACAAGGATATCTACACTAAATACAAGAAACATAGACGATATCATAAAACAGAAATATTATCAGAGAATGTACTCGCCTGTGATCTGGTGGAATATGTCAACTGGTCCAAGAACAGTGCCTCGAGGACCTATAGGTGGAATACTGTATCAATATAAGGGTTTGGAAGTAAAATCAAGTCATACTAAGTCAAACTAGGTCAAAACAAGTCAAGGGTTGACTTACAGTTGACTTTTGGTCAACTGGTCAACTCTGGTCAATTCTAGGTCAACTCTAGGTCAAACTTGACTAACGTTGACTAATAGTTGACTTTGGGTCAACTGGTCAACTTCGGTCCAGTTCTAATCAATTTTATGCTACGGTTGACTTCCGGTTGACTTTTGGTCAAAATAGTCAACTGTGGTCCACCAAGGTCAAAACTAGTCTAACCTAGGTCAAATGTTGAGTCTACTTCGACGTTCAGTCAAAGTAGTCAACCATGGTCAAACTGGGTCAAGGTTAGTCTCTACAAACATCTACAGGGTCAACACATTCAATTTTAGTGGTTGCGAAATCACTGGAATCGATGGATCTCAAATACCACAAAAGGAGAAAGATTATAATAATAGGGTAAAAATCTACAGATGTTGTCGGATGGTGAAACAACCATCACCAACATGTCCAGAATGGTCAAATCAGCTAGGATAGCCTATTCATAAGTCCAATTTGGACACAGGGGCAAAAAGGTAAATTTTGGGTCAAAACGGTGTCCGTGTCGGACCCACTTTGCACCAAAAAATGTGCAAGGACAAAAGTGCACTAAACCTAACAAATTATATGTTCACGAATCCAGAATGACGATACGAACCCAATGGTATATCCAAAATTGGATTCCGTTGACCCGATCTCAAATTGGTCCGTTGACCGGGACATTGAAATCTAATTTGTACGGAAAAGCGTGTCGGAGCCAATGTCCTCAAAACTCAGCAAATTATACGTTGATGAGTCCAGAATGACGATACGAACTCAACGGTATATCCGGAATTGAATTCCGATGAGCCGATCTCAAAATGACCCGTTGACCCAGATATTGGTATCCGACTTGCACCAAAATGCGTGCCGGAACCAATATCCACTAAAATCTAGTAAATTATATGTCAACGAGTCCAGAATGACGATACGAACTCAACGGTATATCCATAATTGGATTCCGTTGACCCGATCTCAATTTGGTCCGTTTACCGGGACATTAAAATCTGATTTGTACGAAAAAGCGTGTCGGAGTCAATGTCCTCAAAACTCAGCAAATTATATGTCGACGAGTCCAGAATGACGATACGAACTCAACGGTATATCCGAAATTGGATTCCGATGAGCCGATCTCAAAATGACCCGTTGACCCAGATATTGGTATCCGACTTGCACCGAAATACGTGCCGAAACCAATGTCCACTAAAACCTAGCAAATTATATGTCAACGAGTCCAGAATGACGATACGAACTCAACAGTATATCCAGAATTGGATTCTGATGAGCCGGCGTCAAAAAGTTCCGTTGACCCGGACTGTGGGGCCCGCTTTGCACCGAAATGTGTGCCAGGGCCTACGTCCTCCAAATCTAACAAACTTTATTTGAAAACATGCCAGAACGATGCCATGAGTCTACTGGTGGTGTCAAAAATTGAATCCGGAGTCCCGGATTCAAAAATGGAATTTTATAAGTACAAATTAATGAATTCGGACGACCAACTTTGGCATCGAATTCATAGGCTATCCTAGCTGATTTGACCATTCTGGACACGTTGGTGATGGTTGTTTCACCATCCGACAACATCTGTAGGTTTTTACCCTATTATTATAATCTTTCGCCTTTTGTGGTATTTGAGATCCATCGATTCCAGTGATTTCGCAACCACTGAAATTGAATGTGTTGACCCTGTAGATATTTGTAGAGACTAGCCTTGACCCAGTTTGACCATGGTTGACTACTTTGACTGAACGTCGAAGTAGAGTCAACATTTGACCTAGGTTAGACTAGTTTTGACCTTGGTGGACCACAGTTGACTATTTTGATCAAAAGTCAATCGGAAGTCAACCGTAGCATAAAATTGATTAGAAGTGGACAGAAGTTGACCAGTTGACCCAAAGTCAACTGTTAGTCAACGTTAGTCAAGTTTGACCTAGAGTTGACCTAGAATTGACCAGAGTTGACCAGTTGATAAAAAGTCAACTGTAAGTCAACCCTTGACTTGTCTTGACCTAGTTTGACTTAGTATGACTTGATTTTACTTCCAAACCCTTATATTGATACAGTATTCCACCTATTGGTCCTTGAGGCACTGTTCTTGGACCAGTTGACATATTCTACCAGATCACAGGCGAGTACATTCTCTGATAATATTTCTGTTTTATGATATCGTCTATGTTTCTTGTATTTAGTGTAGATATCCTTGTTCTCTTGACACATTATTCATACATATTGGTATTTCTTTGGATCCCGTCATGAGATGTTATTTCTTGCTTTCCTTGGTATATCTTGTGCAAGTCTTTCTTGTTCCTTGTGCATTGTATAGACACGATTCCTGCGAAGGCTAGCTACCATCTCAGAGAATCGCGCGTCATGATGTGTCATGGTTGGATCCACTATACTAGTCGGGGACGGGGAGTATTAGTGTAGATGTGTGGTCATTATCTGCCTTATTTATTCTTGTAGACCTTGTTTGATAGCCAATCCTACACTCCATGTATGATTGGCCGGATCATTAGACCTTGTGCAGACCCAAGCCGGCCACATGTTGAAACTAGTACTCACATACTTAGATAGATGTTTCTTGATTCTTGTACATGCCATGATCAGTTTTACTTGCCTTGTTCTAGCTCTAGATTTACAGCTTACCTTGCCATGATACTCACATGTACATTTTATGATTTTTTGTATATTCTCTCTATTTACTGCTACATTTTCAATATCGTATAATTAGAACTGTTATTTGAGATTTGTGCTCGTTCCATCCTGACTGAATATATTGATAAAATTTTAGTAGTTGTGCCCTCAGTATTGGACTTCATGATGTTGCTAGCTGAGGTAGATCTCACTATTCTTCTATGTGAGTTGCCTGGTAGTTATCCTTAGTTAGTCTTGTTGTTCCTTCTTTATTTTCTGTCTTATGATCATTATAGATTCTAGTTGTTCTAGTGATATTGTTATTAATTCTTGTCTTATCTTCTTTAGTTTTCATGATGTGACATGAGTATATTCTAGTTATGGATCCTTAGATGTTGTATTTAGTATAGTATACTTGACAGCGCTCTACCGCCGATACTGCGGCATAGGCTGGGCGTGGCCCACGTATTCGTACCTGTATTTCCGGGTGCGGGTCGTGACATGTTTTTAGTGGTGGCCCATGCAGGTCAGTCTTTGCTATTAATGCGAAGTCGTGGTAGTACTTGAGCTTTTCGGTACTACTGCGAGCCTGTCCTAGGATTAAGGTTGAGTAATAGAATATTTTAGGATTTTGGTACTCATTCACATATTAGGAACTTTTGGTAGATTCCAGGGATGGCTCCTGGGAATCTTATTTCGAACTTTTCGAAACTTTTTCCATTTGTTCCTGTCCATCCTGATTTCTGAAACATCTGTCCGTTATCAACTTTATTCCTTCTTGGGATGAGTTTGTGGACCCCAGAGGGAAGGTATAAGTTGGACTTGTATATCATCTAGGTTGGGGAGAGAATATGATTTACCAACCTCGTATCATGGTCGAGGTTTGTTTTAGATTATATTTCACCATTTTCTATCTTGACCTAGGTAGTACCCTCGGGACTTTCCCTGAGATTTTCCTCTGAACCCTATCTCGAAAGTTGTTTCCGTTGTTTCTATTAACTTACCCTTGACTTGTTGTTGAATTTTAAATCTTAATATTCGTTGTTGACCTTTGATTTTGTTTTGGATAATTCTTTTAAGAATTGAGTTAAGATATCCTGATAAACATATTTTGGACGAGGACGATGAGAACAGTAAGTGTCTACTTTATTTATGGAGTTTAGAATCCATCGCAGTCATATTAGATAGCGAGACAAGGACATGGAGCCTGATTTGGATATACTATCCTAGTTATGTCATTTAGATTCTCTTACAGCCATACCGGTTGGCGTGGTAAGGAATCTAGATGACATGATTATAGGGTGTATACCATAGTTTTGGACTTCATTGTTTATTACCGCTATGCTTACTGGCGTGGCGAGAATTCTGGCAACATGATTTGGGATAGACGTGTATGGTTATCAGATCGTATCTTAAATTGATTTACTTGTTTTAACCTATTGGGCAAGAGCAGTTCCTACTATTACTTCTGTTTTTCCATTCTTCTTTTCCTCATCGCATGATGATTTCCTCATCTTACCCTTACTTCCTCCGTCTTGATCAATTATGTCTTGGTTCCACCAATTACCTATCTCGTATCTACTTCTGTCAGCCATACTTTGAAAACCTTGAAAATTTTAGAATTTTTATATCTTTTATCTTGGAAGAAATCGAGGAAGTATCGTAATCATCCGTCTCGGAGTAGACATTGTTGGTAGTAGTCGAAGCAGAGCGAGATGATTACCCCGGCTTCCTCCTACGATCCCATATTCTGGTTTCTATGATAACAGAAGCAATTCAATTCTACATCCTTGGTTTGTTTATTATATTTTGATATCGTGAGATTGATCCTCTCTGATTGACCAATCGATTCTGGTTGTCTAGTTTATCGTGCCAAAGAGTCTTGATTGTTGATTAAACTTAAATGGTTTCGAATTCCATTGTGATATGATTTCCTTCTTAGATACTCGTGTCTAGACTTCGTTGATTTTGTTCTCCATCTTCCCCAAATTCTGTTTTACTCAAAACTTGATCAATTTAAATCGTGCTGAGACTAAATTATTTATTTTTATCGTGATTGGACAATGCTATCATCACTCGTACTTTAAACTTTCGATTCAATTTTGGCAAATGACTAAATTCTATTCCAATCACGATTAGGCTTCATAATATCCTTGATTATGCCGGAGTCTCATGTTGGTCATGCCTAAACCGTTATACTTTTGACCAAGGTTGAGCTGACCGTATCTATGATCGTATTGAGATTCAATTTTGAGCATGTTTGGATTTTGAAACACTCGTGCCTATACTCTTTTCGACTTTGATTTGATTTTCTGATTGTATCTGAAATTTCTTTGTGCTTAATCATGCCTAGATGATCTAGCGTGACTAAGGCAACTTGGAGTTCCTTGATCGTAATTTTAACGATCATAACTGTGCATATCATCTTGCTTCTAAATTGTGCTTTTAAGACCTTGATTTTGAATTCATGATTTATTCGTCATTCACAACTGAACTTGGATCTTGATCGTGCTTATGTGACCTATAATTTGATTTCTATCAATTCTATCTCTCAATCGTGCTATACTCGAATTTTTCTCTCCATTTGCTTCTCTTAGCCTTGTTTTAGATCATGACTATCCAACTTTGATTTTCATGATCTTGATAATATTAACCCTCAAATTGTGCCAAGTGAACTTAGACTATTTTCGATTTTAATCGCGTTCGAACTTGGATCGTAATTCATGATTTTATTAATCATCCTCCTTAATCTTTGATCGGGCCTATAAGACCTTGACTTCGATTTTGTTTGTGTCTGAAATTTCATCTCAACCATGCCAAACCTTGTTTTGGTCATGGTTAGCTTTTCATCTTGATCGGGTCTGTGCGACTTTCAGGTTGATTTCCATCAACCTAAGTCCTACAGATCACCCCGTACTTGAACTTCATTTATATCTTCGATTCTCCTAATCGTCTCTAAAATCGTGCCCCAATGACTTGACTTATTTTGAAATCATGCACATATGATTTTGTTCGTATCATGATTCTATCGTGCCAAATCCCTCATCGTGCCTGAACAATTTTGAATCGATTATCTTGATCGTGCAAAAGTCGTCATTTTTAGATCGTGCCTAAAATATTGCCTAAATCTTCTATCCTATTTTTAACCCCACTACCAACCTTTAATTTCGAGGACGAAATTTTTATAAGGTGGGTAGGATGTAAGCCCCCTAAATTTCCGGGATTATTTTAAAATTTCTAAATAAATTATTTTTCGATAATTTATTTTTGATTTAATTAATTTTGATCATTAAATGCTCTTTACCGTGACTTGGAATTCTAGAGCATCAGGGATGCCAGTCTCTGGAAACTTCCTTCTTGAAATTTGTAGTAGACGAGATTATCTTCACAGTGATATTTCGTGTCCCACTCGAACTTGTTCCTTTGTACTCTTTTTGCTTCGTGCAAGTTCTGGTCAATTTAGACCATTTAATTATTAATTGAATTCCCACTCTTTTCCTTGATCATTATATGCGCGTTACCATGACTTTTAATTTAGGAGCACCAGACTAGTCTTTTTCTTGAAACCAACTTCTCATGATTGATCTACTCGAGACGCTCTTCACCCATGACCTTCGTGTCCCACTCAGACACTCCATTTTGTGCTCCATTTCCTTTGCACAACTTTCGGGTCAATTTAGACCAATTTATCGTCTGTCGTAATTTGTGACTTAATTTCCAATTTAATTTCCGGGCCCGACATCGGTCCAATCCAGTCGACCCAATATATGGCCATGGCCTATTTTGAGCCTACTATGAACGTGCCACTTGCGTGCTACCGATCTGATCTCCCTTGTGGTCCCATTCCATCCGTGATTTTAATTGGTTTAAATTATAAATTAATTAAATCTTGGCTTCGACTTTGTCCAAACTTGGCCCAACGTCCGACCCAGTTTGGCATGGACCCTACCATAAATGCCCATACATCCCACTGATGTGTCTGCATTTTTTACCTATTTGAAAATACGTTTATTTTATATAAATATCTCTTTCTCTCTCCATTTCATATATATATATATATATATATATATATATATATATATATATATATATATATATATGGATAACTCTCTCTCTCTCTCTCATTCTCACCACACTCTCTCCTAACTCACCCACAGCCGAACACATCCCCCTCCATACACTTCTTCTTCTTCATTTTCTAAACTACTACTACCACTCTTCATCATTCATCACCATCACCATAGCCATCTCCTCCTCCTCCCGAGCTCATCCTCCCGAGCGCCACCACCCTGGCCGAGCTCAGCCCTGCCACCAGCCTCCTCCTCTTCTCCTCCTCTCCTCCAACACCATAGCAACCACCACTACCTCCATGAACGCCATCGTCACCACTCCGCCACCTCCACCATTCTTCCTCATCTCCTCCACCAACCGCCGCCGTACGCCACCACGTGGTCGACGAGCCTTCCCCGCTGCTCCGCGTGCCACGTGCCACCGCAGGGCAGCAGCAGCAGCTGCCCACAGTACACGTGGCACTCATGCCATCAATTGCTCATTACGTGGCAACTGTCTATGCACGATCATACGCATTTCAATCAAATGATACCATGTATCCAAGACAGTTGGCCCACGATCCAATAACTGCTTGCGCAGTCCATTGTTACGCAATCCAATTGCTGCACAATCCATCATACGCAGTCCAGAATAACTAAAAGTTAGTTATTTCCAGAACTCTATAAATAGAGTTTTAAGTCTCCATTCAAGGGGACCAAGGATCAGAAATCAGAGATCATAGAGAGTCCAGGAGTTCTTGCCCAAGTGTTGCTGCATTCTTCTGAGGCTTTTGCCTTCAACTTCCGAGGTTTTTACCTTCAATTCCAGAGTTGTCTTCAACTTCAGAGGCTCCATCTTCAAAGTTCACATTGTCCAAGGGATAAAGCAATTGTCATCTAGATTGGATTCCTAAAGTTGTATCTTTCCCAGAATTCTTGTAATTTTTATTACAAAGTTTGTATCAATAAAGTTCTACACTTTTGTTTTTGCAAACAAAATGGCGACTCTGCTGGGGATGACTTTCTCCTCTGACGAGAAAGTAGCAACTCAATGTGACGTAGCGTCTATCGGAAAGACGCAGAAGACGCTGGTTGTTAAAGTCAACCAGACAGCCTATGAGGCGATGCTCAACTCCAAAACCACTCCCCGTACTGAAACCACTTCTGCCAAGAGCAAAGTGCGCTCAGTATGGGTCTCCAAGACTGCTGCACAATCTGCCAGTTTTGCCAGAAAGGCTGATGCGCACTTTGTCGTGCAGTCTGTTAACCAGACTGGTACGTAATCTGTTGTGCCAACTGTTGCACAGTCTGTCTCAACCACTGTTGCACAGTCTGTCTCAACAACTGCTGTGCAGTCTGTTGCAACTGTTGCACAGACCACTTCATATGCTGCCTTGTCAAAATACAAGACTCCTATGCCCCTGGCGCAGTTGGCAGCAACTTTTCCTGCGCAAATCAACACTTCAACAACTAGAGTGCATCCCAAGCACTCTGAGGCAAGAACTCCTGATGCGCAAACCACAGCTTCTGTGGCCAGAACCAGTACACCCTCTGCCAGAGTTTCTTATACGCAAATGGCCAGTGTGCCATCCACCCATGCACAAACTATTCCTGTGCAATCCAAGAGTAATAGCCTTTTGGCTAAATCCTCTTCTTCTCATAACAAAGGGAAAGACTCAGCTCCTCTCCCTAAGCACTCTGCTGTTCCACTACAATTTACTGGGAGTAGTCCTTTGGCTATTCCTCTTCCTCCTCAGATCAAGGGAAAAGGCCCGTTGGTCTTTTCTCAAACTTTCTTGTCTTATGACTTGGAAGACAACAGAGGAAAACGCTCTTTAGCTAACCCTTCTTCACAAAATAAAGGAAAAGGCCCTTTGGTCTTTTCTCAGTCTTCCTCGGTCTTTACCGAAGAAGATCAAACTGAATGTGCCTCGGCACCAATCAGTACAAGAATTCTTTCAAACAAGGATTCTTCTTCCCTTCATGATAGGAGAACTTGTACTGATCAAAGAGGTATTCTGCCTACTCCGGTAGCAGAATTCCAAGATCTCCCAACTCTCAAAATATCCCGCTCAAGACAGAGAAAACTGCTCGTGTCTCAAACAGAAACCCCTGGGGGTGAATTTGCAGACCTAAGAACATATCTTAACAGACCAACTTCGGCAAAACGCAAACAACCTATGCCGAAGGTCAAAACTCAAAGACAAACTTCCAGGGCCAAAGATCCAAACACCTATGCCAATGAGGTGAGCACTTCCTTGTACACACAGGGGACAAAACATTTGAAGAATCGGAACCATGTTCCGAATGTTGTTAAAGAACACATTCCTCGAACCTTTCCCCGTCCCGGTATGGTTTCTGACCTCCGAGAACATCTCAGGCAAAAACGGGATAATGTCTCGACATCTTCAGTTCAATCATCTGATCATCATTGTAATCATAAAGTTATCATCCAATGTTGTTGTCAAATAACAAAATGATCTGTCTTCGATCGTTTAACTTTTGCTAAATCTGAACCGATGTCAGAGGATGAAGACGAAGTCTTGTACGCTTCTGTTAACATGACTTCCCGGGACACTGGGGGTAGAAAGTGCTCTAAGTGCGGTAAACCTCGCAAACCAAGCCAGCGGTATTTGGATTTACTCCAAGAATCTTCCGAGGGAGTATTCCAACATACCCGTTCCCGAAGCCGAAATACAATCGGTCAAAGGAATCTTCCTCAAGATCCTTCTGGTCATTTCCCTCTTTCTCAGTCAGGAGACGACTCTTTCTTCGACTATGATGCATACAGCGAATGTTTTGAACAGACAGTGTCATCCACTGTACCAAGAGAAGTGACAGCTTATGTTGTCAATGAAGATCTAGATGCTTCAACTTCTGCAAATCAAGAACAGCGAATTGCTGCTCTAGAAGACAAGCTGAAGACAATAGCTGAAATGGTCGCTAGTATGCACTCCATCATTGTGGCACAACATGCCACACCACCAACTGTACCTGCTGCAAGTCCCGAAATCATAGCATCATCGGTACCTGTCAATACAGGGCTGGGGGTAGTGTCTCCTCAAATGCCTCATGTACAAGTAGAAGTTCAAAATACACCCAGTCAGTCAGGGGCTAGGGGTAGTGCTTATAATGCTGTTCCTCCTTCTACCACTCTGACTCAACCGGTTCCTTCTTCATCATTAGAGGACGCCAATGAAGCTGTCAAACTCTTACGAACTCAGTTCGAAGCCTTCAAAGAGAAGGACAACTTGCAAAGGTTGGGAATCAAGCAGCCATACCCAGTTGAATGGAAGGAAGTCCCATTTCCTTCCAAATACAAAATCCCAACAATCTCTCTCTTCGACGGCAGCACCTCACCAAGCCAGTTCATCAATCACTTCGAGGTAATGACTGTCCAACTCCAACCAAATGACGCTCTTCTTACCAGAGTGTTCGTCGGTTGTTTAGCCGGCGTAGCATATGACTGGTATAGAAGTTTGCCCGATGGTTGTATCACTTCCTTCTCAGGTCTTGAGCAAATCTTTCTAGAACGATTCTATGAGGGATTCAATGACATGACTATGTCTGCCCTCAATAAAATCAAACAGAGACAAAATGAAACTGCTGAGAGTTTCATCGAACGGTTCCGCCGAGAAGCCTTGAAGATGCCTCCAGGAACTCCTGCTGCTGTTACCATAGACACTTGTAAGGCAAATCTTTTGCCTATCATCAGCATGTGGACAGGCTCAACTCAGTTCCAAGACTGGCCATCTTTTATTGTCAATGCCAAAGCAGCTGAAGTGAGTGCTGAGAAATTCAAACAGCTGGGGGTACAAATGTCTAACCCAAATCGGGACGAACATCAAACATCAGGCGGCGGTAATCGTCAGAACAACTGCAAGAACAAATAGACTCTGAACATTAATCTGAAAAGCAAAGAGTCCTTGGCTGTCAACGTAGCTCCGCCTACGTCCACTTCCACTCCTTCTGTACCTCAACCGAGGGAACCTCGTCCTAAGGTAGAATATTCCTTCGACGAGAATGACACTGCAAGTATCTTCGATTGCTTAATCAAAAGCAACAAGATCCAGCTCCCAGACCCAAAGAAACCTGATGAAGTCGGTAAGACCGATCATCCTGAATATTGTGTCTACCACCGATTCATTGGACATCCTACTCGAGCATGTTACGTGCTCAAGGGCAAGATTCAAGAGCTTGTCAATGCTAGCATCGTCACTCTACAGCAAGATGAAAAGACTGTTACCGCCAACATGGTCTCGGTCCAGTTCGGTAACTTCCCTCCGCAGATGATACAGCATGGTGTCATTCCTATTCCAAAGGCTACTCTCGAGATCGAAAATCTACCGCCTCCACCAAATAAAGGTCTCGTCCCATTGTCTCTTGACAATAGTAAAGTTATGTGGATCCATCCCGATCTTGCTTCAGAGTTCGAGGTTCCCTGTTCTTCCAAGAAGAAAGATCGCTCCAAAGGCAAGACAAAGATTTGCAACATGGTGTCTTTTGATCCCATAGTTGACGAAGAAATTCTATTGGGTACCAGATCAGGAAAAGCCTACTTGAAAGACTACCCTGAAACTCAAGAGAATCTTGCCTCTTCTTCTGAACCTACTCCAGCACAACCTGTTTCTATTGAAGAAATTCCTTCTACATCCTCACCGGTTGTAGTACCCATTCCTTCCAAACCAGTGGCTGCTGATAAAGGCAAGCAACAAGTCCGCTTTGATAAACCTTTGAAGAAATCATCTCCTACTGGGCTTGAGAAGCCTTATAACTTCAATATATTGGCTCAATTAGCCAATACACCAGCAAGGCTGTCTATCTTTGAGCTCTTACGTCTTTCTAGAGAGACGCGAGAAACTCTAAGTGAAGCTCTCATGCAAGCTGAGACTTGTCTAGCCCTTCTCAAGAAACCGGAAGCAGAGCCTGTCTCTTGTCTCCATTGTCATAGTGTTCTGGAGTTGATTCCGAATATTACTTTCACACAAGATGATATGTTGCTAGAAGACAATAGACATGATCGTCCTCTCTACTATACAGGATATGTCGACTCGATGAAAGTTGATCGTATCCTGATAGATCCAGGATCTGCTCTCAGCATTATGCCAAAGATAATGCTCGATGCTTTAAAAATCCCTGTGCATAGCCTCTCCAGTACAATCACCACCATCCTTGGATTCAATCAGGGGAGAAGTGAACCTTTGGGCAAGATTCGCTTAAAACTCCAAATAGGCAATCTTCGCACAAAGGTTACATTCTATATTATTGACAATCATGGTTGTTCTTATAATGCTCTATTGGGGAGGCCATTCCTACACGAGCACAATATTGTTCCATCAACTCTTCATCAATGTTTCAAATATGTTGATGACAAAGGAGAGGTGCAAAAGGAGGTTGCGGATCTCTATCCCTTCAAAGGCGTTGAAGCATACTGCAACGACGCTCGTATGTACAAGGATAAATTCATGAAGGTTGTACTAGCCTTAGACACTGAAGAAGAACAAGAAGCAGTGCCCAAAGACACTCTTATCATACCTGTTAAAGGGCGAGTTTCTCATCCTCAGTCTTCTAAACCACTGGCTATTCATTTGCCAGCCCAAAAGAAATCAGTTGATGCTGATCAAAATCAAAGGGAGCTCACCTCTTCTGAGCCACTTGTTATCGACTTACGTCGTAACAAGGCCAAAAAGCAGCTCACTCCTTCCGAGCCACTCGTTGTTGATTTAACTCATAACAAGGAAAAAAAGGAGCTCACCTCCTCTGAGCCACTTGTTATTGACCTCCGTCGTAACAAGCCACCTCCACGTTCTTCTTCTCCCCCTCTTGTAATCAATCTGACCAAGCCTGCTAAGGCTAAAGGTCCTGCTGTAAATACGAATGTACAGATCAATGAAAAAGCATCTACTTTCCAGTATACTGATGTTATTTATCATACTAAATGCTATTTGGATATGTTAGATAGCTTCAAATCATTTACAATGGGAGTTGTACAATCTCTTCAAACAGAAGTCTCATTTGAAGATCCAGATGATTCTTACCGTATTGTCCCTTCTCGAAAGAAAGGTGAAAGTCCAATACTTTTTAGTAAAGGACCGGAACAACAATTCAGCTATACGGATGATAGCAAAAGTAACGATACAGGACATCTTCAACTCCGTCGTTACAGTCAACAATCCAAAGACATCATCCGAAAAATGGGCTATGACTTCAAAAGTTGTCTCAATTACGGTAAAGGTAGACGAACTCCTATTCGTACGACTGTTCCGAAAGAAAAGTCAGAGATGTATTACAGCAGGACTAAAAAAGGTCTCGGATATGCTTCTCCTCCGATTTTATCCCCAGCAGTCTCTGACTCCGACAGCGAAGAACGTTCTAATTCTTCTGATTCCAGATCTTGGGATTCTGACACCAGCATCGGTGAAGTCCATCGGCTGATCGTATCCTCTAACATGGTCTCCGCTGAACTTCCAGAAAACTATGACGAGGATGTTGAAGAAAATCCTGAAACAGATCCTTGGGTTCGGATAATCAATGGGTACTTCACTTTGAACAACGAGAACCTCCTACTGAAGATCAATTAGTTCAAGTTGATGTAGGGGAAAGCGGGTCACCTCGTCCAATATTCATCAGCAAGAATCTTCCAGAAACAGACAAACAAGAGATGATTCTTCTTATTAAAGAATACATCGATGTCTTTGCCTGGAGTTATGAAGACATACCAGGTTTAGATCCCAAGATTGCTACGTACAAACTGAACATTTTGCCCAATGCAAAACCAGTTAAGCAGCAACAACGGCATTTCAAACCAGAAATGATAGACGCGATCGATGATGAAGTCAAGAAGCTCATCGCTTGTGGCTTTATCCGAGAAGAACAACATCCTGACTGGGTGGCCAACGTTGTTCCAGTTCTAAAGAAAACCGGCAAAGTTCGAGTCTGCATCGACTTTCGGGATCTTAATGAAGCATGTCCGAAAGATGAATTTCCCCTCCCTATCACAGATGTCATGATTGACAATACCTGTGGGTTTGAGCGAATATCTTTCATGGATGGATTCTCTGGATACAATCAGATTAAGATGAATCCTGAAGATGAAAAACATACCTCTTTTCGAACTCCTCGTGGTGTCTATTGCTATACAGTGATGCCATTTGGTCTTAAGAACGCTGGTGCAACCTGCCAACGGGCTTTGAGTACCATCTTCAAAGATCATCTCCGCAAGACTGTCGAGTGCTATGTTGACGATATCGCCGTTAAAAGTCGTTTAAAAGAAGATCACATCCAAGATTTGAGAACAATCTTTAATCTCATGCGCCAACATCAACTCAAGATGAATCCCACCAAGTCATTCTTGGGTGTCTCTAGTGGCAAGTTTCTCGGCTTCGTCATTACCTCTAAAGGTATACACGTGGATCCCGAGAAGATCAAAGCCATTCAAGAGATGCGTCCTCCACGCAACCTAAAAGAGCTACGAGGATTCCAAGGTCGACTTGCGTACATCAGGAGATTTATTTCGAATTTGTCTGGATGCTGCAGACCATTCACTCAACTAATGAAGAAGGGTGTATCTTTCATTTGGACTGAAGAATGTCAACAAGCATTCGAAGACATCAAGCGGTATCTTATGAACCCACCAGTCTTGGTTCCACCAATCTCTGGCATTCCATTCTTAATGTACGTCCGCACGATGGACCATTCATTGGGTGCTTTACTTGCCCAAAAGAACAAAGAAGGTCATGAACAGGCCATTTATTATCTCAGTCGTACAATGATTGGTGTTGAACACCGTTATAGTCCAGTTGAGAAAGAATGCCTAGCTCTCATGTTCGCTGTGCAGAAGATAAGGCATTATATCATTGGACAAACTATTCATGTCATATCCTGAGTTAATCCTCTTCGGGTACTCATGAAGAAGCCCAGCACACTCAATTCTCGGCTGGCCACATGGACAATCCTGCTAGCTCAATATGACATGGTGTATGTTCCTCAAAAGTCTGTCAAAGGTCAAGCGCTGGCGGATTTCTTAGCGGCTCATCCTGTGCCAGAAATATCCAAGCTTTATGACAAAATTCCAGACGAGACATTGGAAGTCAACATGATCTCTGAAGAATTTCCAACCTGGCGTTTGTTCTTTGACGGTGCATCAAGGATCGGACCGAATGGTGCCATTGTAGCAGGAGTTGGAGTTGTTCTCGTTTCTCCAGACGGATCAGCCATCCAAAGAGCTTACTCTCTAGATGAATCTTGCTCTAACAATGTAGCAGAGTACAATGCTCTACTCATCGGCTTTCAGTTAGCCAAACAACTGAACGTTGAATATCTCGAAGTCTACAGTGATTCTAAGCTGGTTGTTAACCAGGTTAGAAGGAACCTATGAAGTTCGTCATCAAGATCGGGTGCCTTATCAAGAAGCAGCAATCAACATAGCTACATCATTCAAAGCTTTTTTTATTGACTATGTCCGACGAGCTTGCAATACCGAAGTGGATGCACTGGCCAATCTTGCAGCTGTCTTAGCCATCCCTATCAAAAGACAGCAGGTGGTGGTTATTTCCAACCGAGAATTGTTCTGCATTGAAAACAATCGTAATATTGAGTTCAGCAATTTTGTTGAAGTCAATGTTATCGATGAAGACTGGAGAATTCCTTTCATCGACTTCGTAGTTCATGACATACTCCCTAAAGATCCTAAAGAAGCTACGAGCGTCCGTCGATGATCTCTCCGATTCTACTACAATCAAACCACCAAGACACTCTATCGGCGAACTTATGATGGTCTTCTCCTACGCTGTCTCGCTGGTGATGAAGCAAAGCAAGTGTTGCGTGAAGCTCATGATGGTGTCTATGGAGCACATCAACCTGGTCCTAAACTGCAGGATCGCATCCGGCGCATGGGTTACTATTGGCCCTCTATGGTATCAGATGCCATTGAATATGCAAGGAAATATCGTGCTTGTCAAATTCATACAGATTTCATTCATCAACCTTCGGAATTCCTACATCCGACTGCTGCTTCCTGGCCTTTCGAAGCTTGGGGCATGGATGTCATAGGTCCTATCAATCCTCCTTCTTCTAGAGGACATCGGTTCATACTAGCAATAACGGACTACTTCTCCAAGTGGGCTGAAGCTATACCTCTGGCTGAAGTCAAGACCAGTAGCATTATCAGCTTCGTTAAACACCACGTCATATACAGATTTGGTGTACCTTGAAGAATCATCCATGATAATGGACCTCAATTTATCAGCCAAAAATTTACTAGATTCTGCGATGATCACCGAATTGACAACGTCGCCTCGACAGCCTACAATCCTGCTGTTAATGGTTTGGCTGAAGCCTTTAACAAAGCCATCATCAAGCTCCTCAAGAAGTTTGTATCTACTAATAAACGAAACTGGAGCGAAAAACTTGGCAAATGTCTATGGGCTTACCATACTACAGTCTGCAATCCTACAGGCTTTACACCTTTCTCTCTGGTGTATGGCTGTGAAGCCGTTCTTCCTCTGGAACTGCAAATTCCTTCTTTAAGGATTGCCATTGCTAACGAGCTTACTACAGAGAATAACGATCTTCTTCGACTTCAAGAATTAAAAGCACTTGATGAGAAGCGGTTAATGGCTCAACAACATATTGAGTTATACCAAGCTCGTATCTCTAAGACTTTCAACCATAAAGTTAAAGTCAGAACCTTTCAGCAAGGAGAACTTGTTCTAACGGTCAGACGTCCTATGACTATGACTCATATGAGCAAAGGCAAATTCGATGTGAAGTGGGAAGGTCCCTATATTGTAAGTAAAGTCTTCTCGAATGGAGCCTATCAACTCTCAGAGCTCGACGGTCGAATTGCTATGATGCCTATCAATGGCAAGTTCCTTAAGAAGTATTATGTATGAATGTAAATGCTTGTAAATCATCAGACAAGTTCAAGTTCATAAATAAAATTTAAATTTTATTTCATCATGAATGATAGTACATGATATTAAGGAAGGTCACTATCATCCTTCTCTACATTTGGATGCGGACCACTGCCATCCTTCTCAAAAACACGGTCAGCAAAAGAGCTGAGAACTTTCTTGCTGGAACCCACCAGGAACTTGCAAGCGGCCATCCTCATGGCTTCCTCTTCTTCATTCCTTCCTGGTTCAAGCAGAAAGTCCAGAATGTCTCGTGGTGGCTTGGGTGCAGACGAACCTTCACCTGCTTCTGCCTCCTTTGGCTGAACTGGATCGGCAGGGCGTTCTTCAGTGCCCTTTTGAACCTTCGGGGCGATTTCGGTCTTCTTGGATCCTTCTCCAGACGATATTTTTATGTTGAAAAGTGGAAGTGCTCATTCCTGTCAGATTTCTGTTATATTTATAGGCAGAGGTTCCTCAAACAACGAAACGACACATTCATCCGATGATTCATCCATTCATTCGACGGTTCATCCGTTCATTTATTACCACCCGACGGTTCATCCGTTCATTATCACCTGACGGTTCATCCGTTCATTATTTTCATCCGATGGTTCATCTGTTCATTTATTACCGCTTGACGGTTCACCCGTTCATTAATCATTTGACGGTCCACCCGTTCATTCACCTGAAGGTTCACCCGTTCATTATCATCTGACGGTTCATCCGTTCATTAACTGACAGTTCACCCGTTCGTTCATCATCACTCGACGGTTCATCCGTTCATTCATCATTACTTGACGGTTCATCCGTTCATTCATCATTATCTGATGGTTCACCCGTTCGTTCATCATCACTTGACGGTTTTCTCGTTCATCTCACATACATTGATGATTTATTATCGTTCATCATTCATATCAGCAACTTGTCATTTTCGATTAAGTTGTTAATTGAAATAATAATATTCAATATATTCTGCCACGTCTATATTACCTCTGAGCAGATATAATAAATATAATTATTTTCTACAGAATCATTAAGAAATATATCATGTCTTGCACTTCTGAATATATTTTCTATCTCTATTATTTATATCTAAATAAGATATACAATAAATAATAGAGCCACAGCAAAATGTCTTTTATTAACCAGAATATGAGGCATTACAAAAGCACATGTACTACAAAAAAAGACATAAAGGTACAAAATGTTCCATTAAGACGGAGGTATTATCAGGGTGTCAATCTGTTGCTTCAGAGTCTGCAGCCGTTCGTCGCGAGTGGACATCACCTTCCTTCTGGCTTCTTCTATTCCGGTTTCTTCATTGAAAACGGGCATGGTCACTGTTCGACGTGTAATCTCGGCACCATGAGTCGCCACGTACTCATCCCTCTCCTGAGTCAAAGCATTGAATTGTTCGATTGCAACTTGATGATCAGTAATTTTATCTTCTAACTCCTTCTGGAGACGAGCAATTTCTGCCCTCAGCTCATTAGCTCTCTTCTCTTTTCTCTCAGCCATCAAGGTTACTGATTCCAGCTTGGAGTTATATTCAGCAGATTTTGTGGAGTAAGCTTCCAAGAGATTCTGAAGATTCACCCTTTCAATATCAGCTGCCTGGGCCATTTGTTCGAACTCGGCCTGCACTAGGGATTCCACTTCCTCTTTGTTGAGCGCCTTATAATTCTTTATAGAGATTTTTAACTCATTCAGTATATGGTCAAGGAGAGTGGCCTGAGCTTTGTCACCTTGCTCCCTTATAGCCCTCACCAAGAGAGAAGTCAGATTTCTAACCATAAAAAAATCAGCACCCTCTTTGTCCATCATTTTATTAACTAGGGGTCCCAAGGACTCAAAGAAGCATCTGGGGAACGATTGGACGACTTGTTGATTAATTGCCAGAGTCCCAGGAGTCGCAGCTACTCCTGTTGAGGACGAGGCAGCAGGATCTCGTGTCTGAATAGCAGGTTCTTTGAATAAAGGAGCCAAAGTGGAGCTAGTCGCCCCTCTTGGTTGTTCTTCTGCAAAAAATAAAAGATTGTCATTTTGCCTATCGTTTGCTAAAAGACAAAGAAGATCAAATGAAGACAGTTTTACCTTGGTTCGATCCAGCAATGAGCCTATCTCCTGCAGGAATGGACTCCAGTTGAGCAGAAGTAGCTTCAGTTGCAACAGCTTGGCTACTGCCCGCTTCAGAACCACAGGATAAGTGATGACTGCTACTAACAAACACCGACGTTATAGGCACTATGTCCGTACACGTCGGAGGTGCTAGAGGAGTTTCAAGATCTGCAGGGAATACAAATAAAGATATTAGCTATCAATCTATTTAAGAGAAAATTGCTAATTTCATTTTATACCTTGAGGACCAGTGGCGGGAGTTTCTTCCGGAGCTTCTTCATCTGTTGCTTCTTCTGGAGATATTTCTACCTCAACATCCTCTTCAGGATTTAAGGTATCAGCGACGTTTTCTGGAGATGTTTCTACCTCAACTTCCTTGTTAGGATCTAAGGTATCATCGACAGCATTAAGAGATATATGCACTTCATCATCCCTTTCGGGATCTTGCATATCTTCATCAATATTCTCAGACGAAGAGCTCTCCTCATCTTCATCTTCTTCTTGTGCATTCCCGCTGGTAGTTGCAGCTTGGTCAATATAGTCCTCCAGCGGGCTGTAGTTGCAATCTTCTAGAGCCGCAATCATTTTATGATCTTCCTCTTCACGGAGGGTCCTAGGAGTAGGAGGAAGTTGAGTTGTCTCCACGACAGGTGAAAGAGGTCGTGCAATATCTTGTTCTTCCTCTATGATATTTTCTCTGGGCTCTTCAGCCTCAGTTCTCGGGTCAAGATCTTCCCTCTGTTCAGTCTCTACCATATGTTCTGGACCAAGAGTTTTGTTCCCAGATTCAGAAACAGGGGTGGGAGATGACATTGTAATTCCTGCTGCAGCGTCTGCCACTACTGAAGACGGGATTTGTCTGGAAGAAGAGTCTGTTAAATGTCTTCTGTTGACCAACCTTTTTTTTCTGTGTAGAGGTCTTTCAGGACTCTCTACATTTATTGGCTCGACTTGTCTTTGGACAGAGGTCGGTGTGGTAGCCTCTTCTTGCTGAAGTGACCTGGCCAGTTGCCGAGATTGAGACCTAGTGGTGATCTTTTCAGAAGAATGATCTAAGATCAATTTCTTCTTTGCTGCCGGAGCAGGAGGCTCCTCTCTTCTCCTATTCTTTGCTGAAGATTTACCTACCTTCAAAGAAATACGCATTGCTGCGTTTACCTCTTGAGGGAACATAATGTCCCTTGAAGCTTCCAAAGGTGCATCTGCCGGCTCATGCACCTCATCATTTCCGGGGAGCGACAAGGCAACTCTTCCCTTCCTCAATCCTGTTGAAGAAGCGAAGCTATCTGCGAGATTAAAATTCTCAGCAAAGGTGTTCGCAGATGTATAGAATACTGAGTATGTAAATAGCATCCGAGGACCATGACTGCTATTTGCTGGCATCGAGAACGTGGCTTTCGTATCTCGAGCATTATAATAAGCCCAAGCTCGGGCCCCATCTATCAAAAAACCCTTTCCTTGAAGGCACGTGATGGCATTTCCCACATAGAATTGATCGTACCCGAACTGCCGAGCAAATCGACTGGGGAGATATGGCTCTAAATAACATTCTTCTTCAAACCGGTACACCAAATGGGACGGTCGAATTGTCTTCAACCATTCAAAAGCTGCACGGCTCAAAGGTTGCATCTTCGAGTCAACCATATTTGTCGGCATTTGTTCATATCCAGAGGAGAGGGGAGCGCAACAAAAGTTCCATCCACTGTTTAGATTCAGAGCATATCTACATTCGCTCAAAGAAGTGTAATTCCATTTACCATGGGAATATCTCCGCAAAAAGCTGCCGTCGACCGGTCCCATGCCGGGGTCCATTAAAGTGGGATAGTAAAGAAGCAACCATCCGAATAGATATGTATACGGCAGTTCTAGACGAGGAAATTCTTTTTCTCCTCTGGCTTTTAACATCAGATCAACATATAGACGAAGACTGGCATTCAACTTGCAAGTCATCGCTGATAAAAGGTCCACTTTGTAGCCGAAGACTAATTTAACGGCGGCGAAAAGAACACCGCGATAAAAGCGGTCTACTGCACTGGATCCTGGAACTACAAACCGACGGAGCCAATATGTCAGAAACCCCGCCAGTTGGGCTTCTTTTGACATGGGTCTATATCCCATTCTTAAGTAACTTTCAAGAGTGTCTCCTTTCTTTAAAGGAGGACATTGATGATCATCCTTCATTTCTTTATCAAAATTGCCACTTCCTTCCATCAACTTCATCACTTCTGTGTTGCTCAATGGCTTAAAGAAGTCAGGATAGCATTTGTCATGTTCCTTAGTCTTCTTCTCTTCGATATGATTAAGGAACAGATAAGGCAGCCATTTCGTCGAGTAACAAGTATTGGGTGTGCCACTTTTGTAATATAAAGAGCAGATCTTGTAATGACATAGCAGTTCTTCAAAGACTGCTACCATAGCCGCATTCTCCTTTCTAAGTTTGTCCAACTCATCATTAGTTGGAACAAATTCTTCATATGGAGCGTCCCCCATCGGCAAGTAGGAGATGAACTTCATCTCATGAAGTGCAAACCCAATCTCTCCGCCAGGGGTCATGAAAGTCCCTGTTCTATAATTATATCTTTCAGCAAGAGCCAAGAACAGGTGTGAGTTGGGGGCAAAACCATAGACAGTGGCATGCACTGCTTGGTACAAATTGATTTGCTTAAGTTTGTTTTCAAATTTGGTCAGAATCCAGTTTGCTATGCAGTTCCATCTCTTAAAATCTGGATTCACCAGTCCAGTTAACCTAAGGTCCTGCTCTGGGTACTTCCCTTCGGCTTTCGCAAACTCGTTTGCGAATATTGGTGTTTTGACAGGCATTAACAAGGAAGAGTTCTCTGGCGGAATACAACCAGGTCTCAAGCCTTTTAACAAGACACTGTATCGGTCTGAGGAGCTGTAGAACATGTCCTTCTTATTCGGCCCCTTCTTCATAAAAATCTTTCCTGCACGGGCGTCTTGGAAAGGAGTGAGGTTCCATTCCATCTTCCTCGGATAGCTCGCATGAGCATACCGGGATAAGGGGAGACAGCGGGAAATATCTGGTATTAAAAGTGTCTTATCCTCCTGATGGACAATCCTTTCTTCCATCTTTGGTCTCGGTTGAGAACTTTTCTCAAAAGCTTCACCGAACAGGAATAATGGCTTCTTGTGAATGACAGCGTCTGCTGACTCCAGAGGTTGTCCATTCATCAAACATAGCAGAGTCTCATTGTCTTGGGATATCAAAATAGCCTGACGGGAAGTTGGCAGATCATATTGAGGATAGTGCACATGAGATAAGTCTTCTTTGTATTCTGACTCTGAAAGAGTTCCTACAAAATCCTCATATCCAGGCTCTTCTCTGGTATTAACTGCATCAGACAGAAAAAATAAGAAAATTAGTACAAGTCAAAGTCAAAGATTCTGTCATCAATTTGCGCAAACATCAGAATGCGCAGACAAACAGCCATTAGTTTGCGCTGGCAGTCCCGCACAAATCAGCAAATTGTGCTGACTTTTGCCAGCACAGTTCAACCGATTGCGCAGGAAGTCATCCTTCATAAAAATGATGAACGAACTGATTTGTGCAACCAGAACCCTAAAAAGGGCGGCGCAGTATGATCACATCTCTAAAAAGAGATGGATTCTGAAGAACAGTGAGATCAAAACCCTAAAAAGGGTTTTTGATTAAAGTCCTCTACCTAACATTGCAGGATGTGCGGATTCGTGACGAGAAGCTCGTCGCGCAGCCCTCGTCGATGATTCGGCGGGGGCCTTGTCCTTTGCGGCGGCGGAGGATCGTCGGGGAGCCATGGGATCGTCGGAGAAGAAGAGAAGAAAGAGCTCAGAGTTTTTCTCAAAATGCACGAAGAAGGCAAAGTAAAGAATAAACTGTAAAGAAGAGGACTATTTATAGTTTTCGAAAACGAAACGGCCGCCTTAGATTGCGCCTGAAAATGGGGCTAATCCCTCAGATTGTGCAGACAACTCACTACATGCGCAAATTGATTCAAATTTCAAAATTCAAAGTATTTCGAAATTTTGAATAAGTTCACATTTCGAAAACTTTGAAGGGGGTCTTGTAGGTCCTAAAAAATCAGATTGCATACCTCAACAAAGTCAGAAAATCAAGAAATACAACTTTCAGATGAATTGCGCAGAACTCAGATTGCGCACTCTTCAGATTGCGCGCACTGGATTGCGTACATTCCCAATTGTGCAGGCTGACGTGGCAAAAGTCATCATTACCTGACACAATCAAATCTTCCTGATAGCTGACAGCACGAAGAATGAGGAGACTGTTTGTTTATTGTGCCGTACAGCGCTCGAGGACGGCTGACAGCTGGCAGCACAATCTATTTCCTGCGCAATCTAAGCCTGCGCAATCCGAAGCCTGCGCGGTCCAAGTTGGCACAATCTAATGTCAGCGTAATTCAAATTGTGCGCTCTATCAACACAATTGACAAAGTACACGTGGCACTCATGCCATCAATTGTTCATTACGTGGCAACTGTCTATGCATGATCATGCGTATTTCAATCAAATGATGCCATGTGTCCAAGACAGTTGGCCCACGATCCAATAACTGCTTGCGCAGTCCATTGTTGCGCAATCCAATTGCTGTGCAATCCATCATACGCAGTCCAGAATAACTAAAAGTTACTTATTTTCAGAACTCTATAAATAGAGTTTCAAGTCTCTATTCAAGGGGATCAAGGATCAGAAATCAGAGATCATAGAGAGTCCAGAAGTTCTTGCCCAAGTGCTGCTGCATTCTTTCGAGGCTTTTGCCTTCAACTTTCGAGGTTTTTACCTTCAATTCCAGAGTTGTCTTCAACTTCAGAGGCTCCGTCTTCAAAGTTCACATCGTCCAAGGGATAAAGCAATTGTCATCTAGATTGGATTCCTAAAGTTGTACCTTTCCCAGAATTCTTGTAATTTTTATTACAAAGTTTGTATCAATAAAGTTCTACACTTTTGTTTTGTAAACAAGCGTCTCGAGTAGATCATTCATGAGAAGTTGGTTTCAAGAAAAAGACTAGCCTGGTGCTCCTAAATTAAAAGTCATGGTAATGCGCATATGATGATCAAGGAAAAGAGTGAGAATTCAATTAATAATTAAATGGTCTAAATTGACCAGAACTTGTGCGAAGCAAAAAGAGTACAAGGGAACAAGTTCGAGTGGGACACGAAATATCACTGTGAAGATAATCTCGTCTACTACAAACTTCAAGAAGGAAGTTTCCAGAGACTGACATCCCTGATGCTCTAGAATTTCAAGTCACGGTAAAGAGCATTTAATGATCAAAATTAATAAAATCAAAAATAAATTATCGAAAAATAATTAATTTAGAAATTTCAAAATAATCCCGAAAATTCAGGGGGCTTACACGGTTGGGCCGCATGAGCCGCATATCACAGTTGGTCCGCATGTATGTCGCAGAATAGGCCGCATAATGCCTATTTTGGCTATTTCTAACTGTTATATGTCCTAATTGCCCAAATTATAGCTAGAATTTCTTCCAACTCCCAACATGGAAGTTGTGGATCTTTTCCTTGGCTTCAAGAATATGTTACCAACTATTTTATGCTAGTTGTAGACTCGACCATGCTTAATACTAGTTTGACTTTCATGCCTTGTTACGAATTGATCCCGACTGTTACTTTGACTAATGATTGATCATGCGTTCCTAGTTGGAACTAGAAGACTGGCTAGTCGTCTTATTGAATTGAATGAGACACGTTCATGTATGAATCATGAACCATTACGATCGACTAGCCGATCCGAACATTGGCAAATGGACACATGTTAACTTCTATTTTTTTGTAAAGCAGTATGTGCATCTTACACTCAAGGCATGATTATTCCGTGGCTAGGATTGATTGTTGCATTACGCTATGTAAGACCTACAACCTAGCCGCACGGGCATTATTGTAGGATTGTGCATATCGTACTCGGTACGAAAGTACTCATTCTGAATGACCATGATCCACGGCATGGGATTTTAATCAACATAGGGACTATTAAGCTAAATAAAATAATGATTGCATGGAGAGAATGGATTTTCGAGTTCTTACATGGTAGCCATCTTTGGGACGATTAGTGTCCCGATATGCCGGCTGGTTCCCACAGATACTGTAAATCTGCCACACGGACAGGGAGTGGTATCTGCCTATATTGTTATATATACTGATGACGGGCGTCCCGCTGGGGCTCGTCTAATTCATGATTGACGCAATTGATTATTGGGTAGACTAGCCTTGCTTGTACATTGTAAGAACTGAGGAATCCCTTATTGCATAATTCTAATACAAACTTGGAACTTACAGTATCAAGCCGTAGTAGTTGTATGGCCGTTTAAATTGATTTGTTTGTGTACTGTGCCTACTCTGTTAACTACTGAGATGAGCAGAACATCAGGACATGACGGGTCAACTTCTGTCCTTGTTTGGTTGGAAAGTTGGCTTGAAGTATCGTGATATTGTGCGAACCCCAGTAGGAAGCATAGACCTTTTTATCATATTCTTACTCTTATTTCTGGTTCTAATTTCTCATATCGTGCTTCCTTGCGGTACTTGCTATTAGAGGTCTAATCTCTCTGGTTTTGCATAGCCAGATTTAGAGCCAATTCCCGAGGACTCAGCTTACTTCCACCTCCAAGATGGTCAATACTAGAGAAATGATCGCCGGAGGACACGAGTGGGTCCCTTGCTTCCCTGATCGTCTTTACTATTTAGTTTTGGCCGTTTGGCACCGACATGTTAGTCGGATTGTCTAGTACTTACTTTTACATAATTGTAATTAAATCAGACTGCAGCTGATAACAATTGTGTATACCTTGCTATATCATCTGGCTAAGTTTTGTACAGCCAGATCTTAAGAACATTTTGACTAAGCATTTGGGACGCCTTACTGCATTATCTTACATGTTCTCTATTTACTGTTTCTTGTTGGAATCATTGAGACAATAGATGTTGAGTAACCCTAGTAAGACTTTTATGTAGTATGCACCCCCTCGTATTTTAAACAGCATTGATCGTATTATACGGTATTCATCTACCCGTAATACGTAGCTGGCTGAGTCATTCCCCCGCTCTCCGGTATTCTGGTTCTGGGGCGTGACAAGGTTTTAGTGGTGGCCCATGCAGGTCTGATTTCAGACTTGTGGGGTATTTTAATTTATAGGATGTCTCAATCACACATGTTCCTCCTTGATCTCATGATTCGTTACTCTCGACTCTAGCTTGACATTCCGGTATCCTTTGACTTCATTGATCTTTCCTGTCCGATCGTTTGATTGTTCTCTTGTCCCTTTTCTTAGGGGCACTTCGTCCACATCTGCCAGGACTGGACAACAACAACAAGGGCAACACGGACAACCTGACCATGTTGATCAACAACAAGGGCCAGTACTACCTCAAGAGACTATCCATGAAGAAGTGATAGTGGAACCAGCAGCTGGACCGCAGTATCCGGAGGTTCCAACACCACCAATAGTTCTTCCTACCCCTGTGGAAGTGGACACACCAGCCCTTCTGGAGATCATGAGAGGGATGATGGCCACTCAACAACATCAGATGTTGGCCCAGCAACGCATGCACACTCAGTTGCAAGAGCAGAATGTACTACTCAACCAAGGATTGCAGACGGCTTTGGAAAGAGGGATGAGGACAATTCAGGAGCCTCAACTAGATTTTGCAAGTACAACCCCCGTCGTTTCGAGGGCACGGAAGATGCCATTTCAGCAGATGTATGGCTTAAGGATATTGAGGCTATTCTGACAGCGACTAAGGTTCTGACAGAAGAACGTGTGGATCTAGTAAAGTTGTTACTTCAGGACCTCGCACGTGATTGGTGGGAATCAGAAGAAGTGGGCATCAGACGTCCTGTTGCTTGGGACGATTTTACCGCCAGATTCAAGATGAAGTACTATGGAGTTGTGGCGCAGTTTGAGCTATAACAGAAGTTTATCAACCTCAAGCAAGCTGGCAAGACAGTGGATGCTTATGCAGCAGAGTTCTGCAGACTGAGTAGGTTCGCCCCGGAGATGGTAGCAACAGAGAGCCAGAGGGCTATGAAGTTTTAGCAAGGGTTTTATCTTGAACTCTTGCAATTAATAGAGGAACACAACTACCAGACTTTTGATGAGGTGTTGACGGCAACCCGAATGCATGAGATCACCATTCAGAGGATCACAGCAAGGACTGGAGGTCAGAAGAGATCTCACAATCAGATTGAAGAAGGAGGGGGAGTAGCGCCCCGAGTTACACCGTCTCCTGGCGTTCGCATCCACGATGTGGCGATACGAGGACCAGCACCCCCAGCAAGGCAACAACAGCAACAGAGGAAGAACCAGCAACCCCCAACGGGCTGCACTTATTGTGGGAAGGTAGGGCACACTAAAGATGTGTGTCAGACATTGAACGACAACGTTTGATATGTGGAAGTCCATATCATCGGGTTTCCACCTGTCCTATGAATTCGAGGTCAGGAGGACCAGTACAATTTCCTACTCTGCCAGCACCAGGGGTAGGCCAGTATCGAGGACCAGCTGTGGCAGTGAGACCGTTGGCACTGCGTCCGTTGATGTCGCAGGCTCAGATGTTTCGGCTGCAGGGACCGTCGATGCAGCAACAACAACATAGACCACCCCAGCATCACCAAGGCAGGGGCCAACAGCAGCACCAGGCTAGACCGCAGCATAGAAACCAACAAGGAGCCCGAGGGCAGGCATTCAATATGTCCTTGGAAGAGGCATTGGCATCGTGAAATGTAGTGGCAGGTAACATTCTCGTCGCCTCATATCCCGCAGTAGCATTATTTGATTCGGGAGCATCACACTCATTTATATCTTTACAATTTGTGACACGACTAGGAATAGAATTCGAGGCATTGCCAGGAAGGTTGAATATACTCACTGGTAATAGGCTCGTAGGAGTTAGTAGAGTTATTCTAGCGTGTAGTGTTGTAGTGTGCGGGCGTTCCTTACCCGCCAGGTTGATAGAATTTCCTATGAAGAATTTTGACGTCATCTTAGGCATGGACTGGCTGAAAGACAGTTGTGCCACAATAGATTGCCATAGAGGGAGTGTATCTTTTAATATTCCAGGCATGGAGCAGTTTACCTTAGTTAGATCAGAGGCAACTCAACAAAAAGAAGGAATAGTAGCGGCAATGGAGAAAATTCAAGTCCCAAAGATAGTTGAAGAGTTTATTGACGTATTTCCCGAGGAACTTCCAGGTTTACCCTCGGTTAGGGATATTGAGTTTAGTATAGAATTGGCACCTGGAACTCAACCGATATCAGATCGGGTTTACAGAATGGCAGATTCCGAGCAGGCCAAGGTGTATCAGCATGTAGAGGAATTAAAGGCGAAGAAGTTTATCCGAGACAACAAATCACCATGGGCAGCACCAGTGGTACTTGTAGGGAAGAAGGATGGGTCATCAAGATTGTGCATTGACTACAGAAAGCTCAACGCGACAACAATAAAGAACAAGTATCCACTACCTAGAATCGACGATTTGTTTGATCAGTTGAGCAGAGCAAGAGTTTTCTCCAAGATAGATCTTTGGTCAGGGTATCATCAAGTTAGAGTCCGAGAAGAGGACATTCCTAAGATAGCATTCAGGTCGAAGTACGGGCATTACGAATTCCTAGTTATGCCGTTTGGTTTGACCAATGCTCCAGCAATATTTATGGATTTGATGAACCGCATCTTTATGCCATACTTAGACCAATTTGTCGTTGTGTTCCTCGACGACATTCTTGTATACTCAGCTAGTGAAGAAGAGCATGAAGATCACCTCAGGAAAGTGTTACAGGTTCTGAGAGAGAACCAGTTGTACGCTAAGCTCAACAAGTGTGAGTTTTGGACTGATCGAATTTCATTCTTGGGGCACATCATATCAGGGGCTGGAGTAGCAGTGGATCCCAAGAAGATAGAAGCAGTAGAGAGTTGGCCAATACCTAAGATCGTAGCTGATGTGCGTAGTTTCTTGGGATTGGCAGGATATTACAGAAGGTTCATATCAGACTTTACAAGACTTTCAGCACCCATGACCCGCTTGACACGGAAGGATGTGCCATTCGTCTGGTCGGCAGAATGCCAGGCATCATTTGAGAATTTGAAGCAGAAATTAATATCAGCACCTATTCTTACATTGCCAGTTGGACCCGGAGGTTTTACCGTTTATTGTGACACGTCAGGAAAGGGACTTGGGTGTGTCCTCATGCAGCATGGAAAGGTGATAGCATATGCATCTAGGCAACTTCGGGACCACGAGAAGAATTATCTGACTCATGACTTGGAGTTGGCGGTAGTAGTGTTTGCTTTGAAGCTATGGAGGCATTACTTGTACGGTAATCGAGTGGATATGTACACAGACCACAAAAGTCTGAAGTACATCTTTACTCAGAAGGAACTGAACATGAGACAGAGAAGATGGTTAGAGTTGATCAAGGATTACGATGTGGAGCTTCAGTATCACCCAGGCAAGGCTAACGTGGTAGCAGATGCTCTTAGCAGAAGAGGCGACACATTTATGTTGACATCACAAAAACATATTTTAGAAGATCTTCAGGAGATGGGGACCGAGGTTATACTTCCTAGTGATATAGGAATTCTGGCAAGTCTACGAGTTCAATTTGACTTGGTAGACAGGATCAAGACAGCTCAGGCACAAGACCCAAGGATTCAGAAGCTTAGGACAGAATGTGAGTCATGACTCAGAAAGGAGATGAGAATTCATGAAGATGGTACCCTTAGATTTGGATCACGCCTATGTGTGCCTAGTGGAGATATCAGACAGGAGATTATGACAGAAGCCCACAGTTCTCAGTATTCTATACACCCTAGAGGGACCAAAATGTACAAGGATATCAAGCAGCACTTCTGGTAGAACGGAATGAAGAGGGAGATAGCTAGATTCGTTTCCCGTTGCTTGATATGTCAGCAAGTGAAGGCTGAACAACAAAGGCCAGCTGGATTATTGCAACCGTTTCCTATCCCGGAATGGAAGTGGGAACATATCATAATGGACTTTGTGACCGGTTTACCGAGATCACCAAGTGGTAAAGATGCTGTTTGGGTGATAGTGGACCGGCTTACAAAGGTGGCACATTTTCTTCCTTTTAGAGTAGGGCAATCTACAGAAAAGTTGGCAGAGTTATATATGCAACAGATAGTCAGACAGCATGGGGTCCCTGTCAGTATTGTGTCAGACAGAGATACCCGCTTTACATCATATTTCTGGAAGAGTCTACATCATAGTCTGGGTACAAAGTTGAGATTTAGTACGGCTTACCACCCACAGATGGACGGGCAATCAGAAAGAACAATTCAGACTTTGGAAGATATGTTACGAGCTTGCACCCTAGATTTTGGAGGATCTTGGAAGAGTCACTTGCACTTAGTCGAGTTCTCATATAACAACAGTTATCAAGCTAGTATCCAGATGACGCCATTCGAAGCACTATATGGTAAGAAGTGTAGGTCGCCACTGGCATGAGATGATATCGGGGAGAGAAAGATGCTAGGCCCAGAAATGATTATTCAGACAGTTGAAGTGGTTAAGGGAATTAGAGAGCGACTTCGAGTTGCACAAGATCGACATCGTCATTAGGCGGACCAGCATCGTAGGCCGCTAGAATTTTTTGTTGGGGACCACGTGTTCTTGCGGATCTCACCTACTCGTGGGGTCAATAGATTTGGCGTTCGCAGAAAGTTGAGTCCGCAATACGTAGGCCCATTTGTTATCCTTGATAGGGTAGGCGATGTTGCTTATCGTTTGTCCCTTCCACCTTCGTTACGAGAGGTGCATGATGTGTTTCATGTATCTCAGTTGCGTAGGTATGTATCGGACCCAAGCCATATCCTCGATCATTCTGAACTGGTTGTTGGTACCAACCTGTCTTACGAGGAACAGCCTGTGTCCATTTTGGACCAAAGGAAGAAGATACTCAAGAACCGAACAATTAACCTTATCCGTGTTGCTTGGGAACATTACTCCTTAGGAGAGTCAATGTGGAAACGTGAGGATGATATCCGATCACGGTACCCGCACCTATTTGACTCACAAGGTATATTTCTTTCCGTGTACCTTGATTGTCTTGATTCCTCATGCATATCACCCTATGAGTAGAAATTGCTTGATATCGTAGATTGATAAATATGGATATATTACTTGCTATTTATCATTGTAGAATAGCTGCTTGCTCAAATTGCTTGTACTTAAATTAGTCTAGCTCTGACATTTCTGTCCTGCTTGGATCTGAAATTCCGAGGATGGAATTTTTCTAAGGAGAGTAGAGATGTCACTCCCCGTTCCCAGAATACGTATTTTTATACGTTTACTGCTTGAATGTATTTATTTAATATTTATAATGCTTTTGTTCTGTATTTAAATTCTTCAATTTTGCGCTTATTAATTTTTTCTGTATTTTATTTTCTGCTTTTGCTTTAGCCCTTGGCTTAGTCTGTTCATTAAACCATTTTGGTTTAGCTTGGTTCATCATGAAGAGGAGTGGATGGCCTAGATCTTGTAGGAAGGAATGGGTGGTGGAGATTGACTTGGCTTGATATTTATGCCCCTTTTACTTTTCTCTCTCTTCATTACTCATATTTACTTCTCCTTCTTCATCCTCCATTACTCTCCCACCCACCCATTTGGAGAGACAAGTACATCTTGCACACCATAAGGGATTTCATGCATTCCCAATTATTTTTAGTCCATGTTGTTCATCTTCTCTTCCTCTACAAGTTTAGGTCTTGAAGTTCTTGATTTCCATGGATGGTTGGGTGTAGATCTAAGTTTTAAGTTTTGGTTTTTTATATTGATTTTGTGGTTTTGATCTATCAAACTTTATTGTTTTCAAAAATAAATGGCTCCATGTTGTAGAGAATTCAATTCTACCAAAGTTTGGCTTTTAAAAAGTTATATTTCGATTTATTTTGAGAAAGTTATGGCCAAAAGCATTTTTGGTCATTTCTATGTTCATCTGTCATGCATGTCGCAGTAGGCCGCATATGGTGTCGCAGTTGGGCCGCATAAGCTGCATATCGCAGTAGGCCGCATATGGTGTCGCAGTTAGGCCGCATAAGCTGCATGTAGCAGTAGGCCGCATATGGTGTCGCAGTTGGGCCGTATAAGCTGTATGTCGCAGTAGGCCGTATATGGTGTCGCGGTTGGGCCGCATAGGCCGCATGTCGCAGATGAGCCGCATATGGTGTCGCGGTTGGGCCGCATAGGCCGCATGTCGCAGTTGAGCCGCATAGATGTCGCGGTTGGGCCGCATGAGCCGCATGTCGCAGTTGAGCCGCATATGGTGTCGCGGTTGGGCCGCATAGGCCGTATGTCGCAGTTGAGCCACATATGGTGTCGCGGTTGGGCTGTATAGGCCACATGTCGCAGTTGAGCCGCATATGGTGTCGCGGTTGGGCCGCATAGGCCGCATGTCGCAGTTGGGCTACATAGATGTTACGGTTGGGCCGTATGAGCCGCATGTCATAGTTGAGCCGCATATGGTGTCGCGGTTGGATCGCATGAGCCGCATGTCACAGTTGGTCCACATGCATGTCACAGAATAGGCCGCATAATGCCTATTTTGGCTATTTCTAACTGTTATGTGTCCTAATTGACCGAATTGTAGCTAGAATTTCTTCCAACTCCCAACATGGAAGTTGTGGATCTTTTCCTTGGCTTCAAGAATATGTTACCAACTATTTTATGCTAGTTGTAGACTAGACCATGCTTAATACTAGTTTGACTTTCATGCCTGTAGGAGCGTAAAAAGTGCTTCATAAACCAAGTCAAAAGAATAGAGCTTTACGCAAGTCAAAAAGAGTCAACAAACTACTCTATGCGAGCTACTCTATGCAGGCTATTCTACGCGAGCTACTCTACGCGAGCTGTTTTACGCGAGCTACTTTACGTTGGGGACAGGCTGTCAGATCATGCATTTAATACAAATGATGATGATTCTGACATAATAATTTGCTGACAGCGTATAACACAGAATTCGAAGAGATTTGATTTACACAGAAACCAACATTGTCGTTTAGTGTGTGGACTGGGTTACTTTACGCTCAAAAGATGGCTTCTTTTACGCATGAATACTATATGAGGTTTTTACGCTCAAAGTTGACGTGTACGTAAAGTTTATTTGGGCTACTTTTTACGCTCAAGGCTATTTTATCAGGCACTTTACACGAGAAGTCTATTTTTGGGCTATTTTACGCCTAGTCTACTACTTTACGCTGGAAGTGTATTTTGGGTCGTTTTTGCGCCCGATTGTTTCTGGCTACATAGAAACGTAGTTTGCTTACGTGGCTTTCATGCCACACTTATCGAAGGACGTGTGTACGTGCCCTCCTTATTTTGTTGAGGCAGTGGGGCACGTGTCATCACGCGTAAAGTTTATGGATGACAGTTGCTAGCGTAAAACTCCAATTTGGATGCTTTTTACACATGATGTGTTTTAGTCTATAAATAGACTTATTTTTCACATATCAAGGAATCAACAGAGAGACAGAAGAGGAGATTCTGAGAAAACTCATACTTCCAGAGTGATATTCCCAGAAGCATTTTTTTAACTTTTTCTCAAGAACAGAGTGAAGCAAAGCAAGAAAGCATTCGACTGTGCCATCAGTACCGTTGCTCGATACCTTTCCGGTGACTTAGTTCTTCCGATTGTTCGTCTTCTTCAAGCAGTTTTCTTCTTCATCATCTTATGGTCCAAGGAACAAAGTGATCGCTCTTAGATCAGACTTCCATAGCAATACTTCCCAGAATAATTTGTACTTCTTGTACTTTTTTCTAGTTTTCTTTCAAAAGCCAAATTTTAGGCATTTTGTTAAGTGAAACAAAATGGCGACTCTGCTGGAGACGACCTTCTCCTCTTATGAGAAGGCAATTGCTCAATATGATGATGTGTCGGTCGGATCGACAAAGAAGACTCTGGTTGTGCACTTCGACCAGACTGCCTACGAAGAAATGCTCCGAACTTGGAGTAGTACTCGCTGCTCCAATGTTCAGAAATCGCGGAAGGCGCAAAAAATTTGGATTCCCAAGTCCAAAGCATCCTCGGATCTCCCTACTGTCTCTAAAGGTAAAGGAATCCTTCCTACTCCTGTTGTGGAGGCTCCCATCTGTGACGAGGTAGTCTCTACTTCAGTGATACGCCATGGACATAAAAATATGTCTCCCGTATGTGACGTGGCAGACTCTTCAGTTTTACGCTCTGCGAGTAAAAATCAAGTTTTACACTTCGGGCGTAAAAATAAGTCTCCCGTCTGTGACGTGGCAGACTCTTCAGTTTTATGCTCTAAGCGTAAAAACCAAGTTTTACGCCCCGCGCGTAAAAATATGTCTCCCGTCTGTGACGTGGTAGACTCCAAAGCTTTACGCTCTGGGCGTAAAAATATATCTCCCGTCTGTGACGTGGTAGACACACAAAATTTACGCTCCACGCGTAAAGGAAAATCTCCCGTCTGTGATGTGGCAGATACTCATGTTTTGCGCTCTACGCGTAAAGGTAAATCTCCTGTCTGTGACAGTGTAGATAAAATTTACGATGATGCTTGTACATCTAAAGTGAATTTACATACACGCATGAAGCATAAAAACATGGTTGGTAAAACTTCTGTTTTTAACCAACAACCTTCTTACACTGCTTTACGCAAGGTACCAAACCTTCAAATTACGTGTAATGCTGATGGAGTTCTTTGTGCTCAAAAATCCCAGGATTTACGCACGCAACTCCAAGCGCGTAAAAATGTACAGTTTGGTTCTGCTAATGCAGCCAGTAATCTTCTTTATACACAAGGGACTAAACGTTTCTCTACCCCAAATGTCATAAAAAAGACTACTTCCTCTACTCCTTCTGATTTACGCGAGCTGTTAGTACAAAAGCGTAAAAACAAACAATCTCTTGTGACACTCTCCCAAAAAAATCATCATTGTGAGTGTCACCAGATTGCAACCAAATGTTGTTGTTCGGCTTCTAAGCGGTCAGTTTTTGACCGATTAAATTTCAATGCGCCTCAGCAACAGGTTGATGACCAAGAACATGAGTTGTTATATGCGTCAATCAATATGGCATCTCATACCAACAGAGGACGACGTCCAAGACGCAACTCGTCCCAGACTCCTGGTCAACAACAGTTCAACAGACTTCTTGATTCCTTTGAAGGAGTATATCAGAATACCGATCAAGAAGACAAAGACAGTTGCAGACTTCTGATTCAGAAGCTGGGGGTACTTAATCTTTTGAGTCCGAAACTGATAGTGTCGATTCATACCTCTATACCAATCCCTTTGTATCTACAAGAGAGGTTGAATCCTATGCTATTGGAGATGAACCGGAGACGTCATCTGCTAATACAGAACAACGTCTCTCTGTCGTTGAGCAATCACTAAAGGACATGCTTACCATGATGCAAAGCATGCATCAAATAATAATGACTCAGCAAACTGCTCAGCCGGCAGTAGTAACACCGGTGTAGGTAGCAGCACAAACTCAATAGTCAAGGGGTTGATATACCTTTGAATAATCAAGAGCCTGCTGTCAATCAAAATTCTGCATCTCCAGATCCTATCATTCCAGAAGATGTACCACCTCCGGTGGGGGTTATCACGCCCCGATCCGGGAAATCGCTCATCCTCGCTAGATTTTACCCGAATCAACGTCATCACTGGGGCGTGATGCCGTACGAGCCTGGAGTTACGCTCGTGCAAGGCAAGATAACAGTTCACATAGTGAATATCTCAAATTCGTAACATAAGCAGCAGAAGGAAACAAGGTATAACATAAGAATCCCTTTTATTAATAACAAACTGAAGATTACAAAGGCTCTGAATAGCCCAACATATATGCCAATTGGCTACAATGCTCATGATCTCTCTAGCTCACAAAGGATTACATTGTTCCATAAATTATGCCTCTTTATAGCCACCAAGTAGTCTTCGGCCGAACATCTCCATGTCGCAAGTCTGAACGCATATGCGGTACCTCCTCTTGAACGTCAAGGACTCCATACCTCGGCACGTCCAAGCCAAGCCCCACCCCGAGCCGATCATAACCTGAGCCTGCACATAAACTAGTAGAGGATTAGTGCTTTCGTCCTCGCTTCGCACTGATCAAGACCCGCTCGCACCCAAACCAAACACTAAATCGTTTAGTGAAACATGCATCTTAATTTGTGATCTTTCTATTTAGCCTTGGGATCAGTTTCATGGCAATACTCATGCATAACAACTTATCATAATGTGTCCGATACCATGCTCCTGCAGCAGATACAATTAGACATAATCTGAACATAAACATAGTGATCGTGCACATCTCCGTCCTATTTCCTTAGCCTGCAGTGGTTAGAACTTAACATACAATCATACGATTTGCGCAGCCAACCAATCATAAACGTAAACGTATACATAATGGGTGGCAGGCCCTGCGCCTGCACCCAGCTCTCATCTCAGCCCACCGGCCCTAACTATATGGAGGTCACGGTGTTTCGCACCGTAATGGACTTGGCATCTCTTATGTGTAAGCCTACAATCGCTTCGATATGGGTTGCTAGCCCAATATCCGAAGGATCCCAAACTTACGGATATCATAGCTTATCACAGCACTGGACGGTCACAATCCGTTCGAATGTTATGCACCATAAATACCACACATAATTCCCTCCTAGGCCGAACGGTCCCGGCGCCCCGGCGTAACCGTTCGAGGGAAGCCGCACCCGTGCACGGGCCATCCGAGTCCATTGACCATGCAATACGTACCATAGCATACAATCCATAGCATACCAACCGATCTCGTATTCCCTAACATAGTCCTTTCTATAAACATATTCATGTTCCGACGGCATCATGTCCCAACGCATCCGTATTGATGCACGACGCCTAACGTCTTAGACTTCCCGTGCTTGTATTCATGCGTCCCGTTCTTATGTTATTCGCATAGCCTACTTCCGTATTTACTTAGTCATTTCATAGCTTCCGTGCACAAAGGCACGCTCAGCGCCGTAATCAATATTCTACGCCTAGTATTCAATGTTCTCGGAGGCGTGCACGTGATGCACATCTCGATATTATCTTTCAATGTTCTACCATCATCGCCCTACCATGACTCGTACACTTGGTGCACGTCGCTTCAATTGTTCGATTGTTCAATGTTCTATCTTAGTATTCGACGTATACTAGGACCTTTCGTCGCCGAGCCACGCTCGCTAACTTGATAACATCTTACGCATACCATAACATATTTTATTAGACGTGAAGGAATAGGGAGAGAGAGTCAAGAACCCGCCCACCTTAAGTCTTACGTCTTGCCGTTCTGCCGTGCTAAAGCGTCTCGCTTCCATAACTTAGTCGCATAGCTAACTCCCGGACTTAGCCATTCCTTTGAACTACTCGGTAGCTTTAGCCTATCGCGCCCATGCCACAATCCGTTACAAGGCCACGATTTGGTTTTGCGGACACTTTACTGCATAAGGCAAAATGCCGACCTCTTATCGTCCAGCGTAAAAGCATAGCCTGCACACCAGATCAACTAAAATTAGCACTTGCTCAAACGGGATTTATCCTTTGCATCGATTCGATTCATAGATTCCAACCGACTCAAAGCTTACCTTTGGCCAACGTAACACTTGCATCGATTCGCATCGATACCTCATCGGGTCAACGCAACTCTTCGAGTCAACGACTCATCGTAATGCACCGATACGGAGCGGGGTATTACATAATATACCACTCAAAATCAGGTTCGTCCTTGAACCGAAACAAACACTTAAATCCCAGTGTCTCGTCAGATCGTTTCACGATCTCGTGCTACTATCGTTGGAATCATACAACTCAGTTTGGATCATACACATATTTTAGGCGTCCCACCAATATATGCATTTCAGCCAAGCTCAGTTGTAGGATATCGGGACAACTTACAATCTCAACTTAAATCCTCAAGCATCCATCGGTCCGTACTTGACCTAGTCATATCTTAGCGTCTATTCCCAAAATACACTTCATATGCATCATCCCATAACATGCGATCATCTTCCAACATCTTGCACATAACTTAATTCAACCATAACTTCGATCTCGTAAGTTTCTCGCCGGCCACCTAACACTCGTATTGCACAAGTCATTGCGCATTCGATCGCAACAAGCTTCCGCAACGCCTATTCGCCCAACCGTTTCCTATCTCTCGCATAACTCAAGTCTTTCATCCAATCATTCATAACGCTTGGCCTTAATGACATGGACTAAGTCCACATGTCTCCATTTTCTTTGCCTACCATCCGTACTAAGTCTCGCACATAACTATCCCAACACGACTCACGTTCTCAAACTGCCTACGCACCGCGTCTGGGGCTACCCCCGCTAGGTAACTTATCCAGACATCACGCTTAATCTCTCCCGACACAGAGGTCAACTTGAGTCTTCGATGCTCAAAGGCAACAATCTTTCCGACCCAAGGTCTCTTACGATTCGTCCATCTCCTATCTTCGATCGAGTACGAATCCTTTACACAATTTCTGAATCAATCCCGACTAGTTTGTTTCATAACGTAAATCGTGCGCTCAACACGCATAACCTAACCATTATTCGAACCGATCTACGCCACAACTCTTAGGGTCGTTCTACTATTCGTTGCTCTCGTGCATTGTAGGATTCTTGCAATCGCCTTACCGCGTCACTACGCTAAGTACGTTCCTCAACATCTATTCGATCCAACATAACTTTTCTGACCATATCGATTCTAGTACTTGCTAACTTCCCAATCATGATACTCACTCGCTTAGACTTATCCTTAACATGCACTACATCATATTCATCCTCGACAAACTTTCTTACGTGACTTCTTTAGGGTCATCCTATGGGACTTCAACATTCACTTGATTTGGCGGTCAAGTCTTCTAGGGTCATCTGCCCCGAAACTACGCTCGATAATTAAAGATCATCAACGAGGGACAGTTATAACGAACCATGCTATATCCTATCGCGGAGCCAAATCAATTCTCGACATTTCCTTGGGGACTTTACCCAATCCGACATATCAATCCATACCTTATCTATCCCCGCGCAACTGATGCGCCGTTGCTACTCGAATGACTCATGCGTTACCGTCGACACTTCGACACTCCTGTATTATCGTACAATCCTCAATTCTACCTTCGCATCAAACCACAAGTCCATATCAAATTTGCCACGTCCTGTAAGTTCGATCATCCCCACTGGATGAATCACCATACCAGCGCTTACGCGGAATGATCGTTCTAATTTGACGTGACGCATGTGCGAGGCTGGTGTTGCGCTCGCTCAAGACAAGAATGTCAACATGGTGGTGATCCGCGAAGCAATCCAGACACTTTCATTTCCTCCAAGCAATATCCATCCACCCTTAATTTCTCGAAGCATTCCTACCGACATCATCCAAACTACCTTCAACTTAACTTGCATCTTATTCGTCCAACAACAATGCTCAACATAATTTTTGTTCATCGATCAGAGTATCCACGAGTTATTACATATCGTCTTTGATACGCCTCAATACCATCGTCGATATACATAACTTGAACATCTTCCTTTCTTATAAGCTCAAACTCGTTGCAATCATTGCCATTATCCAAACTCGAATACACATCAAGTCTTATACACATCCAGATTCATTCCGTCATAACTAATTACCATAATCACGACACAATCTCCAATTCACATATTCGTTCTCATACCATTAACTCGTACTTCCAATCGTGCTGCCGACTCATCGTGCTAACTCAAATTCGTTCGTGCAATTTCTTCGCACCTACTCAACACGTTTTCGAACAAGTCTTCGTACTAACTCACGTACATTCGACTGGGTCGACTATTCCTCAACGTAACATTCTTTCGCATATGCTCCATCTATCGTTCAACTTACACTTAACAAATCCTCATCTGACGTATCATTCATAGGTACTACTTTGCGCATAATCGTTCGACTCAATTCACCGAAGCATAATTGTACCGACTTCTCTTAAATCATTTTCACTCGAATCTCGGCACTACTCCGCCCGTTGTGGACAAATATATCGTAACAACATAGTCGTCTCGACGTAACCTATCGCAAGTCGCCAACCGGCTTAACATAGATATCGCCAAGTGGCATTCCATATACCACTCAGGATCGAGCCTATCGTTATCGATACAATGTCTCACTGCATCGATCACATAATTGGTATTGCATATACCACTCAAAATCGAGTCATTACTCGACATTACATCCCGCATAGGTCCGACATCTATTTTCAATTAACTGTCCCGTATGGCGATCCTTTCGATCCCAGCTCTAGCGTTAGTTCAAGTTTGACACACATTCAATCTAACCGTGCCTTGGCAATCATATCGATTACACCCACAACATTCGTTTATTCAAAGCTCAACGCGATATATGGCCAACATAACCGTTCGCCCACTCAACTCGACTCGTTATTATCGCATCCACGATTTTCCAATCCCTCTCGTTGCAACTCGTGCAACGATTCATTCTCGATACTTAAGGTCATTACTCAGTCTCGTCCAACATATCGCTATCCATTCGCATAGCTATACAACACGCATCATACCATATCGACTCGTTGCACCAATGCAACGAACGATCCACGACTTGCTGTACCCCGTGCAACCAACAACACATATCTCCTCGCACTTTGTGCGACTAACAACACATAGCTTCCCGCACTTCGTGCGACTGACAACACGTATATCATTGTACTTCATGCAACCAACATCACCATATTCGTTGCACTTCGTGCGACCAGCATTCACAACTTTCTTACACTTCGAGAAACCATAATTTCATAACTCGTTGCACTTTGTGCAACCAACATTCTCCGACGGCACACGGAGATAATGTGATAGTCACGACATACTTGTGGCAGACGTACGTAACTTAATATAAGACTTATTGTATGGAACATCCAATGTAGCGTCGAGCAGATCTATGAGCCATGCGGTTGCGGAAACAACTTAGAGTCAACTGAATTTCGATATTGAAGCAACTGAGGGTCAAAGAGATTCGTGCACGGTCCAAAGGATGGAACCGCTTTGATACCAACTTGTCACGCCCCGATCCGAGAAATCGCTCGTCCTCGCTAGATTTTACCCAAATCAACGTCATCGCTGGGGCGTGATGCCGCACGAGCCTGGAGTTGCGCTCGTGCAAGGCAAGATAACAGTTCACATAGTGAATATCTCAAATTCGTAACATAAGTAGCGGAAGGAAACAAGGTATAACATAAGAATCTCTTTTATTAATAACAAACTGAAGATTACAAAGGCTCTGAATAGCCCAACATATATGCCAATTGGCTACAACGCTCGTGATCTCTCTAGCTCACAAAGGATTACATTGTTCCATACATTATGCCTCTTTATAGCCACCAAGTAGTCTTCGGCCGAACATCTCCATGTCGTAAGTCCGAACGCATATGCGGTAGCTCCTCTTGAACGCCAAGGACTCCATACCTCGGCACGTCCAAGCCAATCCCCGCCCCGAGCCAATCATAACCTGAGCCTGCACATAAACTAGTGGGGGATTAGTGCTTTCGTCCTTGCTTCGCACTGATCAAGACCCGCTCGCACCCAAACCAAACACTAAATCGTTTAGTGAAACATGCATCTAAATTTATGATCTTTCTATTTAGCCTTAGGATCAGTTTCATGGCAATACTCATGCATAGCAACTTATCATAATGTGTCCGATACCGTGTTCCTACAGCAGATACAGTTAGACATAATCTGAACATAAACATAGTGATCGTGCACATCTCCGTCCCATTTCCTTAGACTGCAGTAGTTAAAACTTAACATACAATCATACGATTCGCGCAGCCAACCAATCATAAACGTAAACATATGCATAATGAGTGGCAGGTCCTGCGCCTGCACCCAGCTCTCATCTCAGCCCACCGGTCCTAACTATATAAAGGTCACGGTGTTTTGCACCGTAATGGACTTGGCATCTCTTATGTGTAAGCCTACAATCGCTTCGATACGGGTTGCTAGCCCAATATTCGAAGGATCCCAAACTTACGGATATCATAGCTTATCACAGTACTGGACGGCCGCAATCCGTTCGAATGTTGTGCACCATAAATACCACACATAATTCCCTCCTAGGCCGAACGGTCTCGGCGCCCCGGCATAACCGTTCGAGGGAAGCCGTACCCGTGCACGGGCCATCCGAGTCCATTGACCATGCAATATGTACCATAGCATACAATCCATAGCATACCAACCGATCTCGTATTCCCTAACATAGTCCTTTCCATAAACATATTCATGTTCCGACGGCATCATGTCCCAACGCATCCGTGTTGATGCACGACGCCTAACGTCTTAGACTTCTTGTGCTTGTATTCACGCATCCCGTTCATATGTTATTCGCATAGCCTACTTCCGTATTTACTTAGTCATTTCATAGCTTCCGTGCACAAAGGCACGCTCAGCGCCGTAATCAATGTTCTACGCCTAGTGTTCAATGTTCTAGGAGGCGTGCACGTGATGTACATCTCGATATTATCTTTTAATGTTCTACCATCATCGCCCTACCACGACTCGTACACTTGGTGCACGTCGCTTCAATTGTTCGATTGTTCAATATTCTATCTTAGTGTTCGACGCATACTAGGACCTTTCGTCGCCGAGCCATGCTCGCTAACTTGATAACATCTTACGCATACCATAACATATTTTATTAGACGTGAAGGAATAGGGAGAGAGAGTCAAGAACCCGCCCACCTTAAGTCTTACGCCTTGCCGTTCTGCCATGCTAAAGCGTCTCGCTTCCATAACTTGGTCGCATAGGTAACTCCCGGACTTAGCCATTCCTTTGAACTACTCGGTAGCTTTAGCCTATCGCGCCCATGCCACAATCCGTTGCAAGGCCACGATTTGGTTTTGCGGACACTTTACTGCATAAGGCAAAATGCCGACATCTTATCGTCCAGCGTAAAAGCATAGCCTGCACACCAGATCAACTAAAATTAGCACTTGCTCAAACAGGACTTATCCTTTGCATCGATTCGATTTATAGATTCCAACCGACTCAAAGCTTACCTTTGGCCAACGTAACACTTACATCGATTCGCATCGATACCTCATCGGGTCAACGCAACTCTTCGAGTCAACGACTCATCGTAATGCACCGATGCGGAGCGGGGCATTACAGGGGTTACGGTACATCCAACAACTATTCAATCAAATGTGCTTCCTCAAACCAGTGAGGCTATTCAAGCAGTGCGTGAACTAAAAGCATAGTTTAAAATTTTGAAGCACAAGGATCAGATCCAGAGGTTAGGGATTAAGCAACCTTATCCTCCTCATTAGAATGACGTACCCTTTCCTCCAAAATTCAAGCTACAATCGATAGTATTATTTGATGAAAAGACTTCTCCTAGTCAGTATATCAATTACTTTGATATTATGACTGTGCATCTACAGAAGAATGATGCTCTTCTTACCCGAGTTTTCATTGGGTGCCTGACGGGTTCAGCTTACGATTGGTATCGTAGTCTACCCGACAATTGTATATCGTCTTTTGACAAATTTAAAGCAATATTTCTCTCCCGCTTCTATGAAGGAGGTATGGACATGAATATATCCTCCTTAATAGAAATCAAACAAAAGGAGAAGGAAGATAACCGGACGTTCATCGAACGTTTCCGACAAGCAACTCTGAAGATGCCTCCTGGAATGCTAGATTCAGCATTGATTGATACATGCAAGATGAATCTGCGACCATCCATTGCTATCTTTATGGGCTCCCAATTCACAGATTGGGCCTCGTTCATTATAGCAGCAGTTTCAGCCGAGACTAATGGTAGGTTGGCTCGTGAACACGGGATGATCTTTGCCTCAGAGGACAAAGAAAAGAAAGGCTCTTCTGGTAATAATTCCGGCAATCGTAATGGGAAAGGGAAGGAGACCCTAGTGGTTAATCTTTTAAAACCCAAAACGACGCCGAATAATCAAGAGTCTTCTAAGCCAAAAGAAGAATACTCTTTTGATGACAGTAATATCCCAGGGATATTCCAATGTCTGGTAAAGAGTGGTAAACTCCAGATTCCAGAGCCGAAGAGGCCTAATAAGATGAATCTGACCGACAATCCCAAGTATTGTATCTATCATAGATATATAAATCATCCTACCAAGGCTTGTTATGTCTTGAAGAAGAAAATTCAGGAGCTGATAAATGCCAATACCATCGCTTTAACTAACGATGAGCATACGGTAACAACCAATATGGTTTCTCTTTAATTTGGAGGTTTTCCTCCACAGCAAGTCCCAGATGGGATTGTCCCAATTCCAAAGGCGATGATGAAGATTGTAAATATCCCGCCTGCCAGAGAGTACAATGAAGGATTGTTGCCTCTCACACTAAAGAATGGTGAAATCATGTGGGTACATCCTGACTTAGTACCTGAAATAGAAAATGAAGGTAAAACTTCAAAATCCAAGAAAGGTAAGAAAGTCAAAACCTGCAACATGATTTCTCATGTTATTCCAGACCAAGATGATTTGGATCATCTATGGGGTGGCATTCCTTTGGAGGATAGGCTGAAGGGTTTGAATATATGCCCTCCAAGCTTAGCTCCTCCTGCCAAGTTCAAGCTTAATCATCAGCAGTGGTTAGATATGAATAGTGTCCCCTTATATAGGGCACAACAGGTCTTTACTGCTTATGAAAAAGCTCATACAGGGATTTTTCCTCGTATCCTGAATCCTCCTCCTCCTGTAGCTACAGCGATCTTTATTCTCCCTTCTCCTATGGTTATAGAGGTCCCTATTTCTTCTTCTTCTGTTAAACTATCTATTGAAAGTCCACTGCCCATTCATTTGTACAGTCAACAATCAGTCCATCTCATGAAAAAGATGGGCTACGACTTTCAAAAGGCAGAAGGTTTGAACTATGATAAAGGAATACGACTTCCTTTACAAATTCAAAGTCAAAAATCAACTATTGGATTGGGTTCTGAGCTTCCTCATAAAAGTCATCACAAGAAAAAGACTAAGGAAAAGAAAACTAAATCCTGCAATATGGTACTTCCTTCTCCTGAGTCTGAAGAAGAAACCTTTGCTGGTACAAGATCTGGGAAAGAGTACCACAAAGATTATGAGGGATCTTCCAAAGAAGCAGAGGACGTTGTGGAAACAATACCAGTTCAACCATCTCCTGTTCCTGCTAAACCATCGGTGGTTGAGAAAGGGAAACAGAAAGCAGTACGCTTTGATGTTCCTTTGAAATCTGCTTCAAATCAAGGAGTGGTGATGAAACCCTACAAGTTCGATATTCTAGCCCAGTTAGCTAATACTCCAGCTAGACTCTCTATCTTCGAACTGCTTCGTCTTTCTAAAGAAAGTCGAGAAACTCTGAGTGAAGCTTTGCTACAAGCAGACTCATGCTTAGCTCAACTCAAGAGTCCTGACAATATACCAGTATCGTGCCCACAATGTCATAGTATGATGGAAGCAATTCCCAACATCACCTTCACACAAGAAGATATGCTGTTGAAGCATAATAAGCACGATAGGCCTTTGTGCTACACTGGGTATATCGAATCCACTGAAGTTGACAGGATTTACATTGATCCTGGGTCTTCTATTAGCATAATCCTTCAGAGTATGCTGAGACCGTTGAGGATTCCTACTAGTGGTTTGACTTACACTAGTACCACAATAGTTGGTTTCAACTCTGGCAAGAGTAAACCACTGGGAAAGATTCGTCTGAAGATTCAGATTGGTGATCTTCGAAATATGGCAACCTTCTATGTTATCAACTCAGACATATCCTACAACATCCTTCTTGGAAGACCGTGGATACATGAGCATAACATTGTGCCTTCAACTTTCCACCAATGCTTCCAGTACGTGGATTCCAAAGGGGTTATGAAGACTGAGTTTGCTGATATCAATCCTTTCGAGGGTGTCGAAGCCTATTTTTCTGACTCAATGCTCTACAAACAAGAGCATGTGAAGGAGATATCAGATATAGCTGAAGACCGATCACCTGTTGAAGATCAATTTGTCAATGAAGATCCTCCGGAAGAGAAACCTTTGAAGATCAAAGTTAAAGGCCGAATCCAACTCCAATCTGTCAATGATCAACCTCTGATGATCAAGGTCAAAGGAAGAACTCGAGCTTCATCTGAGGAATCAGTGAGTATTCCTGCCAAGAACCAAATTCAACCTCTTATGATCAAAGTCAAGGGACGTACTTCTCGTACGAATGATCCAGAACCATCACTGATCATCAACCTTGGCAAGTCTACGCAGAAGACGGATGGCGATCTGTTAATGATAAATCCTAAGCGTAGTACTCAACTTGTAAATGATGTAAATATTGATCATTCTGTACTTTCTGATATTAATGAAGATTTCCTTTTGGAGTATATGGCTGTCAAATTTATTGAGAGAATGACCTTTGATAATCAAGGCCATCAATATAAAAATGACAGATACAGAGGAAATCTTATACATTGATCATAAGGAAAATTCTTTTCCTCCTCATGTCGATGTTGGACCTTATGCTCAAAAGTTCTTAACATCTTTCCCCTATCTTTTTTCTGTAGCTGCTTCATCACAAGCTTGTGTAACTTATAGACGTCACGAAGAATTTTATTTCGTGATTCCGTCCAATAAGAAAAACAAGCACCAAATTGAGTTTGGCCTGGCTAGAAATATCCATGTTGTTCAGACAGATGATCTCAGAGAAAAAGATAGAGGAAGAATCCGAATTGATAAATATAGTCAATAATCTCTCAAGATTATCTAAAATATAGGATATGACTTGAAGACTATTGTAATGACCCGCTCCGTCCTAGCGGAACGCCGATTCAAACGGCAAGTACAACGACTCAAACGAGCTGTCGACCCGAAGAGTTGGCATCGACCTGATAAAGAATCGATGCAAGGCTTACATTGGCCCGTCAAGATGAATCCAGACTTAGACTTTCAAAGGCGCGCTCGGAGTATCGCTCGGCCGATGCGAACATCGCTAAGGTGGGTGGCTCCGATGAACCCGTCTGTGCTTAGCCTAGACACATAACAATACAGACACTATCACGAGAATCGCTAGGCGATAACCTCTTGCATGCTAATAAATGACTCAACGCACCTAGCTAAGGGAATAATCCTAACTTGTATGCTTGTATAGAATATAGAAAGGAACATGGAAAAGTACGAGAACTCTCGCCCGCGCTCCATGCTCGTGCTACGGCACAAGCCTACGTTTATGCTCCTTATGCGTCCAACAATGAAATAATGAATGGTTTACAACAATGAACGGGAAGGCTATCAATATAGTCGCTCCGAGTAGAGTTTAGCGACATTGAAAGACTATGGGACCGATGGGTCGCCAAGGCGACTCCCGTACTGGAAGTTGCGTAATGTGTAAATGAATGAATCAAAGAATGAAAGAATGAATAAATGAATGAATACGTGAATGAGTCAATGAATGAATGAACAAGAGAAAGAAAGAAAAGAAAGAGAACATGAAAGTTAAGAAAGAAAAGACGTTAGCGACATGTGTGACGGGCACGTGCAATGGGGCTCGCTACCCGTGCTGCACGGATGCCAACCTGGTCGACAACGCATTATGGCTAAGGGTTAGCCTACGGCGGAGATAGCCGTTAAATATAAGACAAGATAATACGAAATGATCGTGGACAAACGGCACGGGCGATGGGGGGGTAAACCGTGGCCGTCGAGTGGAAGGATTCTGCGGCACGGGCGTTGGGGGGGGTAAACCGTGGCCGGCCTAGGCAGAATCAATACGGGGCTTACGGGCTGCTTGGGTGCGGGCTTGGGCACCAAGAGACGTAAGTGCAGGGTATATTCAAGAGACTTAACGGGGTGTACCAGCCATCACCCTATGCTAAGTTGAGAAATACCACAGGGGAATGTCCTAAATGGCTTGTAAAGCCAGCGACCCGTGCATGTAGATTAAGTGGACTATGCTAGTGGCAATCCACGTGCAAGTCCTTGCATTGAAATCAAAGTAGTCTAAGTGAACTAAATGAAGTGCCTTCGGAACATGCTTGTTATGTTGAATATGCTTAAGTGTAATATCCTGAACATGCTCGAAATGTAACACACCAAAATGATAAAAAGGAATTCATGCAAGTGAGTTAGATAACGTGCCTACGACGTGCTAGAACCCGAGACATGGACACGCCCGTAATACTGAATGCTGACATGAATCATGCTAAGTTGAATTATATGAACTGTTGTCTAACTTGGTTTACGTTGAACAGGGAAGGCCGGACGGTAAGTATGGATAAGTCGTGCATGTATTTCCATGCGACACTTGAATTTGGCAACACGGGATAGGTTATGACATATGCCATGAAATTGACCCTAAGGCAAGATTAGAAAGACAATGAAAGATAGAGATGCACAAAAGTAAATGGAACGTGTTTGGTAATGATAGCATTGTGGGCGAGCTAGCCTCCCCACTAGTGCATAACAATGTACTGATAACCCCACAGTCTACTTGCAGGATGCAGGAGACGCCGGCGGGTGCGGAGCTTCCATCGAACGTGCTAAGGCGCGGAGCCAACTCTGGGGCCTTGGGACGTTGCAAGAAGCTGAAGCACCCTATACAGGACATAATGTATCGGAACATCACCATGAATCATTCCATGTTGTAAGCCACTTGGCATGCCTTTTATGTTTCAGAGAGAGAGAGCTTGAGCGATTTGTAATATCGGCCTAGCGCCGCTTGTAAACTTCTTGAAAAATCAATAAAGAGTTTGAATTCGCTTCTACTTGTGTTCATTTATTTTTCGCTGCAAATGGGGACACTCTGTGCGACTCTGTGGCCTAGACCCAAATCGGCCGTTTCTGGACTTGGCCTTGCAAGGGCGCAACCTAGGCCCGTGCGGCATCACGCCTTAGCGAAGACGATCGCTCCTACGGGAGCGGGGCATGACAGATTGGTTTCAGAGCACGGCTTTACGTCCTTGGACTTCATTTCGATTCTCTCAGTTTTGAAAGCTCGGTTGGAAAACAAAAAGAAGTGTACGCTCTCTCTCATTGTGCCTTGGGATGTTCCATACAATAAGTCTAAATATTTTCAAAAGCTCATACGAGTACTCGGTTGGACGGGATCGATAGGCGAAGGCCTTTGTGCCACCACGATGGACTTGAGTTGGAAGGAACCGATGCTAAGAGTTAGCAAACGTAAGGCGTGCTTGAATAAGCTTACGCTGACGACAGCAAACGAGTACACGAGACCCGAGTATAGTTCGAACGGGATGGTCATGCGCGCAGTCTTTTGGGCTAAGTTGTGCGGAGTATCGCGCACCTAGACTATTTGGTACAAACGAGTTGCGAACAAGAATAAGTGAGCGTGCAAACTTGAATGTAGTCCGTACAGGATGGTTAAGCGGTACAACTTAGTCCGCGCGTCGTGCACCTCGACTCTTGGGTGCAATCGGGTTGCGAGCGATATCAAGTACCGCTCGATCGGGAACGGAGATACACTTAGAGTGTATATCATTAGGAACGCTATCAAACTAACGCTTAGGCGTACACGAAAGAGTTATTGGATTTTGAGAATAGTACGAACGACTTAGTACGTCGAGGCGACGTGATGTGATTATGCTAGAGATTCGTCGAACGAATCTGAAAGATGTCTTAGCGCATGGCGCGAATGTGATTGAGGACTAGATTGTATGGCTTGAACCCGAGTGGTGTATGTGATAGGTTCGGAGAATGATAAGGATGAGTATTAACGACTAGTCGAGTGGCTCGAATCCGAGTGGTGTATGGATGTTTTTGAAAATCATTCGAGCGAAAATTGAGGATTACGAAACGCAACGAGTATGTCAGCGAGGCGATACGATCGCGCAAAGCCTTAGAACGCGTCATGCTTAGTTGGGCGTGACTTCAAAAGTCCCGAACGAAATGTCTCTGGACAACTTGTCAATGGGCAACGCGAGCTAGAAAATGGGTTGGAATGATGAATGAAAATGAATGGTCTTGATCGAGGAAACTTAGAGGATCGCGCGTACAAATTTTGGATGGATTCAAATAAATTGTGACTTGAGTTTTGAACAACGATCTTGAAACGAACTTGAGGAATAGCTATCGAACTTGATTTTGAATATCGAAGAAATTATGGATTATCCAACTCGGACAATAGCATCAGTCGCACGACTCGAAATTGGTTGCAAAGGAAGATCGTCAGGTTACGCATATCGTCGATGGTATTGAGGCGTATCAAAGATCGATATGCGATAACTCGGGGGCACTCTGACTCGGCAAATGACGGTCGTGTAAATATTATTGTTCCGTTGGACGCTATACTTGAAATGTTAAAAATGTGTCGAGGAAAAGATAGATTTGGCTCGAAGATTTTCTAGTCGAACGAAATATAAATGGACTATCGATCTTGGCTTGGATAGAAAATGAAATGCTTGGATTTGCTTCGTTGACAACTACAATATTGACGTTCTTGTCTTATGCGAGCGCTACTCCAGCCTCGCACATGCGTCACGCCGATTAGGGCGATCACTCTGCATGAGCGCTGGTATGGTGATTCATACAGCGGGAGTGGTCGAACTTGCACGGTGCGACAATTTGTGCTTCGACTTGTGGTTTGACACGAAGATAGACTCGAGATTGAATTGGTGTGCTTGTCGATTGAACTTGAGGATTGAGTAGGTCCAATTCGCGTATCGAGAAGGAATAAGTCTAAACTCAAACAAGAGTTACGCCCCGATGAGAATGATTATTCCGCGGAAGCATTGTATGGTGATTCATGAACCACCGCAGATTATTAGACTCGCGTGAGATTGGGGCGCAACGTATTGTCGAGCGAGACGACCTCGTGATCGAATACATGAATTGTTTAGAATTGGTGAATTGAAGGGATTCGAATATACGCAACGCGTGCCGTAATGCGAATTAGGTGATCGTGCTCGATGTTTAGAAATCTGAGTGACGCGAGCTTGGGTAGAAGACCCCGTATGATCGACTCTAGTTTGACCCTAGGATTGGGGTCAGTGTTGGCATTATTGTTGGGGAACTATGATTCCAATCCTGACATTGACTTAGCCTCGAAAAGAAATAGCCTAGCGGTTATGCGAGACGCCCTGTTTCAAGTGTTAGCAATCGGAAGGATTGATCTTGAGGATTGGAATGGATAGATGGCGTGGATCACGAATGTAGGAAACCCTGCTCACGAGACTCGGCTGACATGCATATATTTCAGGGACGCTTGGGTATGTGCACGATGCGACTCGAGTGAGAATGACAAATTTTCTATCATGCGGCTTGGCTGAATACAGGTATTCTGGGGACGCTTGGAATGCATGTACGATCCAGCCAAGTGATACGACGAGTTCAAGTAAGACTTGAGGAATAGAGGAGTGTCGAGGATCTTGGAATTGCGTTAAGTAAGGGATCGATACTAGTACGAGCGTGGCTCGGAATCAAGAAACGTGTGAGCGGAGTGTGCGTGAACGACACCAAGATTTGGCCCTAAACAAGTGAATAATATGGAATCGATATCGTGCTAGTAAAAGTTGGTACAACGAATTGAACTATTGATAGGAAGTATGCTCGACGATAGTGCAATACTTGGTCTTGAATTTGACGAGAATTTCTTAGACTTGGTCGACCCCGCTAAGAGGAAATCATACTGATTTCATGGACGAGAACGCTTGAGAAGCGAATCGAGTCATCTCGATGACCGAGATAAACGAGAATGAGTTTGCCGTAGCCTACGACCCTCGCATTTGACAAATTACAACGTGCCTCGTGCAACCATTCCAGTTCCATGACACGTCGAAATAGCAACCAAGTCGAAGAAAACGCATGGATTGAATAAGTACCATCAACTCAAAAGTGAATGAAAAGTTATTCAATGAAATCGACCAAACGTATGCAACACGGGACTTGGAAAAGTACCGAGCATGGTTCGATGCCATCGAACGATAGAGCCGATCGATAGTATTGTCTAAGAAACACGACGACACGAGTTAAGGAGTGGTAGGATGACCTGCACTCAGGAAGTCTCGAGGACGAGACTTGTTTTGAGTGGTGTATTATGTAATGACCCGCTCCGTCCTAGCAGAACGCCGATTCAAACGGCAAGTGCAACGACTCAAACGAGCCGTCGACCCGAAGAGTTGGCATCGACCTGATGAAGAATCGATACAAGGCTTACATTGGCCCGTCAAGATGAATCCAGACTTAGACTTTCAAAGGCACGCTCGGAGTATCGCTCGGCCGATGCGAACATCGCTAAGGTGGGTGGCTCCGATGAACCCGTCTGTGCTTAGCCTAGACACATAACAATACAGACACTATCACGAGAATCGCTAGGCGATAACCTCTTGCATGCTAATAAATGACTCAACGCACCTAGCTAAGGGAATAATCCCAACTTGTATGCTTGTATAGAATATGGAAAGGAACATGGAAAAGTACGAAAACTCTCGCCCGCGCTCCATGCTCCTGCTACGACACAAGCCTACGTTTATGCTCCTTATGCGTCCAACAATGAAACAATGAATGGTTTACAACAATGAACGGGAAGGTTATCAATATAGTCGCTCCGAGTAGAGTTTAGCGACATTGAAAGGCTATGGGATCGATGGGTCGCCAAGGCGACTCCCGCACTGGGAGTTGCGTAATGTGTAAATGAATGAATCAAAGAATGAAAGAATGAATAAATGAATGAATACGTGAATGAGTCAATGAATGAATGAACAAGAGAAAGAAAGAAAAGAAAGAGAACATGAAAGTTAAGAAAGAAAAGACGTTAGCGACAGGTGTGACGGGCACGTGCAACGGGGCTCGCTACCCGCGCTGCACGGATGCCAACCTAGTCGACAACGCATTATGGCTAAGGGTTAGCCTACGGCGGAGATAGCCGTTAAATATAAGACAAGATAATACGAAATGGTCGTGGACAAACGGCACGGGCGATGGGGGGGTAAATCGTGGCCGTCGAGTGGAAGGATTCTGCGGCACGGGCGTTGGAGGGGTAAACCGTGGCTGACCTAGGCAGAATCAATACGGGGCTTATGGGCTGCTTGGGTGCGGGCTTGGGCACCAAGAGACGTAAGTGCAGGGTATATTCAAGAGACTTAACGGGATGTACCAGCCATCACCCTATGCTAAGTTGAGAAATACCACAGGAGAAAGTCCTAAATGGCTTGTAAAGCCAGCGACCCGTGCATGTAGATTAAGTGGACTATGCTAGTGGCAATCCACGTACAAGTCCTTGCATTGAAATCAAAGTAGTCTAAGTGAACTAAATGAAGTGCCTCCGGAACATGCTTGTTATGTTGAATATGCTTAAGTGTAATATCCTGAACATGCTCGAAATGTAACACACCAAAATGATAAAAAGGAATTCATGCAAGTGAGTTAGATAACGTGCCCACGACGTGCTAGAACCCGAGACATGGACACGCCCGTAATACTGAATGCTGACATGAATCATGCTTAGTTGAATTATATGAACTGTTGTCTAACTTGGTTTATGTTAAACAGGGAAGGCCGGACGGTAAGTATGGGTAAGTCGTGCATGTATTTCCATGCGACACTTGAATTTGGCAACACGGGATAGGTTATGATATATGCCATGAAATTGACCCTAAGGCAAGATTAGAAAGACAATGAAAGATAGAGATGCACAAAAGTAAATGGAATGTGTTTGGTAATGATAGCATTGTGGGCGAGCTAGCCTCCCCACCAGTGCATAACAATGTACTGATAACCCCACAGTCTACTTGCAGGATACAGGAGACGCCGGCGGGTGCGGAGCTTCCATCGAACGTGCTAAGGCGCGGAGCCAACTCTGGGGCCTTGGGACGTTGCAAGAAGCTGAAGCACCCTATACAGGACATAATGTATCGAAACATCGCCATGAATCATTCCATGTTGTAAGCCACTTGGTACGCCTTTTATGTTTCAGAGAGTGAGCTTGAGCGATTTGTAATATCGGCCTAGCGCCGCTTGTAAACTTCTTAAAAAATTAATAAAGAGTTTGAATTCGCTTTTACTTGTGTTCATTTATTTTCTGCTGTAAATGGGGACACTCTGTGCGACTCTGTGGCCTAGACCCAAATCGGCCGTTTCTGGACTTGGCCTTGCATGGGCGCAACCTAGGCCCGTGCGGCATCACGCCTTAGCGAAGACGATCGCTCCTACGGGAGCGGGGCGTGACAACTATGCAAGGTCTCAATCAAGGCTAAGGAAGACGATTACCATTATGTGGTGATCCGTTTTACCAGAAAACTCGTCATGGGTTGGGATATGATCCGTCTCACATGTTTAATGATGATATACAAGAAGAATTCTCTTCTAGTTCTTCACAATCCTCAGATTCAGAAGAAATCCAATTCATCGAATCTGATACACCCCTCTCCTCATATGCTAGAGGAGACTATTATGATGAATCTAAGTGTGTATTCTCAGTCAACATGGTTTAAACTGATGGTGAATCAGAGCCATTTGAAAATGACCCTTGGGCCCAACAGATGGACACTCAATGGGAGCTTCGTTTTGAACAGCGACAACCACCTACAGAGGATGAGATTGTCCAGATTGATGTTGGAGACGGAATTACGTCCAAGCCAATATTCATCAGTAAGAACCTTTCTGAAGATGAAAAAGAAGAGTTGATACAACTGATTAAAGAATATATCGACATCTTTGCATGGAGTTATGAGGATATGCCGGGTCTAGATCCTAAAGTTACTACTCATAAACTCAATATTCTTCCTAATGCCAAGCCTGTAAAATAACAACAGCGGCATTTTCGACCAGACATGATGGATGCAATTGAAGCAGAAGTCAAAAAGCTGATTGGCTTTGTTCGTGAAGAACAATACCTAGACTGGGTTGCCAACATTGTTCCCGTTATGAAGAAGAACGGAAAAGTCCGAGTTTGCATAGATTTTCGAGATCTTAATGCAGCTTGTCCAAAGGACGAATTTCTACTTCCAATTACTGATGTCATGATAGACAATACATGCGGTTTTGAATGCATGTCTTTCATGGACGGATTCTCAGGATACAATCAGATTAAGATGCATCCAGAAAATGAGAAGCATACTGCTTTTCGTATACCCCTTGGGGTCTACTGCTATACGGTTATGCCGTTTGGTCTTAAAAATGTCGGTGCCACGTATCAACGGGCTATGAGCAACATCTTTTAAGAACATCTACGGAAGACAGTTGAATGTTACGTAGATGACATTGCTGTCAAAAGTCGATCAAAGGACGATCACATTCAAGACTTGAAGACAGTATTTGAGTTGATGCGTCAGCATTAATTGAAGATGAATCCTACTAAGTCTTTCTTAGGGGTGTCCAGTGGCAAGTTTTTGGGATTTGTCATTACTTCTCAGGGTATCCATATTGATCCTAATAAAATCAAAGCAATTCTTGAAATACGTCCTCCACGCAATCTAAAAGAACTCTGCGGCTTCCAAGGTCGCATTGCTTATATCAGAAGATTCATATCCAATCTCTCTGGGAGATGTCAACCTTTCTCCCGTCTATTAAAGAAAGATGTATTATTTGTTTGGGATGAAGCATGTCAGAAAGATTTCAATGACATTAAGCAATATCTTACAAATCCATCTGTTTTGGTACCTCCAGTAGTAGGAAAACCATTTTTGCTATATGTTCGAGCCTTAGATCATTCACTTGGTGCTCTTTTTGTACATAAAAGTGATATGGGTCATGAACAGGCAATTTATTATCTTAGCCGAATGATGATTGGAGCTGAACATAGGTATACTCCTGTAGAAAAGGAATGTCTGGCCTTGGTTTTTGTTGTTCAGAAGACACGACATTATGTGTCAGGACAGACTATTCATATCATCTCCAGAATAAATCCTATTCGGGTATTGATGCGAAAACTGAGTATTCTTAACTCCAGGTTAGCCACCTGGACGATGTTACTCACTCCTTATGATATGGTTTATGTACCTCAAAAATCAGTGAAGGGTCAAGCATTAGCTGATTTCTTAGCAGCTCACCCTATACCTGAAACATCGAAGTTATATGAGGACATTCCAGATGAAGTTGTGGATTGCAACATGACTTTGAAAAACGATATTTGGCAACTATATTTTGATGGAGCATTACGAGTCGGACCTAAAGGCAATATTATCTCTGGAGTAGGTATTGTCCTAGTCTCTCCTGACAAAATGGTCATATACCGTGTTTATTCTCTCAATAAGCCATGCTCTAACAATGTTGCAGAATATAATGCTCTGCTAATTGGTCTCCAAGTAGCAAAACAACTGGACATTGAGTTCCTGGAAGCTTATAGAGATTCTCAACTGATTGTTAATCAGGTTAGAGGGGCATATGAAGTCAGAAATCCTGACCTCATTCCTTATCATCAAGTGGTAATTGAATTGGTCCTTTCATTTAAAGGATTCTTCATTGAATTCGTACCATCTCAAAATTTGGAAGCAGATGCTCTTGCTAGCTTAGCTGCAGACTTGGCTGTTATAATTCGAAGACAAAACATCATTACTTTGTTGGATCGAGACTTATTCTGTGTCAAGAATAATCTGTATATTGAACAGAGTTATACTACAGAGTCAAGTTCCCAACAGAGGGATTGGAGAAGTCATTTATTGATTATGCGATTCATAGGATTTTACCTGAGGATCCAAAAGAAGCTACATCAATCAAGAGACGATCATTTCGATTCTATTATGATTCTTCTCTACATATGTTATATCGTCGTTCTTATGACGGACTTTTGCTACGCTGTCTCTCAGAGAGTGAAGCTAAGCAAATACTTCGTGAAGCTCATGATGGTGTCTGTGGCGCCCATCAACCTGGTCCGAAATTATAAGACTGTATTCGAAGAATGGGGTATTATTGGCCTTCTATGATAGCAGATGCTGTGGATTATGCCAGACGGTATAAAGCGTGTCAAATTTATGCTGATTTTATTCATCAACCATCGGAGTTCTAACATCCTACAGCAGCTTCTTGGCCCTTCGAAGCTTGGGACATGGATATTATTGGTCCTATTAACCCTCCTTCTGTTAAAGGACATCGGTTTATATTGGCTATAACCGATTATTTTTCTAAATGGACAGAAGCAGTTCCCCTTGCTGAAGTGAAAACATCTAATGTGATTAGCTTCATCAAACACTATATCATTTATCGCTTCGGGATTCCTCGACGAATAATTCATGACAATGGACCACAATTTGCCAGTCAGGCATTTTATCGGTTCTGTGATAAGAATCGGATCCAAAACTTGGCTTCTACGACTTATAATCTAGCTGCTAATGATTTAGCCGAAGCCTTCAACAAGACAATCATCAAACTTCTCAAAAAGTTCGTCTCTTCTAATAAACGTGATTGGAATGAGAAACTTGGAGAATGTTTATGGGCTTACCGAACGACAGTCCGAACTCCTACTGGTTTTACACCATTTTCACTGGTTTACGGATGTGAGGCTGTTTTTTCGCTGGAAATCCAGATCCCATCTCTTAGAATAGCCATTGCTAATGAGTTAACTACAGAGAACAATGATCGCTTACGACTCCAAGAACTTGAAGGATTGGACGAGAAGCGTCTTCAAGTACAACAGCATATTGAGCTATATCAAGCCCGCATATCTCGAACTTTCAATCGTAAAGTTAAAGAGAGGGTATTTAAAGTCGACGAGCTAGTTCTAGCTGTTCGAAGACCGATGGTGATGACTCATAAGAACAAAGGGAAATTTCAAGCAAAATGGGAAGGTCCTTATGTAATTGAGTCGGTATTCTCCAATGGTGCTTATAGGTTGTCTAAACCTAATGGAGATTTGCTCATGATGTCGATCAATGGCAAATTCTTGAAGAAATATTATGTTTGATTTTTCTTCTTTATTCCCCAGCTACCAATGTTTGGTCAAGCTGATTACTAGTCTCCTTAGAGAGAATTTTAATCTTTTATCTTACCAGTTGATTAAAAAATTGGATTTATTATTTATCATGTTCTCATGACCTCTGAATAAATATTAAGTCTGCTTATTCTTCCTATCTATCATGTCCATTTGGCCTCTGAATAGATATTAATCTATTTTTCTTTGAGTTGTTACGATCTGTCACGTCCATATTATCTCTGATAGTATCGTATATTCTGAACAGAAAATGAGATTTCATTATCTATCATGTCCATATTACCTCTGGATAGATACAATTTATTGAGTTTAGAAGACTTGTCATGTCTATATTACCTCTGATAAGTGTTTTCTATCTCATACATATTGTTTAATTTCAAAAATAAATGATAGGATCACAAAACAAATATTGTATTTATTTCTTGTGAACATTACAGAATGAATAAGATAAAAGATTACAAAAGCTCTTTATTTTTCCTAAGGCGGGGCAGAGATATCTTGAAGTAATTTCTGCAGCTCTGCTAGACGCTTGTCACGAGAGCTCAAAACAGTCTTGGTGGCTGCGGCACGTCGAGCTTCGGGAGTGCAAATATGAGAAAGTCCAGCAAAGCTGACTATCAGTTTATCCTTAGCTTCATCAGGGGTTCTGATGGTAGATTCAGCACCGTAGACCTGTTCTTCCAGAATTGAGCTCTGAGTTAGGTGCTGGTCCCGGGCCATGATCATCTGCTCCCTCTCTGCCTTCAAGCGAGCCAACTCAGCCTCAACTTCTCGAATTTTATCATTTTGTTGTTGAATTCTCATATTCGAGGTGTCATAGGCTGCTCTCTGGCTATCCATCTCGGACTTTATTCCAGCCAAAAAAGCTTTTTCTTTGGCGACCTTTATGCTATAATCATGGAGGGCTTCATTATATCTCGTCTCCCGAACGAGGTAATCAGCCGATAAGGCGTCATACTCCTCTTGGATGAGACTTTCAACGGTTTCACTTGACAGCTTCAGATATTCTTTGATGGGCTATTCAAGTCCCTCCATGATTTTCTCCAGCGCTGCTGCTCTCACCGCATCATTGAACATGGCGACATTTCGGATGGTAAGAGCGATCGCCGCCTTCAAGCTCTCATAATTGAGGCCCTTATTCAGGACCATTTTGATTAGAGCTGCCAGAGTCTTGTAAAAGGTTTCAGTGTGAATCTCAACTAAGAGATTCATTTCTACACTTGAACTCGGCGTTGCGGCAATGTCTACTAAGTCTCTTCTCTGAAAACTAGGAGCAGAGGTTGTCGCCGTGATAGCAGGCTGAGATGAAGCCATTGTTGTTACTGCTACCATAGCCAACTGGTTTCCAGGAGCTTCAGGAACAGTGTCTTCAATATTTGTTACTCCAGCCATTTCTGGAGCTGAAACTACTAGAGTTTCGGTGGCGGTAATAGGTACGGGTGGAATGACAGTTGTGGCAGCTGACTCCGGTTCTGACATTGACTCTTCAAAAATTTGTACTGGATCAGTAATAATAGCGGAGGATGCTATTATAACTTCCCCAGTTTCAGTTGGTGACTTGAGTATGCCTTTATCACCTTCTTCAGCTATTGGCTCTGCAGGATCTTCAAGTGTTTCAGTTGTAGTAAATTCTTCTACAACTGATTCTTCATTAAAGTCTAGTTCTTCCTCAGCAGCCTCCTCATCATTTACAGTAAGATCTACTGTAGTTTCTTCCTTATCCTTGCCCTCAACAGGAGATGACACTTCTCGCTGAGCCTGTATTTCTGGCTCTTGTTGAACCTCCATAGATGGAGGATGTTCTTCCTGAATCTCCGCTTCGGGCTCTCGGAGTACTTCTTCTTGAGTATCTTCTTCTGAAGAAGAAGAAGCATCCTCCTCAGATTTCTCGTTTTCCTCATAAATATCTTCTTGAAGAGGAGGAGCCACAAGCTTTGGGGTAATGGTAATACCTACAAAAAATTAAACAATATAAGTTAATATACAAAAATCATAGTTTTATGGATTTTGTATAAATTATATTTACCTGGAGTAGGTGTGGGACGCTCCAAGTACGCATCATAATCCCCATCCCAGTCTTCATCATCAAAATTGATAGCTGGTTCATCGGATGGGATGGGTTCTTGATCAACAATATGTACTGGGACGACGTCTTCAGCAACTTGTGCCTTTTGTGGCAAAGTTAAATGAAGTGCTGAGCTGAGACGTCCCGGAGATAGTACTACTGCAGGTGCTGCTGGTTGAGGTGCTGAAGATCCTTCCCCAGGGTGAACTGAAGAAGATGGTACATGTTGCGGCTCATCCACCTGAGTGTCACTCTCCGGGGTAGAGCTCTTGATCTGAAAGGTCTTTTTGGGGTAGCCTTCTTCTTCTTCTTCTCTGGGGTTTTCTCTGGAAGTGTGACGGCTGCACTTTGTTTCCGTTTACGGGATTTGCCAATAACAATAGGTTCTGCGGCCTTTTTCCTAACTCCTATAGCGATAACTTCCAGATATGGATCTGGAATGGCAACATCGTCAGGGATGTCTGATGGTACCCTGACTGGCTCTTCAATATTTCCTTCCTTGGGCCATCTCAGACTACCTCTCATGTTGTAGCCATGGGCGAAGGAACGGATAGAAGCGTAAAAGTGAGCATACGTATGAAGTATACGTAGCTCTGTAGTGCTGGTAGCGGTAGAGACTCTGAATTTGGCACCAGTACGGGCAGTACTAAAATATCTCCAACCCCTTGCACCATCAAGCAGTTTCCCATAGTGACGAAAACTGGTAGAGGGAATACCAACATGAAGTTGGTCATACCCAAATTGGCGAGCGAACCTACTGGGTAGATATGGTTCGAACGCACAATTATCTTCATTTCTGTACATCAGGTGAGAGGGTCTGATGTACTGTAGCCATCTGAAGACTGATGGTGGCAATAAAGCTCCTCCTTCAACTTCATCTTCAAATTGAACGCCGAAGCAGTCGGCTGGAACTTGTGGCCGGGTACAGAAAAAATTCCAACCATAAGAATAGTTCAAAACTGCCCTGGTATCGGCCACCGTCGTGGCAATCCATGTAGCTTTGCTGAATTTTTGGAGGAAGACCTCCGCATCATCTCCTGAGCCTGGTGGTAACAAACTGCAGTTGTAGTGCAACAGCCAGCCCATCAAGTAAGTATAGGGCATTTCTACCCTGGGGAATACATTCCGATAAGGAGCGTTGTTGATTAGCTCCTCACCAAAAGTCCTCAAACCTGCGTTTACTCGGCACACCATTGCCGATAGCAGATTGATTCTGACTTTAAACACCAAACGTACCGCTGTGTAGCTTCCCTTCCCGAAAATTTTGAAATATTTTACTATTATTTTATTTAAATGGTGATTTTTATATTTTATAAATAATTAATTATTGGTTTATTGAATTTTGTTATTATTTTTATTGAGGATATATAATATTAATATTATTATTGTGATTATTAAATATTAATTTATTTATTATTATTTATCATCATTTTATTCGTTATCAAAAGATACAGGTGTATATATAAATAATGTGAGTAGGTGTATATATATATAGAAATATATTACCATGTCTATATATATATATATATATATATATATATATATATATATATATATATATATATATATATATATATATATATATATATATATATTTTATATATATATATATATATATAAAAATAGGTGTTCGTATATATAAATAGGTGTTCGAATATATAAATAGGTGTTCGTATATATAAATATAAATATAAATAGTGTATATATAAATATACGATATTATACATGCGTGTATGTGTATTTACATAAATGTATAAAATATGGTGAATACGAGTATATATGTATAAATATATATTATATGGGTATATATGTATGTATGCATATATGTAGGTATATAAATAATTATATATACAAGGATATATATATATATATATATATTAATATAATTAGTTGAATATAAGGAGAAGAGGCAGTCCCAGCCCAAGCAGTGGCCCGGCCTAATCCCAACCCCAGCCCAGGCTGGTCTGAGCAAATCCCGAGCCTTTAGGAATTTTTAGATATATATTGTTTTTCTGATTGTTGCTTGGATAGGTAAGCTTGTACTTAGAAATATATTACTCAGAAGCCAGCAATAGCAATAGCTAACCCAGCAGTGGCCCTTCCCAAGCAAAGCCAAGCAACAGCTTTTCCCCCATCGGCCCAAAGGCCCGACACCCCACTCTCTATTCTATTAACAACAGAATTATATCATATATATATATGTATACGGAGAGCCGAGCGGAAATATACACAGCGAACGAAAGAAATTCCTCGAAACCCTAACCACCCGACGCGCCTCCTTCCCCACACACGCGCGCGCGCCGCCCTGGGCCACCGCGCACGGCCGCATGGGCCACTGGAGGCCGGCCAGGCGCGGGAAACCCGCGCACGCGCGGCCTGAAACAGAGGAAAACGACAGCAGCAGGTGCTGCGCGAGACCAACTTCGCGATTGCTTTTCATCGCGCTCGGTCGACCAAGGGTCGAACCGCCTTCGCAGGTAATCGGACAACCTAACCAATTTTGATCTCTGTCATTTAGTTCAAATCGAAGTCATCTATATTAGACGAGAAATCGAACCCAAGTTCAGTAAAAATTCTGTCCCGAAACAGAGTTTATAGCAGTCCAACCATCCGTGTTTGGAGATCGTTTTCGATCAATCTAATACCAGATTAGAAATTCTGTTTGAAGACAGCCCTAAACAACCTATAGGGCTTCGAATCCCTTTTTACGGAATTTGATTCCATCGACTACGTGTCGAGAAATCAAATCCCAAAGTTTCCCAAAAACCTGTTTTAAAAACTTAGAAATTGTTCCACACGACGTGCGTCCCGCCTTTCCGGGCGACGTGGTCGCGAATCGACGGCATCGAAAGCTGCGTAATGGCTTCGTGGTCGTATGGGCTTTGACGGAATTCAAATTAGTCGCGTGTGCGCGACGAATTTGATGCGTATCCGTCGAAATTTACCGTATCGTGCACTTTGCAAATTCTCCAATTACTTTGTGCACGTTGAGACGAAACTTGTGCCAATAGGACTGTATCATTTTTCTGGTCCTGTATGCCAAGCTTGGTCCAATTCTGAGACAGTTGAATCGTACGTCGTTTTGCGGGCCCCGCGATTCCACTCAACGGGCGATTTTGTACACGGTTCGCCGGAATCCAACTTTGGACATACAGTTGGGTTTGTATCGGAAAACTGGATCCGTAGACATGTAGTTTGACGACTTTAGAGACCATTGACTCTGGCACGCTTTTCGGTGCAAAGCGGGTCCAACTGCGGACACCGTTTTTGCCCGAAATTCCTGTTTTGCCCCTGTGTCCTGAATTGGACTTAAAGACAGGCAAACCTAGCTAATTTGACTATTCTGAGAACGTTGGTACTGTTTATTTTAGCATTCGGAGACTTTTACTTGTGTTGACTGATTGTGGCTCATTGAGTGGTGTGATATTATAGGTTTCTCCAGCTAAGGACCTCAGGCAAGTGCACTTTCTGATTGCTTTTCGATTCATAGTAGTCTTTTCATTTCATGTCTATACATATATCTTGCTGCTTGTTGACACGTTCGTCACACGGAGTAGTCGGAAGGGGAAATATCTAAGTAAACATGTGAACTACCCAGAAATATCCCCAAAATATCTATTATTGTATGATAGCAGCTGCACACGACACGTGCAGTTAGCCGGATTTACCCCCTAGTCGTTCACATGTCGAAACAGATATTTTACACCACCTAGATAGATGTCTTTTATTAGTTTTTCCTTGTTTACTTCTCTATCGTGCTACGTCATCAGTTTTCTTACTAGCTTTCATATTTCATATGCTATTTTCATGTCTTGTTAATTCTATTGTGTTTTACATTGCCGTCGGTTTGTGTACTTGTTCCATTTCTGACTGGAAACCAATATTTTTCAGGTTTAGCCGCGATCACTCTTAATACTGGGGAAGGCTTGGGTATACTGATGACAACCTAGAAATAGATAGCAGTGGTTTCATATTTCATTAATTGTAAAACTTGTATTTTCTTTTAAATATAAATATTGTAACTGTTGTAATAAATTTAGAAATGTGAATGAGCAGCGAATGTGATATTTTGAGCATTTATTTTCTTGCGGGCTTGACAGCGTTATACCGCCGACTCTGCGGCGTAGGCTGGCTTGGACACGTCTCGTATCCGAAAAGCGGGTGCGGGTCGTGACAAGTTTTTGTGGTGGCCCATGCAGGTCAGTTTTCGCAAAATATTGCGAACTCGTGATGGTACATTAGTCGTACTATTGCGAGCCTGCGCTCAGGAAATGCTCATTCACAATTATGATTAAAATACTTTAGGAGAATGACTAGGACTAGGAGTCCCTTATTCAAATTGACCGATTGGGTAGTTAGATAGGCCATGCAATTTAGAATCATTGAATTTAGATAGCCTGCTAGCTCCCTATGGGTACACTATTACTTTTGATATGACAATGTGATTCAATGTGGATATACTATTCGTTTGATGTGTTAGACTTGCCTAGAATTAAGGCGTTAATTTTGATAAGCTGTTTAAGTTTCTTTTGCTGTATTAGATATAAATCTTACATCGTAAGTTAGAATTGCCTGTTTTAAAATCCTAATTGATGTAAAGAATTAGTTTGTAATTTCTGATCCTGTTATTCATTTATGAATCTCAAGTCATAATTGATTCAAAGTTTTTCCTCAGCCAATTAAAATATATATGTGAAATAAATGCTAGGATGTTCTTATTTTCATTGTCTTCAGTTATTTCCTCCCAATCAACCTTTTACCTTAAGGATTGAGACTTGTAGGCAGATATTTACACTTCTATCATAGCCAACTAGTTTGAAACTCTAGCAGTTCCTTGAAATCCTTAGGAATATAGTTAGAGTAATTAAATGACTGCGATGATTAGATAGCAGCGCACTGTCGCCAATTGTTTGAGAATGGATAGTGTGGGTTCACTGCAGCCAGTAGCGCACTGGCAGGACACAACCCACAGAATTGAAATCATCCCGAAGAACCATAGTCTATGGAACACTGCTAAAACTATGTCCTAGTTGACCTCTTTAGATCTTAAGATACCCTTGTGTCGATGTAAGGTAGAGTACCTGATAGCATATTGCCTCTGAATCACGGAACCAAGAATTTGTCACAGCCAGATTATATGGGCGAGGCATAATTCTCGGTAAAATGATTTCAGACGTGATCACAAGATTAGGATACTATAAAGGATAGGAAATGCCATGTATGACCCTGAGATCCAAAACCAATGCTAGTGGAAGTTCTGTAAGTTGAGTAGCATGTCTCCCATCATAGCATCCCGTGGTCCTTGTGATCTATTAACAAGGTAACTGACTGACACTAATAGGTTCCCTTAGAATATAGAATTTAGAGTTCCATAACCATTAGTCGACCACGGCCTTAAGGATAAGAGATAGTAGGATGACTGTATAAGTAAGAACACCAGGTAAGGTTTTGATTTCCTCACAAAACTCGAACTACTAGTGCCCCCTTTCAAAAATCTCGCCTACTTATATTTTGACTATCTTGACCAATACTGCTGTTACAGCCTAGTTTTTGCAAGCTTACTCTTTCATCGAGCTTGATTCAAGACATATGTTTATTGGAGACGCCCGCTAACATATTGTCTAATCAGAATCATTGTATTACGGTCTGATCAACCATGATGCATTTGGTTCGCTTTTCATCTAATTACCCTACGTGGACTGAGATATCTCCAGGATCTCATCCGCGACTGCTTTTACAATTCCTCTTGAATTATACATTCGCCTTTGAATCGCGTAATTGTGCTCAGTGACATCTCCCTTGAACCCTTCATTGATTTTGCCTTTCATTGGTTGGAAAGACGAAAGCTCGTGATTGATAGGTAGATACATAGTATCCCCATGACTATGATAGCTGTATATGCAAGTGTAGCTACCATCGGCCAGTCCTGTGACAGAAACCTTGCCACCATATCCTAGCCTCTAAGGTGGGTAGACTGTAAGCCTTCTAAAATTTTAGGATGTACCAGGATTACCGATTGATTAGAATAACTTTCATTAGGATAATAATTAGTGCCCCATGAACTCCCACTTTCCACTTAGATCATTTTGTGCCCCCGGCCGTGCCACTAATATTCGGAGCACGAGACCAGTTGTTACCTTCCAACAAACTTCATATGCAAGATCTAGACGAGTCCACCTTCATCTAGGTATGTCATGTCCCACTCAAACCTGTCCCCTTGTACTCTATTTTTGTGCTACGACTTTCAGGTTAAAGGGACTAGCTATAACCCTACCATAGTACCAGTACACTTTCCGACTTCCACTGGAGCCTCAACCTCGACTCAATTCATTCGACCCAATATATGGTTGTGATCTACTCGAAGCCCACTACACACATGCCACTAGAATGCCACCCAATTGAGGCCTCATGTGTTACTTAAACACAAAAGCCACTGAAGGCGCATTTTGGACTTTAGGAACCTAGCTAACCAACCTGACTAGCAACTAGCTCAACCCTTGGATAGAAACCTATTCTAGAATATCCTAACCTAGTAGAAATAGTTCTACATTGGGATCTTGTTCGGTCAATATAGAATGAAATCCCAGGTTCACCCAACCAGTGAGAAATACCCGAATAGAGAACCCATTAAGACCCAGTAATACCCCTCCATGCATATCACCATATTTGGACTATAAAACCGAACTATTTGGAATAGGTCCCTATATCCATGTTGTAGCCTCCACCTCTTAGAATGTGAAGTCATTCATAACCCTTATTCCATCTACCTATAAGTTGAGGTACGATCTTGTATTACATTTATATTCCTTACTCGTGTGTTTAAATAACCACGGAAAAGATCACAATCTTGATTTCTTGATATTCCATTCTATCGTAGAACCTGTTTAGAGTAATTTTGAGAAACAAAATTTATGTATGGATTGCAAACCCCTCTAAGAACGAAGGGTCTTCGACGTAGCAAATGACCAGACTAGAGTAGCCCAGCCTAGCGACTTTCTCTCTATCTGCATCATTGGAAACTCTCTTCGGCTCTGAAACTTCATAACTGCTCTCGATTATTTTCTTATCTTCCTGTCCTTTCTATCACAGAGAGACGAAGGTCATACTTACTAGAATTCACCAATATTTTTTAGCTACTCGTGTAAATGGGTTGCTTGTTAAACTTTGGTTTGCCTGATAGGTAAGAGAGGATTATAGGTACCACGTGCAGTAGATATCTGTTGCTAGGAATGTTAACAACCAGTTAGAAAATTTTTAAGATTTTAGTTTTGAGGATTAGTGTGACCAAATGTGGGTAGAAGCCCTCGATGATCGTAGTTATAAAATGGCTAGAGAGGGTTATAAGATATTTTGATTAATTGAATTGAGGAGATTAAAGTTAGGATAGACCTTCTTTTGAATATTTAAGAATAATTATGCGTTAGAATTTCGAGGACGAAATTATTTTAAGGTGGGTAGATTTGTAGCTTCCCTTCCCGAAAATTTTGAAATATTTTACTATTATTTTATTTAAATGGTGATTTTTAGATTTTATAAATAATTAATTATTGGTTTATTGAATTTCGTTATTATTTTTATTGAGGATATATAATATTAATATTATTATTGTGATTATTAAATATTAATTTATTTATTATTATTTATCATCATTTTATTCGTTATCAAAAGATACAGGTGTATATATAAATAATGTGAGTAGGTGTATAGTATATATAGAAATATATTACCATGTCTATAAATATATATATATATATATATATATATATATATATATATATATATATATATATATATATGTGTGTGTGTGTGTGTGTGTGTGTGTGTGTGTGTGTGTGTGTGTGTGTGTGTGTTCGTATATATAAATATACGATATTATACATGCGTGTATGTGTATTTACATAAATGTATAAAATATGGTGAATACGAGTATATATGTATAAATATATATTATATGGGTATATATGTATGTATGCATATATGTAGGTATATAAATAATTATATATACAAGGATATATATATTAATATAATTAGTTGAATATAAGGAGAAGAGGCAGTCCCAGCCCAAGCAGTGGCCCGGCCTAATCCCAACCCCAGCCCAGGCTGGTCTGAGCAAATCCCGAGCCTTTAGGAATTTTTAGATATATATTGTTTTTCTGATTGTTGCTTGGATATGTAAGCTTGTACTTAGAAATATATTACTCAGAAGCCAGCAATAGCAATAGCTAACCCAGCAGTGGCCCTTCCCAAGCAAAGCCAAGCAACAACTTTTCCCCCATTGGCCCAAAGGCCCGACACCCCACTCTCTATTCTATTAACAACAGAATTATATCATATATATATGTATACGGAGAGCCGAGCGGAAATATACACACGCGAACGAAAGAAATTCCTCGAAACCCTAACCACCCGACGCGCCTCCTTCCCCACACACACGCGCGCGCCGCCCTGGGCCACCGCGCGCGGCCGCGCGGGCCACTGGAGGCCGGCCAGGCGCGGGAAACCCGTGCGTGCGCGGCCTGAAACAGAGGAAAACGACAGCAGCAGGTGCTGCGCGAGACCGACTTCGCGATTGCTTTTCATCGCGCTCGGTCGACCAAGGGTCGAACCACCTTCGCAGGTAATCGGATAACCTAACAAACTTTGATCTCTGTCATTTAGTTCAAATCGAAGTCATCTATATTAGACGAGAAATCGAACCCAAGTTCAGTAAAAATTCTGTCCCGAAACAGAGTTTATAGCAGTCCAACCATCCGTGTTTGGAGATCGTTTTCGATCAATCTAATACCAGATTAGAAATTCTGCTTGAAGACAGCCCTAAACAACCTATAGGGCTTCGAATCCCTTTTTACGGAATTTGATTCCATCGACTACGTGTCGAGAAATCAAATCCCAAAGTTTCCCAAAAACCTGTTTTAAAAACTTAGAAATTGTTCCACACGACGTGCGTCCCGCCATTCCGGGCGACGTGGTCGCGAACCGAAGGCATCTAAAGCTGCGTAATGGCTTCGTGGTCGTGTGGGCTTTGACGGAATTCAAATTGGTCGCGTGTGCGCGACGAATTTGATGCGTATCCGTCGAAATTCACCGTATCGTGCACTTTGCAAATTCTCCAATTACTTTGTGCACTGTAGAAGCATGGAAAATATCAGAATAATGGTCCATGCGGCCCCGGATACGAAGCCCATACGGCTCATATGGGAGCTGTCTTATATGGTTCAAAAGAAGACTCTCAGTCTCATGCGGCTCGAGAGTGTATGCGGTTCAGCAGGAATATGCGGCTCGGTTGATGCCACGTGTCCCCTTGTGATCCTTTCCTACAGCTGGTCCTTTGAATAGTGGCCTCATTTAATGCTCTGACATGATTTGACGACTGTGGCGGCTCTAGCATAAAGTGTCATAATGGCTCTGCCATAATGACAGACTCTTCGGGAAAAGAAGAAGATCTCTGACCCGATCCGTCAGAAATCCTAGGTTGCCGCGTGGCAAATCTCATGCGGCTTAAATAGTGAACAGCTCCATGCGGCTCACTGAGAAGTCACTCTATATGACTAGCAGAAATCAGCCATATGCGGCCCACTGAGAGCTCAGTCCCTGCGGCTCAGTACAACGCTAGCTCATGCGGCTCGCAAAGACTGCATATGCGGCTCATTGAGAGTTCGTTCCCTGCGGCTTGATGAAGCATTGTCTTATGCGGCTCACAAAGAGTATCTCCCTGCGGTTCAAGTGTTGCCCATCCTATGCGGCTCCGGCAGTACCCACAATCAAAACACGTGGCATCGGATCAATCAAGGATTTAACCGAATCCCAACAAGAATATTTGACATCATCGTCATAATTACTAAGATCAGGGCATATCATTTATTATCAAGCTAATGGGACACGTGGCGAGCAATCGGACATTGGCATAATCAATCATGAAGATTTAAAGCAGTTAGCATTAATTGCTCACAAGATACGGTGCTATCCACATTAATGGCCTAGATTTATTGTAATCAGGATCAAGGGTTCAGATAGATTGAAGGAGCGCCGACATTCCAAACAAATGATCATTAGCAAACCCTAATGATCACACCCCACTCCTATAAATAGCCAGCATCATTCCTTTGCAAACCCCGGGCAACTAGAGAATAAAAAAAGAGAGAGAGACAGATATACAGAGAGAGTTCCCCTCTTTTCGATAACCACAGAGAGAGAGAAGTCAGGAGAGCCACAGGAGGAGAGCAAGAAGAGCATTCCTTCGTCCACGCCAAGCAGATCTTCTCCGAGCCAAGACTGCATACCAATCGTCCAAGGAGTCAGGCAGGGCTGCCGTCGCCTTCCCGAGCCTCTATCGTCACCCCCCAGAATCTAAAATAAACAATCGTACTTAGACTGTTGTACCTAGGTTTTCGTCCCTAGGCTTTCTTTGTACGAACGAGTTTGTATTGTGAGTCTAAGTTCAGTCCTCCGATAATTATTCTGTACTTTTACAATCAATGGCAAACACGATGGCGACTCTGCTGGGGAATAACTTCTCCACGGCTGAGGAGTTGGTGACGCAATCGGATGCAGCCAAACTTGGCTCCACACAACAGAAGATGGTCGTCCGCTTCGACCAACAGGCGTTCGAAGAGATGCTCTCTGAAGGCAGTGCTGGCCCGATCCAGAAGCGCACCCGCACCACGAAGGCTCGCAAAGAGTGGAGGCCAAAATCATTTGCTCCTCCTCAAGTCTTCGATGAGATACCCTCTGTTGCTCAAAACGGCGAGAAGGACTCTCCTGCAGCCCCACTTCAGACCGTAGACAACTCTGCTGTCCCCAAGTCCGGTAGAAGAAAACACTATGATGCTGGACTTGCAGGGGCAAAGAGGAACTCTACGCGATCCGAGCCGCAGAAGGGTATTAGCCACAGGGAGAAAGCCCATGCGGCTACATCCGCCAACCGCATGAAGAAAACTCATGCGGCCACATCTGTCAGCCGCATAACTTATGCGGCTACAGTTGCCAACCGCATGGATGAGACTCATGCGGCTATCAAAGTCAATCGTTTGCAGAAAACCCATGCGGCCATAAATGCCAACCACATGCGGCTAGCCTGCACGGTCGTGACTCCTAGCCGCACAAGAACTCAGCCGACGATAGAAGACAACCGCATGCAGACAGCCTGCACGGTTTCCAATCTCAGCCGCATAGCATCCGCTCCATGCTCCTCTCGATCAGTTTTCGACCGTCTCTCGTACGGTCCGAACCCTGATGATTCACCAGACTCTGTGGTATTCAACTTGGACTCTTCTTATTATGCACCCATAGGTGCTAAGAAGAAGAAGTCCAGGGCAGCATGGGCTCATCAAGCCCAGACAGCTGCCCCAACCTCTGACTATCGGGGCATCCCGCTGATTATCACGCGGGCCTCTGATGGAAAGTTGTATCGAGCCGCTCAAGTCCAGTCCCCAGCGGCAAACGGACAAAGTGGTTCCTCTGACCTGCGTGAGGCTGTCCTCCACAAACGCAAGGAAAGAGAAGGGGCCTCGGCGTGCAAAGAGTCCTCACATGGACGTCACTGCACCCAGATCATCGTCAACTGCTGCTGTAACAACACGACAGTGACGGAAGATCGGCCGTCCGTCTTCCAAAGATTACAGCATCCAAGCTCGGAGGACGAAGCACCTCCTATTGCCTCCTGCAATTCCGTACAGAAAGTCCCCGCCGAGGGGAAAGGGAAGAAGACAAGCATCTCCAGCCCAAAAATATCAACCACTACAGCTAAGAAATTGTCGGCTAAACGGTTGCCCTCCACCGGAGTATACCAACACACCCGTTCGAAGACAAAATCGGCTGCAATGGGAGATTCATCGTCCGCACCGATGAGGGTCGAGGGAACTGGGGGTAGCACTCCTCCGAACATACACAACAATCCGATGTTTCAAGGAGACGAGCTCGGAGAAACAACTCTCCCATCAGGTGCAACAGATGCTGATGTCCCCGAGGACATCCGTGACTTTCAAGATGAAGCAAGCTCCGAAGCTGGGGGTACTGTTCCTTCTGAATCCGAACCCGAAGAGAACATTCTCACCTACCCCGATGATTTCTCGATGCATGGGTACGATTCGGAGGGCGCACCCTCCACCGTCACTCCTCACGTAAGGACGGTATTCATGACAGACAACAATCAAGGTAGCTCCAATGATCGCCAACGCATCGACACTTTGGAGGCCATACTGCATGCCTTGGTCAAGTCTGTAGACGAGATCAAAGCGGCACTTCCTACTCTGCAGGGAGTGACACCTGGCCAGACAAGTGCGGGTCCCCCAATCAACATAGATTCAAATTCGGCGGCACCGAACCCGGACAATAATCCTTCCGAAGTAACGGCTCCGACTGCGACAGATGAGACTCGAGAAGTAAGGAGAGAAGTTCAAGAGCTCCGAGCCATGTTCCACGCCCGAGAAAACTCTCAAGACTTCAGAATACGGCAACCATATCCTGCTGAATTGAGGGATGTTCCATTCCCACCAAGATATAAGCCGTTCAATATCAACCCCTATGATGGCAAGACGTCAGCAAGTCGGTATATCACTTACTTCGAGGTCACCACCGACCATCTGCCCCATGATGACGCTATCCTCACGAGGTTATTCATCGAGGCGTTGGAAGGAGTCGCCTTCGACTGGTACCGTAACCTACCGGACAATTGCATCCACTCCTTCGCTGGCTTCAAACGCTTGTTCTTGGAGATGTTCTACGAGGTAGGGCAGGACATCACAATGTCTACCCTCATGGAAGTCATCCAAGAAGAAAAAGAGCTGACGAGGAATTACATTGAGCGGTTTCGTCAAACCGCAATGAAGTTACCATCTGGCAATCCGGATTCTTCCCTGATTGAAATTTGCCAAAAGAGACTACTCCCAACAATTAGTCTCTGGATGGGCGAAAGTCAATTCAAGGACTAGAAGGCTTTTATCATCAGTGCTACAAGTGCCGAAGAACGATTGAAGAAGGCCTGCCAGCTGGGGTTGCATATCTCAGAGGGAGAGAACAAGGGCAAGCGTCCCAGCACCAACACCGACAATGGGGGTAGCCCCTCCAACAATTGGGACAACAGAGGCAAGCAGGCTATGGTGGCCGACACGGCCCAGAAGCCCGAGTCACAACCAACAGACAAACAATGGCCTCAAATCACTTACTCTTTTGAAGACGGCCACGTCAAGCCTATCTTGGACATGCTCATACAAGGAGATAGAATTCAGCTCCCTCCGCTAAGACGGGAGCCACGGCCGGCTGACTTGGAGAACCCAAAATTCTGCCATTACCACCGTTACGTCCACCATGCTACACACGATTGCTACCAACTGAAACGGTACATCCAAAACCTCATCGATTCGAACGCTCTAGCCATCGATTTCGAGGAGGTAACCGTAGCCGCCAACATGGTATCCGTACAATTCGGCAGCTTCCCGCCAACAGAGACTCAAGACGGTGTTATACCCATCCCTCTGGCAACTATGGAAATTGCTAATCTTCCGCCTGCTCGAGATCAAGCTGCCAATCTTGTACCTCTCACTACATCGCGAGGAGAAATTATGTGGGTCCATCCAGACTTGGTCTACGAGGTGACTCAGCCCACAACGAAGAAGAGAAGCGGAAAAGTCAGATCCTGCCGCACCATCTCGGCAAATGAAGAAGAAGTCACGGCCGTTGTTACTCGATCTGGAGCACAATCTCAGCCTGTGGCTGAGAACCCGACTGATGATCATCTGCCTACTTCTACTGATACTCCGGGACCGGCTCAGCCTTCGACGACCGACAAGCCTAGGCCGAAGGAGACTCGTTTCGACAAATCCCTCCGAAAGGAGACACCTCAGGGGCTGGAGATGCCCTATAACTTCGACATCTTGGCACAGTTGGCCAATACACCGGCCAAATTGTCCTTATACGAACTCCTAAGGCTATCAAAGGATGTCCGCACAGCTTTGAGTGATGCACTCCAAAACGCCGACGCGTACTTGGCTCAGGCCAACCTCACGGGAGATAACCAACCTGCAGATCTCCAAGATAGTACGTGTACGGAGCGATGCCCAATATCGTCTTCTCTCCGCAGGATATGCTCATCAAAACTAACCTGCACGATCGCCCGTTATACTACAGTGGATACATTGGCGACGTAAAGGTGGACCGAATGCAAATTGATCCTGGGTCTTCCATAAGCATCATCCCGAAGGGTCTGCTACATCATCTTCGTATTCCGATGCATCGCCTGACGCCTACAAGCGCCGCCATTAGCGGTTTCAATTCGGGCAGGAGCTACCCAATCGGAAAGATCCGTCTGAAATGCCAGATTGGCGATCTCCAATCAGAAGTCACCTGCTACGTCATAGACGTCGATACTTCTTACAACATCCTTTTGGGGCGACCATGGATACACGATTACATGATCGTACCTTCCACGCTGCACCAATGTTTCAAATATGTCGATAAGCATGGCTTCGTAAGGACGGAATTTGCTGATATCGATCCCTTCAAGGGGTCGAATCTTATTACTCAGACTCCTGTCTGTATGAAAAATCAAAGAAGCACCTGGTCGAAGAAGATGTGCAAGCTCATACCAAGACAGCCACAGGATCAGAAGAACCTCTAACAATCCACCTCCAGGCTCGCAAACCAGGCAATTTTGCACCCCTCACGGCCACTCTGCGTAAGGACGCAATCAGCCTCACGGCACAGGAAGAGCAGTTAAGAATCCGGCTGCCAAGGTCCGGCCAGGTGCCGAGACCCACAACGGGGCCACTTACCATCAGACTGCCAAGAGTCGTTCAACCCCAAACGGAGAGACTCAATCCCTCCGATAGGCCACTAACAATACGCCTTCCCAAGAAAGGTCATCATCCCGATACAAGGTCTGACACTTCTAGCGAACCAGCCACCCCTCGCTCCACATCGAGTGCCAGACTGGGGGTTGCTAGTCTACCGACAACCCCACGCTCCGCTCCGTCAGTTGAACCTCTAAAGATCAAGCTGACTAGGATGCCCTCTCAATCTTCATTCACAAAGGGGGTAGCCGAAGAGGAACCAGAGCTAGCCAAGTATGTGGCTGCCCACACTGATGTTCCCTCCGCAGATGATGTAATCCCACTAGAAAAGATACCTTACTTCATCAATAAAGGGTTATCTTTGAACTACACCGAGCTCAATAAGCTATGTACAATGTATGCTATGGAACACGGTATAGGCGCTCACCTACACACACAGGGGACAAATGTGTACACCGCTATCCAACTTGCTCCAGTAGAAGACGCTTACCGAATAATCGAGGGAGGGGACCACCCAATCATCTTCGGCCGGACGAATAACCCGCATCCCCTCGCCATGGAAGAAGTCGACCTCGGGTCAGATGCTGGAAGACTGCCTCTGTATCTCTATAGCCCTCAATCCAAATATCTCATGCAGAAACAGGGGTATGATCTAGAGACAATGCCAGGACTGAACTACGGCACTGGACGACGATTACCTTTGAAGTCGCCAGCCCCAGCGGGCAAACCACGGAACTACTATAACAAAACCCAATGCGGTTTAGGGTATGTAACGCCTACTACGACCCCTGAAAGCTCAGATAAAGAATGCGACTGGTAGTCACATTCAACCGGATCACCAACTTCCGACTCAGATACCAGCATCGGAGATGTGTTCAGACAAGTCATGTCAGTCAACATGGCATTCGCTGACGCTTACGAGGAAGACGAAGACATCCCCGAAATCCTTGAGCTAGAGCCATGGGCCCAGCAATTAGACGCACAATGGAAAAAGCGGTTCGAACTGAGAGAACCTCCTACTGAAGATGAGGTCATACAAGTGGATCTCGGCAGCGAATCTTCTCCAAAACCGATTTTTATCAGTAAAAGCCTAACTGACGAAGAACGGGAGTCGCTGTTAGAACTTATCAGAGAGTACATTGATGTGTTCGCCTGGAGCTATGAAGACATGCCGGGGTTAAATCCTGACATCGCTCTCCACAAACTCAATATACGGCCGGATGCAAAGCCAGTCAAGCAGCAACAGCGACGCTTCCGTCCGGGCATCATGGACGCGATCGAAGCCGAAGTCAACAAACTGATAGCCAGCGGCTTCATTCGTGAAGAGCAACATCCAGACTTGGTCGCCAACATAGTACCCGTCCTCAAGAAGAATGGAAAGATTCGAATCTGTATCGACTTCCGCAACCTGAATGAGGCATGCCCCAAAGATGAATTCCCCCTCCCCATCACAGACATCATGATCGATAACACATGCGGCTTTGAACGTATGTCATTCATGGATGGATTCTCGGGGTACAATCAAATCAAGATGTCTCCCGATGACGAAATCACACATCATTCTGAACACCGATTGGCACGTACTGCTACACAGTCATGCCATTCGGTCTAAAGAATACAGGCGCTACATATCAACGAGCCATGAGTATTATTTTCAGAGAACATTTACGCAAGACAGTGGAATGCTATGTCGACGACATCGCCGTCAAGAGTCGCCGTAAGGAAGACCATCTTCAGGACCTGAGGACGGTATTCGACCTGATGCGAGCCCACAATCTGAAGATGAACCCTACGAAATCGTTCTTGGGCGTATCCAGCGGGAAGTTCTTGGGCTTCATCATCACTGCGCAGGGTATCCATGTAGACCCCGAGAAAACAAAGGCGATCATGGAGATGGCTCCCCCGAAAAATCTCCGCGAACTTAGAGGCCTCCAAGGAAGGCTAGCTTACATCAGGAGGTTCATTTCTAACCTCTCCGGACGCTGCCGACCATTCACACACCTCATGAAGAAAGGAGTCTCGTTTTATGGGACGAGCAATGCCAGCGTGCTTTCGATAGCATCAAGGAATACTTATCAAATCCTCCAGTTTTGGTAGCCCCGGTCCCTGGAAAACCATTCATGTTCTACGTACGAGCAATGGAACACTCCCTTGGTGCCCTGCTGGCACAAAACAATGACGCAGGCCACGAACAGGCCATATATTACCTCAGCCGAATGATGATTGGTCCGGAACACCGATACACCGCTGTGGAGAAAGAATGCCTCGCCCTGGTGTTCGCCATTCAAAAGACGCGACACTACGTCACAGGGAAAACCATACATGTAATTTCCCGAGTCAACCCTCTCAGAGTCCTCATGACTAAACCAGGGGCACTCAGTTCTCGCCTCGCTACATGGGCAATATTGTTGTCCCCCTATCATATGATCTTCGTCCCAAAGAAGGCTGTCAAGGGTCAAGCCCTGGCAGACTTCTTGGCAGCCCACCCAGGATCGGAGTCATCCAGAATATATGAAGAGATCCCAGATGAGGTCGTCGATTCGAATACAGCCACCCACGATAACATATGGCGGATGTTCTTCGATGGCGCTTCAAGAACCGGACCCAAGGGAAACATTGTCGTTAGGGTCGGGGTGGTATTGATTTCTCCTACTGGGCTGGTGATCAATCGCGCCTACTCCCTCACAGAACCCTGCTCCAACAATGTGGCCGAGTATAACGCTCTGGTCATTGGCCTCCAACTCGCAAGAGAACTAGGGGTAGAATACCTTGAAGCATACGGCGATTCCCAACTAATCGTCAATCAGATCCGGGGCTCGTACGAAGTCCGCCACGAAGACATGATCCCTTATCACCAAATAGCGATTGACATCATCTCGTCATTCGAGGGGTTCTTCATCGAACATGTCCCCAGACTCCGAAACATCGAAGCTGATGCCCTAGCTGGTCTTGCCGCTTCCCTAGCAGTTCTAAACTATGATCGCCAATCAGTGGATGTGATAGGCCACGAACTGGTCTGTCCCAAGAACAATGTACAATTGGTGGCAAGTTATTCCGTCCAGACGATCGATGATGACCCAGACTGGAGACAACCATTCATCGACTTCGTCGTCTACGACATCCTCCCTGAGAACCCAAAGGAAGCTACTTCTGTCAGACGGCGTTCTCTCAAGTTCTTCTACGATACGGAGACGAAGATGCTGTATCGCCGCTCCTATGACGGATTATTACTCCGGTGCCTGTCGAACGCAGAAGCCAAAGAAGCCGTGCGAGAAGCTCATGACGGTGTCTGCGGGGCCCATCAGCCCGACCCGAAACTGCAAGATCGCCTTCGCCGAATGGGCTACTATTGGCCCACAATGGTGGCAGATGCGATAGACTATGCTAGAAAGTGCAAAGCCTGCCAAGTCCACGCGGACTTCATTCACCAACCATCCGAATTTTTATATCCAACAGTGGCATCCTGGCCATTCGAAGCATGGGGAATGGATATCATTGGCCCAATCACCCCACCTTCCTCCCGAGGACATCGCTTCATACTTGCTATCACTGATTACTTCTCCAAATGGGCGGAAGCTGTCCCACTCGCAGAAGTTAAGACTTCAAACGTGATCAGCTTCCTTAAGCATTACGTCATCTACCGCTTTGGACTGCCCCGAAGGATCATCCATGATAATGGGCCGCAGTTCGCAAGCCACGCATTCTATCGGTTTTACGATAAACACCGCATTCAGAATATCGCCTCGACACCGTACAATCCGGCAGCAAACGGGTTAGCAGAGGCGTTCAACAAAACAATCATCAAACTTCTCAAGAAGTTTGTCTCCTCCAACAAACGTGACTGGAACGAAAAGCTCGGCGAATGCTTATGGGCTTATCGCACCACAGTTCGAACAGCCATCGGGAATACACCATTCTTCCTGGTGTACGGGAGTGAGGCGGTCCTCCCATTGGAGACTCAAATCCCCTCACTCTGCGTCGCCCTCACCTATCAATTGACAACGGATGATAACTACCGACGTCGACTACAAGAGTTGGAGGCCTTAGATGAAAAATGCCTCCTTGCTCAGCAAAGGATCGAGCTATACCAAGCACGCATCTCAGGAGCCTTCAACAAGAAGGTTAAAATCAGAACATTCCAAGTGGGTGATCTTGTGCTGGCAGTCCGGAGGCCAATGGTCATGACTCACAAGACCGCCGGCAAGTTCCAGCCAAAATGGGAAGGTCCATTTGTCATCGAGGCCGTGTTCTCCAACGGTGCTTACCGCCTCGCCAAGCAGAACGGAGACTTGCTCATGTTGCCCGTCAACGGCAAGTTCCTAAAGAAATACTATGTTTAAACATTATTCTCCGGATTATCGAGTCATGTACCCCTTTAGTACCACTGAACTCTCATCCACCCTATTTCAAATCATCGAGTCATGTACCCCTTTAGTACCACTGAACTCTCATCCACCCTATTTCAAATCATCGAGTCATGTACCCCTTTAGTACCACTGAACCCACAATATTTCAGATTATCGAGCCATGCACCCGCTGGTGCCGCTGAACTCTCACTCCCTCAATATTCTAAATTACCAAGTTACGTACCGGCTGGTGCCTCTGAACCTACATTCCGGTCACTCTTGCAGATATTAAGTCACGTATGATTATACCTCTGAACTTTCTTCCTGGAAGAGATCCTCCCTCATGATCCACTACCCGCACTCCCAGTGCACAAAAAGGGTAGTCGATCCACCAGTTTCCGAAACGACCATGTCCTCATTACCTCTGAGTCGTCTTCACTTCCACAAAAAACAAACTGCCCCCTCGCATAGAACTTCCACGTTCTTCTACCTCTGAGTCGTTCTATGTACCCACTCTTCATTGAGCCCACTCCTGCCATGTCCTCATTACCTCTGAATGGGAAGGCTCCATCGAAGAAATCGTCATATTTGCCATGTCCACATTACCTCTGAGCAAGTATGCCGGCCCTCTTTCAACCTATTATCTGTACCCACAACCAGAGTACGACAAGGATGATAGGTCCACAAATGTCCTCTGTTGACCACAAATGTCCTCTGTTGACCACAAATGTCCTCTGTTGACCACAAATATCCGCTGTTTACTACAAATAACTTCCGTGAAGTCTCCCCTGCCATGTTCTCATTACCTCTAAGCAGGAAGATTTTACGGTAAAACCTTCACGTTTGCCATGTCATCATAATCTCTGAGCAAATGTGATTGGTTTCCTTTCATCCCATTATCCGTATCCTGAACCAGGGTACGTCAAGGATAATAGGTCCACAAATATCCCTCGCTAAGCTTCTTAGCATAAATCCACCATCTTACCATGCCCCGGGAGCCCAGATGCTCTACGACATTCCTTTCCCAACACCAAGAACACCCATGACCACTTTGCCATGGCTGCTCCAAACATCCAAACTTGTTATCCGTACCTAAAACCAAGGTACGCCCAGGATAACAGGTCCACAAAAAATCCCCCAGCAAGTCCTGTTCCATGACCACCGATACAAGAAAGCAGAGATGAGATGAAACATGTCTATTTTCGAAAGTTCTACATCCTTCGAGGTCATATCACTGTTACAAAGTAGAAATAAAAGGACAAACAAGCAAGACAAGACAAAGAAACGACTATGGTTCAGAGGTACACAACGTCGAGGGATGGTCCTTCAGCAGGATAGTCAACCGCTCAAACTATCGATTAGTTCCACATACTGCTTTTGGAGTCAACAACGTCACATCTCCCCGAGGAGCAAAGGTTCCATTGGGAAATAAAATCCCCAGACTTAACATAACCCCACCCTTTCAGGATACGTATGCCGATCATATTCTAGACTATCATCTACACCTATAACGAAGTACATTAAGGATACAAAGTTCACACAGAATATCCTGTTAAAGACGACCATTACGAGAAAAGAGGGAAGCAAATACATTCCATTTATTAAAACGATCGGCCACATTCACATGATTAACAAACAAAACTAAAAGAATTCTTCACTACTTCATTCAGACGGAAAGGAAAGGCACAAACTACAGAAACATGCGGGCAGAAGACAGACATCCGCGAGGAATTCCTAAAACTTAGTTACAGAAGCGCCCATACCACTCCCTCAACCACCTTACATAGGAAGGATGCAGTTGAAGGAGATCCTCATCTGGAATAGGAGTATCAAAATTCCCCGAGTTACCACCCCCAGTTGTTTCGACACTCGGAGAGAGACCATCCTGTGCAGACGACGAGTCTTCCTTCTTTGTTTCTTCCTTAACAGAGGGAGACCCCTGGTCGATGACAGGGGTGGCGGTTCCTCTGTGACTGCAACCTCAGCGCTCAGTGCAGATACTGAAAGAATCAAAGACGGAAAGACAAAATAAAAAGATATTCAGAAAATAGTCATGCGGCTCGTTTAAAGACAACTCACAGGCGGCTCCAACAAGGAGCATACCCCATGCATGGGACGTATAGGAGGACCACGTAACTCATATGCGGCTCAGACATGGGGTATACCCCATGCGGCTCGATCAAGGGATGTATATGTGGGTCATGTGGTTGAGTGCACGGAGTAAGCAGTAGAGCAGACCCTATTAGGGTTTCATGGGACGTGTATGCGGACCACGTAACTCATATACGGCTCAGACATGGGGTATACCCCATGCGGCTCAATCAGGGGACGTGTATGTGGGTCACGTGGTTGCGTGCACGGAGTAGGCAGTAGAGCAGACCATGTTAGGGTTTCAAAATACCCAATCTTCTACATAGGTTATTACCTTCGATGGCGACGTGAACATCAAGGCGGATGGGGGGTCGACGGTCGACGACGAAACCGATTTCTTTCTCCTCGTCGCGGCCTTCTTCACAGTCTTGGAAACCCTAGGCGCCATTGCTGTTTGTCGGTTGGGGGAAGAAAACAAGACAGGAGTTTTCAGTCAAGAAAAATCTAAAGTTCGACCAAACACCCGCCTATTTATAGACAGAGAAAGAAGGATTACTGACCGACGCCTCGTACGACGTGATCGACCCTTCGCCTATCAAGGCAAACTGGACAATCAGAAGGAAAAAACCCTTGGGATCCTCTTCCAAAAGACGGCGTGAAATCAAAACAAATCAAAAGCATTTAATGAAGATTTGCACACGTGGTCAGGACGCGTGGCAAAAAGCCTATACGGCCAGATGAATCTATGCGGCTGAGACACTTATGCAGCTAGGAAGCTCAGGCAGACAGAATATCTTATGCGGCATGAACGGGGCCATGCTTCTTATTCAAAGTGTTTCAATTTTACAAATTGAAAACTTTGAAGGGGGTCCTGTAGAAGCATGGAAAATATCAGAATAATGGTCCATACGGCCCCGGATACGAAGACCATGCGGCTCATATGGGAGCTGTCTTATACGGTTCAAAAGAAGACTCTCAGTCTCATGCGGCTCGAGAGTGTATGTAACGACCCGCTCCGCCCTAGCGGAACGCCGATTCCAAACGGCAAGTGCAACGACTCAAACGAGCCGTCGACCCGAAGAGTTGCCTCGACCCGATGAAGTATCGATGCAAAATCGATGCAAGACTTGCATTGGCCCGTCAAGAAGAATCCAGACTTAGACTTGCAAAGGCGCGCTCGGAGGATCGCTCGGCCAATGCGAACATCGCTAAGGTGGGTGGCTCCGATGAACCCGTCACTGCTTAGCCTAGACACATAACAAAACGGACACATTCACGAGAATCGCTAGGCGATAACATCTTGCATGCTAATAAATGACTCAACGCACCTAGCTAAGGGAATAATCCCATCTTGCATGCTTGTTTAGAACATGGAAAAGAACTCGGCAAATATAGAAACTCTCGCCCGCGCTCTACGCTCGTGCTACGGCACAAGCTTATGTTCAAGTCCCGTACGCGTTCAACAATGAAACCATGAATGGATTACAACAATGAAATGGGAAGACTATCAACATAGTCATTCCGAGTATAGTATAGCAACATTGAAAGGCTATGGGACCGATGGGTCGCCAAGGCGACTCCCGCACTGGGAGTTGCGTAATGCGTGAATGAATGAATTAACGAATGAATAAATACGTGAAAACATGAATGAACATACGAACAAGTGAAAGAATAAAATGAAAGAAAGAATACATGAAAGATAAGACATGGAAGACGCTAGCGACAGGTGTGACGGGCACGTGCAACGGGGCTCGCTACCCGCGCTGTACGGACGCCAACCTGGTCGTTAACGCATTATGGCTAAGGGTTAGCCTACGGCTCGGAGATAGCCGCTAAGTTAAAATGACAAGACAATACGAAATGGTCGTGGACAAACGGCACGGGCGATGGGGGGGAATACCGTGGCCGTCGTGTGGAAGGATTCTGCGGCACGGGCGTTGGGGGGGTAAACCGTGGCCGGCCTAGGCAGAATCAATACGGCGCTTACGGGCTGCTTGGGTGCGGGCTTGGGCACCAAGAGACGTAAGTAGGAGGGTATATTCAAGAGACTTAACGGGGTGTACCAGCCATCACCCTACGCTAAGTTGAGAATTGCCTCAGGGGAATGTCCTAAATGGCTTGCAAAGCCAGCGACCCGTGCATGTAGATTAAGTGGACTATGCTGGTGGCAATCCACGTGCAAGTTCTTGCATTGAAATCAAAGTAGTCTAAGTAAACTAAATGAAGTGTCTCCAGAACATGCTTGAAGTGTAATATCCTGAACATGAACATGCCCGAAATATAACACTCTTGAACATGCTTGAAATATAACATCCTGATCATGAACATGCTCGATATGTAACACTCCTGAACATGCTTGAATGAAATACTCGAAACATGCTTGAATTGTAACACTCTAAAAACGTGCCTACGACGTGCTAGAACATGCCTCCGACGTGCTAGAATCCCAAGACATGGACACACACTTGATATTGAATGCGTGCATGAATCGTGTTATGTTATTATACATGAATTGTGGTTTAACTTGGTTTACCTTGAACAGGGAAGGCCGGACGGTAAGTATGGGTAAGTCGTGCATGTATTTCTCATGCGACACTTGAATTCGGCCACACGAGATAGGTCATGAAATAATGCCATGAAATTGATCCTAAGGCAAGATTAGAAAGACAATGAATGATAGAGATGCACAAAAGATTATAGAACGTGTTTGGTAATGATGGCATTGTGGGCGAGCCAGCCTCCCCACCAGTGCATAACAATGTACTGATAACCCCACAGTATGCTTGCAGGATAGCAAGAGACGTCGGCGGGTGCGGAGCTTCCGTCGAACGTGTCAAGGCGCGGAGCCAACTCTGGGGGCCTTGGAACGTTGCAAGAAGCTGAAGCACCCTATACAGGACATAATGTATCGGAACATCGCCATGTATCCTTCCATGTTGTAAGCCATTTGGCACGCCTTTTTATGTTTCAGAGAGAGAGAGCTTGAGCGATTTGTAATATCGGCCTAGCGCCGCTTGTAAACTTCGTGATTATCAATAAAGAGTTTGATTCGTATTCAACTTGTGTTCATTTATTTTTCCGCTGCAAATGGGAACACTCTGTGCGACTCTGTGGCCTAGGAATCAAATCGGCCGTTTCTGGACTTGGCCTTGCACGGGCGCAACCTAGGCCCGTGCGGCATCACGCCTTAGCGAGGACGATCGCTCCTACGGGAGCGGGGCGTGACAGATTGGTATCAGAGCACGGCTTTACGTCCTTGGACTTCACATCGAATTCTCAGTTTTGAAAGCTCGTTGGAAATAAGGAAGTATACGCTCTCTCTCGCTGTGCCTTGGGATGTTCCATACAATAAGTCTAATACTTTCAAAAGCTCGTACAAGTAGTCGGTTGCACGGGATCGATAGGCGAAGGCCTTTGTGCCGAACGACGTTAAACATGACTCGATTGAGAACACATGCAAAGTTAACATGTCTCGTACGTGCCTAACTAGTCTTGCGTTGACCCTAGCAACTGAGCGTGCAAAACATGAATATAGTCCATGCGGGATGGTTAAGCGGTACAACTTAGTCCGCGTGTCGCGCACCTCGACTCTTGGGTGCAATCGGGTTGCAAGCGATATCAAGTATTGCTCGATCGAGAACGGAGATACACTTTGAGTGTATATCGATAGGAACGCTATCGAGTTAACGCTTAGGCGTACGCGAATGATTGACTTAGATTTTGAGGACTCGTGTGAACGACTTAGTACGTCGAGACGACGTAAGCGAGTACGCTAGAGATTCGTCGAACGAATCTGAAGGATATCTTAGTGCATGACGCGAACGTGATTGAGGATTAGACCGTATGGCTTGAACCCGAGTGGTGTATGTGTTAGGTTCGAAGAAGAATAAGAAGGAGTGTCAACGACTAGTCGAGTGGCTCGAACCCTGAGTGGTGTATGGACGTTATAGAAATTGTTCGAGCGAGACTAAAGAAATTACGGATAGAACAAGTATGTCGGCGAAGCGATGCGGTCGCGCAAAGCTTTAGAACGTGTCACGCTTAGTTGATCGTGACTTCGTGTGTCCCGAACGAGATGTCGTTCGGACAACTTGTGAATGGGTAACGCGTGTTAGAAATGATTCGGAACGATGGATGAAAATAAATGGTCTTGATCGAGGAAACTTAGAGGAACGTGCGTGCGATGTCGAATTGCTGCAAATGAAATGTGACTTGAGTTTTGAATAACGATCTTGAAATGAGCTTTGAGGAAAAGCGACTGAACTTGATCTTGAGTATCGAGAAAAATTGAGGAATATCCAACTCGGACAACAGCATCAACGCACGACCCGAAATTGGTTGCAAAAGAAGATCGTCAGGTTACACATATCGTCGATGGTATTAAGGCGTATCAAAGATCGATATGCGATAACTCGGGGGTACTCTGACTCGGCAAACGACGATCGTGCAAATGTCATTGTTCCGATGGATGTTATAATCAGGATATTGAAATGTGTCGAGGAAAAGGATAAACTTGGCTCGAGGATTTTCTGGTTGAACAAATGACGGGTAAACTATCGAATTGAAATCTTGACTTGGATGAAATGAAATGCTTGGATTTACTTCGACGATAACCCCAACGTCGACATTCTTGTCTTATGCGAGCGCAACTCCAGCCTCGCACATGCGTCGCGCCGATTAGGGCGATCACTCCGCGTGAGCGCTGGTATGGTGATTCATCCAGTGGGGGTGATCAAACTTGCACGGCGTGGCAATACGATTGCTTCGACTTGTGGTTTGACGCGAAGATGACTTGAGAATGATTCGGTGTGCTTGAATGATGAAGTTTGAGGATTGAGTAGATCCAATCCGCGTATCGAGAATGAATCAGTCTAGACGTAAGCAAGAGTTACGCCCCGATGAGAATGATTATTCCGCGAGAGCGTTGCATGGTGATTCATGAACCACCGTGGATAATCGGACTCGCGTGAGATTGGGGCGCAACGTATTGTCGAGCTAGATGACCTCGTGATCGAATACATGAATTGGTTAGAATTGGTGATTTGAATGGATACGAATACGCGCAACGAATGCGTTGATGCGAATAGGTAATCGTGCTCGATGTTTAGAAATCTGAGTGACGCGAGCTTGGGTAGAAAATCCCGTACTATCGACTTTGGTTTGACCCTAGGATTGGGGTCAGTGTTGGCATTATTGTTGGGGAACTATGATTCCAATCCTGACATTGACTTAGCCTCAAAAAGATGGCCTAGCAGGTAGGCGAGACGCCCTGTTTCATGAGTTATCAATCGAAGGATTGATCTTGAGGATTGGCATGGATGGGTAGTATGAATCACGAATATAGGAATACCCCTCACGAGACTTGGCTGACATGCATATATTTCAGGGACGCTTGAGTATGTGCACGATGCGACTCGAGTGAGAATGACAAACTCACTATCCTGCGGCTTGGCTGAATGCATGTATTTTGGGGACGCTTGGAATGCGTGCACGATCCAACCAAGTGATACGTTGAGTTCTAGCACGACTTGGGGAGTGAACGAGTATCGTGAACGTGAAATCGTGCTAGTAAAAGTTGGTATAACGAGGTGAAACATTGATAGGAAGATATGCTCGATGATAGTGCAACATGTGGTCTTAAATTCGATGAAAATTTACTTGACTTGGTCGACCCCGCTAAGAAGAAATCATACTGATTTCATGAACGAGAACGCTTGAGAAGCGAGTCGGGTCATCTCGATGACCGAGATGAGCGAAAAGTGAATTTGCCTTAGCCTGCGACCCTCGTATTTGATGACTTACAACGTGCCTCGTGCAGCCATTCCAGTTCCATGACATGTCGAAATGGCAACCAAGACGAAGAAATACTTGAATTGAATAAGTACAATCAACTCTAAAATGAATGAAAGGCTATTCGATAAAATCGACCCAACGCGTGCGACACGGGACTTAGAAAGATATCAAGTATGGTTCGATGTCGTCGAACGATAGGACCGCTCGATGAAATTGTCTAAGAAACACGAAAACACGAATTAAGAAATGGTAGGATGACCTGCACTCAGAAAGTCTCGAGGACGAGACTTATTTTGAGTGGTGTATTATGTAACGACCCGCTCCGCCCTAGCGGAACGCCGATTCCAAACGGCAAGTGCAACGACTCAAACGAGCCGTCGACCCGAAGAGTTGCCTCGACCCGATGAAGTATCGATGCAAAATCGATGCAAGACTTGCATTGGCCCGTCAAGAAGAATCCAGACTTAGACTTGCAAAGGCGCGCTCGGAGGATCGCTCGGCCAATGCGAACATCGCTAAGGTGGGTGGCTCCGATGAACCCGTCACTGCTTAGCCTAGACACATAACAAAACGGACACATTCACGAGAATCGCTAGGCGATAACATCTTGCATGCTAATAAATGACTCAACGCACCTAGCTAAGGGAATAATCCCATCTTGCATGCTTGTTTAGAACATGGAAAAGAACTCGGCAAATATAGAAACTCTCGCCCGCGCTCTACGCTCGTGCTACGGCACAAGCTTATGTTCAAGTCCCGTACGCGTTCAACAATGAAACCATGAATGGATTACAACAATGAAATGGGAAGACTATCAACATAGTCATTCCGAGTATAGTATAGCAACATTGAAAGGCTATGGGACCGATGGGTCGCCAAGGCGACTCCCGCACTGGGAGTTGCGTAATGCGTGAATGAATGAATTAACGAATGAATAAATACGTGAAAACATGAATGAACATACGAACAAGTGAAAGAATAAAATGAAAGAAAGAATACATGAAAGATAAGACATGGAAGACGCTAGCGACAGGTGTGACGGGCACGTGCAACGGGGCTCGCTACCCGCGCTGTACGGACGCCAACCTGGTCGTTAACGCATTATGGCTAAGGGTTAGCCTACGGCTCGGAGATAGCCGCTAAGTTAAAATGACAAGACAATACGAAATGGTCGTGGACAAACGGCACGGGCGATGGGGGGGAATACCGTGGCCGTCGTGTGGAAGGATTCTGCGGCACGGGCGTTGGGGGGGTAAACCGTGGCCGGCCTAGGCAGAATCAATACGGCGCTTACGGGCTGCTTGGGTGCGGGCTTGGGCACCAAGAGACGTAAGTAGGAGGGTATATTCAAGAGACTTAACGGGGTGTACCAGCCATCACCCTACGCTAAGTTGAGAATTGCCTCAGGGGAATGTCCTAAATGGCTTGCAAAGCCAGCGACCCGTGCATGTAGATTAAGTGGACTATGCTGGTGGCAATCCACGTGCAAGTTCTTGCATTGAAATCAAAGTAGTCTAAGTAAACTAAATGAAGTGTCTCCAGAACATGCTTGAAGTGTAATATCCTGAACATGAACATGCCCGAAATATAACACTCTTGAACATGCTTGAAATATAACATCCTGATCATGAACATGCTCGATATGTAACACTCCTGAACATGCTTGAATGAAATACTCGAAACATGCTTGAATTGTAACACTCTAAAAACGTGCCTACGACGTGCTAGAACATGCCTCCGACGTGCTAGAATCCCAAGACATGGACACACACTTGATATTGAATGCGTGCATGAATCGTGTTATGTTATTATACATGAATTGTGGTTTAACTTGGTTTACCTTGAACAGGGAAGGCCGGACGGTAAGTATGGGTAAGTCGTGCATGTATTTCTCATGCGACACTTGAATTCGGCCACACGAGATAGGTCATGAAATAATGCCATGAAATTGATCCTAAGGCAAGATTAGAAAGACAATGAATGATAGAGATGCACAAAAGATTATAGAACGTGTTTGGTAATGATGGCATTGTGGGCGAGCCAGCCTCCCCACCAGTGCATAACAATGTACTGATAACCCCACAGTATGCTTGCAGGATAGCAAGAGACGTCGGCGGGTGCGGAGCTTCCGTCGAACGTGTCAAGGCGCGGAGCCAACTCTGGGGGCCTTGGAACGTTGCAAGAAGCTGAAGCACCCTATACAGGACATAATGTATCGGAACATCGCCATGTATCCTTCCATGTTGTAAGCCATTTGGCACGCCTTTTTATGTTTCAGAGAGAGAGAGCTTGAGCGATTTGTAATATCGGCCTAGCGCCGCTTGTAAACTTCGTGATTATCAATAAAGAGTTTGATTCGTATTCAACTTGTGTTCATTTATTTTTCCGCTGCAAATGGGAACACTCTGTGCGACTCTGTGGCCTAGGAATCAAATCGGCCGTTTCTGGACTTGGCCTTGCACGGGCGCAACCTAGGCCCGTGCGGCATCACGCCTTAGCGAGGACGATCGCTCCTACGGGAGCGGGGCGTGACAGTGTATGCGGTTCAGCAGGAATATGCGGCTCGGTTGATGCCACGTGTCCTCTTGTGATCCTTTCCTACAGCTGGTCCTTTGAATAGTGGCCTCATTTAATGCTCTGACATGATTTGACGACTGTGGCGGCTCTGGCATAAAGTGTCATAATGGCTCTGCCATAATGACAGACTCTTCGGGAAAAGAAGAAGATCTCTGACCCGATCCGTCAGAAATCCTAGGTTGCCGCATGACAAATCTCATGCGGCTTAAATAGAGAACAGCTCCATGCGGCTCACTGAGAAGTCACTCTATATGACTAGCAGAAATCAGCTATATGCGGCCCACTGAGAGCTCAGTCCCTGCGGCTCAGTACAACGCTAGCTCATGCGGCTCGCAAAGACTGCATATGCGGCTCATTGAGAGTTCGTTCCCTGCGGCTCGATGAAGCATTGTCTTATGCGGCTCACAAAGAGTATCTCCCTGCGGTTCAAGTGTTGCCCATCCTATGCGGCTCCGGCAGTACCCACAATCAAAATACGTGGCATCGGATCAATCAAGGATTTAACCGAATCCCAACAAAAATATTTGACATCATCGTCATAATTACTAAGATCAGGGCATATCATTTATTATCAAGCTAATGGGACACGTGGCGAGCAATCGGACATTGGCATAATCAATCATGAAGATTTAAAGCAGTTAGCATTAATTGCTCACAAGATACGGTGCTATCCACATTAATGGCCTAGATTTATTGTAATCAGGATCAAGGGTTCAGATAGATTGAAGGAGCACCGAAATTCCAAACAAATGATCATTAGCAAACCCTAATGATCACACCCCACTCCTATAAATAGCCAGCATTATTCCCTTGCAAACCCCGGGCAACTAGAGAATAAAAAAAAAAGAGAGAGACAGATATACAGAGAGAGTTCCCCTCTTTTCAATAACCACAGAGAGAGAGAAGTCAGGAGAGCCACAGGAGGAGAGCAAGAAGAGCATTCCTTCGTCCACGCCAAGCAGATCTTCTCCGAGCCAAGACTGCATACCGATCGTCCAAGGAGTAAGGCAGGGCTGCCGTCGCCTTTCCGAGCCTCTATCGTCACCCCCCAGAATCTAAAATAAACAATCGTACTTAGACTGCTGTACCTAGGTTTTCGTTCCTAGGCTTTCTTTGTACGAGCGAGTTTTTATTGTGAGTCTAAGTTCAGTCCTCCGATAATTGTTCTGTACTTTTGCAATCAATGGCAAATATGCACGTTCGTCAGATCGAGACGAAACTTGCGCCAATAGGACCGTATCGTTTTTCTAGTCCTGTATGCCAAGTTTGGTCCAATTCTGAGACAGTTGAATCGTACGTCGTTTTGCGGGCCCCGCGGTTCCACTCAACGGGCGATTTTGTGCACGGCCCGCCGAAATCCAACTTTGGACATATGGTTGGGTTTGTATCAGAAAACTGGATCCGTAGACATGTAGTTTGACGACTTTAGAGACCATTGACTCTGGCACGCTTTTCGGTGCAAAGCGGGTCCAACGACGGACACCGTTTTTGCCTGAAATTATCGTTTTGCCCCTGTGTCCAGAATTGGACTTAAAGACATGCAATCCTAGCTAATTTAACTATTCTGAGAACGTTGGTACTGTTTATTTCAGCATCCGGAGACTTTTACATGTGTTGACTGATTGTGGCTCATTGAGTGGTGTGGTATTATTGGTTTCTCCAGCTAAGGACCTCAGGCAAGTGCACTTTCTGATTGCTTTTCGATTCATAGTAGTCTTTTCATTTCATGTCTATACATATATCTTACTGCTTGTTGACACGCTCGTCACACGGAGTAGTCGGGAGGGGAAATATCTAAGTAAACATGTGAACTACCCAGAAATATCTCCAAAATGTCTATTATTGCATGATAGCAGCTGCACACGACACGTGCAGTTAGCCGAATTTACCTCCTAGCCGTTCACATGTTGAAACAGATATTTCACACCACCTAAATAGATGTCTTTTATTAGTTTTTCCTTGTTTACTTCTCTATCGTGCTACGTCATCAGTTTTCTTACTAGCTTTCATATTTCATATGCTATTTTCATGTCTTGTTAATTCTATTGTGTTTTGCATTGCCGTCGGTTTGTGTACTTGTTCCATTCCTGACTGGAAACCAACATTTTTTAGGTTTAGCCGCGATCACTCTTAACACTGGAGAAGGCTTGGGTATGCTGATGACAACCTAGAAATAGATAGCAGTGGTTTCATATTTCATTAATTGTAAAACTTGTATTTTCTTTTAAATATAAATGTTGTAACTGTTGTAATAAATTTAGAAATGTGAATGAGCAGCGGATGTGATATTTTGAGCATTTATTTTCTTGCGGGCTTGACAGCGTTCTACCGCCGACTCTGCGGCGTAGGCTGGCTTGGATACGTCTCGTATCCGAAAAGCGGGTGCGGATCGTGACACGCTGGCCATAGTACGTTACGGTGGATTCTATCAACTGTACCGGTCCCCGGTACAATCCATCTTCTCAACCATAAAGAAAGGAAGCCTGCCAGCAAGGCTTTCCTAGAGATCTTCTGGCTACCATATCTGAGGAAGCTCAAGGCTTCAGTTCCAGCAGGGAACTCCCCAGTCTTGGTGGATAAATGTTTGTTTGGGAATTTGTAGACAGTCATCATATCTCGAATTTTGTCAGCAGGAATTGTCGAACCAGTGTTGATAGTTGGAGCTTTGTTTTCCTGGAATCTTTCTTTATCATCCTTAGATATTTTATCCTTATGGAAGAAGAGATATGTGGTCCACTTGTTGATGTATGCTAGATGAGATCCACTCTCATGCATAGTAGTACAGATCATGTAGTGACACATCAATTCTTCATATACCTCAACCAACTGAGGGGTTTTCTCCCTGATTTCAGCAAGTTTCCGGTTGGAGGGAACGTATTCTTCATATGGGGCTTCTCTCATTGGCAGCTTTGAGATGAATTGCATCTCATGGAGTGCGAGACCCATTTCACCTTTTGGGTCACAAAAGTTCCAGTTGAACTTATGTATATCTCCATCAGGGCCATGAACAAGTTACCGTTCGATGGTATACCCTAACTAGTGGAAGCCACTGCTTCATATAGACCGATGTCTTTCAGTTCCGTCTGGAAGTTCTTCATCATCCAAACGCTAATTTGGATCCAGTTCTGGTTGAATGGAGTCAACCATCCCGGTAGCCTAGGGTTTGTCTGGGGATATAGTACCGCAGCCCTTATGAACTTGTTGACGAACATATGGGTCTGTACTGGTTGGATTAAAGCCGAATCTTCACTCGGAGTAAATCCTGGCAAGAGACCAGAGAAAGAAACAATACCGCCATTGGGAGCACTGACATAATACCCCATATCGTTGGCTTGATCCCTCTTAAATATGATTCTACCCGGTCTTCCATAACTGCTGGGAGTCAGATTCCACAGCATTTGTCGGGGGTGGGTGGCATGGATAAATGCGGACAAGGGGTAATCTCTGTCCATGTTAGGGAGATACATTGCTCTATCTCCAGACTTGAATACCCAAGACTCCTTCTTCGGGTGTGTTTGTGACTTGCAGTCTATTGCATCCCCAAATAAGAAAGCTGGTTTTGTAAATTGTTGTTCATTCAGTGAGGTCAACAGTTCTCCATTTATCATGGATAGCAGCATTCTATCCCCTTGGGCAGCTATCAACTGTGCTCTCTCTACGGGGTAGTCCGAATTCGATTGGAGAAACGCTACATGAGACAAATTCTCCACATAATTCGAGCCCACCATGCCAACTGATGAGCCAAAGACTTCTGCGAGTGGGTGAGCTTGCAAGTCCACTGCCAAAAGAAAAAGAAAAAAAGTTAGTAAAAAATCTAATTTGAAATTTCTTTTTACGCAAATAAATTGGTCTAAGTGTTTACACATAAAGGGTAAAAAGTTTTAAAGTGTAAAAAAGTCTTTATTTTACACAAAGTCTTTCACTTGTGAAATTTTACACTAGCACATGTTGATGTGAGCGTATTATAAATTTTACGCTGGCATGTGTTGATGTGAGCGTATTTTAAATTTTACGCTAGCACATGTTGATGTGAACGTATTTTACGCTGGCATGTGTTGACAGAAGCGTATTATAAATTTTACGCTGGCATGTGTTGACATGAGCGTATTATGAATTTTACGCTAGCACATGTTGATGTGAGCGTATTATGAATTTTACGCTAGCACATGCTGATGTGAGCGTATTATAAATTTTACGCTGGCACATGTTGATGTGAGCGTATTCTAAAATTTACGCTGGCATGTATAGACATGAGCGTATTTTAGATTTTATGCTGTCATGTGTAGACATGAGCGTAATTTAGATTTTACGCTGACACGTATAGACGTGGGCGTATTTTCTTAATTTTACGCTGACACGTATAACGTGGACGTATTTTGTTATCTCAATTTCTACGCTGACACATATAACGTGGGCGTGAAATGAGAGATTTAGGTCTTCTTATCCGACGAGTTTACGGCCAAAGGGCAGTGCTTTACCCTTCATTGCCGGAGCCACGGCAGGGTTGCTCTGTTAGTGCATCACCGATGATGGGGCGGGGGTTTTTGCGCGGCCGGCCGAAGATAAATCTACGAGGGGCTTCTTGCCTTTGCTGCCGGCGGCGGACGACTTCTTGGGGGCCATCGGATTGAAGCAAGAGTAAAAGGAGGAAGAAGAATGAGGAGAGATCGAAATTTCGAAAGACAAAGTAAAGTCTTATCTCTATTTGAAAAGCCCTATTTATAGAGAATTTCGAATCGGTTCAAATTCCCAGAATTTACGCTGACTGTTGGATATCCCAACTTTTACGCGGATGACCGTTGGATATCCCGAATTCTACGCTGACTGGTGAAATTTTGAATTTTACGCTTCTGTTCAAAGTATTTCAAATTTTGAAAATATTTGAAAACTTTGAAGGGGGTCTTGTAGGAGCGTAAAAAGTGCTTCATAGACCAAGTCAAAAGAATAGAGCTTTACGCAAGTCAAAAAGAGTCAACAAACTACTCTATGCGAGCTACTCTACGCAGGCTATTCTACGCGAGCTAATTTATGCGAGCTGTTTTACGCGAGCTACTTTACGCTAGGGACAGGCTGTCAGATCATGCATTTAATGCAAGTGATGATGATTCTGACATAATGATTTGCTGACAGCGTATAACACAGAATTCGAAGAGATATGATTTACACAGAAACCAACATTGTCGTTTAGTGTGTGGACTGGGTTACTTTACGCTCAAAAGATGGCTTCTTTTACGCATGAATACTATATGAGCTTTTTACGCTCAAAGTTGACGTGTGCGTAAAGTTTATTTGGGCTACTTTTTACGCTCAAGGCTATTTTATCAGCCACTTTACGCGAGAAGTCTATTTTTGGGCTATTTTACGCCTAGTCTACTACTTTACGCTGGAAGTGTATTTTGGGTCATTTTTACGCCCGATTGTTTCTGGCTACATAGGAACGTAGTTTGCTTACGTGGCTTTCATGCCACACTTATCGAGGGACGTGTGTACGTGCCCTCCTTATTTTGTTGAGGTAGTGGGGCACGTGTCATCACGCGTAAAGTTCATGGATGACAGTTGCTAGCGTAAAACTCCAATTTGGATGCTTTTTACACATGATGTGTTTTAGTCTATAAGTAGACTTATTTTTAACATATCAAGGAATCAACAGAGAGACAGAAGAGGAGATTCTGAGAAAACTCATACTTCCAGAGTGATATTCCCAGAAGCATTTCTTCAACTTTTTCTCAAGAACAGAGTGAAGCAAAGCAAAAAAGTATTCGACTGTGCCATCAGTGCCGTTGCTCGATACCTTTCCGGTGACTTAGTTCTTCCGATTGTTCGTCTTCTTCAAGCAATTTTCTTCTTCATCATCGTATGGTCCAAGGAACAAAGTGATCGCTCTTAGATCAGACTTCCATAGCAATACTTCCCAGAACAATTTGTACTTCTTGTACTTTTTTCTAGTTTTCTTTCAAAAGCCAAATTTTAGGCATTTTGTTAAGTGAAACAATGCCTTGTTGCGAATTGACCCCGACTGTTACTTTGACTAATGATTGATCATGCGTTCCTAGTTGGAACTAGAAGACTGGCTAGTCGTCTTATTGAATTGAATGAGACACGTTCATGTATGAATCATGAACCATTGCGATCGACTAGCCAATCTGAACATTGGCAAATGGACACATGTTGACTTCCATTTTTCTGTAAAGCAGCATGTGCATCTTATAGTCAAGGCATGATTATTCTGTGGCTAGGATTGATTATTGCATTACGCTATGTAAGACCTACAACCTAGTCGCACGGGCATCGTTGTAGGATTGTGCATATCGTACTCGGTACGGAAGTAATCATTCTGAATGACCATGATCCACGGCATGGGATTTCAATCAACATAGGGACTATTAAGCTAAATAAAATAACGATTGCATGGAGAGAATGGATTCTCGAGTTCTTATATGGCAGCCATCTTTGGGACGATTAGTGCCCCGACATGCCGGCTGGTTCCCACAAATACTGCAAATTTGCCACACGGGCAGGAAGTGGTATCTGCCTATATTGTTATATATACTGATGACGGGCGTCCCGTTGGGGCTCGTCTAATTCATGATTGGCGCAATTGATTATTGGGTAGACTAGCCTTGCTTGTACATTGTAAGAACTGAGGAATCTCTTATTGCATAATTCCAATACAAATTTGGAACTTACAGTAGCAAGCCGTAGTAGTTGCATGGCCGTTTAAATTGATTTGTTTGTGTACTGTGCCTACTCTGTTAACTACCGAGATGAGCAGAACGTCAGGACATGACGGGTCAACTTCTGTCCTTGTTTGGTTGGGAAGTTGGCTTGAAGTGTCGTAATGTTGTGCGAACCCCAGTAGCAAGCAGAGACCTTTTTATCATATTCTTACTCTTATTTCTGGTTCCAATTTCTCATATCGTGCTTCCTTGCGGTACTTGCTATTAGAGGTCTAACCTCTCTGGTTTTGCATGGCCATATTTAGAGCCAGTTCTCGAGGACTCAGCTTACTTCCACCTCCAAGATGGTCAATACTAGAGGAATGATCGTCGGAGGACACGAGTGGGTCCTTTGCTTCCCTGCTCGTCTTTACTATTTACTTTTGGCCGTTTGGCACCGACATGTTAGTCGAATTGTCTAGTACTTACTTTTACATAATTGTAATTAAATCAGACTACAGCTGATAACAATTGTGTATACCTTGCTATATCATCTGGCTAAGTTTTGTACAGCCAGATCTCAAGAACATTTTGACTAAGCATTTGGGACGCCTTACTGCTTTATCTTACATGTTCTCTATTTACTGTTTCTTGTTGGAATGATTGAGACAATAGATGTTGAGTAGCCATAGTAAGACTTTCATGTAGTATGTACCCCCTCGTCTTTTAGACAACATTGATCGTATTATACGGTATTCATCTACCCGTAATACGTAGCTGGCTGAGTCATTCTCCCGCTCTCCGGTATTCTGGTTCTGGGGCGTGACACCCCCCAATCCCTCCCTCTGTCTCCGGCTATGGGCGGCAGCGGACAGCAACACGAGCAGGTGGCGGCGCACGGGACAGCCTCGAGGGGGGGTGGGGGGATAGGGGCGGTGGTCGCCGGTGGGGTAGAGAGGGTAGGGTGTGGTCGTCGGTGGGGTCGGAGGCGGGTAGAGGGGTGGTCGGGGGCGGGTATTGGGGATGGTCGCCGGTGGGGGAGGGGGGGGGGGGGGGGGGGGGGGGGATGGCCGTCGGGGGAGGGGAGAGGAGTTTAGGAATTTTTTTTTTTTGGTATCAAATTAAAAATATAAGTTAGGATAAGGTATTAAGTTAGTATATATAAAAATTGAGAGTATTAAGTTGAAAAATAATGATAGTCGAAGGTATAAGTTACAATTTAGCCTAAATGTTTAGATAAACGTGCTCATCTGTCCAGAGTGGATAAATGGATAGAGATAGAAGTTGGTGGGAGATCCATTCTTCTCCACTTCTCTCCTTCAATGGCGACGGAGCCCTATTTCTAGGGTTAGGGTTTTGTTCTGATATACTCACTCCTCTCATATGGTATGTGCACTCCCTCTCCTTTTCCCCTCTTTCTACTGATGGATCCTTTTTGCAGTCTCTCTCATATCGTGGCTAAAAGTTGGAGGAAAAAAAATCAAACATCAGCTTCCACCGATGTCCCGTGGAAGAGTGGCAACTTGCAAAGCAGTGAAATTTCATGGTGTTTACTTGCAAATTAGCCCATTTAGTCCCTTGAGCATAATCGATGATGGCGTGGTAGCGGAGCGCTGCAGCCGCTCGACATGGCTCGGGGTCGCCGGAAATATATTGATGGCGTGGTAGCGAAGGGCTGCAGCCACTCGATATATTGGGACCACCCGTCCAGTGTTTGGAACCTTGTTAGCAATCACCCGAATAAAACGCGTATTATACGCAAATTTTTCCGTATCTTACATAAATGTATAATACTTACGTACGTTTGAAAAATTCGGACTTATACGCGAATTTTAAGCCCGTGGAGTTTTAAACACGTACCGTACGAATTTTTAAAACATTCGGCCAAAAAAAAACGAATGAGAAACCCAACAGTTTTCACTTTCTTGACTCTTGCTGCTATTAAATATTAAGACTGGCACAATTATCAAAAGAAAAGGAGAAAAAATCTCACAGTTCTAACCAAAAAAAGAAACCTAAGAATCTTTGCACATGTTGCTTGCAACAATCAAAGAAAAACCGAGCCTTTCGGTTTTTCATCCTACTTTCACTTTCTTTTCTTTATATAATGTTCCCCAACCTCATCTTATTCTCACACAGGTGGGTGGGTCATATATATGCCGAATTTTTAGTGCCGAATTTGTTCATATGAAACGTACTAAACACGAATTAAATCTAATCCGAATGTTTTTCGTTGGACGTTTTTTTGACCAAAATTTTTACCGTATTTTACTTATATTGTGCCGATTTATACTCGTACATTTGTCGTCCCGAATTTTTTTCGTTTGCCGAATTGCTAACAAGGGTTTGGAAAACCGTAATCCTTAGGGGAGAAGGAATTTTAAATAAAAAATTGTCATTCCTATGCGGCAACAACTTTTTTCCGACGTCACAATGGGGTTGGAGATGCTCTTAAGATCGCGTTCGGGAACGGACATTCGGAGATTGTAAAGAAAACTTGGTTTTTTGGTGGACTTAAGGGACCTAACCGGTGGCGCGGCAGCCGACCGCTGCAGCCACTGGTCGTGGTTCGGCTTGGCTTGGCATGACCTGTCAAGAAGAAGAAGAAGATGAATAAGAAGTTAGCAGATAAAGTTGGATCTATCGAAACTGGCTTGCTGCAACTCTGCAAAGAAGTTAGCAGAAGCAAGCCTAGATAGCTGGCCTTAACTGAAGTTAATCATATCACTGCCTGAGTGCCCTCATTGCTAGGGGTGCAACTCAGGCGGATTGGGTCGGGTTTGAACTCAACCCGAGCCCAACCCAATGGATCATAAGTCGAATCATAAGTCTAGTCCGAGTCCAAGTCCAACCCGACTTCAGGTTCAACATATGAAGCCCAAGACCGAGCCCGAAGGAATAGAAAATGAACCCAAGTTCCTCGGGTTGGGCTCGGGTTGGGTCGGGTTCATCGATTTTATGGGACTCTAATATGATATTTGAAATAATTTTAAACAAGATTAATATTAAACACATAATCAAATAACAACATCGCCTCAATTATTACAAAATACAAACTGAAATAAATTTTAGAGTAAGGAGTTCAAGAGTTTTGAGTGGAAAAAATTTAGGATTTAAACATTTTAAGAAGTATGAAACAATGTATATATAAATATATAAATATATTATATGTATGTCGGGTTTCGGGTTCTTTGGGTAACCCAACACATGAATGCGAGCCCAACCCGATTTTTGATCGGGTTGAAATATTTTAACCCGAACCCGAGCATCTTCAACCCTAACCCAACTCATTAACGTGTTTACCCGATCGGACTCGGGTTTAGCCCGCCCAAGTTGCACCCCTACTCATTGCATGTACTAATAGTTGGGTTTGCACTTGCAACCAGACAACCCATTTCGGAAACTGTATGCTGCTGCTGCAGGGCTGTATGCTATTGCTAGGGGTGAGCATTGGTTCGGTTTTGTTCGGTTTCTACTTGCAAGATAGCCTACTTAAGTCCCTTAAGCCTGATCGATGGCGTGGTAGCAAAGTGCTGCAGCCACACAATATGGCTAGGGTTCTTAAGATAGCCTACTTAAGTCCCTTAAGCCTGATCGATGGCGTGGTAGCAAAGCGCTGCAGCACACGATATGGCTAGGGTTACCTGAAAAGATATCCGGATCATTGGACCATGGTCTGATGGCGGGAAAACCCTAAGCGGAAGGGTATGTTTTGGGAACAAAGTTTAGAAAAGAAAACTGGGGTTTTGGTGGAGTTGGACTATTCTACAAAATGAGTTCCTACATTCTGAATCTGGAATCTAGAAACTTGGATGAACCTTACTATTGATGCTCTAATGGTCGGATTTGTATTTACTTGCAACCAGGCCCTTTTCAAAAACTGTACGTGCGATTTGTGAGAATGTAACTAATAACCTGATTTGCCTGTGGCATGTTTTTTTTTCCTTTTCTTTTTGATGCTAAGAGGCATGCTTCTTCTTCATCCTTTGTGCGTGTATAAAGAGGCAATGATGATGTGCCCGTGGCATTATAAGATTTTGCATTCTGACTTTTGCTAATATAACCTTTCTCCCAAACTTCAGGGGATGGCTATATGAATCCTTTTCGTCAATTTATCTTTGTTAACACCATCTCTTTTATAAGGTTACCAACTAAGGTTTTTTTGCTTCCTTCTTCTAATTGCCTCAATCTTTGTTCCTTGTCCTCTACCTTAGTTTTAGCAACTTCTTAGACTGATTTTGGCGTTTTGCCAGTCATCAGGTTTGCTAATCTCTTTAGTCATGTGGCTCTTCCCTTCATCTGCCAGTTTTCTATAATGGCGAGGCAATGGTTGCAGCCATGTGATAGCCTGGAGAGGAGAAAGGGGGTAGACACATGATGTTTCACCTGAGGTTGCGTCGTCCCTAAATAGCTTGATCAGTTTGAGATGAGAGGGTTTATCTGAAATTTAAGTCACTATCCTTTGTAATGTTGGTCATTTCCTCCTTGATTTTAGTTGTGTTTGTCTTAAAGTCTCATTCTGTGCTATCCATAATTTTGGTCATCCCTGTATCTTATCTATCTGATTGGAGGGCATATCTGAGCCTCTCTTTTGGCTGCCAACTGTGGTGGAAATAGAAATAAATCACTCATTCTGGATCTGGTTTCATGTTTGTATTTTGGCATATTTTGTTTAAGATTTATTTATTATAGTCTTACTTGAGTTTGTATTGACATTAAAGGTTTTTGTTCCGTTCCTTACAGGTCCCTTAACATCTTATTTTTACATAAGTCTCCCTAGTCTTGTTATTTGTTTAGAAGCTACTAAATCACTGACATTTAAGTTATGAGTCTCTTAATTTTTGTAGATTTTCTTGTTTTCTTTTTTTGCTCTCCACTTGTTTTGCTCTGTTCGTAGTTAGGTCAAACTAGAATTTTTCTTCCAGAGAAAATTGCCCTGGCGTGTGCATCAGCGAGCCGGGTGACGCATGTGGTGGTTATTGAAGTATTTCTATAACTGTATTTACACTAGACGTGCAATTCCTGGTTTTGCATTTTTCTAAAATGGGTTTCTAACATAGAAATAGGGGAGATAGAAACCCCCATTGGAGATGGCCTTAGTCCCTTGAATATTGTCCATCTTTCATGTGTGCTTTTTGCTCAGAAAAATGCCCTGGCCTGGTTTACTTGTCAGTGCACCAGTGGTGGCCGATAATTGCAAGAGTAAATGTAGGGGTGAGCGTTCGGTTTATTCGGTTTCAACCGAACCGAAATAGTCCAAACCAAATAAACCGAACTTCTAAAAAACCGAAATTGAACTGAAATGAGCCATACGAAAACGAACCGATAATCGATTCGGTTTATTTATTGTTTAGTGGGTGGACCCAAAGGTGGGATTGTGGATAATGTAAGTTTTGTACATAAATTTGTTGTATTTTAAAATTGGACTAGTTAAATTACCAAAGTTGGGCTTTAAAACGGGTGGCGTGGTAGCTGAATGCTGCAGCCACTCGTTGTGGTCCGGGTTGTTGTAGCTGAACGCTACATCCTCTCATGAATCATTTCCTCTCCTAGTGAACCATTACATCCATAGTTTGCAGCATCGTCCAATACCGATCCGATACGGCTGATACCGATATGGTTTGGCATGTCCCGATCCGATACCGACCGATACCGACATTATGAGGTTCCTTTTTTCGGTCTTTTCGGCAAAGAAAATTGGACGTAAAAGACCAATCAACAAGGGTGTAAAAGCATAGTAAGGTTGCAAAAAAAAACTTATATGTCACATGTAAACCAATCGACATGGGTGACTACTATTCATTCAATTTCAAAACTACTAAGAAACAACACTGGAATTACTTAAAATTATGCCTAAATGTGTAAAATATATTTTCTAAAATGTTAATAATTTATTATTAATTATTTGCTTTCCGATACCAACAAATCCGATACTCCGCTGATATTGCTGATACCGCTGATCCTGATACTCATAGGAATGGTCACACCGATTCCGATACCGATACTTCGAACCTTAATACATCCTTTCATAAATCAATTCCTTCATGAGAGGCTGCGTTTTGGTGTAGGCAGCCTAACTGGTGGTGTGGTAGCTGATCGCTACAGCCACTCGTTGTGTTGACTTGGTATTGCTGTTGTTTTTTGTAGAAATGAATAATGGGATGATTTTATTGATGGGCTACTACTTGCTACTTATAGAGGTTCCAACTCCTCTTCATACTACATATTCCAATGTGGGATTAAAGTCCCTTATTGGTTCTCAACACTCCCCCTCAAGATGGGCGATAGATATTAATCATCCCCATCTTGTTACATATAGGGGTGCAACTTGGGCGGGCTAAACCCGAACCCGATCGGATAAACCCGTTAATGGGTTGGGTTAGGGTTGAAGATATTCGGGTTCGGGCTTGGGCTCGGGTTAAAATATTTGAACCCGATCAAAAATCGGGTTGGGCTTGGGTTCATGTGTTGGATAACCCGAAGAACCCGAAACCTGACATACATATAATTTATATATATATATATATTGTTTCATACTACTTAAATAAAAGTTTAAACTATAATTTTTTTTTTATCCGAACTCTTCAATTCCTTGTCATAAATCTCATTTCAATTTTATTTTGTAATGATTGAGGCTTGATTGTTATTTGATTATACATTTAATATTACTCTTGTTTAAAATTATTTCAAATATTATATTAGAGTCCGATAAACCCGATGGACCCGACCCAACCCGAGCCCAACCCGATCCTCCGGGCTTGGTCTTGGGCTTCATATGTTGAACCCGAAGTCGGGTCGGGCTTGGGCTTGGGCTAGGCTTATGATCTATCGGGTTGGGCTCGGGTTGACCTCAAACCCGACCCAACCCGCCCGAGTTGCACCCCTAGTTACATAGCTTTGACAGACTCAATGAACTAAGATCTTTAGTCAGACAGTCTGCAACTTGTTCTTCTGAGCGAACATGGTCAATCTTCAGTATTCCTTGTTCCAGCTTCTCCTTGATGAAGAATCGATCGATCTCGATGTGCTTCGTTCTGTCGTGCACTCGTGCTGAACTGGATTGTTGGCTATACTTATTGCAGCGTGACTATCGCTCAGAAGATGTAACGGTGCTCCCTTATCCAGCTTCAACTCTGTCAGCAGTGCTTTCACCCACAGTAACTCTGACACTCCCAGAGCCATTGCTCTGTATTTTGCTTTAGCTGACAACCGTGCTACCACTGACTGTTTCTTGCTTCTCCATGAGACCAGGTTTCCTCCTACAAAGACACAGTACCCCGTGGTAGAAATGAATAATGGGATGATTTTATTGATGGGCTACTACTTGCTACTTATAGAGGTTCCAACTCCTCTTCATACTACATATTCCAATGTGGGACTAAAGTCCCTTATTGGTTCTCAACACTTTTCAAGAAAAAGAAGAAAATAATAATAATTTTAAAGTTGGATCTATCAAAATGGCTTTGCTGTATGTTTGCAAAAAAGTTAGCAGAAGCAAAGCCTAGATAGCTGGCCTTAACTGAAGTTAATCAAATCACTGCCTGAGTGCCCTCATTGCATGTATTAGTAATTGGGTTTGCATTTGCAACTAGACAACCCATTTCGGAAACTGTATGATGCTGCAGGGGTTATGCTATTTCTTAAAACTACAGCTAGGGGCTAGGGGTGAGCACGGTTCGGTTTCTACTTGCAAGATAGCCTACTAAGTTTCTTAATCCTGATCGATGGCGTGGTAGCAAAGCGCTGCAGCCACATGATATGGCTAGGGTTACCTGAAAAGATATCTAAATCATTGGAACATGGTCTGATGGTGGGAAAACCCTAAGCGGAAGGATACATTTTGGGAACAGAGTTTAGAAAAGAAACTGAGGTTTTTGTCGAGTTGGACTATTCTACAAAACGAGTTCCTACATTCTGAATCTAGAATCTAGAAATTTGGATGAACCTTACTATTGAATATTGATGCTCTAATGGTTGGATTTGCATTTACTTGCAACCAGGCCCTTTTCAGAAACTGTATGCGCGATGCACGACAATGTAACTAATAGCCTGATTTGCCTGTGGTATGTTTTTTTTTTTTTTTTTTTTTTTAATGTTAAGAGGCATGCTGCTTCTTCGTCTTTTGTGTGTGTGTATAAAGAGGCGATGATGATTGGCCCGTGGCATAGATTTTGCATTTCTGACTAGCTAATATAATCTTTCTCCCAAACTTCAGGGGATGGCTATATAAATTCTTTTTGTCAATTTATCTTTGTTAACACCATCTCTTTTATAAGGTTACCAACTAAGATTTTCTTCCTCTTCTAATTGCCTCAATCTTTGTTCCTTGTCCTCTACCTTGGTTTTAGCAACTTCTTAGACTGTGATTTTGGCGTTTCACCAGTTATCAGGTTTGCTAATCTCTTTAGTCAGCTCTTTCCTTCGTCTGCCAGTTTTCTATAATGGCGAGGCAATGGTTGCAGCCATAAGTTAGCCTGCAGAGGAGAAAGGGGGTAGACACGTGATGTTTCACCTGAGGTTGCATCGTCCCTAAATAGCTTGATCAGTTTGAGATGAGAGGGTTTATCTGAAATTTAAGTCACTACCCTTTGGAATGTTGGTCATTTCCTTCTTGATTTTAGTTGTGTTCGTCTTAGGGTTAGGGTTCCCTTTGGATTGTTGGCCATTTCCTTCTTGATTTTAGTTTTGTTCGTCTTAAAGTCTCATTGTGTGGTATCCATAATTTTGGTCATCCCTGTATCTTATCCTATCTGATTGGAGGGCATATCTGAGCCTCTTTTGTTGGGTGCCAACTGTGATGGAGTTAGAAATAAATCACTCATTCTGGATCTGGTTTCATGTTTGTATTTTGGCATATTTTGTTTGAGATTTATTTATTATAGTCTTACTTGAGTTTGTATTGACATTAAAGTTTTTTGTTCCCTACCTTACAGGTCCTTTAAATGCATCTTATTTTTACACACGTCTCCCTAGTCTTGTTATTTGGTGAGAAGTCTCCTAAATCACTGACATTTAAGTTAAGAGTCTCTTAATTTTTGTTGATTTTCTTGTTTTCTTTTTTGCCTTCACTTGTTTTGTTCTGTTCGTAGTTAGGTCAAACTAGAAAATCTTCCGGAGAAAAATGCCCTGGCGTGTGCATCAGCGAGCCAGGTGCCGCGTGTGGCTGTTATATGATGTATTTCTGTAACTGTATTTACACTAGACATGCAGTTCCTGGTTTTGCATTTTTCTACCCTTCTTGGACTTTTTGCAACCAAAATAGCCCCTTTCAGAAACTTTATGATGCTCCAGGGCTGTAGTGCCTTGAAACCCTAAGCCTAAAGGATATGGTAGCAGAGATCTGCAGCCGCTCTTCATGCTTGGGGTTGGCAGAAGCCAATCAGATCATTGGAACCCCTATTAGAGATGATAATGGGCTAGTTATTGCTGAGCAATATTTTGGGCCAAAAAAAGTTTGGTCTGGCCCTAGTCTTGCAAAGAGTAGGCTCTGACAGGCTCTTCGGTCTTCAAGCCATCCGACATGCTTTTCGGCCCAGCTCATATGTCGTCATTGCCACTTGTGTAAGGGGATTTTAATAGTTGGAATTTTAGGCTTGGTGGGTATCTCAGTTTTTTCCAAAGCCAACCCATCATCTATTTATATGGTTGGATACCGGGCCTACAATTTGGTCAGTGTCAGCTTAGGTTCTGTTCATGACTACAATTGGTCAGGTTTCTGGCCAGGTTTGGGTCGGGTTGCTATTATCCAAACCCAGCTCAAAAAATAGTTCAAGCCAACCAATTGTGCTCGATCCGACCCGTTGAGGTAGGGCCCGCTAGCACGATTTCTCAACCCAGCCCTAGGCCCCTAGCCTGGTATCATTTCTACCCCTGTGCACACAGTAATGAATGGTTGGATTAGCACAAATTAGGTTTGTAAAATAGGGATGTTAATGTGGGCTTGTGGCCTGGTATTTACACAGCCCCAGTCAAACTTTGGGCTTTTAAGTAGGGTATTTCATATGTGGCAGCGAACCACTTGCATACAAATAATGGCTGGATTTCTTTTTGTCCCCTAGCAACCTATATTATCCCATGAATGTCTTGTTTGCGTAGTGCTGCAGCCATTCTTTTCTGGCAAGGTAGCAAACTAGTGCATCAACTCATTACAATGTGGAACTTCATGCTGGAAGAAAGAAGAAAAATTACTTTGTTTCTTTTGATCTCTCTGTTCATTTTTTGTTAAGGTCATATCTGTAGGGTTACCAAGTACCATTTCCTTATTGTCTAAAGTATGTTCTGTGTGTTACTTTAGTGTAAGCAACTTCGTGAAATCTTATCTTGTTAATTATCAGATTTCATAAAATCTTTACTCAGGTACTCCCTTCTTCTGATGTTCTTTTATGATGGAGGTGCAACATTTGCAGCCTTACGCTAGCCCGGGAAAAGAGGGGGGGTGGTGGTGGTGGGGTGGTGGGGGGGGGGGGGGGGGGGGGGGTCAGGCAACTGAAGTGGGGACCATTCAAACGAGAAAGATCGGTTTGGATACAACAACAACGAAGCCTTATTGATATTTTAGTGAACTGTTTCTCCTTTATATGAAATTTAGCTTAGTATACATTTTTGGCTGGCTAAGGCCTTTCCCTTTGAATCTTTATTTGAGTCATATTTCATCTAAGTCTCTTTTTTATGCTCTCCATAGCTTTGTCAATGAATTCTTTGTTCTTTATACGAAGTTTAGCTTAGTATCCCTTGGTGCCAATGGATATGGAAATGGAAATAAATTACTGAATCTGGATATGGTTTCATGTTTGCATTCTGGAATATTTTGTTTTCAGATTTATTTTTATAGTCTTACTTGACTTTGTATTTCAATTAAAGGTTTCTGCTTATAAGTCTTTTAAATCTTATTTTTACAAGTCTCCCAACATGGTTTTTTTTTTTAATCCTTGCTTCCAGAGATTTGGGTTAGGGTTTCCTTGATACATTAACTACTTTCTGGTATGTGTGCTGCCTCTTTCCCTCCATCTATATTGTGGCTCAAGTTCTTATATTGAGAAAGGTATTAGCCTGAAAACCGAGTCCCAGACGGGGGCAATTAGCCCTAGAAATCTGTTCATCTTTCCTGTATGCTTGTTTTGCTCAGAAAACATGCCCTGGCCTGGCCTACATGTCAGTGAGCCAGTGGAAGCCGACAATTGCAACGGTAAATATAGGGGCGAGTGTTCGGTTTATTCCAGAACCAACCGAAATAGGCCAAACCGAATAAACGTCTAAAAAACCGAAACCGGACCGAAAGGAGCCATAAGCCCATAACCGAAACTGAACCGATAATCGATTCGGTTTATTTGGTTTGTTCGGTTGGGTTTATTGTTTAATGGGCTTGAACCAAAGGTGGGATTGGGATTAATTATATTAAAAAAAAGTAATTTTTATACATTCATTCGTTGTATTTTAAAGTTGGACTAGTTGTTAAGTTGGACTTTAAAACATACATATAATTGTTGTTTAATGCTATACGCAAAAATAAACACATTTTTAATCATAAAATATGCGTAAAACTGTGGGTATTTACATAATTGTGCAAGTCTTATTCAGTTTTGGCTTTTGAACCTAGACCTAAACCTGAAACCGAATGAGGAATTTTTAGTATTTTGAAAATCGAACCAAATTTTTTTCTCAGCTCGAACCAAATCTCTTATTTGGTTTTGGTTCTTGGCCCAAAAGCGAATAATGATCACCCCTAGGTAAGTATCATGAAACCTCCTAATGTTTGTCCGTTTATTAACTTGTTCATCCTCTGCATGATTTTCTCAGGAGAAAAAAAAACGAAAGAAAAAGTTTAACATGCCCTGGCCCAGTAGGATTTTTGTCTAGGGGGGTACGATGATTACTATGAAAATAATAATAATAAACATATTTATAATCTAAATATATATTATATATTAATATCAAATGTCATAAACTATTACAAATTTACAATCACTAAATAACCCTTTTTTTTTACCGATTTTAAATAACTATTGAGTTCCCTGTTCCTTGGAGTTTCAAGATGCTGACAGGAATTTGGTAAAATAAAGTAATAGTTATACTAATTTGATTAGAGTTGGTTGTCATAATCATATTGGATATGTTCATATACACAGACAGCCCAGCTCAGCTCAGCTCAGCTCAAATTCAAATGACTTAAAATTAAGGTGGAGTGATATAGCACCAAGTATGGATACAGGTTAAACTACAGAATGGCTAGTGTTAATTACTTAATTTAATTCACATATTGGGCATGATTATCTCTTTAGTACCAAAATTATGTACTTCATATTAATTAACGTCAACCTGATATCAAAGTTTGTTTGAATTATTTCGGGAAAATATTTGGAAGGTACTACTCACTACCCAAGAAATCTACTGCTATCACTATTTTTCTACTGAGATTGATTTGTCTCTGTGAATCCAGAGCTAAGCCGAAATTTGTGTGTGGCTGTATTTTTCTTGGACAAATCATTAGATGCCTTTCATTTGGGTGGTCAACACGTGAGAAGACATGTAAATATCGCCAACAAAGTTTTGCAACAATTCAGAATATTGGACTGGATCATGTGTGTTGCTCAAGATTCAAAACCCAGGGGGTGCAGCCGCTTCCCCTTGGGACCAGGTGGCTACGACCCTGCCCTGGCCTACATGCCAGTCTTAATAGCCTAAAGCCTAAACAATGGCGTGGTAGATTATGGTTTGGGATCGGTGGAAGCAAATCGGATTATAAGTCCCCCTCGCTACATGTGTCTGGTACGGGTTCCCTTCCTATGTTGTGTTCTAACGGGTTCTGGTAGGTTGGGGGGTTTGAATTGGTTTCCCCTAGGATTCCTGTAAACATGCACCAAGGGAAGAACTCATCCTCATTCAAATCAAATGGTGAGGTAGCAAATCGTTGCAGCTACTTGTTTGGATGGGATTTTGCTGAGACGAAAGAAGGCTCCCCCTCGCCCCCCCCAAACAAAAAATAAAAAAAGTAAAAAAAATCAAAGGACGAAGTGAAACTTTGAGCGTTTTATCCGATCCAATTGCATTAATATAGATTCCCTACTTGAACAATTCAATGCCCTTTTGACCATATTCTTTTCATTGTCCTCCATCTTTTATAATTTGTCCCTCATATGCCTCTGGCGCATTGCTGATCTCTGTGACCATAAGCACCATAAGCATAAAGAGGCAATGATGATTGGCCCATGGTAATGCCAAAGTTTGCATTGCTGAAGTATACAGAGAATTTGATCAGGGTTGTGTTTAGGGTTAGGGTTTTGATGACATTTTTATCATCATAATGAGGATCATTTCTATTTATCTTTCCCCTTCTGCTTCTGTAGTCTTGCAACTAGTGGCGAGGCCGCGAGGCATTGAGGGCTGCTGTCTCACAGCAATCATTGCAGCCATATGCTAGGCTACAAAGTATGAAGGTATAAATATGATTTCTTGGTACCACATGATAAAAGGGCATGTCCGAGCCTCTATTGCTCTATGGATAATATTAGAATCATAAATTTTCATCTAGGGGGAAGACTTTAGGGGAATTTCAGTTTAAGGGATAACTCTACAAAATATTTGGCGAGTTCAACCATGATCGTCATCTTCTTTGATGAGTTGCTCCGTCCAAGTCTTGCCAGCGTTGGGGACTAAGATCACCACCTTATTTGGCGAGTTTTATACAGATCGTCATCTTCTTCGGCAAGTTGCTCAGGAGTTTGATAACCACGCCATCTCATTTGGCGAGTTCCCTAGAGCTCGTCATCTTCTTTGGCAAGTTACTCCCTTGTCCAAGTGGACTTTTGGACTTTGAAGACCACGCCCACTCGGTTGGTGTGCTTGGACTCTTGAAGACTGATCCCCCTATAAACAGAGGCCGTTCCCATCTCCCTTACATTTACTTCTCCCCCCTCCAACACTTCTAACAACAAACAATTCTCTTACACATCCTCAACCCTCTCAACATCAAGCAACCTGAGAGGAGGAAGTAGAACAAAGGAGGTAAGTATTAGTATTGTTATTTTCATTTTTTTAGTCATTTAGTATTTATATTTGTAGTCATATATATTAGTCGGATGATGGTAGTTAATTTTTTTAGATGACTAACTAAAATGCCGACCGTATTCCTGGTGTACCGACTACTGACATCATTGACATCATTATTCAGGAACGTAAAAATCACATATCTAGTAAGATATTTAGTGGAGAGGTAATTTTTTAAAGTTTAAGTATGCTAATTAAATATTGTTTACATAAAGATAAACTATATATTTTCTTTATAGTTATATGTTAATAATCTCGAAATCTCGAATTACGAACCCGGGAGCATGGAAGTTGGCAGACCAAGAGAAAATACCGCACATGTGTGCTAAATATCGCCCAAAAGACTTTGGTGCATTCCTTTGTGTTCTATTTAAATGAGCTTAAATTTCTAGTCCATGACTTTCACGTTATCTTACGTTTCGCTGGGCGTTGGTGGCCTCAACTAAACACTTACCAACTTTCCGTTGGCGAGATAGCGATCGCACTATGGGATGTGACAAATATATTAGGCTTGATTATTACATGTGACCCTATATATTTCGATATGCTTTTAACTTCGTCTGATCAGATCAGAAAGTATCTCAATGTAATGCCTCCATCGGATGTAGAAGGTAGCAATTATGTGAAGTTAATATTCTTCCGTGGCAACTTTATGGATGTAGATCGCATTATTGATGACAAGTTTGATGTAGATGAAATACGGGTATGTATTTTAATGTTAAGGTTTATTTATCATTTAATTTAGTTTAGTGTTTATGTAACATTTAATATTTTTATATCATTTGTTGCACTAGAGCATATTTGTTTTGTTTGTGTGGTGCAATTCAATGTAGATCGCATTATTGATGACGAGTTTGATGTAGATGAAATACGGGTATGTATTTTAATGTTAAGGTTTATTTATCATTTAATTTAGTTTAGTGTTTATGTAACATTTAATATTTTTATATCATTTGTTGCACTAGAGCGTATTTGTTTTGTTTATGTGGTGCAATTCAATTTTTCGAAGCATCGAAAAATATGATAAATGAGCAACTTCTACCATTTTGATTATTTGACAGAATGCAGTCGTCATGCATGGGGAGCTGCTACTTTAACGTATTTATACGCATATTTGACGGAATTTGTGAGTTTGAAGCTTAGCAAGAATATTTGTAGATGTATATAACTAGTTCAAGTAAGAATGAAAATGTAAGACTTATATTAGTTAGATTATTATATAATTTATTTTTTATACTAATACCATGTTATTTCTATTATAGGTCTAGTCCTACGAACATTTCTTTATTGGTAGGCCCGTCACCACCATTACTAGTGATGTTGAAGTCTTTTCACTTGCTTTGCGATGGTCCACAAATGTAGTGGATCAACAATATTGTCTATACAAGGCTTTATCAATTTATCGTGACCAATTTAATATAATGCAGCATAATGAGGTAATTATTTAATTATCTGGTCCATTTCTTTAAATTGTTAGAGTTATCATCGTAATCAAACATCATATTAATCTGATACACTGTCATCAACTAGATTGTATGGATACCCTACACATTTGAAGAGGATGCTCCAGAAATAAAGAGAACATCGTATGAACTTAGTTTACATAGATCTTATATTATATACGACCGGTACACGACCGGTGCACCATGTATCATCTAGCAGACCGTGTTCTTTGACAGTTCGGGATGAGATAAATAATTTCTGCTGATCCACCCTTTATGAGTTATAGTACAACCAATGCAATAAATAGAATCCATGGTGTCATTGCTGATTGGAATAGTCGATACGAGAATTGTAGTGTGAGGAACATGCCTCCCCAACTAGCATCTTTGGATGAATGTAAGTTCTAACTTACTTTTTTTTGGATTGATTAAGTACAAATAGTGTCCTAAAATACTATCAGTTTCCAGAGCACTCGGTAATATAGTAATATAATATCAGTTTCCAGAGCAATCCAAATCCAACACATCTAGACAAAATATGGACTTCAGTTCAATATTTGGAAACTATCTGAAAGAATAATGCTAGGCTACATATTCGGCTTTGTGAGGTAGATATCATTGAGACGTGTATTTGGTTGCAAGTTTGCTTATGTATTTTGTCTCCCTGTTTTTGTATAATAACCTCTTCAGCATACATTTGTATCTCTGTCTTCATGAGAAAATAAGTAGAAATGACCATTATATCCTATATTTGCCCCCGATTATCTATATGTGCACCCTTAGGTGGCAAGTGGCGTACCACAGTTTGAGAGAATCTTACGAATGGTGGCAGCATTGTCGAGACACTCTTTAAGAACTGAAATGAAACTGGGAATTTTGAGTCTACACTCATTTGTTGTTTCCGTTTCATTTGATTCACTATTCTTTTCAAAAGCCAGACTTGTTCTAATAGTGAATTGGAAGGCTGTTTGAACTTGTACCTGAGTTGGTAACAGATTAGGATTTGATTATCTTGAGCATTGATCTATTTCCTATACTCTCTACTTTACCAGGGTTCCAAGTTCCAAGTCATTTTATTATTTTTATATTCGTCTGTTTTTATGCTAGTGACATGGCATCCCTTCATTGTATGCCCCAGGCCCCCCACTTCCTTTGAACATTGATTGTAAGATTTAGAACTGATACATGCTTTGAAAGGATTTGTTAGGAGACATTTAACCTTCTCTTTATAACTACATGACTCCTTGCAGTTGTTTGTTGTTGTGTACTCTACTACTGGTACAAGGCGATGATGGTGATAATGATTTTCCATATTTATACGGTTTGGCCATAAAAGAATATAATTTACCGCTACAGAAGCTATGTAATAGGCAAACTGAATTTGCAACTTAATTGTGGATAAATCTCCTCTTTGTGTGTGTTGTGTATCATGTTGAGTTGACAAATATCCAGAATTACATGGTTGGTGTTATTTTTCGAGTCTTTTGCTTCCTTGTTTTGTGCAGCATTTTCAAGCGGACACAACTATGTGGACTGCTAATCAGCAGACTGTAATTGCAGTCATTTGCTACATCTTCGAAGCAGGAAAGGGAGGTGAGCTTACTGTGGTTGGCCTTCTTTCTTTTTGGACCTTTTGTCTCTTAAGCATTACACATTTTCTTATATTTCCCATGGAAGGGCATATATTGGTAACCAACTCTTATTACAGTTAGTGTGAGCATTGTTTTTATTGCCAACTTTGAAGTCATTATTACTTCCCGTGATTCATGTATTCATCACCTAATATTGTACGCTCTCCTTTTTGGTTTTGGATCTTGTGTGTTTGTCGAGTTGGATTGAAGAATGTATCCACAACTCAATTTCAAATTGAACCTTGTTTCTTGTTAACCATTCTCCCATCATTTATTGAGCATTTCTTGTGTCTGTCAAGTTGTATAGAACATCAGTAAAGAAAATTGTATAGGTTCCACTCGCCTTTAGAGTCAGATTGATTAATTTATTCCTTTTGCACGTTTTCTGCAGTTACTAAACCAAGAAAATGAGCATCGGAGGGATGTGTTTGTGGTTTGTTTCGCCTGTGGTAAGCACAATGTTAGGTTTCACTTGCCATCATTTTCTTCCTGTCTTCTTCAGTGTTCTTGGAGGCTAATGGATACTGCAGATTGATGGTGTTTCACTTGTGAATTATTGCCAGCCATCAAGATCAAGGTCACAGCTTGGGACTTAGGAGATGGCTTGTCTAATCATTCTTCTACGACCTTATTCTACCCATTCATATCAGACTAATTACATGGCGCAGCAGGCCCAATAAACAGCATTGTTCATAAAGAATTTAAAATCAAAAGATTAGTGAAAATGTTAAAAATATTATATTTCCTTTTAAGTAGTTGTGAAACATCTTATAATTTTTTTAATGTTTGTGTGTGGTGAGATGGTAGAACCACCTACTCTGGGTTAACATTATATCTTGAAGGACCTACTATTTCTCTCAAGCAAAGCATCAGGTTACATTTGAAGTTCAAATTTTCTTGTCTGCCGTCAAATTGCCCTTAAGAGCTGATTCTAATACAATATGGGCGATGCTGTACCAATACGGTTTGGCATGTCTCGATCCCAATACCGTAAGGTTATAAAAAAATGTCAACAAAAATATTTATTTATCGCAGGTTAACCAATTCTCATAGATGATCACTATTATTTTATTCAATTTTAAAATAGTATGATATTCCACACCAACTGTGCACTTTTCTTGGTGACTGGAAATATTTTATAACAACTGTGCACTTTGCAATGTTTGTATTTGTTATTTGCATTACAAGTGTGGAGTTTTTTTAGACGGCACTTTGCCGTGTTTGTAGGTATGGATTCATGTAAAATTTACTGTATGATGTTTGTTTCAATTTATAATAATAGGTCATGATTGATTTCTCCCTAACCTAGCTTGTCATTGTAGAAGGTGATATTATCTTTTCTTTTTGATAAAATATGGTTCTGCTGCTTGTGTCACTTTGTTAACATGTGTATTGTTTTAACTGCAGCCTGCAGGTTCATGTATTATATAAGGTATTGACTGGAAGAGTTTGAATGTAAGGCATATGGTGTGCAATTGTTTCTTTAGGGAGAGTTACAAGGTTGGTGAAGAAGCTGAGAAAGACATCAGTTGCAGCCCTCCACCTGAAGTGATGATGAAAGCTTGGTTTAAAGTCCACGTGAGAAAGACATTCAGAGGATGAATGTGGCATAATCTGAGCCTGCATGGAAAAGGAGAGAGAGTCTATCTCAACCTACTACGGAGCTCTCAAGAGTCTGTATTGCATAATTGTACTATACATCATGAACGATTATTGCTGGTGTTGACATAATGTTAATGAAGATCCAGTTTACTGGGACCATAAACATTGGGGTGACTAAAAATACTCAACCAGCTAATTCTTTGAGCATCAATCCATGGTCTAAATCAATTATTGCATGAAAGTGGCAGGATGGATACAACTGTTCAGCTGAGTTGATGCTACATCGTCTGACTGGTAATATTGGGTTTTTTTTCTAAGGGCACCACACTTTTTACTTGGGGGCAGCCCAAAAATGTTCAAAAAAAATTACAAGTTTGCCATCAATTTTTTTACTTGGGGGCAGCCCAAGCCAGTCCTAGGACTGCCAGCAAGTTGGCAGTCCTAGCATACGTTAGGACTGCCACCAAGATGGCAGTCTTAGGACTGCCACCAAGTTGGCAGTCCTAACATACATTAGGACTGCCAACAAGGTGGCAGTCCTCGGAGATGGAAGAGGCATGAGAGGGGAGTAAAGGATGAGAGAAGAGGATCAGAGGTGAGAAATGAGAGCAAAGGCTCTTACCGCTCGGGAGGGCTTCTCAGCGCAGGGCGCACGCGACTTATGGCGGAGACGCTACTGGGCGGAGGCGGCTGGAGGCGCGGCGACAGTCCCGGTGTCGGCGCGCGGAGAAGCGGGGCACGGCTTAGGTGTTGTGCGGCCGGAGGATGCTTGGCTATTGGCGAAGAAGTTGGCGAGGGCCACCGTGGTTCATCTTTTACTCCTCTTATGCCTCTGATCCTCTTCTCTCATGATGGTCTAAATCCGAGTTTAAATAGACCAATAGTATCCTAGTTTAAGCCCTAAGCTAAGAAACAACCAATCATGATCGTCTAAATCCGATCCAACGGTCAAAACTTATATAAATTTTAAAATAATCCAACGTCGTATGCTGGCAGTGGCAATGTACCGTTAGTATACTGCATGCACAAATTTTCTGCACAAGATACTAAACACTCTGGCATGCACCGGTATGTATACAATATATAACCGATAGGCTGTCAATATATCGATGCTACTATTTTGACTCTGTTTGAACTCCGATTTAACCATCGATTCAACCAAAGTTCCTAAACTACCACAACCGTACCTCATAATCATACTCTACTGGTAAGTAAAGTAAATACATTCTTAATCCTTCCAAAAGGAGTTAAGGCTGAAAAAGAAAAAGACTTCTCGCACCTTTGCATGATTTTATTTTAAGGGGTTTTAGTTAAATATAAGAATAGAGCTCAGAAACGTGCTCAAAGCCCCCTCTTCTTTTTCCAGACTTTATTCTTTAAAAGAAAAAAACTATTTTGACTCTGTTTGTGATAATGTGATATATTATCCTGATGTTCTGCAAGAGATAGAAAAGCTACGAGAAAGCCAAGGCAATAGGAGATTAATATCTTCTCTCTCTCTCTCTCTCTCTCGACAAATGGCTGCAACTGGTAGCCATCCAAAGTTGGCTTGCCAAGCTTGAGAAGTCTGAATTAGGGCTACGAACTGATCTGAGGATATCACACCTAGTCTAAAACCATGGGCATATTTTCATTAAAATCATCATCGCCTCTTTTGTACATCCAAAGGGAACAAGCTCACTTACAACATTATCTAAGAACGTAGTCAGACATGTTGAGTGCAAAATTCAAATATAGGAATAAAGGAACTAGAACACCATGCCATGGTGGAGCTTTCACGTCATTTGAGTTCAGTGAAGACTAGATATGGCATTAATAATGATATAAAAAACTGAAAGAGATGAAGACAGTAGTTCATAGGTGCATCATTGTGAAGGTTAATTTCCTCGAGTACACAGATCTTCCCAGCACCCAACATCGGAGATGTTCCAGGCGTTTGTGTTATCAGATGACCATTCATTTTTATAAAAAAAACAATTGCGGAAACTTAATAAGCAGGCAAACATCAGGGGAGGTGGTTTCTGATATTTACCTGACAGCCTGAAACTTAGGATCCTTAAATTGAAGCCAAAGGATTAGCGGGCTGGGTATGGGAAGCAGAAATAAATTCATTTCCCTGGTTATCCCTATACATATTAGGGATGTTATTTGGACACGAGGACAAGGAGCAGGAACAAACAAGGATCAGACACAACACAGCATGAATTTTGGAGTGTGCTTTTTAGCATAAACACCAAATATCACCAAATGACAAACTCAGTTACTCCACAGGACATATTGCTCTGACTACAGCAACAGTCTATTCCGTCCAATATTCATAATCCCTACACCCTGTAATACAAAAAACATCCATTGTTGAGAATAGGAAAGAAAACAAACAAACAGTATACTTAAATCATATTGTTTATGGAAGGTGATGAGGCTACATGTATGTAGTTAGCTAAATTGCAATTTCCAAGCTCTATTTTATTCTACTACCTCTATATACTTAGATTCCAAAACGGATCAGTCCATATTTCAATCTATGAAGTTAATCCTCAGAAGTTATACTGTAAAGAGGTACGTATCAGATGCTGGCCATTTCATTATTATCATCCAAGCCTTCTCCCATCAGATACGACACGACACGGCATGAATTTTGGAGTATCTGCTTCTTAGCAAAAACACCAAATTACAACTCAGTTACTCAACAGGACATATTAATCTGACAACAGCAACATTCCATCCCATCCAACATTCATAATCCCTATGCCCTATAATACAAAAACATCCATTCTTGTAAATATGTAAGAAAACAAAGAAACAGTTTATGGAAGGTCACGAGGCTTCATGTAGTTAGCTAAATTGCAGTTTCTAAGCTCCATTTTATTCTACTGCCTCTACATCCTTAGATTCCAAAAAGGATCACTCTTCAAACTATGAAGTTAATTCTTGCAAGTTCTACTGTAAAGAGGTAAGTGTTAGATGCTGGCTGCTTCATCATCATCATTCAAGCCTTCTCCAATCAGAAAGGGGATGCCGGCCAATTATGATAAGAAATCTGAGTTCGTCTTAGAATTTTATCCAAATTTACTCACTATCAAAACAGAAATGCACTAGAAAGAAAGAGGCAGCTCACCATCTCCTCTTGAAAGTATTAGCAGAGAGCCATTGGCCATTGATTGCAGAGCTGCAAAGTTTAATGGAGATTCACAAGGAAAGAAAGACAGCTTCTGGCATACCTATACTTCACATCTCATCTGATGACTCAAAAATAAAAGGCAATACTATTCAGTCTATGCTTCAGCAAATACAGTCCAGGAAGATATATGTCAATTTGGATTTGAAGCTGATATTTTGGCTCTTATTTCGAAATAAGAAAATCATAACCAACAGGTCTGAAGAGGCCAAAAGAAGTGGCATAGACAACAGTCCAGGAAGATGTATGTCAATTTGGATTTGAAGCTGATATTTTGGCTCTTATTTCGAAATAAGAAAATCATAACCAACAGGTCTGAAGAGGCCAAAGGAAGTGGGTATAAGCAGTATCTAGTAGAACAAAGTATTGTTTATATATAAGAGGGACAAGGGATTTAAGGGTATAAGATATCTTACCTAATACCTAGTGCACTTTTTGGTGTTTAACAGGTAAAACAGGAACTTAAATCAATCAAAAGATAGTAACAAACAAACAGCAAGTAGAAAGAGGACATCAGATCACTACAGGAGCCCATGTATGCTAACTCGAGATCGAGGCAATGGCACATGAGAGACAATAAAGTTCTCTTTTCTTTGAAATTAAACTGAGCGAAAAGTTCCTCAACGTTCCATTGTTCCATTAAGTGTAATAACAGAACCAAAAACCCAGTACAAGGAGAGAACTCCTGAAAATGCAAAGACAAAAAAGGATAGAAACTCTCAAACAAAATCGGAACAATTTGTGTCGAAGTTTGTCCTAGCTAGAATCCATTGGTTTAGTTAATATGAGCTCATGATATATCTTGATCTTCTTTGAAGAGATAATAATAAAGAAAGCTAAAAAGTAGTAATATAAAACTAACAGATGTACAGACTACAGAGTGAAAATGGGAGGATAGTTTTGCCATTCGTTAGACATGGTATTGAAGGTGAAAGCAACCAACCTCTCCCAAGACAAATGGCTGCAACTGGTTTCCAACATGTTTGCTGAGCACCCAAAGTTGCTTCGCCATGATAGAGAAAGAACATCGAGAAGTCTGAACTATGGATGTAAACTGATCTGAGGATATCAAACCTAGTCTGAAGCCATGGGCATATTTTCATTAAAATCATCATCTACTATACATCCAAAGGGGACGAGTCACTTGCGATATCATCTATGAACATCCTTGGAGACTTGGAGAAAAAAACTTAAATATAAGAGTATCGAAAACGGGATCGGTATCGGACCCTTCCTATGAGTATCGGAAACGATGGTATCGGCAATGTCGGCAGTTTCGGATCGGAGTATCGGATTTTTTGTTATCGAAAAACAAACAATTATTAAAAAATTATTAAAAATTAAAAGTATATTTTATACATTTAGGCATAATTTTAAAAATAAATAAAATAGTAGCCATCTTTGTCGATTGGTTTACCTGCGAAAGATGAGTTTTCTTCTTTTACATTCTATTACAATCTCCCTATACTTTTAAATCCTTGCTGTTTGGTCCTTCGCATTCAATTTTATTTGTCGTATTGATTGGAAAAAAGTCTCCCAATGTTCGTATCGGGATCAATCAGTAACGAATAGAAACATGTTTAATCGTATCGGTATCGGCCGATATTGCAAATTATGGTCAAAACTGAAAAAGATGAAGAAATTAGTTCACAGTTGCACCTTTGTGAAGGTTAATTTCCTCTATCTAAAAAAAATATCCTCAGAAGTTTAGTATCAGTGTATGACGAGGTTTCCTAAAAAAAAGGAATCCTAGGAGACAGACTCGGATACGAACACGATACAGAATACATCATTTTTGAAAATTTTGGGATACAGGTAATACAAGGATATAGTTATATATACACACATGAAAACATATTTCTATACACACTTTATATATTACATCTGGATAATATCTATGTTTGTACATATTTTAAGTACTAGAAAGGATTCAGTGTAAGAAATGTTGCTTTTTGGAGCCCAGACATGAAAGCTAGGTTTCAAAATTTTCTAGAAAGGATTCAGTGCAAAGAAATGTTACTTCATCATCTCCCAATTATGTTTGGCATGATCACAAATATGTCAAAATTACTTTCAACTATGTTTTGAGTCTTTTTGGAGCCCAGACATTGGTGAGCCATATCCAATAGGGCCCAATACATGTCGAACTCAGATAAAAGCCAGTATCTTTGGAACCTATCACTAGTACTACGAAAAGTCAAGCCTTTCCCAGTCTATGGTGGCAGTGTCAACGGGTAACCTGACAGCCTGAAACAGTTCAGACCTGAATCTTTTGGATCCTTAACTGAACCCAGTGATTACTGGATAGGGTACAAAAGTATAAACAAATTCATTTGATTGGTTATCCATATACAGGGCTACACGGGTGGTGGACCTGACCCTATTTTACCCGGATCAGACCCGGAGCTTATACGGGTGGTGATTGGGTTCAAGACTTGGAGACACGAGTTATGGGTTCGAGACTAGCACGATGAGGATCCAACCCAACTCAATAGCAACTCTGATACACATCTTTTAGGATCCGTGCCAACTAAGGGTTCGTTTGATTACAAGCAAGTTAAGTGAAAGTGCTTTGGCACTGTTACCACTTTTTTGAATCTGGATTTTCACTTTACATGTGCCGTTGCAAGTCTTGTCCCCTTCAAAATTCTGATATCACATCCTTCCTTCATGCGAGATGTAAGTGTACAGAATGTAAGTGTACAGTTTAACACTTTGCACTCTACCAAACATTTAAAGTGATAGAACATTTCCACGGAACACAAAATTTGTAACCAAGCAAACTATCTCAAAAACCCACCACTTCAAAACAAGTCGACTTTTCAAAATTCACATTTTCACTTCACTCCATTTGCACCCTAAGCAATACAAAGTGCTATGCAAGGTGGTACCACCACATGTTCGCACACGATGACCATTCCACCCTCTATTCTCATTTTTACACTTTTGTAGGTGATTGACATTTGAACCTTTATTCTTGTTGAGAATCAATAAGGGACTTTTAGTCCCACATCGGAATATGTTATATGTAGAGGAGCTAGACTCCCTATAAGTAGTGAAGTAGTCCATCAATAAAATCATCAATCCATTATTTTCTACATGGTATCAGAGCCATAACTCTCTCTCTCTCTCTCTCTCTCTCTCCACAAAAAAAAAATTCACCTCCCCCCTTCTCCCAGCCGACTCCAGCACTCCCCAAGCCGCCCCCCCCCCACCCCCTCCCAGCCCCCCCCCCCCCCCAAGCCGTCCCCCCCACTCCCAGCCCCTCTCCTGCCGACCCCCCCAAGCCGTCCCCCCCACTCCAAGGCCACCCCCTGTCACGCCCCGCTCCCGTAGGAGCGATCGTCCTCGCTAAGGCGTGATGCCGCACGGGCCTAGGTTGCGTCCGTGCAAGGCTAAGTCCAGAAACGGCCGATTTGAGCTAGGCCACAGAGTCGCACAGAGTGTCCCCCTTTTGCAGCGGAAAGTAAACGAACACAAGTTGAAGCGAAATCAAACTCTTTATTGATATTCAAGAAGTTTACAGGCGGCGCTAGGCCGAGTTTACAAGTCTCTCAAACTCTCTCTCTCTGAAACATAAAAGGCGTGCCAAGTGGCTTACAAGATGGAATGATTCATGGCGATGTTCCGATACATTATGTCCTGTATAGGGTGCTTCAGCTTCTTGCAACGTTCCAAGGCTCCAGAGTTGGCTCCGCGCCTTAGCACGTTCGATGGAAGCTCCGCACCCGCCGGCATCTCCTGCATCCTGCATGCAGACTGTGGGGTTATCAGTACATTGTTATGCACTGGTGGGGAGGCTAGCTCGTCCACAATGCTATCATTACCAAACACGTTCTATTTACTTTTGTGCATCTCTATCATTTATTGTCTTTCTAATCTTGCCTTAGGATCAATTTCATGGCATATTGCATAGCCTATCTCGTGTTGCCAAATCCAAGTGTGTGCATGGAAATGAATGCACGACTTACCCATACTTACCGTCCGGCCTTCCCTGTCCAAAGTAAATCAAGTTAGACAACAGTACATATATTTCAACTTAACATGATTCATGAAAACATTCAGTGTCAAGGGCGTGTTCCTGCCTCAGGATTCTAGCGCGTCGTGGGCATGTTCTAGCACGTCGTAGGCACGTTTTTAGAGTGTTACAATTCAAGCATGTTCAGAGTGTTACGTTTCGAGCATGTTCAGCATGTTACATTTCAAGCATGTTCAGGAGGCACTTGTTCATTTAACTTAGACTACTTTGATTTTAATGCAAGGACTTGCACGTGGATAGCCACCAGCAAGGTCCACTTAATCTATATGCACCGGTCGCTGGTTTTACAAGCCATTTTGGATATTCTCCTTGGTATTTCTCAACTTAGCATAGGGTGATGGCTGGTACACCCCTTTAAGTCTCTTGAAATACCCTGCACTTACGTCTCCCGGTGCCCAAGCCCGCACCCAGGCAGCCCGTAAGCCCCGCTTTTGATTCCGCCTAGGCCGGCCACGGTATACTCCATCCAACGCCCGTGCCGCAGAATCACTGCACGGCCACAACATTCGCCACCCCTCGCTCGTGCCGTTTGTCCACGACCATTTCGTATTAACTTGTCTTTTTAACTTAACGGCTGTCTCTGAGCCGTAGGCTAACCCTTAGCCCTAATGCGTTATCGACCAGGTTGGCGTCCGTGCAGCGCGGGTAGCGAGCCCCGTTGCACGTGTCCGTCACACCTGTCGCTAACCATTCTTTCCTTTCTTATCTTTCATTTATTCTTTCCTTTCTTTCCTTCTTTCACTTGTTCATTCGTTCATTGGTTCTTTCACATATTCGTTCATTCATTCGTTGATTCATTCATTCACTTATTTATTCATACATTTTGCAACTCCCTGTGCGGGAGTCGCCTTGGCGACCCATCGGTCCCATAGTCTTTCAATGTTGCTAAACTCTACTTGGAACGACTATGTTGATAGTCTTCCCGTTTCATTGTTGTAAACCATTCATTGTTTCATTGTTATACGCATAAGGGATTTGCACGCAAGCTTGTGCCTTAGCACGAGCGTGGAGCGCAGTGCCAGAGTTCTCGTATTTTCCATGTTCCTTTCCATATTCTATGCAAGCATACAAGATGGGATTATTCCCTTAGCTAGGTGCGTTGGGTCATTTATTAGCATGCGCGGTGTTATCGCCTAGCGACTTCAGTTATAGTGTCCGTATTGTTATGTGTCTAGGCTAAGCAAAGACGGGTTCATCGGAGCCACCCACCTTAGCGATGTTCGCATCGGCCGAGCGATACTCCGAGCGCGCCTTTGAAAGTCTAAGTCTGGATTCATCTTGACGGGGCAATGTAAGCCTTGCATCGATTCTTCATCAGGTCGATGCCGACTCTTCGGGTCGACGGCTCGTTTGAGTCGTTGCACTTGTCGTTTGAATCGGCGTTCCGCTAGGGCGGAGCGGGTCACTACACCCCCCCCCCAAGCCGCCCCCCCACCCCCTCCCAGGCCGACAGTCCTGGGACGTCTTCTACCTCGGGGGATCTCATCACTTACTTTGCCCAAACCAGCACCGGTAATTCTGCACGTGCTCTTGCATCTGTCCATCAGCCAGGATGGATAATGGACTCTGGGGCATCTCGCCATGTCACGGGATCCCGTGGTGCATTTCAGGACTATACTCACCTACCATTGCCGGAGAGTATTCAGACCGCTGATGGTACATCCAGCCCTATAGTAGGTAAAGGCACTGTCGCATGCACCCCTTCCATGACTCTAACCAATGTCTTACATGCTCCATCTTTTCCTGTCAATTTTCTATCCATTAGTGCCATTATACTTGATCTTAACTGTACTATTTCCTTTGACATTCCTACGGTGACTTTTCAGGAGAAGGGGACAGGACGACGACTTGGGACTGGCACATGGCATAAGGGGCTGTGGTATTTAGACAGGACTGGACTGGACAACGCATTGGCATCCTTGGTCGCAGCCGCACCACCAGAAGCTTCCTGTCGCAGTGTTGAAGCCGACTTGCTACTCCACCACCAGCGTGTCGGTCATTCCTCTTTTCAAGTTATTAGTCGAATGTATCTGTCCTTATATCAAAGGGCTGATAAAGAGAAGTTATTTTGTGATGCTTGTGAGTTGGAAAAACATACCCGAAGCTCGTATGTGAGCTCGGGAAATAGGAGTTCAGCTGCTTTTGACATGATACATTCGGACGTATAGGGCCCTTGTCCTACAACCGGAATTAACGGCTTTCGATGGTTCGTCACCTTTATTGACTGTTATACCCGCGTGACATGGGTCTACCTTATGAAGAATAAAAGTGACGTCCTTGAAGCCTTTCGGGACTTTCATCGACGGGTGAAAATACAATATGGCGCTAAAATTAAGTGTTTTCGGTCTGACAATGGGACGGAGTATACTAATAAGCGGGTTGCTGAGTATTTTTCCACTCATGGAATACTACATCAAACTTCATGTGCTTATACTCCGGCACAAAATGGTGTGGCTGAACGAAAGAACAGACACATGCTGGAAGTTGCACGGACGATGATGCTGGCTATGAATGTCCCGAAACACTTATGGGGGCAGGCTATATTGACGGCCTCTTATCTCATCAACAGAATGCCATCTCAAGTATTGGACTGGAAGACACCGTTGGAGATGCTTACTAGGGCAACTACATACACTGTTCCACCGAAAGTTTTTGGATGTGTGTGCTTTGTCCAAGATAATAGGCCAGGCGTTGGCAAACTGGATCCTAGGGCAGTTAAATGTGTCTTTGTCGGTTACACGGCGACTCAGAAGGGATATGCCTGTTGGAGTCCAGTCGAGCGGAAGATGTTTGTCAGCATGGACGTTACATTCAGAGAACTCGAACCATACTATGGTTCGGATGAAGGTTCAGCATTTGGTCACACACCTAACACAGATGGTGTTCGATGTTAGGGGGAGATAATAAGCCCAAATGTGGTCGTCGGATCGGTTCCGTGTCCGGTTGTAGAAAACTGGACGAAAAGGGGAGAGCACAATGACTCAGATACAGAGAATGAAGAAGACGATACATATGTTACGCAGGGGGAACAACAGACAAGGAAAAAGGAGCTCCAAGTCTACAGAAGGAGACAACAGAAGTCCAGCACTGTGCCTATGCCGTGCCCCGTGCCTACTGTACCAAGTCCCTCGTCTACTCCTGCTCCAACTCCTGAAGATGTTGCCTCCGCACTGAATCACTCGAATTCTGATGCGGATCTCTCCGACTCGGATGGTATGATCTCTCCACCACCTATTGCTCCCTTAAGGAGATCTTCTCGCATCAATGCGGGTAAGGCTCCTACTCGTTTTGATGATTACGAACATGTCATTGCCAACTTCTTGTCTTATTCTAACATTTTTTTGAATTATCGGGCCTTCATTGCATCGTTAGACTCTACTTCGTTGTCCAATTGTTGGCAGGAAGCAAAGAAAGATCCAAGGTGGAAAGCTGCAATGATGGAAGAACTTGGGGCACTGGAGAAAAATAAGACATGGGAGCTGGTTCCATTACCCAAAGGGAAAAAAGTTGTGGGATGCAAATGGGTGTACATAGTGAAAGAGATACCAGAAGGAAAAATAGAGCGATACAAGGCGAGTTTGGTTGCAAAAGGATTCACAAAGTCATATGGAATAGACTATGATGAGACGTTTGCCCCAGTAGCAAAAATGAGCACCGTGAGAACTCTGGTCTCCATTGCAGCGAACTATGGGTGGAAGCTGTACCAGCTGGATGTGAAGAATGCCTTTCTTCATGGCAACCTGCAAGAAGAAGTATACATGGAGCTCCCGCCAGGGTGCTACGCGACGGAATCAAACGGAGGGACGTCGCAAGGAAAGGTGTGTAAACTGAAGAAGTCGCTATACGGGCTCAAGCAATCTCCTCGAGCCTGGTTTGACAGATTCAGAAAGGCTGTTACAGGCATGGGATACCGTGAAACAAATGCAGATCATACGGTCTTCCTCCAGCATGCAAGAGGCCACATCACTATACTTGCTGTATATGTGGATGATATAGTGATCACAGGTGATGATGAAGTCGAGATCACTAAGCTGAAGTCAAAACTCGCGAAGGAGTTTGAAGTTAAGGATTTAGGAGCGATGAGGTATTTTCTAGGTATCGAGGTGTGTGAAGGCGAACAAGGAATTGTTCTATCACAGAGAAAATACACACTAGATCTGCTAAAGGAGACAGGGATGCTGGGATGCAAAGCAACGGTCACTCCAATTGACCAGAAGTGCAAGTTGGGAGCAGAAGCAGGAGAGCCCGTTGATCGTGAAAGAAACGCCGGGAAAGGGTCATATGGAAGCAGTATTTCAGATCTTGAGGTATCTGAAAGGAACGCCGGGAAAGGGGCTATGGTTCAAGAAGAATGGACGCATAGAAGTTGAGGGATACTGTGATGCGGACTGGGCGAGCTGCATAGACGACAGAAGGTCTACCACGGGATACTGTGTTTTTGTAGGAGGAAATCTGGTCTCATGGAGAAGCAAGAAACAGTCAGTGGTAGCACGGTCGACAGCTGAAGCAGAATACAGAGCAATGGCTCTGGGAGTGTCAGAGTTGCTGTGGGTGAAAGCATTGCTGACAGAGTTGCAGCTGGATAAGGGAGCACCATTGCGTCTTCTGAGCAATAGTCAAGCTGCAATAAGTATAGCTAACAATCCAGTTCAGCACGACAGAACGAAGCACATCGAGATTGATCGATTCTTCATCAAGCAGAAGCTGGAACAAGGGATACTGAAGATTGACCATGTCCGCTCAGAAGAACAAGTTGCAGACTGTCTGACTAAGGGGCTTAGTTCATTAAGTCTGTCAAAGCTATGTAACAAGATGTGGATGATCAATATCTATCGTCCATCTTGAGGGGGAGTGTTGAGAATCAATAAGGGACTTTTAGTCCCACATCGGAATATGTTATATGTAGAGGAGCTAGACTCCCTATAAGTAGTGAAGTAGTCCATCAATAAAATCATCAATCCATTATTTTCTACAATTCTTGTTTTTAAAGACTATACAATATGGTGTATTCAGGAACCTAATTCCAGAATGATATAGAAGAAATCTCCCCTTCCATGTATCTATAAGTATTAACCTATCCAAAATTCTAGTGGTAAAGTTGTCCCATCTCTAACATACTCTTCATAAATTGAAACATTTGTAATACCTGAAACTGAAAGCCTATCTTTGGATAGCAGGTTTTACATTTTGCCAGAAGAATTGAATAACCTACATGGCTACAATCACTGGAGCTGGAAATACTGCTTTAACGGGCTAGTTCGGTTCCTATTTGAAACAGAAAAGGGCATATGGGATTGCTGTAGAAGCTCTACCAAATTTGTTCTCTTGCTTTAAATTGATACCATCGCCATGACTACCTAAATCTAGAAGCAGGGTTAGACGAAGAAACCAACCAGTACAAGTATATGAGAAATTTGCTAACCTGACACCAAACATGGCCCTACGAGTTAAGGGTTAAAGGATATGAGGTGCTAGGCAAAGCCTAAGGGGGCGTTTGGTATGCGGAATACTATATAGCCGGGAATTCTATATTTTCGGGAATCAAATTCCAAGGAATTAAATTTCCTGGAAAATTATATTCCCATGTTTGGTGACAATATAAATATTTCCGGGAAAAAAATGAACAAATATAAAAACAAAAAATCGGTAAAAACGAAAAAAATGATAAAAACGACAAAAAATCGGTAAAAACGACAAAATAACAAAAAACGACAAAAACGATGAAAAACGACAAAAAATCGGTTAAAACGACAAAAATGACCAAAAAACGACAAAAAATGTATAAACGACAAAAAATAACAAAAAACGGTAAAAACGACAAAAATAACCAAAACATGACAAAAAAACGACATATAATCGGTAAAAACGACAAAAAAAATCAAAATGCGGCAAAAACGACAAAAACAACAAAAAATCGGTTAAAACGACAAAAAATGACAAAAAATCGGATAAAAACGACAAAAAAAAACAAAAAATCGGTTAAAACGACAAAAAATAACCAAAAAGCGACAAAAACGAAAAATAATCGATAAAAACGACAAAAATTAACCAAAAAGCGACAAAAACGACAAAAAATGGGTAAAAGCGACAAAAATAGCGACTAAAATGACAAAAAATGACATAAAATCAGTAAAAATGACCAAAAAGCGACAAAAACGACAAAAAAGGACTAAAAATCGGTAAAAATAACAAAAACGACAAAAAATTGCTTAAAACGACAAAAAGTGACAAAAAGCAACAAGAACGACAACCACCACCACCACCATGCCACCTTTATAGCAAAGTTTTGGGGTCTGACAATTGAATCTTTTTTCTTCCATTCAGCTCTATTAAGGCCGTGTCTCTGTATCATTAATTAATGGAGTATATATGCAAGAAAACCTTGAGCAAAGTACAAGAATCATCAGCTAAAGAGAAAACAGTAGCGTCATCTTTTGGGAGAACAATCACCAGTCACCAACACATGAACTTTCGCAACATTTATACCCACTATAGGTACTTATATAACAGATTGGCATGTCAAATCAAATCTTGACTTCATACCCTTCGTAGCAAAATTTCGTGTACTATATGGCCACGAAGCTATGTCACAAGAACGACACAACGAAATACCGACATGGACAGGACACCAAATTTGGAGTGCCCTAATATAGAGTTTTAGTTGAGTGGTTCTGTGTTAATTTTGGACAGGGGCTCTATATTAATCATGGAGCCAGATGTTCTTGTAGAGGTTCTGATAATTGTAAAAGGTTGAGCATATTCAAGTTGAGTTCCTGGATGTACATTTACCCTTAACTAAAAAAAAAGCTACAGGGAGAATTATAATTGTTCTTGATCATGAGAGCTAATCATGAAGGATCCACCTCCGCTTCGTACAAGAGAACACATTGTTCAAAGCTCCACGGGAGACCAAACAAGCTTTTAGTAATAGTAAAACCTGCAAAGAAAGCAAAAGAGTTAGCTTTAGCTAGAAAACAGGAGGGTCAATAAAGTTTCCAATTTTGAAAGCATATATATCTACAAAATTATTTAGATTGCACTAAATTAGTTATTTATTATCAAGGTATTTATTTACCTCTATTTCTCCCAGGGTGACATCTCTCTCCACCAAACTGGAGATTGTAGCCTTTGATTCCTTGATTGCATCGATTGCAGATATTGAAGACAATGGTGTCACTTCCATCTCATCAGTTATCATGAATCTAACTGATTTCTTTGCATATCCACCTCCACACACTGTACCAGAACTGGGCAGCTTCGGATTTACTTGCTTTGTACTTACAACAGCTATATTGTGCTTCTCACACATCTTATCAGAAGTCAGAATGCCTTTATTAATCCAACAATCCTCACAGCCATGGACTCGGTGTTAGCTTTGCTTGTGAGCAAAAAGCTCAATTCCTAAAGCCTATAGTCCCACATCGGCCAGTGGGAGCTCTCCCACTATACATATATTACCTACTCTCTTTTTGCTTCATTAAAAGTTGTTCTTCGTTGCTCTGGGCAGAGCTAAGTCGGGGTCGCTCTCTCCAAGTCGTGTGCGACAAGGAGATTCCGGTGAAGCGGAGATTTTACCACTAAGGGCGTTCGGATTCAGTCTGCACATAGACCCGAGCTAACTCTTAGGGCAGTGCTACATGCACGACTTCCTCGGAGGCCGGTAACAATTACGTAATTTATTTTGTTTGCAGATTTTTTAGTGAAGAAATTGAAAAAATTTCCAACAATCTAAGAGTTAGCTAATTGTCTAATATTTTTTCTATTAAATTTCAACGTTTGCTTGCTTAAACGTTCTGTTTACTTACTGAAAAGTTCGTTCGACATTACTGAAACGTTCTGTTTACTTACTGAAAAGTTCGTTCGACATTAGCTTTACTAAAACATTTTGTCTATTAATTGTCTAATATTTTGTCTCGTAAGTTAGCTTCTGTTGACATATAAGTTTGTCTAAAAAGTTCGTTCAACATAAGCTTTGCTCAATATTTGTTGAAAACATTTTGAACATTTTTTTGCTGTTAGCTTCTGTTGACATACCAATTATATCTTAACATTTTTGTTGAACATTTTATTTGATTCAATATTGCTTCAATATTTGCTGTTAGCTTCAATATTGCTTCAACATTTTATTTGATTCAATATTGCTTCTGTTGACATACCAATTATATCTTAACATTCTTGTCTCTCATTTAATTTTATTCGTTCATTGTCATTAATTGACATATCAATTATATCTCACATATTTATTAATATTCGGTAATTGTCATTATTTGTTAAATTGACATCTTAGACAAATATAATTGTGTTAGTATTATTTTGTCAATACTAGTTTTCTTTTACTCAATATTTTAATTTACGCTAAATCAAAACAATTAACTGATTTGGTAAAATTCCTTTAATTTTAAAGTTCTAAAGTTAAAGATTTGTTTGGGAACAAGCCGAAAGGGCCCTTCTGTCAACAAGACGAAAATTCGTCTAAGCGACCGGTACTTAAGAGTTCCTAGTGAACCTCCGCTTGCTGGGATCCGGCCCCTACAGCTAACCCAATCTTATCGAAACTTGAAAAACTAAAATTTTAAAGGTCTATTACTAAAATCTTCTTAATTGTCAATTTTAGCTTAAAGCCAGTTATTGAGTAAATTTAAACTTTTACAGACTTTAGAAAACATGACTTCCAAGGAAGAGACTTTCTCTGCAAAGCCTGCAAAGTTCAATGGCACCTACTTCAAGAGGTGGCAAAGCCAGATGAAATTTTGGCTTACCACCTTAGGTTTAATTTCTGCCATTGATGGGTCCACACCCATCTCAAATAATTCTGATGAGACTGAGTCTGACGTAGGGGTTTCCAAGTCCTCCTCTTCTACCAAGCCTAAGACCCCTAAGGAAATTGACTACCACTGTTTCCACAGAATCTTAAGCGCTATGTCGGAGTCACTCTACGACATATTTTTTGAGTATAAAAGCGCTAAAGAACTCTGGGATGCTTTGGAAGATGAGTATGGTTGTGATGATGCTGGAATTGATAGATTCAATTCTACCACATTCAACCAATATGTCATGGTAGATAACAAACCTATCAATGACCAAATCCATGAGTTCCAAGAACACCTTAGGCAGCTTCAAGCCAAGGGAACCGTTTTTTCTACTGAGCACAAAATAGGGTGCTTGATAGATAAACTCCCTCCTTCCTGGTCTAAAGTGGCAAAGGACCTTCTACATCTACAAGGATCTATTTCATACTCTCAAGCTCTACAGAGAATTAGAACAGAAGAGAAATATAGGTCCAAAACTAAAGCTAGGTCAAATGCCACAGCTAAGGTAAACCTTGTAGAAAGCCATGAAAAACCTAAGTCTAACAACCACCTCAAATCCAAGAAAACCTCCTTCAAAAAGAAGCAGAGTTTTCAACCTCCTCACAAAAATCTTCATCACCAAAACCATCACCACCAAAACCCTCAACCCCAAAAACCTAGAAACTTTGGTCAGACTCAGGATCAAAGAAGATTTTGTTTTGTGTGTAGTAGAACCAACCATACAGCCATCAACTGCTTCCAAAGGAAGAAAGAACCTATCCAGAACTCATTCAAGGGAAAAGGCAAGCCAGAGGCTAACATGATTCTGAATGGGTCTTCCAGCTCCTTCAGGTCTGTAAGCTTTCAACCTGTAGTAAACCTGTCTTTCCATTCTAATGATTGGTGGTTGGATTCTGGAGCTAATGTTTACGTTTCATTTGATCGCTCCTGTTTTTCAACCTATCAGGAATCAGGTGGAGGAGGCGTGACCCTAGGAGATGGCTCAACGGCACAAGTTGTGGGAAGAGGAAGAATAGATCTGAAGATGACATCAGGAAAAATTCTACCTCTCCATGATGTGCTTTATGTGCCGTCTGTCAGGAGAAATCTTGTTAGTGGATCCCTCCTTGTAGCCTCAGGATACAAAATTGTAATGGAGGCCAATAAAGTAGTTTTTTCTGAGAATGATCTGTTTATTGGAAAAGGATTTGTGAAAGATGGACTTTTTGTTTTAAGTACTATGAATAAAAGTTCAAATCCTTCTTTTGTTGCAAATGTTGAATCATCAAATGTTTGGCATGGTAGACTAGGTCATGTGAACTTAGGATCTATCAAAAGGATGATGAACTTAGATCTTATTCCTAAGACTTCTATAGATGATGAACACAAATGTGAGATATGTGTTCAAGCCAAACATACTAGATTACCTTTCAAATCTGTCTATAGAGATTCTGAACTCCTAGAACTTATCCATAGTGATGTTTGTGATTCCAATAGGGTCTTGATCCGAGGCGGTAGAAAATACTTTGTAACTTTTATAGATGACCATTCAAAGTATTGTTACACCTACCTCCTTAGGACCAAAGATGAAGTTCTAGACAGATTCAAGGTCTATAAATCTGAGGCTGAGAACCAGTTGGATATGAAGATTAAGATCCTTAGATCTAATCGTGGCGGAGAGTATACCTCAAATGAAATGACTAATTTCTGTGAAGAGCACGGAATTATTCATGAGGTAACTGCTCCTTATTCACCACAATCCAATGGAGTTGCTGAAAGGAAGAATCGCACTCTTTTAGATATGGTCAATGCCATGCTTCTCAGCTCAGGTGCCCCTGACAATCTTTGGGGAGAAGCCTTATTGTCAGCCTGTTATATTCTTAATAGGATACCCAGTAAGACTAATGATAAGACTCTATATGAGTTATGGAAAGGTCGAACCCCTAGGATTAATTATCTCAAAGTTTGGGGATGTCTAGCTAAAGTAGGAATTCCTGAACCCAAAAAGAGGAAGATATGACCTAAAACTGTGGATGCTGTATTCATAGGATATGCCCTAGATAGTAATGCCAATAGATTTCTTGTAACCCACTCTGAAGTAAATGAAATCTCTAATAATACAATCATTAAAGCTAGAGATGCAGTTTACTTTGAGAATATTTTTCCTTTCAAGGATAGAACCCATTCATCTTCCTCTAACCCTTCTCTTACTCCGTCTACTAGTTCTCATGATCTAGTACCCAGTTTTCAACCAGAACAAGTCATAGAACCTAGAAGGAGTAAAAGAGAAAGGATTGAAAAGAATTTAGGAGAAGGATTCTTCACATTTTTGATAGAAGGTGATCCCTCCACTTATGAAGAAGCCATATCCTCTCCTGATGTCCCTTTCTGGAAAGAAACTATTAACAATGAGTATAACTCCATCATGGAGAACAATACTTGGTTTTTAGCAGATCTTCCTTTAGGCAGCAAACCAATAGGTTGTAAGTGGATCTTTAAGAAAAAAACTTAGAGCCGATGGTACCATAGAAAAATTTAAGGCTAGGTTAGTAGCCAAAGGATTTATCCAGAAGAAAGGATTAGATTATTTTGATACCTACTCTCCTGTAGCTAGAATATCTTCTATTAGAACCCTTCTAGCTTTAGCATCCATTCATGATATGCTGATCCATCAAATGGATGTAAAGACAGCATTTCTAAATGGAGATTTAGAGGAAGAGATATATATGGAGCAACCTGAAGGTTTTATTGCTAAATGTCAAGAAAAGAAGGTTTGTAGATTAGTAAAATCTCTTTATGGCCTAAAGCAAGCTCCCAAGCAATGGTACAACAAATTTGACAAAGTCATTATAGAATTTGGTTTTGTACCAAATGAATATGACAAATGTTTGTATTCCAAAAATACAAATAAAAGTTGTGTTATCTTATGCTTGTATGTTGATGATATCCTTATTTTAGGATCTTCACTGGAATTGATAAATAATACTAAGAATTATTTATCTAACCAGTTTGATATGAAAGACCTAGGTGAGGCAAACCTGATCCTAGGAATGCAAGTGTCCAAATGCAATGAGGGTTATACTCTATCTTTAGCATATTCAATTGAGAAAATGCTAAGGAAGTTTGAGTATTTTGACAAAAAACCTGCCCTTACTCCATATGATAGCAATGTTGTTCTCAAGAAGAATGAAGGATCTCCTATAGAACAACATAGATATTCACAAATGATTTGGTCCCTTATGTACATAACAAATAGGACCAGACCTGATATTGCATTTGCTATTGGGAGACTAAGTAGATATACTAGTAACCCAAATCAGTCACATTGGACTACATTAGACAGAGTATTTAGATATCTTAAGGGTACTCTAGATTATAGACTTCACTATACTAGACACCCTGATATCATAGAAGGTTACTCCGATGCAAATTGGGTAACTGATTCACATGATATGAAATCCACTACTGGATATATTTTTACCCTAGCAGGAGCTGCAATCTCCGGGGGATCATGTAAACAAACTATCATAGCCAGAAGTACAATGGACTCTAAAATGATAGCTTTGGATACTACATGTACAGAAGCCGAATGGCTGAGAAATCTTATTATGCATATACCTGTTTCTGTTCATCCTATTCCTGCAATTTCTATAAACTGTGATAATAAATCTGTTATAGAACTAATAAAGCATGATTCTGTGAATGCTAAGATGAACAGGCACCTGCAGCTGCGCTTCAAGTCAATAAAGAGCCTATTGGGCAAATATGTGGTTCTTGACTATATAAAGTCAGAAAAGAACCTTGCAGACCACTTGACGAAGGGTCTGTCTAGGACATTGATTCTAGAATCATCGAGGGGGATGGGGTTAAGCCCATAGTATAGTCACCAGCAGTGGCAACCCAACCGAGTCTGACTGGAGATCCCAAGAAGCCGGTTCAATGGGTAGAAACAAGCTGGACTAGGTGACTATTATGGAACACTGACCTGAGATTAAATTCTCTTTAAAATAAAAGCCCAGGAGGCTGTACATGTGTACATTCATACCCCATCCCTATGGTGACAGTGTTCCTTTTGTGATATGGATAGGCTGAGTTTAAACTCTTAATAAGTCCAAGCATGATATGCAGGGTTGATTCCTATCACCAACCCTTAAGGACTTACCTATATGAGAGGTCGTGAGGGCCGCGACTATAGGACAGGGCGATCCTAGACAACTCTTATGAATGTGTAAAAGTGCGCATGGCCAACCAAACGCGCCACCCGATAGACCCAAGTACCTCTAGCGTACTATGTGTGCTATATTCCGAGTCGGGTTCAAGAAGACTGATTCAAGGCGTAGTCCATCAAGCTCTTCTTCAGACAAAGAGAATAGTCACTACGTGAGATTCAAGGATGTAATCCATCTCATTTATGCATAGTATATAACTGCCCAGAAATTCTCTTACTCTTATCTTATTCTCCTTCTTTACATTATCTTGGGACTTGAGCTTTTGGGGGGGGGGGGGGGGGGGATTGTTAGCTTTGCTTGTGAGCAAAAAGCTCAATTCCTAAAGCCTATAGTCCCACATCGGCTAGTGGGAGCTCTCCCACTATGCATATATTACCTACTCTCCTTTTGCTTCATTAAAAGTTGTGTGTGGGAGCTCCATGGGCCACACGCGCGCGCCGCCGCCGCTGCCCGGCCCGGCTCGGCTCGGTTCGGTTCGGCGCGCGTAACGGGTGCGGGTACGTGCCCACGTCTGCGGGCGCCGAATGCCGATTCGATTCCTTCTTCGGGTTCGGGCCGAGACCCTAAAAGATTTTTTGCTCATATTTATTTTTTCTGACCGTTACTAATCTTTTTAAATTTTCTAAACGGTAGGATCTTGATTTCCGTCCAGGTTCAATGAATCTTGTGCTGAAAAACGTTCTGTAACGTTTACTTTTATTGACTCATTAAATCTGTCATTATACTCCTATGTTGGAAAAACCCTATAAATATCTTGTCTCATTCCTTCAATTTTTACACACAGAAATTATCTTCTCGCTCTCTCAAAATTCTCGTCTCCTTCGTATCGTATTGCTGCTGTTGTTCTTCGTTGCTCTGGGCAGAGCTAAGTCGGGGTCGCTCTCTCCAAGTCGTGTGCGACAAGGAGATTCCGGTGAAGCAGGGATTTTACCACTAAGGGCGTTCGGATTCAGTCTGCACATAGACCCGAGCTAACTCTTAGGGCAGTGCTACGTGCACGACTTCCTCGGAGGCCGGTAACAATTACGTAATTTATTTTGTTTGCAGATTTTTTAGTGAAGAAATTTCCAACACTCGGACCCCTCCAGATGCTTTTTCTTCAACTCCCAATAGCTGGTTGCTAATACCAAAATGAGAATAGAGCTTGGGAGCCAAAAGCAAGTTTTTCTTCTCCTCCGACTTGATGTAATCAAGTTCACCACCTCCAGAACATTCAATGCTCTTGTACAAGTTATCAAGACATCTGATTGAGGAATTCCTTTCCAAAAGCTTCACAATGCATCCCAGAGGAAGAGTGAGGAAACTAAAGAGGATATCCACAAAGTCTTCGCCAGCTTGAGCGGACAAGACCTTCTTGCTAACCTCGTCATAAAGGAGCTTCAACTGAATCGTTTTAGCAGTACAAGTAGTTGCATTGTCTTCTAATTTTATTCGAGTTATGTCTATCAGCTGATCACACTCTTTATTGCCACTGCGAACTTCGATTGGGTCCAACTTGAGCAGCAAGATATCCGTTAATGGTGTAGCTGAGACGAGTAGTCTCGTAAGCAAATTAAAATCTAAGAAAATGATAGACATACATCAGAAAACCACAATATATATAATAAAGTTTGATTGTATAATTTGAAGCTATACATGGTAATTATATTGTATCACTTTGTAACAAGAGTTGTTGTAATTTCATCTCCGACGAGAAACTATAAGGCTACTTGCATGTTCTTCAACTTTTAAATTACAAGATTACTACATTATGGTAAAAAAATCACTAACCTCATCGCGGCCAATGTTTACAGTCTTGGTCTCAACTGTCTTCGATTCTATGATCCCATGCTTTCGGAAAATAGACAACGCAGACTCTATGGAATAGAATGGCCTTACATGCAAATCGTCTGTGATTATGTATTTTTTTCCTCCTTTCACAAACACGCCAACCTTGTTGCCTCCATCTGAAACCTGCTCCCACGCAATATCCTCATCCATTGCCTTTCCACAGGGACATCGAGCGCCAATAACTGAACTAAACAGACGGTGAGTCTTGGTGTAGCACTCAAATGTGGGGCACCTGTAAATTCGCCGAGATTTTAAATCATCGACATTGAGTTTTAAACCCTCACGTAGCCTTTCTGCTTCACTTTTAGGCTCGAGCAGCATCTTCTTGCAAGCTTCGGTCTCCAGATACTTAGTGTCAAGATTCTGGACGCTTTTGTAGAGCATGTCAACGCATCCTAGCGTCAATTTCCTGCCGAGGACCCTAGCGACTATCCCTAGTGGCAGTGTCAGGAAGCTGCAGAGTACGTCGACAAAATCTTCTTCGGCTTCAGCAAACAAGACTCTGTTCTTCTCCTTGTCCACGACAAGGTTGATGCTCAAGGTGGCCATTGCTTCACAAACTCTGTCAAGGAACAGAGAGGAACCATGCATAAATATAGGACTTGCTTCTGATCTTTTGACAGTTTGGTTTTCAGAATTCAGAGGAGTGATAGTTCCCAAAATTAGTTGCGGTGTCAATATTCAAACTTTAGTAAATTATTTTAATTTTAATTTTAATTAACTATTCTAATTATATAATAATATAATATGTACTAATTTATTATCTAGATAAATTTATAATCATCTACTAGTATTGTATATTTAAATAATTTTGGGCACGAGGATGTAAAAGGGCCTTCAAATTCCAGTTTTGAATTTGGAAAATAATCATTACCAACTTTATGAATCCAAATCCAATTTCCAACCAAACATAGAATATCATGAATTTGACTTCAAATCCATAAAATCTTTAAATTCATGAAAAGTAAAACAAAAAAACATATATTTTCAACCATTATTCATCCATCACCTAACATGTACCTATTGGATTTAGATTCCGTTTGATTCACTGCAATGTAATCATAATCGCAATATAATCAAATTAAAAAAAAATTATTTGATTACATTGTGATTACGATTACAGTACAGTGTATCAAACGAGGCCTTAGTGTTAATCATGTATACTCTACTCTATAGGGGTGGGGAACGAAAATTACCTAGAGAAGGGAAGAGAAGGGTTTGAGTACTCGGCCGGCGTCGATGATCGGGGCCTTGGGAAGTGGCGCGAGGCGGTGCGTTTGAACGGAGACGAGCGGGGTCTGCTAGGGACGAGACAGATGGTAAGGAGGAAAGAAGAATATAGGAGAGGGACTCTTGTTATATATAGATACATACAAGAGAAAGAAGGCTGACAGGAATTTGTTTGATTTGGTATAGGTGATTATATATTTCTTCTTCTCCCAGTATAGTAGTTTAGGATTTAAATTTCCTCCGTATCATCTTAATATTTTTTGTATCCATTTCCTTGTATGATAGTTTGATTTATTATTATTACTATCTATCACCTAAAAATTTGTTATACAAGTTTTTTATTATTTAGATTATTTATCTATCATGTATTTAATATATTTATTTTATTCTCTTTGTTGGTTATTCTATCGGTTCAAAATTGGTATACCTTCTATTAAACAAAAAAAATTAAATTTGAAAATTGTGGATTTGGAACAAGTGTTACAAATCCCTTCCCTGTTCTTATTCTTGTGAGTTTTCTTTTTATCTTTATTATCAAACACCAATATTAATATAAAACTTGCGCAAGAGGCAGGGGCGAATCCAGAAACTATAGCTGGAATAGGCTACCAAAAATTTGGGTGGACTGTAAATAGATTAATCCATATAAAAAAATTCAAAAAAATATACGGAAAAAAAATGTATTTTTTTTTGGGTGGGCTCCAGCCCACCCCAAGCCAAGCTTGGATCCGCCCCTGACAAGAGGAAAGGGTAGATATTATTCTTTAGAGGTGTTTGGTACACGAGATTTTTTTTAATAGTAGTTTGAATTGGACTTAGCCATAACTTGTCCAGAATTTACGGTAAAAGTCTATAAAGTGGTTTGGACATGCACAAAGTACGTAGCAGCAACTGATTCTACTGATTCAGTACCGAATAGGAACAATAAGAGTGACAAGATATTAGTTACATGATTTTTTAGAACTAAGTATGGCCTAAGGGGCTATTTAGTCCGACATAAGGGCTACTTCATCACCCTATGGATAGATATATCTATAATTCTTCTTCTCCCCTTAAGGTTCTTTCGAGAATTCGAAAGAAAGAAAGAAAGAACATTAGAGCAATGAAGAAGAAGAAAATTTTCAAACTTTTGCTAAGAGCGATTCCACACTATATGCAACAATTCGTGCTACTCTTCGACGGAATCTCAGAGAAGCATTCAGAAATTTTATTGAAATTGTTAGTTCCTAAAAACGGATCAACAACGAGAGTTGAATCTCGCTTTAAGAAATTGTGGTTTTCACCACCCGAGCGTCATCGAAAGCGACTTTCGAGCAGTTCTACTACATTTCAAAGCTAGCTAGACTCTATTTATGACAACCTTGGTTGTCATCCCCAGCAGCTCGGGTGCTTGGAACTGATCAGTTAATTACCTTCTATTACCGTGCTTGTGGTTTAAACTTGTAAAGAATAAGGAAGGTGAAAAAAGATTCCTCTGCATCGCATTATTTTATTTTGATAAAAGTTGCATATCTTGCATTGGTGTTGGACAGCTTGTGCGTAAGGTTAAATCTCTCGAACGATCTCCGGGGCACCGAAATTGTATCGTCCTACGAGAGATGGAACACGTTAAGATTTGTACATTCTCGCGATCAGGAAGTGTCGTGTTTATTAGAGATATGTGCTTGTATGTCCCAACTTCTAATTATGTGGAGTTCCCATGAACTATCATATAGTTAGGTCGCGTGCTAATGATAATATCTTGCAGGCCTAATTGTTTGATGCAGAGATCCACGTAAGATTATATAAACTATATATGCATATTGTTCTAATACGCGTTGTTGTAGGGATAGATAGTCGTCCGTGGGTAAGAATCACAGTATAAATGATGTTTCGACTTGTTTTATGTCCATATTATGAATTATTAAAAAAGAACCTAGAACAAAGTAGAAAAACCATTGCATGTCTTCACATTATTGTCGTGTTGGTTTAGGTGAGTCGGGTTGCTATTGCTCACCAGTGCATTCTCCAGTATACTGACCTACGTCCCAACAGGTACCGGAAGACATGTGGATATTCAGGGACATTAGAAACTTGTCAAACTAAATGAAAACTTGTTCAACGTCTCAAAGATTTCAGTTCAATGTTTTAGAAGTTTTCAAGGTTGTTTATATTTTTCTTAATAGAGAAATATGATGTATGAAACATAATAGCTTATTTCAGTTTCAAAAGATGTAAGTCAGGTTTGACATTTCAGTTGGCTATTGAAAGTCTTTGTATCCATTGAAAGCTATGAATAAAAGAATTATGTTCGTGTGCATTTTCTGTTTATCTTGATTACAAAGAACAATAATAGCGTAAATTTTGCACAAAAGGGAAGTGTAGACATTACCCACTTTGAGATATTTATGGTCAAGGTGGAATATATGGATGGCATCAATGAAGCGGGAGACCGCAAATATAGTTAGTATCAATGAAGAGCGAGACCTTCCATGTTCTTGTTCTTGTTAAGTTATGCTCGCTGTGGTTTCAACTTGAAGCAAATGTGCATTGGTGAGGCGGATAACAAACCTTAGTTACGAAAAATATCTCACATGTAGGGGGTGAGCATTCGGTTAATTCGATTCAAACCGAATCGAATAACCGAAAACTGAATAAGAAAAATCGAAACCAAACCGAATTGGCCCATAATTGAATCAAGGCTAAATTGTACTTTGATACCCTCAACTATTCCGCTTTTTCAAGTTGATATCATAAACTTTTTTACTCAACAATTTAATACCTCAACTATTATTATTTTTCAACTTGATACCTAAATTTTAAAAAATTCCCAAAATGTCATTATCCCTTCCCTCTCCCCTCTCCCCTCCCCCCCTCCCCCACTCCGGCGACCACCTCCCTCCCTTCCCTCTCCGGCGACCACCTTCCCCCCTTCCGCGGCAGCAACCCCCCCTCCCTCTCCGGCGATGGTGGAGTAGGGAAAGGAGGGCAGTGGGAGAGGGAGCGGGAGGGAGGGGTACGGGTGGCCGGAGGGTGGAGGGGAGCGCCAGGGGGGGAGGGGGAGGGTGCTGGCGGGGCGGAAGGGGGGGCGGAGGGGGAGGGTGCTGGCGGGGCGGGAGGGAGGGGGAGGGTGCAGGCGGGGCGGGAGGGGGGGAGGGTGCAGGCGGGACGGGAGGGGAGGGGGAGGGTGCAGGCAGGGCGGGAGGGGGGAGGGAGGGGCGGAGGGTGCGGGAAGGGCGGCGGGGAGAGGGGCGGGGGCGGGGTGGTGGCCGGAAGGGGGGGCTGGAGGAGGGGAGGGGGAAGGGTTGAGTGGTAGTTTTAATTTTTGGATAAGGACATTATTGTCCAAAAAAATTTTAGGGTATCAAGTTGAAAGAAAAAAAATAGTTGAGATATCAACTTGAAAAAGCGGAATAGTTGAGGGTATCAAAGTACAGTTAAGCCTTGAATCAAACCGAACCGAATTAAATCCGTTTGATTTTCGGTTTATTCAATTTTTGGTTTATTTGCGTTTTTTGTTAATATATATAGTAACTAAATATTCCTAAATTTATTTAGTATATACCTATAGTGTGTGTGTGTGTGTGTATATATATATATATATATATATATATATATGTGTGTGTGTGTGTGTGTGTGTGTGTGTGTGTGTGTGTGTGTGTGTTGGACCGAAACCGAGTAAGAAAATTTAGTATTTTCAAAACCGAAATCAAACCGAAACTAAATAAATTTTTGAAATAATTTGAGTGGCACCCCATTTGATTGGTCGATTTATGCAGTGCACCCCACATTGTTTGCATATTGTATAAGTAATCCCACTTTCGACGAAAAACGTCCAAAACTAATAGGAGTGGAGTTGAACCCAATTTATGTGACGTAAATACCCATGTCCGTTGCATATTTTTTAAGTGAAGAAAAAATAGATTGTTCTATCCCTAAAGTACCCCTCCCTTCTTCTCTATACATCACGCATGCAAGTTCCTATCCCTAATCCTGAAATCCTCACAGCACAGCACAACTTCAACCGAGCTCCCATGGTCGCCTATTCAGCAGAGATTAGGGTAAGTCTTTCCTGTTTCTCTTCCACTCTCTTTTTTTCTCTCGTACATTGTTAGATTGGTTGGGGATGTTCTCATGTAATGTCTGTAATGGTTTGTTTAGGAGAAATATCAAATATGCTCGAAGAACACCCATATTGCAGATGAATGTTACTATTTGAGCTCAGCTTGCAAGATTGCAAACTGTAAGGGGATTCGGTACCTGTCGAAGTCAAATACGAAGGCAAATCCTGGAAGAAAATTTCTGAAGTGCCCCCTCTGCTTGGATTTTCAATGGCTGGATGTTGCAATTTACGAAGGCGAGCACGAAAGTTCATCATCAAAAATTCGTAGTGAAGGGTGTTTCACGTGTGGTGACTTAGGTCATTGGAAGCAACAATGCCCTTGGGCGAAAGCCACTTGCCCTAAACCTAATTGTGGAGGAAAGAGAGATGTCATGGTGTCAAAAAGGAGCCACAGCTATGGAAGACGATTCTTACAATGTCGGAAATGCAATAACGCATTCCAATGGTTGAATGAGGCTTCTGAACATGGTGACAACCGGTCTGAGTTGGAAATTCCTGTTCAAATTGTAGTGAACACAACTTTAAAAAAGTTGTGTAAGACATTCGGGTAAGACTTGGCTATGTAAACCTCAAATTATCTGAAATAAATGTATTCTAATGCAAGAAAGTTTGTTGATTAGTTTCTTGACTTAGCTATGTAAGAAAGAATGTAACAGATTTAACATTGTATTATGAATTCCAGATTAGTTTCTTGATTAGTTTCATGATTAGTTTCCTAAAATAAATTCCAGATTTAACATTGTATTATGATGTTACAAAATAGAGAGTAACATACAGATTTGTATTATGATTAAAGAGAATGTAACATACAAAATAGAGAATGTATTATGATGTATTACAGACAATGTAACATACAAAGAATGCAACAAGAACATACAAAAAGAATGTAACAAAAGAATGTAACAGATTTGCCTATCAAAATGAGAGAACCCCATGTTCCTAAATAGACAAGAAACATTCAATCCAGATATACAAATAGACAACAAAAGAATGTAAGATTTGCAACAGAATTGCCAATACAGATTTACCAAAAGAACAAACATTAAACTTGCCAATACAGATTTGCCTATCAGATTTGCCTATCAATCCAAAATTGCCTATCACATTTGCCTATCATTCCAGAATTGTCAATACAGATTTGCCTATCAAAATGAGAGAACAAACATTCAATCCAGATATACAAAATAGACAACAAACATGAAACTTGCATTCAAACACATCAAAATGAGAGAACAAACATTCAACCCAGTATTTCCATATACAAAATGAGAGAATCCCATGTTCCTAAACCAAGTTGTCATTTTTAGTACAAAAAGTAGGGACATTCATAATAAGATCTCCTAACAAAAGAATAACCCCAGTATTTCCATATACAAAATGAGAGACTTTTGGACATTCAAACATTAAACTTCAAGCTTCAGGATCTCCTGATGTACCCATAGCAGTCTTCCTTGGCCTTGGCCCCCTTGAAACCTTTGGCCTCTTGTAGACAGTGTTCCTTATCCTTGGTTGTCTAGGTGACCTTGGTGGCCTAGGTGCCCTTGGCTTTTTTGTGTTTCCTCCAACTGGTCCTCCTTGGCACCCTCTAGCATTATGATCAGCAAGTAACTTGCACCTCCCTCAAATCCTCTGCTTCTTGGCAGCTCTTGGCATCCCATCAGCCTCCAACCTCCTTGCCCCCCTTGGTCTTCCAGGTTGTCTGTGTCTACCAGGTGGACCAACCTCATATGCTGGCTGAAAGAGGACACATAGTATAGGTATTAGACATTGTAGAGTAGGGACTTGTAAGTATGTCCAGTGAACTAGTAAGTGTAACACAAGTACAGCTAGGGACTTGTAAGTATGTGTACTTGATCCCACAAGCTTTGTTCTGGTAAAGGTATAATCTTTCCAGCATAAGCCTTCTGTACATCAGGTGTTCTGGTAAAGGTATTAGACAGTGTAGAGTAGGGACTTGTAAGTATGTGGGCATTCCAATATGAGACCTTCACAGTGCACTTGGACCACATCTGCTTCTGTACATCCTTTGCCTTCCATGAAGTGTGGTGTGCCTTGATATCATCTTCCAACACTTCAGCTATGAATTTGCTATTAGCCATTCTGTTCTGTAGATTAGATACATGCCTACAAGTGTGCTCCTCATTCAACTTGTCACGACCCGCACCCACTGTGAGGGTACGAGAACGTAACAGCGCCCAGCCTATGCCGCAGTATCGACGATAGAACATTGTTCTAGGTCATGAACTATAACTAACATAATATGAATACTCTCCATAAGGAGGCCAACACAGAGGTATAACTCAATCACAATCTATAGATAAAATATGGCACGATGAAATAGATAAAGAAATCCTCAACTGAGGTACAACAGAAATGAAATACAAGTCTTATCATCTCTAAAAAATATACAACTCTGAATCAAGAACAACAACTAAACATAAAAAAAAAAGAAAACAGTCTAAGCTATCTATACTAAGCAAGGTATCTTCCTCAGCAGCTGCCTGAACTTCCCCAGGGGTCCAGGTCGCGAGTGTCATCTAGGCAAGCTCCAAAGTAAGGGGTGCAGGGTTCCTCATCATCCTCTGTAAAATTTTCAACAGGTCCAGTCAGAACGGGAGCGAGCACAATACATCTCAACAGTTCATAGCAGGTTAGAAAATATAATCATGCAGTAAAGTAAGATATAGATACTGAAGAAATGCAGTATGTAAATAGAGAGAAAACTGTAATAGAAATATCTACTATAAGTTAAGAGCTACCAGTGACTAGTGATTTAGAGTACAAAGTCGACATGTGAACGACTTAATTTGTACATGGCTATACTAAAGAGGCGTACATGGCTATTCTGCAGGAACGAAATCGTAAAGCACAATACTCTAGAGGGGGGTGAATAGAGTTGGCAGCAGAATAATACTAATTAAAAATTGTTAGCAGCAAGATCACAGAATAATAATTACAACTAAAAATGTAAAGGAAGAGATAAGAAAGCAAACGCAAAGACAGCGATGTATACTGGTTTCCCTCTGTTGAGGACTAGTCCAGTCGGTAGAACTCTTGCTACTAGTTGAATCCACTATTGACAAAATCGCAAGTTTTCTTACGAAGTCCTTGCAACTTCTACAACGCGAGCTTTGATACGAAGAACTCGTCCAACTTCAATTGTGAAGAGGTATTCTTCAATCAAGCCTTCTGATTACAATCACTCAGAAACTTCTAGACCGCACCGCACTGGCAAATCGACTAGAGGATTATAATTGGCTTGGGATCTGAAATTTAAAGCTCGAGAAACTCTTTGGAAGACTGAAAGCTTTTTAGAAGAGAGAAGATTGAAAGTGAATGAGTGAGTTAAAATGATCGAAATCCTTCTCTATTTATAGGAGTTCCAAAGACAGAATTCGGGCAGAATTCGGGCAAAATTCGGGCAGAACTCTATGAGAAAATCTCGGTCAAATTCGCAACTGCAGGAGGACCAAGTTCAGAAGAATTCAAAAATCAAAACGGCCACTAACCGAACTCTGGCCGAACTCTGGCCGAGTTCTGTCAGGGTTAGGTTAGGTTTCAAAAATAGTTTTTGGGGTTTTTTGAAAACCTTTTTGTGAGCTTTTGTTAATACGAGTGTTTTTTAAAACTATGGACATTTTAAAAACATTTTGAAATCATTTTGGAATAGCCTATTTGTCAGTACGACTCGGAGTACAACGTATTCCTAGACTCAATAAAATAAAAAATACATTGCTCAAAGAAATACAGACTCGAACAGGTAAATATTGCTTCGGTCTTGAACTATGTAGATAGCTGTTCTTAATCATGTCCAAGAGTCCGAGATATCCTGACTAGCTTCATATATCGAGACAGAGTTTGATCAATTATTAAAATCAGTTTGACCATATGACCAATGGGCCAACAATCTCCCCCATTTTGATAATTAACAAACTATGAATGATATAACATTTAAGCTTGGAATGAAATCAAAAATAGTATAATTGTTCATGTCCTGCATTTTCTCAAAAGAATGTTAGACCTTTATTTTTCTCCCCCGTTGTCACTTAGCAAAATAATTTCAAAAGAGGAAAAACTCCCCCGCAATCAATGCATAAATAACAAACAGTGAAGAAACACAATAAAATAATCATGACAAATTGTAGAAACAGAAGAAAAATGACATCACAGACATGTATTTGTCTCAGGCAGTTTATAACAGAGAATTATTTCACAGGCAGTTCATAATATAAAAGCAGATAAAGATGCTAGAAATAAGTAAATAAACTGATGTGAAACATAAACTACGAATTCCATAAAGATAAAAAGATGTTCAGAAGACATCAATAAATAAATCCAGTACAAGTCCTCAAAAGAAATACTGATAATAAAGTCTAGAAACTTGGAATGTCGGAGCATTTCCAAGTATACAGTAGATAATATCTAAGTATCAAAAATCAGCTAACATATCACATCTCCTCCTCCTCCTCATCATCATCATCGGCATGACCGGCATGTCCAGAAGGACCAGTTGCAGAAGTACCAGTGTAACTCCACTAATCATAATTTGAGTATAATAATAATAATTTTCCTAGTTATATTTTTTATATCTTTGTTAATAGAAATTCTTATTTCTATTTAATTTACTTTAAGAGTTGGTGAGCCCAACCCTTAATGGGCTTCCAGGCAATCCATATTCTCTGTTTTTAAACAAAACCTTAAGCTTTGGTTCCCTTTCACTTCAGGAGAAGTTCTTATTCAATTTTTCAAAAACTCTAAACTGTTCTTATCCTCCCCTCTAACCGACTGTCAGAGAGGAGGTTGTTTTTCCCGCCACTAGTAGCCTGGGGCTCACGCCACAAGCCTATATAAGTTCATCCTTCTTCATTCCAGATCTCATCTACTGAAACCCTAATTTGAGAAGAACGGCGATGGCAATCCCTTCTTGGAGTCGGTCGAGCTCTGGTGAAGGTGATCCTTCTTTTGATTCATTAATTTTTTTAGGATTGCCACTCTTTTTCCAATCGTTTAAGAATTCATTCTTCAAATCATTTTGATGATTTCTCCTTCCAATTTGTCTGAAGGTTTGTAGAGATCCAGATCTGGCTTGTTGGATCGATCATTCGATTACTTCTAGATTGAGACAACCATAGAGGCTGGTTCGAACTTTTCATCCAAACTCATCAGGACAATAGGTATTCGATCCTATAACTCTAGATCTAAATCCAAGTATTTTGCCTATGTGGAATGTATGGGTTATTGGGATCTTGACCTTCCTGTTCCTTCCCTGCATCTGTTTGATTTTAAGTTTCAGCAGAGGATTTTGTCAGATTGAGTAGCTGGGTGTTGTATTGAGACTTGGTTCGATCAACTCTTCAAATCCATCAGGTAACTCCTAGTCTCTTCCTTCAACATATTACCTATTTTGAATGGACAATTCTGTGTGATAATTGAGAATTAGATTTACCATAGGATTTTCATCCTTGATTGAGTTGATCTCTGTCCTGAGAATCAATGGGAATATGGCTATTAGATCTAACTGTGTTCTTTCAAGCATTTAGGAATTTAAGAAGATATGTGTAAACTCTGTTCAGCCACAGTTTGATTGATAGATAGGATATCATCTGAATGATGGTTAGGGTGATTTTACTTTTGAATATTTTGATCAATGAATTGGAAGTATCGGGAAAACCTGAGAATGGGATGTATCTTCATTAGAAATAGTGTTTGACTAAATGTTTATATATCATTTAACCCACTGACAGATTAGTTAAGTAAATTGATTCCTGTCATTTCTTTTTGGGATGGTGAAGTCAAATGCAGTTGATTATCAATGATTTTGATAAGAAGCTTAATCATGTTGTACTGGTTGAGTCTTCTTGCAGGAAGCACCACTTCATTTCCATATTTTCTAAGTTTGAGACTAGGAATTCTTCTTATAAATATTCATGGTGTTGTCATGATTGGTAGAACTGAACTCTGGATAGGGAACTGAGACTAGTATCAGTCCTAACAGGACTGATTTGTCTCACTGAGATAACATCAATCCTGCTAGGACTAATTCCTCTCAGAAGCCTATGTTTGTTTGTCTACTTAACAGAGGGATCACTGATTTTATAGTTAGAATTAATTATAGAACTGACAATGAACTATGGGGTCATTCTCTTTTTGTGGATTAATTTATATCAGTCCAAATCTAGGAACCTAGTAATTGATTCATTAATAAAGTTGGAACTCGATTCCAGTTCAGGGAGCTTAGGGAAGAATGGTATATCATAGCTGAGTTAAATTTGGGGATTTAATTAGCAGTTACCTTCAGTTCGATTGATCCCTAAAATTCTTCATATTGGGTTGATACTGGAGAACTAAGGAGGGTATCTACTTTAGTAATATCATGCATTTTGCTTTCAGTTATTAAATTTGAAGTTAATATATGGTTAAATTGATGTGGGTATTCAGGATACAAATGTTAGTTAATGACTATGTTGATTTCAGTCTTAAATGAGTACAACATCCAGTATGGTAGGACTGTATTCCAGTCACTAGGAATTTCTGCATATCTGGGATTGATTATAATGGTCTTCCTAATTTGATTTTCTTCATAGAACTCAGTTGAGCATCTATGTTCATCAGAATTTAGGTTGTTATTGCCCTGTTACCAACTGTGCAGTAAATTAGATTTTAGACTGGTTTTAACCAATGTGAAGAGGCTTACTCTGATTTGTTTACTGTCAATATACATGAAGGACTAAGCAGGAATTTCAGTGTAAACTCAGGAAAACCTGAGAGTCTCAGGAAAAACTAAGACACTTGAGGAATTCCAGTGTAAACTCAGGAACCTAAGAGTCTCAGAAAAACCTGAGACACTTGATAAACTCCAATGTAAACCAGAAACCCAGGAATGAAACCCAGGAGTGTAATCCTATGTAAACCAGGAATAAAATCCTGTGTAACCCAGGAGTGTAATCCTGTGTAAACCAGGAATGTAATCCTGTGTAAACCAGGAATATAATCCTGTGTAATCCAGGAATGAATTCCAGGAATGAAGTCCAAGTTTGAACCTAGAATAAAGTTCAAGATTAACCTAAGGTATAACTAGAATTGTATTCACTATTTGTAACGCCCCAGTCCCAAAATACTTAGGACTAGGTACGTATCCATGCCAGCTGCATACATACGAAGTATACTCCAATATATGGAAACTTCGTATGAATACATAAGCTGTAAAATGCAGTAAACCAAGAGTAATCTAATCTCATCCACAAATGAAGAATAAAAGATATCATATAATCAACTATAATAAGTCTTTGTACAATACGTCGGGCGGAGACAAATCCACTACCAACAAGTAAGGAAAAATATACATGGAAACTGAAATAATTTGGCGGGAGTAGCAAAGAAAGACCCAAGACACGTCATCTCCGAATGAATAGAGAAGATCGCGACCTTGACTAGAACACCTACAATATCACAGAAGCACACACCTGGAGAGATAACCAGGTCCTCAGAGGGACGTAACAAGATACAGAAAGAACATGCCATATGAACTGAATATAAATGCACCATAAAATAAAGATAAAGTAAAAGTATCCAAACCATAACACGGCTCAATATCCCATCATCGAAATAGTAGGCTACCCCTACAACCAAACAAGGACAAGGGGTAACTTACTATTCCGCGATATGACATTTTTCCATGCTATGACTGGAACATAAAATTTGCTAAGGTCTCCTATCCTTTCTAGTAGGCAATTTAGAAGACATATCGATGTATGGGCAGCTGAAGGATGACTCCCCAAGGACAAGGTAATACTATCAGTCGACATAACTTGAGGCTGGCGGCCCACGTGACCCATCAGTCCACATAGCTCGAGGCTAGTGACCCTCGCGACTCGACTACCGTAGTACGCAGTTACTACAGCTTTTGAATTTGGGGTAGCCCATACATTGATACTCTATAGGAAACCATAGAACTAAGGTTTATAATAGGAATTATTTGTGATTAGAATCTTTTGATAAGCCAATTAGAATTAGTTGTTTATTAACCAACTTGTACACATCATTATTACATACAGGAGGATATCTAGCTCTTTTGCCTACTTGTACTTTCCTGGAGCAAGGCAAGTACACTCTACGGTCTTGTGCATTTCATTTTATCCTGTACTTTCTTGATTGACACATTACAACACGTCATGTACTTTCTGGTGCTCTTGTTCCTTGTTCTTATTACTTGTACATGGGGTGGGAAAATATACTATCTATGTGACCAATCCCAAGAAACAACTCAGGTGTGTTTAGCTTAGACCCCGCATCGTGCACGCGGGTCCTAAGCCGTACCATTTCATGTGCTTACCCTAGCCGGTCACATACTTAGTTAAATTTCAAATATAGTACACACATGTTCAGGAGATATACCTTGTACTTATTTCCTGTGATTCCATGATATCATGTTCTTTCAGGTGCTTACATATCATGTTCTTTCATGTGCTTACATACCATGTTCTTTCATGTACTTTACACACTGTTTCTTCATGTTCTTATTCACATGTTCTTTCCTGTACTTTCCATGTTTCCTCGTACTTTTATATCATGATGTCTTGTTTATTATCTAGAATTGTGCTTGCTCCGCTCCTGAATAGGATATGTTGCAGTTGAGATGGAGGCCTTGTGCGATACTTACTATGGTCAGGATACTGCTTTCCCTGCTGAGCCAGCTGGAGCTGGTTGTGACCTAGAGGCTGCAGAAGCCTAGAGCTTCTTTTAGTTTTTTCCTACTATTTCCATGTATTGAGACTAGTAGACTTCTATCATTCTGGAATGTAATAAATTCAGATATTGTACTTTACTCTGGTTGGGACACATTTATATAGATGATGTGATTTCATTCATGTTCATATTTATCTGGTTAGTTTCCCTAGATTGGTACAGCTTACTTTGTTGTGTCTAACAACAAAGACTGGGCGTGTCCGACTCGTATCCGGTTATTTGAGAGCGGATCGTGACAACCAGCACCAGAAGGGTGAGGAGGGGCGCCAGTGTAAAACTCACCAACATAGTCTCGAGGAGGAGCACGGTCAGAATGGTACCAATCATATGCGTTACCGGGCTGAAAGTAGGCATGAATAGCCTCATCCTCACAGCGGTAACCAGAGAAAGCTGGATCTCTAGGAATAGAGCCGGCAGAATGTCCAGTCTGAGCGAATTGAAGATCAACGAGAGAATTTGCACGCATGATAACGAGTGACGTCGCGGAACTCACGTTCGCGGGCCATATCCGTCATCGAGACGTGCAAATCAGAAATGTGTTGGTGTATGCCCTCAAATGTCATGGCATACTGCTGAGGAGGTGGAGCAGTTGTAGGGGCAGTAGGAGGAGCAGCAGCAGTCATACTACGACGAAATAGTTTAAGAAACTTGGGCTCATGTCACTCCCCGTTCCCAGAATGCGTATTTTTATACATATACTACTCGAATGTATTTATTTAATATTTATCATGTATTATCCTGTATTTAAATTCCTTTAATTCATGTTAATTAATTATCTGCATTTTACTTTCTGCTTTTATTCTCTGCTTTAGTCTTGTTTTAGGTTCGGCTTGGTTTGGTTTAGTTTAGTGGTTCATCATGAGCAGAACCCAACAAACCCCCACCTACCACCACCCTTTCATTTAAAGCCCCCAACCCCTTTCTCTCTCTTCATTACTTTCCTTCACCATTACTCTTATTCTTCTTCCTCATCACTCTCCCCACCTACCAACCGTAGGCAAGTACATCTTGCTTCCACATGAGAACCCATGTTTTTATGGTTCATTTATCTTCCTCTCGTGATTCTAAGAGAGTTTAGTACTTAGCATTTTTGATTTCCTTGGCTCATTTCATATAGATCTAAGTTGTTGTATTTTCGGTTGTCCATGGGTTTTGATCTATCAAACTTGCATGTTTTCGAAAATAGATAGTTCCATGTGGTAGAGCTTCTCATTTTACTCCATTTTGATCTATGGTAGTCCCAGTTCTGGCTTGGACGAAGACCCCATGGAATTTGGAGTTCGGGAGGAACTTCACGTTCACGTTTTTACGTGCCAGTGTGATATTGACTTCACGCTCACGTTTTTACGTGCCAGCGTAAAATTGAGTTTACGCTCACGTTTTTACGTGCCAGCGTGATATTGAGTTTACGCTCACGTTTTTACGTGCCAGCGTGATATTGACTTTACGCTCACGTTTTTACGTGCCAGCGTGATATTGACTTTACGTTCACGTTTTTACGTGCCAGCATGATATTGACTTTACGCTCACATTTTACGTGCCAGCGTGATATTGAGTTTATGCTCACGTTTTTACGTGCCAGCGTGAATTACTTTTTACGCTCACGTTATGCGCACCAGCGTGAATCACTTTTTACGCTCACGTTATGCGTGCCAGCGTGAATCACTTTTTACGCTCATGTTATACGTGCCAGCGTGAATCACTTTTTACGCTCACGTTATGCGTGCCAGCGTGAATCACTTTTTACGCTCACGTTATGTGTGCCAGCGTGAATTACTTGTTACGCTCACGTTATGCGTGCCAGCGTGAATCACTTTTTATGCTCAACTTTATTTCATGATTGAGCGTACTCCTTTTTACGCGTATGGCATTTTCTTATTATATCCTTACGCCTTTTGACATGAACTCGATAAAATCATGATATGTTAATATTGTTAATATCGATTGTTATGTGGAATGTGCCTTGTGTTCCGATTGATTTTTGGATACCCAGTATGACTGGAACTTAACCCTGAGAGTTATAGACTCGACCCCATTTAATACTAGTTAACTTTCATGCCTTGTCACCATTGATAATGATGGTTATCTTGACTAAAATTGATCATGTGTTCCTAATTGGGACTAAGAGACTGGCTAGTCGTCTTATTGAATTAAATGAATGAGACACGTTCATATTATGAACTATTATAATCGATTGGCCGATCCCGAATATTGACATACAGGCATGTGCAGGCTTCAATTTATTTATTTTTCTACAGAGCAGCATGTGTACTTTATGGTCAAGGCATGATTATTCCGTGGTTAGTTTTGATTGTTGTATTACGCTACGTAAGACCTACAACATAGCCGCACGGGTATCGTTGTAGAGTTGCGCATATCGTACCCCGTACGAAAGTACTCATTTGAATGACCATGATCCACGGCATGGAATTTCACTCAACATAGAGACTATTAAGTTAAATAAAATAATAATTGTATAGAGAGAATGGATTCCCGAGTTCTTACATGGCAGCCCTCTTGGGACTAGTAGTGCCCGACAGGTCGGCTGGTCCCCACGGATATTACAAATCTGCCACACGGGCAGGAAGCGGTATCTGGTTATATTATTTATTGTATATTGTATATTGATGGCGGGCGTCCCGCTGGAACTCGTCTAATTCATGATTGGCGTAATTGATTGACTGGGTAAACTAGCCTTGCTTGCACATAGTAAGAACTGAGGAATCTTTATTACATATTTCCAGGGTAACTTGGAACTCACAATAGCAAGCCGTAGAAGTTGAATGGCCGTTTAAATTGATTTGTTTGTGTACTGTAACTACTCTGTTGCCTAACTGAGATGATTAGAATGTCAGGACATGACGGGCCAACTTATGTTCTTGTTTGGTTGGGAGGTTGGTTCGAAGTGTCGTGATGTTATGTGAATCCTAGTAGCAAGCAGAGATCTATTTATCATATTTCTCATTACTGGTCTTAGTTCGCATGTCGTGCTTCCTTGTGGTACTTGCTATTAGAGGTCTAACCTCTCTGGTTTTGTATGGCCAGATTTAGAGCCGGTTCCCGAGGACTCAGCTTACTTCTACCTCCAAGATGGTCAATACTAGAGGAATGATCGCAGGAGGACTCGAGTGGGTTTCTTACTTCCCCGCTCGTTTTGTTATTTCACCTTATACTTTACCGTTTGGCACCGACATGTTAGTCGGATCGTCTTGTACTTACTTTTACATAATTGTAACTAAGTCAAGCTGCAGCTGATAACAATTGTGTATGCCTTGCTACATCATCTGGCTATGTTTTGTAAAGCCAGATATCAAAGAACATTTTGACTAAGCGTTTGGGACGCCTTACTGCTTTACCTTACATGTTCTCTATTTTTGTTTCTTGTTTGAATGATTGAGACAATAGATGTGAAGTGACCATAGTAAGACTTTCATATAGTATGCACCCCCTCGTATAGTTAGACAGCATTGATCGTATTATACGATATTCATCTACCCGTAATACGTAGATGGCTGAGTCATTCTCCCGCTCTCCAGTATTCTGGTTCTGGGGCGTGACAAGGTTTTAGTGGTGGCCCATGCAGGTCTGATTTCAGACTTGTGGGGTGTTTTGATTTGTAGGATGTCTCAATCACACATGTTCCCCCTTGATCTCATGATTCGTTGTTCTCAATTCTAGCTTGACATTCCAGTATCCCTTGACTTCATTGATCTTTCCTGTCCGGTCGTTTGATTGTTCTCTTGTCCCTTTTCTTAGGGGTATCTCGTCCGCATCTGTCAGAGCTGGACAACAACAACATGGACAGCATGGACAACCTGACCAAGTTGGTCAGCAACAAGGGCCAGTACTACCCCAAGAGACTATCCAAGAAGAAGTGATAGTGGAACCAGCAGTTGGACCGCAGTATCCGGAGGTTCCTACACCACCCATAGTTCCACCTACCCCTGTGGAAGTGGACACCCCGGCCCTTCTGGAAATTATGAGAGGAATGATGGCTACTCAACAACACCAGATGTTAGCCCAGCAGTGCATGCACACTCAGCTACAAGAGCAGAATGTATTGCTTAACCAAGGATTACAGACAGCATTGGAAAGAGGGGCGAGGCCAGATTCAGGAGCATCAACCAGGTTTTGCAAATACAACCCCCGTCGTTTTAAGGGCACGGAGGATGCTATTTCAGCAGATGCATGGCTTAAGGATATTGAGGCTATTCTGACAGCCGCTAAGGTGCCGGCAGAAGAACGTGTGGATCAGGTGAAGTTGTTACTTCCGGATCTCGCCCGTGATTGGTGGGAATCGGAGGAAGTAGGTATCAGACGTCCTGTTGCTTGGGACAATTTCACAGCAAGATTCAAGACGAAGTACTATGGAGTTGTGGCGCAGTTTGAGCTACAACAGAAGTTTATCAATCTCAAGCAGGCTGGCAAGACTGTAGATGCTTATGCAGCGGAGTTCTGCAGATTGAGTAGATTCGCCCTAGAGATGGTAGCAACGGAGAGCCAGAGGGCCATGAGGTTCCAGCAAGGGTTTTATCTTGAACTCTTGCAATTGATAGAGGGGCACAATTACCAGACTTTTGATGAAGTATTGACGGCAACCCGCAGGCATGCGATCACCATTCAGAGGCTTGCGGCAAGGACTGGAGGTCAGAAGAGATCCCACAGTCAGATTGAAGGAGGAGGGGGAGCAGCGCCCCGAACAATAGCACCATCCTCTGGCATTTGTGTCCACGATGTGGTGATGCGAGGGCCAGCACCACCACCAAGGCAACAGCAACAGCAACAGAGGAAGAACCAGCAACCTCCAGCGGGCTGCACTTATTGTGGAAAGATAGGGCACACTAGAGATGTGTGTCGGGCATTGAACGGGCTGTGTTTGATATGTAGAAATCCAGATCATCGGGTTACCACATGTCCCATGAATTCGAGGTCAGGAGGACCAGTACAGCAGTTTCCTGCTCTGCCAGCACCAGGGGCAGGACAGTATCGAGGACCAGCGGTAGCAGTGAGACCGTTGGCACAACGTCCATTAATGCCACAGGCTCAGATGTTTCGGCAGCAGGGACCGCCGATGCAACAACAACATCGACCACCCCAGCATCATCAAGGCAGGGGCCAGCAGCAGCACCAGGCTAGGCCGCAGCATGGGAACCAATAAGGAGGTCGAGGACAGGCATTCACTCTGTCCTTGGAAGAGGCATTAGCATCGGAAGATGTTGTGGCAGGTAACATTCTCGTCGCCTCATATCTCGCAGTAGCATTGTTTGATTCGGGAGCATCACATTCATTTATATCTGCACAATTTGCGACACGACTAGGAATGGAGTTCGAGGCATTGCCAGCGAGGTTGAATATACTCACTGGCAATGGGCTCGTAGGAGTTAATAGAGTTATTCTAGCATGTAGCGTTGTAGTTTGCGGACATTCTTTACCCGCCCGGTTGATAGAATTTTCTGTTGGAAATTTCGACGTTATCTTAGGCATAGACTGGCTGAAAGACAGTCATGCGACAATAGATTGTCGTAGTGGGAGTGTATCTTTTGATATTCCAGGCATGAAGAGATTCACCTTAGTCAGATCAGAGGCAACTCAGCAAGAGCAGGGAGTAATAACGGCAATGGAAGAAGTTCAAGTTCCGAAGGTAGTTGAAGAGTTTCTGGACGTATTTCTCGAAGAACTTCCAGGTCTACCACCGGTTAGAGATATTGAGTTCAGTATAGAATTGGCACCTGGGACTAAACCGATATCAGATCGGGTATACAGAATGGCAGATTCGGAGCAGGCCAAGGTATATCAGCATATAGAGGAATTGAAGGAGAAGAAGTTTATCCAAGCTAGCATATCGCCATGGGCAGCACCAGTAGTACTTGTGGGAAAGAAGGATGGGTCATCCAGATTGTGTATCGACTACAGGAAGCTTAACGCGGCAACAGTAAAGAACAAGTACCCACTACCAAGGATCGACGACTTATTTGATCAGTTGAGCAGGGCTAGAGTTTTCTCCAAGATAGATCTTCGTTCAGGGTATCATCAAGTGAGGGTTCGGAAGGAGGATATTCCTAAGACAGCATTCAGGTCGAAGTATGGGCATTATGAATTCTTAGTAATACCGTTTGGTTTGACCAATGCTCCAGCAATATTCATGGATTTGATGAACCGCATCTTTATGCCGTACTTAGATCAGTTTGTCGTAGTATTTCTCGACGACATTCTTGTATACTCTGCTAGTGAAGAGGAGCATGAAGACCACCTCAGGAAAGTGTTGCAGGTTCTGAGGGAGAACCAGTTGTATGCTAAGCTCAGCAAGTATGAGTTCTGGACAGATCATATCTCATTTTTGGGTCACATCATATCAGGAGCTGGAGTAGCAGTAGATCCCAAGAAGGTAGAAGCAGTAGAGAGTTGGCCAGTACCCAAGACCGTAGCTGATGTACGGAGTTTCTTGGGATTGGCAGGATATTATAGAAGGTTTATGTCAGATTTTGCAAGACTTTCAGCACCCATGACCCGCTTGACAAGGAAGGATGTGCCATTTGTCTGGTCGACAGAATGCCAGTCATCGTTTGAGAATTTGAAGCAGAAGTTAATATCAGCACCCATCCTTACATTGCCAGTTGGACCCGGAGGTTTTACAGTATATTGTGATGCATCAGGTAAAGGACTTGGATGCGTCCTCATGCAGCACGGGAAGGTGATAGCATATGCATCTAGACAGCTTCGGGACCACGAGAAGAATTACCCAACTCATGATTTGGAATTGGCGGCAGTAGTATTTGCTTTGAAGCTATGGAGACATTACTTATATGGTGGCCGAGTGGACATGTACACAGACCATAAAAGTCTGAAGTACATCTTTACTCAGAAGGAGCTAAACATGAGACAGAGAAGATGGTTAGAACTGATCAAGGATTACGACGTGGAGCTTCAGTATCATCCAGGCAAGGCTAATGTGGTAGCAGACGCTCTCAGCAGAAGGGGCGGCGCATTTAAGTTGACAACACAGAAGCATATCTTAGAAGACCTTCAGGAGATGGGCATAGAAGTTATACTTCCTAGTAATGTAGGAGTTCTAACAAGTCTACAAGTTCAATCCGACTTGGTAGACAGAATCAAGACAGCTCAGGCACAAGACCCAAGGATTCAGAAGCTTAGGGCAGAATGTGAGTCAGGGCTCAGGAAGGAGATGCAAATCCACGAAGACGGTACGCTTAGGTTTGGGTCACGTCTATGTGTGCCTAGTGGAGATATCAGACATGAAGTTATGGCAGAAGCTCACAGTTCCCAGTATTCTATACATCCTGGAGGGACCAAGATGTACCAAGATATTAAGCAGCACTTCTGGTGGAACGGAATGAAGAGAGAGATAGCTAGATTTGTTTCCCGTTGCTTGGTATGTCAGCAAGTGAAGGCAGAACAGCAGAGGCCGGCTGGGTTATTGCAACCGCTTTCTATCCCGGAATGGAAGTGGAAACACATCACAATGGACTTTGTGACCGGTTTACCGAGATCACCAAGTGGTAAAGATGCTATTTGGGTGATAGTGGACCGACTTACAAAGGTAGCACACTTTCTTTCTTTCAGAGTAGAGCAACCTACAGAAAAGTTGGCAGAGTTGTATATGCAACAGATAGTCAGGCAGCATGGAGTCCCTGTCAGTATTGTGTCAGATAGAGATACCCGTTTCACATCACATTTCTGGAAAAGCTTGCATCATAGTCTAGGCACCAAGTTAAGATTTAGCACAGCTTACCATCCCCAGACGGACGGGCAATCAGAAAGGACAATTCAGACTTTAGAAGATATGTTACGAGCTTGCATTCTAGATTTTGGAGGGTCTTAGAAAAGCCACCTGCACTTATTTGAGTTCTCATACAACAACAGTTATCAAGCCAGTATCCAGATGGCGCCATTTGAGGCACTATATGGTAAGAAGTGCAGATCGCCACTAGCATGGGACGATATCGGAGAAAGGAAGATGCTAGGCCCGGAATTGATTGTTCAGACAGTTGAAGTGGTTAAGGGAATTAGAGAGCGACTTCGTGTTGCACAAGATCGACATCGTCATTGGGAGGACCAGCATCGTAGGCCGCTAGAGTTTTCTGTTGGGGACCACGTGTTCTTGCGGATCTCACCGACCCGTGGGGTCATTAGATTTGGCGTTCGCAGGAAGTTGAGTCCCCGATACGTAGGCCCATTCGTTATCCTTGATAGGGTAGGCGATGTTGCTTATCGTTTATCCCTTCCACCTTCGTTACGAGAGATGCATGACGTGTTCCATGTATCTCAGTTACGTAGGTATGTATCGGACCCAAGCCATATCCTCGATCATTCCGAACTGGTTGTTGATACCAACCTGTCTTACGAGGAACAGCCTGTGTCTATCTTGGACCGAAGGGAGAAGATACTCAAGAATCGAACAATTAGCCTTGTTCGGGTTGCTTAGGGTCATCATACCTTGGGAGAGTCAACGTGGGAACGTGTGGATGATATCCGATCACGGTATCCACACCTGTTTGACTCACAAGGTATATCTTTTTCTGTGTACCTTGATTGTCTTGATTCCTCATGCTTATCACCTTATGGGTAGAATTGCTTGATATCGTAGATTGTTAAATATAGATATGTTACTTGCTATGGGCATTGTAAAATGATTGCTTGATTGAACTGCTTGTACTTAGATTAGTTTAGCCTCGATGTTTCTATCCTGCTTGGATTTGAAATTCCGAGGACAGAATTTTTCTAAGGAGGGTAGAGATGTCACTTCCCGTTCCCAGAATGCGTATTTTTATACATGTACTACTCGAATGTATTTATTTAATATTTATCATGTATTATCCTGTATTTAAATTCCTTTAATTCATGTTAATTAATTATCTGTATTTTACTTTCTGCTTTTATTCTCTGCTTTAGTCTTGTTTTAGGTTCGGCTTGGTTTGGTTTAGTTTAGTGGTTCATCATGAGCCGAACCCAACAAACCCCCACCTACCACCACCCTTTCATTTAAAGCCCCCAATCCCTTTCTCTCTCTTCATTACTTTCCTTTACCATTACTCTTATTCTTCTTCCTCATCACTCTCCCCACCTACCAACCGTAGGCAAGTACATCTTGCTTCCATATGAGAACCCATGTTTTTATGGTTCATTTATCTTCCTCACGTGATTCTAAGAGAGTTTAGTACTTAGCATTTTTTATTTCCTTGGCTCATTTCTTATAGATCTAAGTTGTTGTATTTTCGGTTGTCCATGGGTTTTGATCTATCAAACTTGCATGTTTTCGAAAATAGATAGTTCCATGTGGTAGAGCTTCTCATTTTACTCCATTTTGATCTATGGTAGTCCCAGTTCTGGCTTGGACGAAGACCCCATGGAATTTGGAGTTCGGGAGAAACTTCACGCTCACGTTTATACGTGCCAGCGTGATATTGACTTCACGCTCACGTTTTTACGTGCCAGCGTAATATTGAGTTTACGCTCACATTTTTACGTGCCAGCGTGATATTGAGTTTACGCTCACGTTTTAACGTGCCAGCGTGATATTGACTTTACGCTCACGTTTTTACGTGCCAGCGTGAATCACTTTTTACGCTCACGTTATACGTGCCAACGTGAATCACTTTTTACGCTCACGTTATGCGTGCCAGCGTGAATCACTTTTTACGCTAACGTTATGCGTGCCAGCGTGAATCACTTTTTACGCTCACGTTATGCGTGCCAGCGTGAATCACTTTTTACGCTCACGTTATGCGTGCTAGCGTGAATCACTTGTTACGCTCACGTTATGCGTGCCAGCGTGAATCACTTTTTATGCTCAACTTTATTTCATGATTGAGCGTACTCCTTTTTACGCGCATGGCATTTCCTTATTATATCCTTACGCCTTTTGACATGAACTCGATAAAATCATGATATGTTAATATTGTTAATATCGATTGTTATGTGGAATGTGCCTTGTGTCCCGATTGATTTTTGGATACCCAGTATGGCTGGAACTTAACCCTGAGAGTTATAGACTCGACCCCATTTAATACTAGTTGACTTTCATGCCTTGTCACCATTGATAATGATGGTTATCTTGACTAAAATTGATCATGTGTTCCTAATTGGGACTAAGAGACTGGCTAGTCGTCTTATTGAATTAAATGAATGAGACACGTTCATATTATGAACTATTATAATCGATTGGCCGATCCCGAATATTGACATACAGGCATGTGCAGGCTTCAATTTATTTATTTTTCTACAGAGCAGCATGTGTACTTTATGGTCAAGGCATGATTATTCCGTGGTTAGTTTTGATTGTTGTATTACGCTATGTAAGACCTACAACATAGCCGCACGGGTATCGTTGTAGAGTTGCGCATATCGTACCCCGTACGAAAGTACTCATTTGAATGACCATGATCCACGGCATAGGATTTCACTCAACATAGAGACTATTAAGTTAAATAAAATAATAATTGCATAGAGAGAATGGATTCCCGAGTTCTTACATGGCAGCCCTCTTGGGACTAGTAGTGCCCGACAGGTCGGCTGGTCCCCACGGATACTGTAAATCTGTCACACGGGCAGAGAGCGGTATCTGGTTATATTATTTATTGTATATTGTATATTGATGACGGGCGTCCCGCTGGGACTCGTCTAATTCATGATTGGCGCAATTGATTGACTAGGTAAACTAGCCTTGCTTGCACATAGTAAGAACTGAGGAATCTTTATTGCATATTTCCAGGGTAACTTGGAACTCACAATAGCAAGCCGTAGAAGTTGAATGGCCGTTTAAATTGATTTGTTTGTGTACTGTACCTACTCTGTTGCCTAACTGAGATGATCAGAATGTCAGGACATGACGGGCCAACTTCTGTCCTTGTTTGGTTGGGAGGTTGGTTCAAAGTGTCGTGATGTTATGTGAATCCTAGTAGCAAGCAGAGATCTATTTATCATATTTCTCATTACTGGTTTTAGTTTGCATGCCGTGCTTCCTTGTGGTACTTGCTATTAGAGGTCTAACCTCTCTGGTTTTGCATGGCCAGATTTAGAGTCGGTTCCCGAGGACTCAGCTTACTTCTACCTCCAAGATGGTCAATACTAGAGGAATGATCGCAGGAGGACTCGAGTGGGTTTCTTACTTCCCCGCTCGTTTTGTTATTTCACCTTATACTTTGTCGTTTGGCACCGGCATGTTAGTCGGATCGTCTTGTACTTACTTTTACATAATTGTAACTAAGTCAGGCTGCAGCTGATAACAATTGTGTATGCCTTGCTACATCATCTGGCTATATTTTGTAAAGCCAGATATCAAAAAACATTTTGACTAAGCGTTTGGGACGCCTTACTGCTTTACCTTACATGTTCTCTATTTTTGTTTCTTGTTTGAATGATTTAGACAATAGATGTGAAGTGACCATAGTAAGACTTTCATGTAGTATGTACCCCCACGTCTAGTTAGACAGCATTGATCGTATTATACGGTATTCATCTACCCGTAATACGTAGCTGGCTGAGTCATTCCCCCGCTCTCCAGTATTCTGGTTCTGGGACGTGACAGCTCAGGGTCTTGAGTACAAGTTGACAAATCAATATCAAACCACTGGAAGATGCATGGGAGAATCATCGCATAAGAGAGATTTCTATCTCTTGCACGACAACATCCCATCATCTGGATAATAGTCTTAGGGGCAGAAAATGGAATCCCCTTAAGAATGTGATACATAGCAGATAACTCAAGAGACGTGACATCATCCTTTGAAGTAGACTTCGGAAGGAGAGTGGAGTAGATGATGCGGTGCAATTCATAATTAAACAAGTTCAAGTTGTTTGCCTTGAACTTTCCAGAGCGAACTAGATCAGGTGCACAAAGTTCAGCTTTGAAACTAGCAAGTGTCGTGCCGTCGGAAAAATCAAATTCAGTGATATCAATAAGCGGTTCACCTTCGTTAGGGATACCAAGGATTTCCACTAAGAGGACATCATTGAAATTGATATCTAATCCGCCAACATGAGTACTTACGTCAAACGTGTTTAATATGATATTGCAGTAGAACAGTCTAATGGCATTAGTTGCTACTGGGAAACAAAATTTAACAAAATATTGTAACCCAAAGTAAGGGCGGTGTTCTGGAAACACAGTCCACTTGATAGGAGCGCCTGTGCATATGGATCTCATGGAAAAGTCTCCATACCATAGAAGGGCTTGATCTAGGGTTTGAAAGTAAAATCCGTCGAACGCGCCATCGCTCGATTGGACTGGCGAAAAGAGGGAATCCGTGGGTGGATTAGAAGATGAACCTTCCTCATTAGGATTGGTTGTCTTCTTCCTCTTGAAGGGGTTAAATCCCTTAGGTCCCATTTGTGCAATAAAAGTAAATATGCACGGAATTGAAAGGAGGGGAAATACGGAGTTATACCTCCTGAGATTTGAATATGTTGTAGAGGACGACGATCTCCGCATGAATCCAAAATTTGGAAGAATTTCACCACGAGGATTGGAAGAAAAGGAGTGGTGAAGAACTAGGGTTAGGGTGCTCTCGCGCGGCTGTTGTTGCTGTTTTGATGGAGTTTAGAAGCAATAAAGAAGAAAGGCTCTCAGGTCTGGTTATATAACCTGATACCCTAATCGAAATCGGGCCGAATTCGGTCCGAATTCTGGCCGAATTCGCCTGGGGTTGGTTTGGAACACTTTCTTTTTCATTGGCTCATTTCAAATATTCAATTCAAAGATTAGTAATTTCAACCTTCAATTAACATAATTAATATTATTTTATAGATTAAATATCGTTACACAGCGACTGTCTTAGATTATCTGTAGGAGTACTGTCCCAGCTGGCGGAGGTTCACCGGGGAACTCTTAAGTACCGCTTCGCTTCAACCGTAGTTGTGGTGACAGACAGACTCTTTATTGGCTTGTTTCTAACACAGTTTTTGCGTATTGAAATATAATCATAAAACAAAATTAATAACATTATTGACGTCCAAAATTCCTAATTCTCGACGTAAATAATTGAAACGATCTTCTGCTAAAGGTTTTGTGAAGATGTCAGCTAATTGATTCTCAGTATCTATGTACATAAGGTCAATATCTCCATTCTGATGATGATCTCTAAGAAAATAATGTCGAATCTCGATATGTTTAGTACGAGAGTGACATACTGGATTCTTAGTCAAATTAATTGTGCTCGTGTTGTCACAGAAAATGGGAATATGTGTGTAAAATAAATCATAGTCTTCTAAGGTTTGTTTCATCCACAAAATCTGAGCACAACAACGTCCTGCGGCAATATACTCAGCCTCTGTTGTTGATAGGGCTACAGAATTTTACTTTTTACTAAACCATGAGACTAAAGCTTTGCCTAGAAAATGACATGTGCCACTGGTACTTTTTTTATCAACTTTGCATCCAGCAAAATCTGCATCAGAATAACCAATAAGGTCAAAGGACTTAGTTTTGGGATACCATAAGCCAACAGAAGAAGTGCCCTTAAGGTATCGAAAGATACGCTTAATTGCGCACAAATGTGATTCCTTTGGATTAGCTTGAAAACGTGCACACAGGCAAACACTAAACATAATATCTGGACGACTAGTAGTTAAATAAAGTAAACTACCGATCATACCTCGATACTTACGTGTGTCGACCGGCTTGCCTTGTTCATTAATATCAAGCTTTGTTGAAGTTGCCATCGGAGTGCCAATAGGTTTGACATTGTCCAGATCAAACTTCTTTAGCAAATCTTTTGTGTACTTGGCTTGATTTATGAATGTCCCATTATCAGTTTGTTTGATTTACAGTCCGAGAAAGAATTTCAGCTCTCCCATCATGTTCATCTCAAACTCATTCTGCATACACTTAAAAAATTCTTGACACAGAGATTCATCAGTAGATCCAAATATAATATCATCAACATAGACTTGTATTAAGAGAAGCTTACCATTAAAAGACTTAATAAAAAGTGTAGTGTCAACCTTGCCTTTTGAAAAACCGTTGTCAAGTAGAAAAGAGCTTAGACGATCATACCAAGCACGAGGGGCTTGTTTCAAACCGTATAAAGCTTTCTTCAACTTGAAAACATGATTAGGATTTTTAAAATCAGTGAAACCTGGAGGTTGTGCTACAAAAACTTCTTCTTTTATAAAATCATTTAAAAATGCACTCTTGACATCCATTTGAAATAGTTTGAAATTATGAAAACATACAAATGCACATAACATGCGAATGGATTCTAATCTCGCAACTGGGGCATAAGTCTCATCGTAGTCGATACCTTCTTCCTGATTGTATCCTTGAGCTACGAGTCGAGCCTTATTATGAGTCACTAAACCATTCTCATTAAGTTTATTTTGGAATACCCAACGGGTGCCAATGACCGGGTGATCAATAGGCTTGGGAACAAGTTCCCAAACTTGATTCCGTTCAAATTAGTTTAATTCCTCTTGCATAGCATCTATCCAAAAATTATCACTACATGCTTCATCAATGGTTTTGGGTTCTAGCTGTGAAATGAATGCAACACTAGAAACAATATCTCTACTGGATGTACGAGTACTTACACCTTTGGTAATGTCACCAATTACCAAATCCTTTGGATGATCAGCCGTAAATTTTAATCTTTTCGGTAGACTCTGAAGGTAGCTGGTTCCTGGATCTTCTCTAGGAGGATCAGCTAGTGCTGAGCTTGGTTAAGAATCAGCTGGCGTTGAGCTTGGTACAGTTGCATCTTCGTCATTGTCATCGATAGTCATTTGATTCAATTCATCAAAGATGACGTTGATTGATTCTTCGATGATCATGGTTCGTTTGTTGAAGACTCTGTATCCTTTGCTCTTGGCTGCATAACCTAAAAATATACCTTCATCGGCCTTTTCGTCAAACTTTCCCAAATTGTCTTTTGTATTAAGAATAAAGCACTTACAACCAAATATTCTAAAATATGAAACTGATGGAATTCTATCAAACCATAACTCAAATGGAGTCTTCTTCGATTTGGGTCAAATTAGAACTCTATTGAGAACAAAACAAGCTGTATTGACAGCTTCAGTCCAGAAATATTTGGATAGACTAAACTGGTTTAACATTACTCTGGCCATTTCGGATAGAGTTTTATTCTTACGTTCCACAACTCCATTTTGTTGTGGAATTCTAGGGCAGGAGAACTCATGTACAAAGCCGTGTGTGTCACAAAATTGCTTAAACTCTGCATTCTCGAATTTGCCACCATGATCGCTTCTAATACGAGTGATCATGTAACCTTTTTCATTCTGTACTTTCTTGCAAAAGGCGACAAATTCGGATAATGCATCATTCTTGCGTGTCAAGAAGTATACCCACGTGTATCTAGAGAAATCATCTACAATTACAAAAACATATAGCTTACCTCCGAGGCTAGCAATTCTGCTAGGACCAAATAAGTCCATATGTAGCAATTGTAGAGGTCTAGTAGTACATACTGTGTTTACTGGCTTGAATGTGGATCTGGTAGCTTTGTTCTTTTCACATTGGCTGCATACCGAATCCTTCTTGAATGTTATGTCCGGTAAACCGCGTAATAGCTTCTTCGTGGATAATCTTGAGATTGTGTCCATATTTGCGTGATCGAGTCTCATATGCCACAGATGACTCTCATCACTTTTAGCTATTAAGCATCTACCTGAAATGTTAGTTTCTTCCAACAAATAGAAAACATATATGTTGTCTTCCCTGATACCTTCAAAGATAGTACTACCAGTTGAGCTATCAACTATAGTACACTTGTCTTTGCCAAAGTTGATGCCATAACCATGATCAGCTAAATGACTTATGCTGAGAAGATTATGTTTCAACTCGGTAACCAGACAGACATCCTTAATCACAGGGTAGGGAGACTTACCAACATCACCGATACCAATGATATACCCTTTCAAGTTATTACGGAAGGAAACATAACCTTTCTTCTTCTTCTTCGACAGTGTTACAAATAATGTAGCGTCATCGGTCATATGCCGTGAACAACCGCTGTCGAGGATCCATTTGCTTTTAGCATATGAAGGGTGTTCCACCTACAAAACAGTTTGCAGATGAAACTTTTGGTACCCATTTCTTGTAGGATCCTGAAATGTTAGCTTTTGGTATCCAAGCATAAATATTTAAATCAACAAGCTTTCTGATTCTACATGCAGGAGAAATATGACCAATGAGGCCACAATAATGACATTGTGCATCTTGAGTGTTGAAAGCTGAGTGGTGTATATGGTTGGTAGGTTTAGGTTTTCTAGTATAGAAGAAAGTATGCCTATAATCCTGTTTGGGCTTAACCTTTTGGGGTAAAGGTTTGATATGGTTAGGTCTGATAGTGTTTGGTTTGGGAATGTTCTGATTTTTCGGTAAGTGACACGTGTTAGGGTAGGAAGCAGCAGTCTCAGACTGTTTTTCTAACCTAATTTCCAATCTTTTGAAAGTGTCATACAACTTAGTATAATCAGAAGTGAGTGTTTCCATTCTGATTTGTGCACATCGAAGACTTTTCTTCTCTTTAGAAAGTTCTTCTTTCAGTTGGTCAATAACCTTGTCTTTCTCTTCAGATAACTTGGTAGTCTCGTGTAATAAGAGCTTGATAGAAGAAAGCTCACCAGACTCACTAACATTATTTCTAACCTCAGCTAGTAGGTCGGTAAGTCTTCCTATTTCACCTTTGTACTCTTTGAGTACCTTCTTAGAGGTCTGATATTTGCTACGCAGTTTCCTGTAATCACTTATCAGTTCACTGAAGGCATCTCCTAATTGCTCAAAGGTGAAGTCATCATATATATCAACTACAGGTTCAGTAGGTACGTGATCGGATGCCATAAAGCATACGTTTGCAGCGTCTTCTGATTGTTCGTCTTCTGAGTCGCTGGCCTCACTTTCATGTCATATGCTGGTGTTGGCATACTTCTGAGATGTTGATCTCTTCAGGTTCCCTTTCTCATACATGTTGCTCTTCTTGCTTGATGATGAGTTTGTAGGACAATCGTTCTTCATATGTCCCTTCTTCTTGCAGCCGTAGCAGACAACATCATCTTGATACCAGTTGTTGCTGCTGTTGTTTTCTTTGGCTCTCTTCTCATATCTCATGAATCTTTTGAATTTCTTTGCTAGGAGTGTTTGATCTTCAGCATCAGATTCACTACTGTCTGAATCACCTTCAGCAGTTTTTCTGTGCTGAGCCTTGAAAGCGATCATCTTCTCCTTCGGTGCAGGCTCTTCAAAATCTTGTAGCTCCAGTTCATGAGTGAGTAGCTTGCCCATGAGTACTTCGAGGGACATAGTTGTGAGGTCGTTCCCTTCAATGATTGCAGTAGCCTTTGGAATCCAGTTCTTGGTAAGTGCTCGCAGGAGTTTGCGAATCTTTTCATGGTTACTGTAATCTTTGCCTAGGGAGGACAAAGGATTTATAATATCCAGGAATCTTTCGAACATCTGAGTAACGGTTTCGTTGGGCTTCATCTTGAACACCTCATACTCTTGAGTAAGTCTGCTGACCTTTGATTCTTTGACTTGAGTCGTGCCTTCATGTGTGACTTCAAGAAGCTTCCACACTTCATTAGCAGTTGTGCAGATAGACACCCTGTTAAATTCAGTTCTGTCTAAAGCACAAAATAAAGCGTTAATAGCATGTGCGTCAAGACTGGCCTTTTTCTTTTACTCCTCTGTATATCTGTTATGGGGTTTTTCAACTAAAACTCCATCAACATTTATACGAGGTGGCTTTTGGTAGCCATCAATAACAATAGACCATAAATCAAAGTCAAGTGATTTTAAGAAGAAACTCATCCGTGTTTTTCAATAGGTATAATTCGTACCATCAAACAGTGGAGGTCTGTTTGTGGCATGGCCTTCACTTGTGAATTTCACAGTTGCCATGTGTTGTGCTGTGAATTATATAACAATTAGTTAAATGAATAAATAATTACAATGTTACCTTGCTTTACCTGTAACACCCGCTCTGATACCAATTGTAGGAACAATTGGGATCAGAATATAATACCTCTAGATGGAGAACCTGCTTTGATACCAATTGTAGGAACGAAATCGTAAAGCACAATACTCTAGAGGAGGGTGAATAGAGTTGGCAGCGGAATAATGCTAATTAAAAATTGTTAGCAGCATGATCACAGAATAATAATCACAACTAAAAATGTAAAGGGAGAGATAAGAAAGCAAACGCAAAGACAGCGATGTATACTGGTTTCCCTCTGTTGAGGACTAGTCCAGTCGGTAGAACTCTTGCTACCAGTTGAATCCACTATTGGCAAAACCGCAAATTTTCTTACGAAGTCCTTGCAACTTCTACAACGCGAGCTTTGATACGAAGAACTCGTCCAACTTCAATTGTGAAGAGGTATTCTTCAATCAAGCCTTCTGATTACAATCACTCAGAAACTTCTAGACCGCACCGCACTGGCAAATCGACTAGAGGATTGTAATTGGCTTGGGATCTGAAATTTAAAGCTCGAAAAACACTTTGGAAGACTGAAAGATTTTTAGAAGAGAGAAGATTGAAAGTGAATGAATGAGTTAAAATGATCGAAATCCTTCTCTATTTATAAGAGTTCCAAAGACAGAATTCGGGCAGAATTCGGGCAGAACTCTATGAGAAAATCTCGGTCAAATTCGCAACTGCAGGAGGACCAAGTTCAGAAGAATTCAAAAATCAAAACGGCCACTAACCGAACTCTGGCCGAACTCTAGCCGAGTTCTGTCAGGGTTAGGTTAGGTTTTAAAAATAGTTTTTGGGGTTTTTTGAAAACCTTTTGTGAGCTTTTGTTAATACGAATGTTTTTCAAAACTAGGGACATTTTAAAAATATTTTGAAATCATTTTGGAATAGCATATTTGCCAGTACGACTCGGTGTACAACGTATTCCTAGACTCAATAAAATGAAAAATACATTGCTCAAAGAAATACAGACTCGAACAAGCAAACATCGCTTCGGTCTTGAACTATGTAGATAGCTGTTCTTGATCATGTCCAAGAGTCCGAGATATCCTGATTAGCTTCATATATCGAGACAGAGTTTGATCAATTATTAAAATCAGTTTGACCATATAACCAATAGGCCAATATATTCTACTTTGGAATTGTTCACATGACTATTTATACTCCTCCGTATCCCCAATCAGTACACAAGGATCCAACCAGGTTATGTTATGATTCCATGTAACAGCCCCCGAAGGGTGGTACATAGTAGTCCCATAAATGGGGATTCTAGAAAATCCAATAAATGGGATAAGGATTCAAAGAAGACTCTGTGATCATAAGAGTATATGTCACAAGTGATCAAAGAACCAAAAAAGGATAGTGATACGTCATGTAAGTGAAACGCACAGAACATAGAGTACCCGATGCTCCCTGAAGGGATAACATCTCAAGAAAGGATCCATATAGTACTAATCCGTGTGACCAACGTGACAGTATCAAGTAATTTAAAGCAGGAAAATAATTCTAAGCAGGATATGAAATGATCAGAGAATGTACTCGCCTCGTATCTGAATGTCTGAAGTAAATGTACTGTCCGAGATGAGGTACATGACTCCTAGTTAGAGCAACACAAGTCAAGATGTATACATGGGATGATAAATGAAATCTACAATGCATCTGCATGCTGTCTAGGTCAAACTAGACTAAAGTCGACACTTGGTCAACTCTAGTTAACCCTAAAGTCAAACCTAAGTCAAACTATGGTCAACTAGGTCTAACCAAGTCTCACTAGGTCAAACAAGCCATTCTAGGTCCTATCAAGGCTAACAGTCTATTCTAGACTCCATACTAGGCAATACCATGCCATAAGCCAACCCATAACACATCTACACAAGTCAATCTATAAGCCTAACTATAATACACACAAAGATACATATATTATAATCTAATATAGGATTATACCTAACATGTAGACTACCTATAAATATATATCACATACATATATATATCTAATATATATATACAAGCACACACACTCATATATATAGGAAACTTATATATATATATATATCTCAATTTATATATATATATATACATATGTAAAGAGAGAGGGGAACACATGATAATGTCCATGGGTGTGAGTGATACATGTATATACTAATGTGTGTGTGTGTTAGGCTATTGCAATCATGAGGGTGTGTGTGTATATTAGTGAGAGTAAGAGTGTGTGGCAATCTTAGGCAAAATCAGTGAGTGAGTGAAGTGAACAGTGTGACAGTTAAGAGTGTGAAGTAGAGGTGAGTAATACTTGAGGGTGTGTGTGTGAAGATACATGAATATGGTGTGACAAATAGGAGAAATCAGTGCACTGTTCAACTTGGAAAATAGTGAGTTATATATACAATGAAATATGGAAATAATAGTGAAAAAATTCTGAAATCAGTGAGATGATAAACCTTTCATTCAAACTCAGGTTAGGAACCATTCCAGGTTTCAGGAAAACTGGAAAAGTGAAATCTCATTGAATCAACATTCATTACAATTCAGTAAAAAGGAGAACAAATCTCAGTTGACAGTTACAAAAGGGAAGAAAACAGTGAATGATAACTGGAATTAACTCAGGAAATATGAATCCTGGGAACAGTGTCAAAGCTAACAGTTCATGAAGGACTGAACCCAATCCCAGGTCATACAATCTCAGGTTAATACACATAGGAAAGAACCAATTCAAATGTGAATGTTAACCATTCAACCAAATCTCAGGTTATTAGATAACCTTTCCCCCTCATTCTCAGTTTTTGGAACTTGAAGAACAATATATATAAGTTAACAGATTTTTCGAAAACCAACCCATTTGTCAAAAACTCATTCTCACATTCAAAAGCCAAATCAAACTGAAATACTTCACTTTCCTATACTAACAAACATGTAGGAAAAGTTAGCAGTGCAAATATTACATAAACTGGGAATTTAAACTAGTTTAGCAATGGAAAAAACCCATGTATCAGTTTAACAGCAATTCGAGCTCCAACTCAATGTTCAAAAACCCCCATTCTCAACCAAAGGCCTATTTCGAATGTAAAGCTAAGCCAAATATGAGCTATCAAACATGTAGGAGAATTTTAACAGTGATAATCATCAATCAAAACAGAGATTTAATAAGTTCAGAACTTGAAGAAACAAGTATCAGAATCGGGTATCAGACATATGCAGTTCAACCCCCATTCGAACCAAAATTTCTCATTAAACCTAAATTAATATGTAATCTAATTCTAACAGAGATTAAACATCACATTTAGGATCTAATTAGTAAGTTAAAACATAATTAAAAAGCATTTAAAATCGAATTAAAGCAGAAAACCAAACTCCACACACTGGTACACACTGTGCACGCACAGTGCACACTCGTGCACGTGCAATATCGTGTCCGACACGACACGAGGGGTCGTGCCACTTGAGGGACCCCGTGTCAGTCATGAGTACGACATGTGTGTCAAGTTATACGTGTCGGGGTAGCGTGTGCACAGAGAAAACAGCCCCGAGTACCAGGGCATGTTTCCTGCCCGCGCGCGCGTGTGCACGGCCGCGTGTCCACGTGTCTGTGGGGACACGACGCGACACCAAACCTCAGAACACAAGAAACATGTAAGCGAGAGTAAAACCTAATTTTCTATTCACATACATTTCTAAAACTCAACCGAAATGCCCTTTGGGCATTTCACCAAACACCTACACACATGGGTTGATACGTGTCCGATACGGATACGTAATGGACTCGAATTCTAGGGTTAGCTAGTCCTATAGCTAGGGTAGGCCTAGGGCATCCTAGAAATGCAATAAAATCAGGAATTTATGGAGTAGAATAGAAGTTTTACCTATGGTGCAAATCCACACAAAAGTCCCAAATGAAATGGTTCCTCAAGCTCCCAAAATATCCACAAATTGTGTATTTCCTGAAATATCTCAATAACAACAGCAAGTACAATAATTTTAGGTCCTAATGCAATTGGTTTGGAGGAAAAAGGAGTTAAAATAGATTTTCTATGATTTAAGGAAGATGGAGACTCACCTCTTTCCAAACTAGCAAATAATTCCTAAGGAGGCTAGCTCTAATTTCTAGGAGGGGATTAAATAGGGAGAGGAATCAAAGTGACCAGCCATGGGCTGATTAGGGTTAGGGTTTGGCTACATGGGGTGGGCCTATGGGCTTTAAGGCTTAAGTCATTAGTCATGACTTATGAAGTCACAAGCCATTCTAGCCTAATCAATTTCTAATCTCTCCAAATAAGTTCCAATGAGTTAATCCTCACTAACTTAGGTCAAGCTAAGGTTACTTAACCTAACCAAGTGGTCATGACCTAGGTTAGTCTCTAGGTTAGTCTCCTAGTCAACACTAGTCAAAGTCAACTATAGGCCCAAAATCAATTATATTAAAAATCACATTAATTCTAATAAATCTAAATAATAAATAATAATTCCAAATAATTCCCAAAATTACAAAAATGACTAAAATACCCCTCAAGCTAGAAATGATAAATGAAATACCCTAATCACATGGCTAGGCTCTAGGGTTACACTAGCAAGACACCAAATCATAAGTCATGATTTAAAATAGTTTTAAATGATTAAAAATCACCAAAAATCATGTCATGATTTAAATATCATTAATAAATAATTAAAATTATAAAATTTTAAAATTATCCTCATTTGGAAAACTGGGTGTTACACAACTGCCTTAGAGTACAGGTTGCCTTGTCAGAACTTGAAATTCTCACCCTACACATCCATGGACATGCTTCATCTTGACACCCCCCCCCCCCAGATTCTAGTGCCATCATTCTTCACAAACTTAATATCAAATCTGTTCTTTATGGCACAGGACCTCAAATACTTTCTGCACTCCTCAGGAGTTATCCATTACTGCCATAGGACTAGGCCACTTACCACTGGAGCTGTGTATTGCTCCTCACCCATCTCACCCTCACTGTATAGATCATCAACATCTTGACCAACTTTTTCACCCCCTTCAGAAGGAGATGACTCGGAGCTATGATAGTCATCTGTAGGGTTAATTTCATCAATTAGGAGCTTCTTCTTCTCAGCATACTGCCTCTGAAATTTTGTCTCTTCCCTCCACTCTTCTGGGTTGTTCTCTGGAAAGACAACATACTCCCCCCAATAGTCATCTGCATCCTGTGTTGCATAGCCATCTTCTTCAATCTCTGGTACATAAGGTTCATCTAAATTTGTATCATCATCTTCAACTATTGGTTCATCTTCATACAACTGTGTCTCAGCTTGTGTATCACACTGGGTCTTAGGATGTGAACCAAGTTCCTCATCTCCATACGACGGTGTCTCAGCTTGTGTATCAAACTGGATCTGAGGATGTGACCCAAGTTCCTCATCTCCATACGACTGTGTCTCAGTTTCTGTATCAAAATGGCTCTTAGGATGTAGCCCAAGTTCCTCGTCTCCACATAACTGTGACCCAAAATGGGTCTTAGGTTTGTGTGCTACTCTCTTCACAGTCTTCTTAGATGGTGTATCTTGCTTACTAGGAGGATTTTTCTCTTCTAAATGTAAGTGTAGCTCTCCTTCTTGGTCAGGCAGTTGCCTATGGAACATGTCTAACAAACCTGCATCAGATAACAGTTCAACTGTTTCTCCATCTTTCATCTGATCAACCCAATAGTACCAATATCTGGCCTCCACATAGTTACTCTGGACTACATAAGGAATATCCAGCAGGGAGATCAAGTCTGGGTCCACTTCATGCACAACTGAAGTACCATGTACATGGAACCTATCCATGTACTTCCTGTAACAAATGGTAGTCAAATTGAATCCTAACAATTCGTAACAAAAGAACAAATTAATCCTTTCAACATGTACCATGTACCATGCACAAATAATTTTCAGTTAACTTTCAACATACAGACAACGTATGATTCCCTAAACCCTAAATCCTAATTTCAGCACACAAACAACATATGATTCCCAGTTAATTTCAAACAAACAACATATGATTCCCAGTTAATTTCAAACAATGTTACCCTAAAATTCGAAAGAAAAGAACACACAATATGTAAACCCTAAAATTGAAATGAATACCCTGTTTGGCTCGCCATTGAAGCTCCTTCTCCCTTCGATTTGGGAATTTCTGAGCAAAATTAAACGAAATCAAAATAAACTTTCATACAAACCAAAATTAACTCATCAAACAAAAGTGTCGTTGACTGTTACCTACATGTTCCTACGAGAAATCTCACGAATCAGGCTAAACGAGAGGGAGAGGGGGAACTACACGAGATGCGACAGAGAAATCTTGATCGAGAGGGGAAGCTATACATATACCAACATAACAGAGGAATGGGGAAGAGAGTGTTTTCGCGTTTTTTCACATGATAAGGGTATTTTCGTAAGAAATTCTCCTCTCATAAGGAACTGCAACGGACAGGGGTATTTAGGTCACATTAATTGGGTTCATCTCCACTCCTGTTAGTTTTGGACGTTTTTCGTCCAAAGTGGGATTACTTATACAATATGCAAACAATGTGGGATGCACTGCATAAATCGACCAATTAAGTGGGGTGCCACTCAAAAATTTTCTAAATTTTTTTAGTATTTTCAAAATCGAAACTGAACAAAAAAATTTTAAACCGAACCGAATATTTTATTCGATTCGGTTAGTTTCAGTTTTCGGTCCAAAACCGAATAATGTTCCCCCTACTCACATGTGTCAGTTGTTGATGAAATCCTTAAAATTTCGTATGTCTTCTTCTAGTTAGATTAAAAATATCAGCAGTGCAAACTGCTATTGAAATCCAGCAACGAATATGCTATTAGAAATCAACGGGCATGATAAACCGCTAAGTAGAATAATCTATTATAAAAGAGGAAAGCAAATGAAGAATACTGTAAGTTTGCTAATAAGACTAACAGAACTATCATAATGGGTAGTCGGAATCATCGTTTAACAAACGAGATTTGAGCATATTTCACGTCAATAACGAAGCTAGCGCTCATGCGGTTATGGATCACTCGGACAAACGCTTAAGCTATTGCAAAAAAGCATTGGCCGCTACTAAATAATAATTCCTTTCTTTTTCTTCTTCTCTTTTGTACCCATAGCAGTTATGAACCATAGCAGTCAAGAACCACTCGGACAAACTCTTAAGCTAGCGCTTGTGAGGATATATAGTTGCTGCTGGGCTACCCATACTCAGCACGAAGTGCGAATTGCAAAGTGCATAATCAAAGTGCCAGTTTGCTCTCTTCTCCCACGCTCGAGTCTGCAGAGCTACCGTAGCAAAACTATCCGCACAGTGCACCACTAAAGCGCCACCTTATACCTTTCGTCAATGCTCGTCCGTGAGACTTGGCTCCTAAGGGATTTCTCGGAAAAAAAAAAAGTATAAAAACAATTGTTGATTGTCAGATTTCAACCTAGCCCACTAGAAAACCCCCACAATACTAACCATTTAAGCTAACACATCACACTTGTAAAAGTTAATAAATGAATGTTCAAATATTTAAATACAAACATACGGGGTTTATCACAAAATAGAATAGTTAGATTTTGACTGATCGACGCCAAATAATTTTGGATTTATCAGTTAACAACATATCCTCTCTAACAATACACTAAAGAAGTAGATGGTTCCTCATTGGCATTTCTTTCAGTGTAGGTCTCTGTCGATGACCACACTTCTGGATGTAAGCCTAGAAAAACATTTGATATTGATAGGTATTCTTGCTCAAGATGGCTTTGGCTGTTTCAGTATGCATGTAGCTAATCTGTTCACAATGCTAGCTTCAAATCACCAAGGAACGCAACATGTTTGCTTTTTCTTGCATCTAATATACGAGAAAAGTTCTTCAAAATCCGCAGGGGGGGGAGGAATTGTAGAGTCAATTGATCGGACCTCCTCTGGTGTCTTCTTACTCGCACTCACTTCTTCTACACTATATACAAGTATATATGCTCGGTATATAATATGATTCTTACATGACATCCAATATATTGCTTTCTTCTGGGTATTATGGTACTTGGTTTTGAGTGATGTATCAGTTTACATTGCATAATTGAAACTAAGATGCAAATATATTTTGCACTATTAAGAAAGACAATCCTGCATATCTCACTTGTTAATTCTCAAAAACAAGATTGGATGCATATCTCAGGTGTCGATACATTGTGTTCGCACAGGAAACACATTCAGTTCAGGACCAAAATCAACTGAATTAAAAAAAAGCTACAGGGAGATACTAATGTTAAATCTTTGTGCAAAATTAAAAAAATGTATTTGTACTTGGTATATTAGTTTTAGAAGGTATATCACTATTAGACATATAGGGGATTACATTGTTTGATGTGAAACTTACATAATGTTATTTTAATAATAACAATACTTATAATTGGAGATGGAATGCTAATGGTATCTTCACTAAGGAACACAAGATGTTTGTTTTTTCTTGCATCTAACATACGAGAAGCGTTCTCCAAAATATTGGGGTGGGGGGGGGGGGGGGGGGGGGGGGGGGGGGGTCAACTCCATGGTGTCTCCTCTGTTTCGATTGTCTGTTGGGAGCGGTGCCACCTCCAACCCTAAGGCATAGTTTGGTTCACGAAAAGGAAATGAATTCCCTTGTATTTTCCATGCGAATGGGAAAGTGGAATTCCTGTCATCTTTCATTTCCGTTGTTTGGTAAAATAAGAAAACTACCTAGGAAAGGAAAACAAAATATAACAATGTTCCAATAATATCATTACCTTTTAAAATAAAAATAATATTATAAAAAATAACATTAATGGTAAATTAAGCAATAACACATGGTTACTTTTGTCATAACTTTTGTAATAAATGTTGGGAAAGGAGGAGGAAAATCAAACCCATGGATCTTGAGTGGAACCATATATATACCCACCAATTTTTCACCTTGTCAGGAAATTAATTCCCAAGTTTGTGGCTACAAAACAAAGGAAATGAACAACTTTCCTTTTTGGTTCCTTAAATCCGTAAACCAAACGAGGCCTAAGAGGAATTCTAGAGTCAATTGATCGGACCTCCTCTAATGTCTTCTTATTCACACTCAATTCTTCTACGCTATATACATGTATATATGCTCGGTAGATGATTCTTACATAACATCCAATAGATTGCTTTCTATTGGGTATTATGGCCAACATATTTGGTTTTGGGTGATGTATCGATCATTTTACATTGCATAATTGAAACTAACATGCAAATATTTTTTGCTTTATTAAGGAAGCCAACCCTCCATACTCACTTGTTAATTTTGAAAAATAAGGTTGGATTCATATATCAGGTGTCGATACATTGTGTTCGCACAGGACACACATTCAGTTCAGGACCAAAATGAAATACAGTAAAACAAAACTACAGGGAGATACTAATGTTAAATCTGTGAGCAAAATTCAAAAATGTACTTGACATATATTAGTTTTAGAAGGTATATCCCTAATAATCATATGGGGGATTATCTGTGTTTGATGCAAAAATTACATAACATTAAGTTTAATTTTAATAATGAAGATACTTATAATTGGAGATGAACTGCTAATGGTATTTACTGTTAAATCTTTCTCTGAGTTTCTAAATAGTTCTGGATTGTGATGTCCGTTAAGAACTATTATGTGGCAGTTGGGATGTCGTTTAAAGGTCGAACTTTTAATACGACTTATAATTCATAATAAATTACAGTGCTTAAGAAGCATCTTTCTTGTGATAGTTTCTGTACATTATGGGATATTAGTAATAAGACTAGAGAACATATTTTTCTTCAATGTGATTTGTGATGCAATTTTAGCTCATTAGTAGATCCTACAACTTACATCAATGGCCAGGTAATATCAAAGAGTGGTGGATGGAGTGGAGAGTTGATAATATTAAAGCTCAAAGAATACATGTTTGGAATATGATAATGGCATGCAGCTTTTGTTTGGTTGATTTGGTCTGCTAGAAACAAAAAGATTTTTGAACATAAGAGTTTAAAACTATGACGAATATTTCTGATGTGTTATTTTTGGACGGGGGCTACTATCAGAAAAAAGAAGAAGAAGAAAAGATGGATGATATTACCAAGTTTTCAAGGGGAAAGGGAAGAACGTCCAATGGTTTGAGAGAATTTGCAAAAATTTCAAGTTGAAGGTTTAGTTGAGTAGTTTTGACTTTCCAGATTGTTTTGTTTAATGTTCAGTTTTTTTCTCATGACAATATATATTAATCATGGAGTCAAAAGTTGTATTGAAACATTCATGCAACAGATGCATTCAGGTCGAGTTCCTGGATGTACATTTACCCTTTTGTCTCAAAACCAAAGCTAATTATAATTGTTCTTGATCATGACAGCTAATCATGAAGGATCCTCCTCCGCTTCGTACAAGAAAACACATCGTTCAAAGCTCCGCGCGAGACCAAACAAGCTTTCAGTAATCTTAAAACCTGCAAAGAATTAAACAGAAGAGTTGGCATGAATTAGTAAACAGGAGGGTCAATATAAAGTTTCCAATTTTGAAAGCTTATTGTATCTCTACAAAATTAATTAGATTGCACTAAATTAGATGCTTATTAATTGTGAAGGTATTTATTTACCTCTATTTCTCCAAGGGTGACATCCCTCTCCACTAAACTGGAGATTGTAGCCTTTGATTCCTTGATTGCATCAATTCCAGATATTGAAGAGAATGGTGTCACTGCCAACCCGTCAGTTATCATGAATCTAACTGATTTCTTTGCATATCCACCCCCACACTCCGTACCAGAAATGGGAAGCTTCGGATTTACTTGCACTAAATTAGATGCTTTTTCTTCAACTGCCAGTAGCTGGTTGCTAATACCAAAATGCAAATAGAGTTTGGGAGCCAAAAGCAAGTTTTTGTTCTCCTCTGACTTCATATAATCAAGTTCATCGCCTGAACATTCAATGCTCTTATACAAGTTATCGAGACATCTGATGGAGCAATTCCTTTCAAGAAGCTTTACAATGCATCCCAGAGGAAAAGTGAGGAAACTAAAGAGGATATCCACAAAGTCTTCGCCAGCTTGAGCAGACAACACCTTCTTGCTAACCTCGTTATAAAGGAGCTTCAACTGAATCGTTTTAGCAGTAGCAGTAGTAGTATTGTCTTCTGATTTTATCCGAGTTATGTCTATCAGCTGATCAACCTCCTGATCGCCACTGCAATCTTCCATTGGGTCCAACTTGAGCAGCAAGATATCCGTTAATGGTGTAGCTGAGACGAGTAGTCTCTTAAGCAAATTTAAAATCTAAGGCAATGAGAGACACACGTCAGGAAACCAAGATCGATACAATAAACTTTGATTACATAATGTGATACTATGTTATATGAGATTGTTGTAATACCACTAAATTAGAAAACCAAGATCGATACAATAAACTATACATAGTAAATTATATCACTAAATTATATCACATAATTTTGTAAGTTATATGAGATTGTTGTAATACCATCTCCGACAAGAAATTACAAGAATAATTGCATGTTCTTCAACTTCTAAATTGCAAAATTACTACATTAGGCAAAAATCACTAACCTCATCGCGGTCAACGTCCACAGTCTTGGTCTCAACTTCCTTTGAGTCTTTGATCCCATGCTGTCGGAAAATAGACAATGTAGACTCCATGGAATGGACTGGTCTTTTATGCAAGTCGTCTGTGATTATGTATCTTTTCCCTCTGCCTTTCACGAACACGCCATCCTTGTTGCCTACAACTGAAGCACGCTTTAAAAGATATCCAATATTCGTATCCATTGCTTTTCCACAGGGACATCGAGCACCAGAAACCGAACTTAACAGATGGTGAGTCTTGGTGAAGAACTCAAATTTCAGGCATCTGTAAATTCGCCTTGGCTCTAAATCATCGACATTGAGTTTTTAAACCATCACATAGCCTTTCTGCTTCACTTCTAGGCGCGAGCAGCATCTTCTTGCAAGCTTCGGTCTGCAGATACTTAGTGTCAAGATTCTGGACGCTTTCGTAGAGCTTGCCAACGCATCCTAGCATCAATTTCTTGCCGAGGACCCTAACGACTGTCCTCAGTGGCAGTGTCAGGAAGCTGCAGAGTACGTCGACAAAATCTTCGTCGGCTTCGGCAAACAAGACTCGGTTCTTCTTCTTGTCAACGACGAGGTCGAGGCTCAAGGTGGCCATTTCTACTCAAATTCTGTCCTGGAAGGAACAGAGAGGAACCATGCATATATAGGACTCTCAAGTCAATATTCTTTTGACGGTTTGGACTCTCCATATTCTTTTGACGGTTTGGTTTTCAAAGGAGTGATGTTTACCAATGTTTCTTTTGACGGTTTGCTTTTCAAAGGAGTGATAGTTCCGAAAGGCTAAGGTGTTCATTCATATTCACTTTATCAAAGAATGCCAAAGGTTCTCCAGGACCTGTGTGTGTTTGCAAATGCATGTGAGATTACAATGTATCCGTGCCTGGACTCAGGGGGGCTGAGTCTGGACTCTGGATATGGATGTAATCATCCTGATCACGATTATAACCTGGTTTGAATTGGACTTGCCACTACTTGTCCACAATTGAGGGTGAAAGGATGGAAAGTCGTCTTGGGGGTGGTTTGGACAAGATATTAGTTAAATGATATGCTAAGTTGAGGTTGTTGGATTGAGGTTTTTAAAAAAATGATATATTTTCGTTGTTAATTTTCCAAATCTCACCTTATTGTTAATTATAACAATAACAAACACAGATGATATTGACAATTTATATATACCCGCCTTACAGAAGATTATGTGGCTTAAACAAACTTTCGCTTCATCACTGAAATTGTTCATTTTATCTATTGGAACTTTTGATGATACAAGGATCATGTTTATAAGTTTGAATAGGGAATTTTACCGACAAAGCTCAGATCAAAGGCTATACAAGAGCAGATACAACAACAGCTAACTCCACAAATAGATGAACTGATAATTTAAAACTAAACTTGATCGGTCTTGTTAGTGACATAAGCATACATAAGGATTCATTCTATGGAGACCAATCATGACTCAAGTCTAGTCGACAACTCTATGGAGATCAAAGACTTAAGTGTGGTGTGCTCATGAAAGAGAGCAAAGAGGATATGGTGATAACACTTTTACTAATCTCAGTTACTTAACTGTTGTTATTTGTTCCATATGTAATTGATAGCATTACTTAGGCTTTGGAAACAAGGTCCGGTAAAACATGTACAACAATTGTCTTCCATTCTGATGCTCCAGTACTGCGAGAGGCCTTCTTCAAAATTTGGGCATACAAATCCTAGGGTAAGAGTCGATCCAAGCCTTATAAAGAGTAGAGTAGAAAATTTCTCCATGGGGTCTCCTCTGTTCCGACTTTCTAGTGCGAGCAGTGCCACCTCCAACCCTGAAAGGAATACTAGAGTCAATTGATCGGACCTCCTCTGAAGTCATACTCACTCAGTTCTTCTACACTATATACAAGTATATATGCTCGTTACATGATATGATTCTTACATATATTGCTTTCTATTGGGTATTATGGCCAATATACTTGGTTTTGAATGATGTATCAGTTTACATTGCATAAATGAAACTAACATGCATAATTGGGTATTGAGGAAGCCAACCCTGCATATCTCACTTGTTAATTCTCAAAAACAAGGTCAGATGCATATCTCAGGTGTCCATACATTGTGTTCGCACAGGAAACAAATTCAGTTCAGGACCAAAATGAACTACAAGCACTACAAGAAAGCTACAGGGGCAAGCTAATGATAAATCTGTGCAAAATTCAAAATGGTATTTGTACTTGGCATATTAGTTTGAGAAGGAATATCACTACTAAATATATGGGGGATTATATGGTTTTGATGCAAAAATTACATAATGTTAATTTTAATTTTTGTAATGGAGCTTATACTAAGGATGGAATGATAACAGTATCTTACCTGTTAAATCTTTCTACGAGTTTCTAAATAATTCTATGTTGGGATGTCCACGTAGCACTATTAAGTGGCAGTTGGGATGTACTTTAAAAGTTAAATTTTATTACGGATTGAGCTTCGTCAGTGGCGATACGCTACGTAGAAAGCATATTCCTTGCGATAGTTTGTGTACATTATGTGATAATAGTAATAAGACTAGAACATATTTCTCTTCAATGTGATTTTGTGACGCAATTTTAGCAAATCATGTGTGACTACAACTTGCAGCAATGCCCAGGTGATATCAAAGAATGGTAGATGGAGTGTAGAGTTAATATTATTTGTTAGTGCTCAAAGGCAGACATGTTTGGGATATGATAATTACAACCTCCATTTGGTTGATTTGGTAAGGTAGAAACAAAAGGATTTTTGAACATAAGAGTTTAACCATGTTCCAGAAGTAATGATATTGTTCATAATAATTATGTTCTGTGCTAGTTTTGGACAGAAAGAAAAAAAAAAAAAAAAAAGCAAAGATGATGTTGCCAAGTTTGGGCATGGAAAGACAGTCCAACAGTTTGAAAGGAAAATTGAAGTTGCAACTCCTTTGAGTTGAATGTTTAATTATGTAGTTTTGTGTTACCTGGTTGTTTTGTTTAATTTCCACTATTTATACCAAGAAATTCTATATTAATCATAGAGTAAGTAAGTTATATTGAAAAATGCATGCAACAGAAATATTTATAGAGATTTTGATAATCGTAATATAATTACTTTGACCATGAATTCAGGTTTATTTCCTGGTTTACATTTACCATTTTGTCTCAAAAGCTACAGGGAGAATTATAATTGTTCTAGATCATGAGAGCTAATCATGAAGGATCTTCTTCCACTTGGTACAGGAGAACACATTGCTCAAAGCTCCGCGCGTGACCAAACAAGTTTTCAGTGATTGTAAAACCTGCAAAGGAAACAGAAGAGTTATCTTTAGCTAGTAAACAGGAGGAATTATCAATTTTGAAATCTTAAATCAACAAAATTAATTAGATAGCACTAAATTATTTACCTCCACTTCACTGAGGGTGACATCTCTCTCCACCAAACTAGAGATTGTAGCCTTTGATTCCTTGATTGCATCGATTACAGATATTGAAGACAATGGAGTAACCTCCATCTCATCAGTTATCATGAAGCTAACTGATTTCTTTGCATATCCACCTCCACACTCTGTACCAGAACTCGGCAGCTTTGGATTAATTTGCTTTATAATGCCATTATTAATCCAACAATCCTCACAGCCTCGGACTCTGCATTGTCCAGGTGCTGCTTCTTCAACTCCCAGTAGATGGTTGCTAATACCAAAATGTGCATAGAGCTTGGGAGCCAAAAGCAAGTTTCTGTTCACCTCTGACTTGATATAATCAAGCTCACTGCCTGAACATTCAATGCTGTTATACAAGTTGTCAAGACATCCTATGGAGGAATTCCTTTCAAGAAGCTTCACAATGCATCCCAGAGGAAAAGTGAGAAAACTAAAGAGGATATCCACCAAGTCTTCGCCAGCTTGGGCAGACAAGACCTTCTTGCTAACCTCGTCATAAAGGAGCTTCAACTGAATCGTTTTAGCAGTAGCAGTAGATGCAGTTGCATTGTCTTCTGATTTTATCCGAGTTATGTCTATCAGCTGATCACACACTTGATTGCCACTGCATACTTCGATTAGGTCCAACTTGAGCAGCAAGATATCCGTTAATGGTGTAGCTGAGACTAGTAGTCTCTAGAGCAAATTTAAAATCTAAGGCAATGAGAGACACACGTCAGGAAGCCACAATACAATAAACTTTGATTACATGACGTGAAACTATACAAAATAAATATAGGCATAGCATTTTGTAAGCTGCATGGTATTGTTGTAATTTCATCTCGGACAAGAAACTATAAGGCTACTTGCATGTTCTTCCTACTTCTAAATTACAAAATTATACTACATTAGGTAAAAAATCACTAACCTCATCGCGGCCAATGTCCAAGGTCTTGGTCTCAAATTCCTTTGAGTCTTCGATCCCGTGCTGTCGGAAAATAGAAAGCGTAGACTCCCTGGAATGGACTGGCCTTACATGCAAGTCGTCTGTGATTATGTATCTTTTCACACCTTTCACAAATACACCATCCTTGTTGCCTCCATCTGAAACCTGCTTACTAGTCCATACAAAATCCATATCCATTGCATTTCCACAGGGACATCGAACGCCAGAAACAGAACTATACAGACGGTGGGTCTTAGTGAAGCAGTCAAATATCGGACACCTGTAAAGTCGCCTTGGCTCTAAATCATCGACATTGAGTTTTAAATCTTCACATAGTCCTTCTGCTTCACTTCTAGGCTCGAGCAGCATCTTCTTGCAAGCTTCGCTCTGCAGATACTTGGTGTCAAGATTCTGGACACTTTCGTAGAGCCTGTCAACGCATCCTAGCGTCAATTTCTTGCCGAGGACCCTAGCGACTGTCCCCAGTGGCAGTGTCAGGAAGCTGAAGAGTACGTCGACAAAATCTTCGTCGGTTTCAGCAAACAAGACCCGGTTCTTCTCCTTGTCCACGACGAGGTTGATGCTCAAGGTGGCCATTGCTTCTCAAATTCTGTCCTGGAACGAACAGAGAGGAACCATGCATATATAGGACTCTCAACATTTTTTTGACGGTCTGGTTTTCAAAGAAGTGACAGTTCCCAAAGTTTCTCCTTTGACGGTTTGGTTTTCAAAGGAGTTATTTTGTTCCCAAAGGTTGCGCCATCTTTATCAAAGAATGGTAGTGTTCCAAAGTTTCTCCAGTACCAGTGTTTGCAATTGCATGTGAGATTACAATATATCCGTACCTGGACTCTGTATGGGCAGAAGTAACTTATTAAATATTAAATAATTAAAAAATATATTTAATACTTACTATTGATAATTATTTAAGTAACATTAAGTTCTTATAATAATTATAATTATTTTACGTAATATAAAAAATATATGATGTTGTTACTGGCGCTCCTATAATGTCATCATGCACTTCTCTTAATTTTCTAACAATCAAATTTTAAATTTGTCCATGTATTAATACTATTGTCACTGCTAAAATGTCATCATGAACTTTTTCATCCATGCATGTACAAATTAATGTCATTTTTAATGCATGAGTATATTTGGAATTAGAATGATAGAAAATTAAAGAGGAGTGCAAGATTAGATTTTAGGAGTGTCAATAACAGTACAAAATATTAACAAATTTTTACACTTTAAATTTTAAAAAAAAAATCAATACAAAAGTGATACTTTCTTCTGCAGCAAGAAAAAAGATATACATAGGATGCGATGCTGCAGAGTAAAAATTTCGGGTTCTTATACAGCTAGTATCAATGCCTACGAACAGAGTTTTCGCTAGCTGTTGGGTGCAGCCGCGAACCACAGCTAAGGAACGGCCTCCACTATATCCTATATGTTAATTGTATCAGAATGCCATGCCTCGTGTGTTCTAGTAATGGTGTTTCACACTTTTCTCCTGCTATATGTATGTTATCAGAATGTTGCTATTGCATCTATATATAGATTTACCATATACCTCATGAAAAGCAAATGTTGAAGCCAAACATTTTAATGCGCAAATGCTTCTCCTGCCATTGGCGTTTTTACTCTACTGGTATTCATGAACCATCGATTGTAAGAATGAAACAAGGTTTGCATTGATTTAGTATCAGGAGAACCTGCAAAAGGAACCAAACTTCTTTCAATGTGACCAGTCTGAGTCTCAACAATTGTATGCCGTTTGTCACCAATATACCCAACCCTTACAGAAGATTGTGTGGCTTAAACAAAATTTTGTTTCACACTGAAATTGGTTCATTTCTCCATCGAGCTTTCGATGATGCAGGGATCATGTTTACAATTTTGAATAGGGAATTTTACCAGGTCAAAGGGCCTATACAAGAGAAGATACAACAACAGCTAACACCACAGCTAAAATTGACAGGTCCTGTTAGCTTCAAGAGTTTTGCACCGGAACTGCAGCACATTTTTCATCAAATGGAGGGCGGTTCATGCCATCAGAATTGGTTCCAGGAGCTTCCTCTCCGGAGGAAGTCGGGGTGAAGCCAATGCGAAGAAGGGTTTGGGCAGATTCCAATGTTTTCTCGCCTCCAAGTTCCAAAGCCTTGTTACCATTTGGTTTTCCCTCAGCCGGAGCTCTTTGATCTAAAGGGTTGAATGCTTGTAACAGTACAGCATTTGTTGCTGCAACTGCAGGCCACTGCTTGGCTGATCGCTGCCACTTTTCAGAGGAGGTTGACTGTGGTTGTGTTTACCCTCATAGGTAAAAATAATGATGGCTTTGGCATCGTCTGAAGCTCTTTCAACATGCTTACGAACAGGACATCCATCATATGTGCACCTCTAATAGCTTCAGAGAACAACATTTACATGTATCAGGTAAAAAGCAAGAAGTGGGCACCCAGAACACATCTACATGGTGTACACAACAATAATATTTTCATGCTTTTGGCTAGTTTTCCACAAAAAATTTCCACAGAAATTTCAGTAAAAATTCAAATTTACATTTATCCAACAAGTGTGCAATACTATCAGTTTCCATGTGCTACTATACACTTTTTATGTGTATTATTTTATGATAAAATCAGCTCCTTTCAAGGAGCCAAAGAGATGGGAAGTAGCCAGAGAGAAGGGGAAGGAACAAAAACCACATGTATCACAAGCTAAAAACCACAATGCTATACTCGTTTCCTCACTAGTGGGGCAAGGATTGGTGCTTCTATCACTGATTATGAGTGCTTTTATTCAAAAAATAGTTCTACCTACCACTGGCATAGTGTTGAGAAACAAAACACCACAGTTGTAATGCAAATAACAAACACAAACAAGGCAAAGTGCTGTCCAAAAAAAACTAAAAATTCCTGCAGGGGTATTCCTACCATCCTGGGTTGCAATGAGCCATTGCTGATCAGAACTAGTAAAACAGTAAGGCACCATCTTGATGCACTATCTTGTTGCAGATGATCATAGCCTGCAACAAGTTTGAAGCATTCTTAGCAGTCTGAAAAGGAAAGACAATGATGAAAAGTCTTTATCCCAAAATTTTGGGCTCAAGTAAGCTCTATTTTATTCTTTGAAGCTTTATACCTCTATTCCAAAAAGTCACTCCATCACAGCCATTTACAGTACAAAATCTGCTTTCAAATTAGAACATCATCAAATTTTGCCCACTATCAAAAAAAAAGAAGAAAGAAAAGAAATGCATTAGAAATAAATATGACAGAAGCTATTCTTATTTCCATATAAGAAACTCCTAGTATCGAGAGGCCAAAAAAAAGGGCATAAGCAACATCTGGTATGAACACGATACAGAATACATCATTTTTGAAAATTTTGGGATACAGGTAATACAAGGATATAGTTATATATACACATGAAAACATGTTTCTATACATATTTATATATTACATCTGGATAATATCTATGTTTATACATATTTTAGGTACTAGAAAGGATTCAGTGTAAAGAAATGTTACTTTTTGGAGCCCAGACATGAAAACTAAGTCTCAAAATTTTCTCGAAAGGATTCAGTGCAAAGAAATGTTACTTTATCATCCCTCAATTATGTTTGGCATGATCACAAATATGTCAAAATTACTTTCAACTATGTTTTGAGTCATTTTGGAACCCAGACATTGGTGAGCCATATCCAATAGGGCTCAATACATGTCGAACTCAGATACGTGCGCAGATATTCCTCCCAAGGAGTATCTGTACAACATAACAGGCATCCCAACAGTAAAAGCCAGTATCTTTGGACCTGTCCGTGGACCTGACCCTATTTTACCCGGATCAGACCCGGAGCTTATACGGGTGGTGAATGGGTTCAAGACTTGGAGACACGAATTATGGGTTCGCGACTAGCACTACGATGATCCAACCCAACTCAATAGCAACTCTGATACACATCTTTTAGGATCCATGCCAACTAAGGGTTCGTTTGATTGCAAGCAAGTTAAGTGAAAGTGCTTTGGCACTTCTACCACTTTTTTCAATCTGGATTTTCACTTTACATGTGCCGTTGCAAGTCTTGTCCCCTTCAAAATTCTGATATCACATCCTTCCTTCATGCGAGATGTAAGTGTACAGAATGTAAGTGTACAGTTTACACTTTTGCACTCTATCAAACATTTAAAGTGGTAGAACATTTCCACGGAAAACAAAATTCGTAACCAAGCAAACTATCTCAAAAACTCACCTCTTCAAAACAAGTCGACTTTTCTAGATTCACATTTTCACTTACTCCATTTGCACCCTAAGCAATACAAAGTGCTATGCAAGGTGGTACCACCACATGTTCGCACATGATGACCATTCCACCCTCTATTCTCATTTTTACACTTTTGCAGTTGATTGACATTTGAACCTTTATTCTCGTTTTTAAAGACTATACAATATGGTGTATTCAGGAACCTAATTCCAGAATGATATAGAAGAAATCTTCCCTTCCACGTATCTATATTAAGTATTAACCTATCCAAAGTTTTAGTGGTAATGTTGTCCCATCTCTAACTTACTCTTCATAAATTGAAACATTTGTAATACCTGAAACTGAAAGTCTATCTTTGGATAGCAGGTTTTACATTTTGCCAGAAGAATTGTATAACCTACATGGCTACAATCACTAGAGCTGGAAATACCGCTTTTACGGGCTAGTTCGGTTCCTATCTGAAACAGAAAAGGGCATATGGTATTACTGTAGAAGCTCTACCAAATTTGTTTTCTCTTGCTTTAAATTGATACCACCGCCATAACTACCTAAATCTAGAAGCAGGGTTAGACGAAGAAACCAACCGGTACATGTATATGAGAAATTTGCTAACCTAACACCAAACATGGCCCTACGAGTTAAAGGGTTAAAGGAGTTGTCAGCAAGCTCAGATCTGCCCTTTCGTCAGCCATACGAGGGTGCTAGGCAAAGCCTAAAGCTCTATCCATTCATCCATTCATTCATCCATCCATGTATCTCTCTTTCTCACATGCAGAACTACAGGATAGCTGCAACGACTGCCTGAGAAGTATAGGGTGGTCCATAGCTGCCTCTCCATCAAAACAGAACCACAAAAAAAAAAAAGAGAAATGAGGAGCCTAAACAAACAGGACTGACAACATAAACCAAAGGGCACGTCATCATTGCCTGCTCATCTGCCTGTAAGTGACGGCAAGAAGATAGAAGGGGCATATGCAAATTGTAACATTTAGTGTATAAGTCTTCAACAAGACAATTTAAGTATTAAAACAACCACCACCACCACCATGCCACCTTTATAAGCAGATCCTAATAGGACTCCGGGGCCTGATGGCTTCTCTTCTGGGTTCTTTAGACGTCATTGGGGTGTGCTAAAGTTCCCAGTTCTGGAGGCGGTGCAAGAGTTTTTCTTGGAAGGAAAGTTGCTGAAGGAGCTGAACCACACCTTCTTGACCTTGGTTCCGAAGAAGGAGGGTGCTACCTCCCTCGCCGAATTCAGGCCTATTGCGTGCTGTAATTATCTATACAAGATAATTACGCACGTCATGTGTCGGCGTATGGAGGGGATTATGCAGGGCTTGGTGTCTCGGAATCAAGCGACTTTCATCAAGGGGCGCTCGATTGCCGAGCACAGTCTTCTTGCTCATGAGATGGTGAGGGATTTCAACAAACCAGGGGGATGAAGGCATGTGTTAAACTGGATTTGCGGAAAGCCTATGAGACGGTCAACAGGGACTTCCTCTGCCACCTTATGCTTGCTATGGGCTTTGATGAGAGATGGGTGGCGAGGGTGAGGGAGTGAATATGCTCCCCCACATTTTCGGTCCTCATTTAGGGTACTCCTTATGGATGCTTCTCGAGCAACAGGGGACTACGGCAGGGGAATCCTCTCTCTCCGTACCTGTTCACTCTGGTGATGGAGTACTTCACTTGTATGATGGACCTGGCAGTGCATAGTAGGAAGCTTGTTCCCCTTTTCAGGTAGGTCAAGCCGGTAGTGTCTCACTTGATATATGTTGACGACCTCTTGGTATTCCTGCATCCATCCTTGAGGGGGTTGAGGGCGCTTTCAGATATTATGGAGGAGTTTGGACGGTTGTCCGGCCTGCAGCTGAATAGGGAGAAGAGTAGGGTCTATTTCAGCTCTCGGTGCACTCTCAAGGAGGAACAGGCTCTTACCCTAGGAGTGGAGAAAGGAGAGTTACCAGTGAAGTATCTGGGGGTACCGTTGACGGTCAATTATGCCAGGGATCAGGATTGTCTCAGCCTGGTGGAGTTTGCCCAAAGGAGAGTGGAAGGTTGGCAGGCAGCTGGTCTGTCCTTTGGTGGCCGTATTGAGCTGGTGCGGTCTGTTATCTCTGGCATTGCTATATTCTGGTTGCAGTCGACTCAGATTCCAGTAGCTACCATTAGGAAGTTGGAGTCCATTTGTGCTAATTTCATCTGGAGGGGAGGCATGCATGCGATTGCTTGGGAACAACTCTGCCGGACCCGGGAGGAAGGAGGAGTGGGGTTGCGACCTCTTCGGGCGGTTAGGGAGGCATCGGGGGTGAGGATGGCGTGGCGGTTCATCAAGGGAGGTTCCCTTTGGGCAGAGTGGCTGCCTAGCAGATATGTGCGGCGTATGAATTTCTGGACTTGTAGGATTGATAACAATTTCTTGGTCTCATTTAAGGCTATTCTTAGGTACAGACCGGTCTTTCAGTCCGCTATCTGCAGGACTATGAGAGATGGGGCGAATACTGATCTCTGGCTGGACCCGTGGATGGAAAATGGCTCCCTTCTGGAGATCTAGGGGGCTCAAATGGACAGAGAGGCGAGCAGGAAAGTGAAATGTAGTCGGATTATCAGGGATGGGAGCTGGAGGCCGGAGGAGTATCCATACACAGCTCAGTTTGGAGAGGAGATTCGACGGATCACTATCGATACTAGCCTGACTGAGGACTCCTGGTGTTGGGTTGATCCTGGTTCGGTTGGTGGGTCTGGGATATTCAGTTTTAAAAGTTGCTATAATCTGGTTCGGACCCCACACGACATGATTGCGGAGTATGACTTTATTTAGGCGAAGGGGATTGCTCGCAAAATGCAGCTTTGTTCATACAGACTCCTTCTGGGCAGGTTGATGACTCGGGACAGACTTATTAGGTTTGGGATGCAGATTCCAGATCCGAAGTGTGTTCTCTGTACTGGTGACGCGGAGTCTATGGGCCACCTATTCTTTGAGTGCCCATGGACTTGGCATAAGATGGCGAGAGTTAGACTTGCTGCATCAGTTTGGCATGTCTGGAGGGAGCGCAATAGGCGTATCTTTGAGGGACTGGCTACTCCGCCAGTCGGAATTCTACATAATTTAGAATTCGATGTATCTGTAATGGCCCCTTAACTGGAGATGGAGTTGTGAGAATAGTGTACTGTAATACCTTTACTGTGATTTGCGTGGAATAAAATTTACCCTTATTCCAAAAAAATATATATATAAGATTACGATTAAAGTATATGAAGTATATCAAATGACTACGAAAATAACACGTATATATGTCAATAAAAAACCTTAAAACTAATAAAAATATTATTAAATAATATAAAATATTATTAAAATGATCAAAATCCGAATTATCAAGAAGTCTTGAAGGCACGGCTACTGCAGCCACCGTTACTGAGAAGTACCAGACTTCCAATGTTGCCTCGCCATCACAATATAACTGCACGAAATAAAACGAAAGGGTAGCCCCCCTTGAAATAGGACCAACACCCTAAACTCTAAGGGGGTGTTTGGTTCAAGTTTTTGTAGCTTAGGAATGGGTTTTGAATTCCTTACCCATATTTGGTATGTTTAGGATTGGGAATGAGGAGGGAATAGGAGGGGCTTAGGGGGGAAAGCTATTCCCATTGACTTGGGAAAGCTATTCCCAAGTCTCCCCTTAGGAATAGATTTGCTTTCCTAGGAATGATGTTTGGCTATTTTGTTTGGACGGTTATACCCTCTTTTTATTTTCAAATTTTCAACTTCTGTCCCAGACATGTAAATCATCATGAAATTAATGAAAGGGTATTAAAGGAAAACTAAATAAATAAATATTTCTATCCCTTTATAAACCAAATATGGAGATGCAATTTTTAAAAATTTTGAACTACCTATTCCCAACCTAACCAAACATGGATATGGAAATGTTGAATTCCTTTCCCATGGGAAAGGAATTGAAAACCTATTCCTAGGAATACAAAAACTTGATCCAAACGAGCCCCAAAGGGCACATCATGGTCACTTGAGTGAGATATATTGGAAAGATCCTGTGAGGTTTCTGATTATCGAGGACTGGTAGTCTAGTACGGGCATGTAGAATAACGTGTGCATTCTTTGACCACAAGCCGACCAGTTATAGATTTAGGGCGGCAAATTTGTTTCCCGATTGAAATAAAAAATTGTCCATTCCAAATGGAAAATGCCAAATGTAGTTCTCAGAAGCATTTGCTGTTTTTGACCAGGAACCAAACAAATTTTATTTGCCATTATGGCCAAAATGCCAACGAAAACGGTAAATGGTCCATTTTAAACGGGAACAAAAGTGGTCTTTAGTTAACCACCATATTAGCTCAGAGCAAGGTAATGGAGAACGTACGATCCAAAACTTGCTAACCTGACAGCAAACACGATCAAGACATTCAACGCTGCTTCATCATCAAAATAGAAGACGGGCATAAGCAAGCCTACCTTGTTCTCAAATTCTTCCTAAAGGCTTTTGGCAGTACTTGCAACATGCAGCACTACAAGATGGCTGCAATGAATGCCCCGCCATCAAAATCGAACTCAACAATACGTATATTTTTCTCCCATGCAGAACTACAAGATGGTTGCAATGACTGCCACGCCATCAAAATCGAACTGCACAATACATCTCTCTTTCTCCCATGCAGAACTACAAGATGGCTGCAATGAATCGAACTGCACAAGAAAAAGGAAATGCATAGTCTAAACAAACAAGACAAAACATAAACCAAAGGGCATCTAGGGCATCTCATCATCCTTGTTTCATCCAAGGTTTGCAATATAGGAACATTCATTCAGGGTACTCCTTATGGATGCTTCTCGAGCAACAGGGGACTACGGCAGGGGGATCCTCTCTCTCCGTACCTGTTCACTCTGGTGATGGAGTACTTCACTTGTATGATGGACCTGGCGGTGCATAGTAGGAAGCTTGTTCCCCTTTTCAGGTAGGTCAAGCCGGTAGTGTCTCACTTGACATATGCTGACGACCTCTTGGTATTCCTGCATCCATCCTTGAGGGGGTTGAGGGCGCTTTCAGATATTATGGAGGAGTTTGGACGGTTGTCCGGCCTACAGCTGAATAGGAAGAAGAGTAGGGTCTATTTCAGCTCTCGGTGCACTCTCAAGGAGGAACGGGCTCTTACCCTGGGAGTGGAGAAAGGAGAGTTACCAGTGAAGTATCTGGGGGTACCGTTGACGGTCAATTATGCCAGAGATCAGGATTGTCTCAGCCTGGTGGAGTTTGCCCAAAGGATAGTGGAAGGTTGGCAGGCAGCTGGTCTGTCTTGTTGGCCGTATTGAGCTGGTGCGGTCTGTTATCTCTGGCATTGCTATGTTCTGGTTGCAGTCGACTCAGATTCCAGTAGCTACCATTAGGAAGTTGGAGTCCATTTGTGCTAATTTCATCTGGAGGGGAGGCATGCATGCGATTGCTTGGGAACAACTCTGCCGGACCCGGGAGGAAGGAGGAGTGGGGTTGCGACCTCTTCGGGCGGTTAGGAAGGCATCGGGGGTGAGGATGGCGTGGCGGTTCATCAAGGGAGGTTCCCTTTGGGCAGAGTGGCTGGCTAGCAGATATGTGCGGCGTATGAATTTCTGGACTTGTAGGATTGATAACAATTTCTCGGTCTCATTTAAGGCTATTCTTAGGTGCAGACCGGTCTTTCAGTCCGCTATCTGCAGGACTATGAGAGATGGGGCGAATACTGATCTCTGGCTGGACCCGTGGATGAAAAATGGCTCCCTTCTGGAGATCTTGGGGCTCAGATGGACAGAGAGGCGAGCAGGAAAGTGAAATGTAGTCGGATTATCAGGGATGAGAGCTGGAGGCCGGAGGAGTATCCATACACAGCTCAGTTTGGAGAGGAGATTCGACGGATCACTATCGATACTAGCCTGACTGAGGACTCCTGGTGTTGGGTTGATCCCGGTTCGGTTGGTGGGTCTGGGATATTCAGTTTTAAAAGTTGCTATAATCTGGTTCGGACCCCACACGACAGGATTGCGGAGTATGACTTTATTTAGGCGAAAGGGATTGCTCGCAAAATGCAGCTTTGTTCATACAGACTCCTTCTGGGCAGGTTGATGACTCGGGACAGACTTATTAGGTTTGGGATGCAGATTCCAGATCCGAAGTGTGTTCTCTGTACTGGTGACGCAGAGTCTATGGGCCACCTATTCTTTGAGTGCCCATGGACTTGGCACATATGGGAGGAGCAGTGCATTCGATCGTTGGAAGAAGTTGGCAGTGCCAGAGATATCCGGGGGATCCTCTGCTGGATCAGAGACCGCCGAGACATGGACCCTGGTTGGGTCAAGATGGCGAGAGTTAGACTTGCTGTATCAGTTTGGCATGTCTGGAGGGAGCGCAATAGGAGTATCTTTGAGGGACTGGCTACTCCGCCAGTCGGAATTCTACATAATTTAGAATTCGATGTATCTGTAATGGCCCCTTAACTGGAGATGGAGTTGTGAGAATAGTGTACTGTAATACCTTTACTGTGATTTGCGTGGAATAAAATTTACCCTTATTCCAAAAAAAAATATATAAGATTACGATTAAAGTATATAAAGTATATCAAATGACTACGAAAATAACACGTATATATGTCAATAAAAAAAACCTTAAAACTAATAAAAATATGATTAAATAATATAAAATATTATTAAAATGATCAAAATCCGAATTATCAAGAAGTCTTGAAGGCACGGGTACTGCAGCCACTGTTACTAAGAAGTACCAGACTTCCAATGTTGCCTCGCCATCACAATATAACTGCACGAAATAAAACGAAAGGGTAGCCCCCATGAAATAGGACCAACACCCTAAACTCTAAGGGGGTGTTTGGTTCAAGTTTTTGTAGCTTAGGAATGGGTTTTGAATTCCTTACCCATATTTGGTATGTTTAGGATTGGGAATGAGGAGGGAATAGGAGGGGCTTAGGGGGGAAAGCTATTCCCATTGACTTGGGAAAGCTATTCCCAAGTCTCCCCTTAGGAATAGATTTGCTTTCCTATGAATGATGTTTGGCTATTTTGTTTGGACGGTTATACCCTCTTTTTATTTTCAAATTTTCAACTTCTGTCCCAAACATGTAAATCATCATGAAATTAATGAAAGGGTATTAAAGGAAAACTAAATAAATTAATATTTCTATCCCTTTGTAAACCAAACATGGAGATGCAATTTTTTAAAATTTTGAACTACCTATTCCCAACCTAACCAAACATGGATATGGAAATGTTGAATTCCTTTTCCATGGGAAAGGAATTGAAAACCTATTCCTAGGAATACAAAAACTTGATCCAAACGAGCCCCAAAGGGCACATCATGGTCACTTGAGTGAGATATATTGGAAAGATCCTGTGAGGTTTCTGATTATCGAGGACTGGTAGTCTAGTACGGGCATGTAGAATAACGTGTGCATTCTTTGACCACAAGCCGACCAGTTATAGATTTAGGGCGGCAAATTTGGTTCCCGATTGAAATAAAAAATTGTCCATTCCAAATGGAAAATGCCAAATGTAGTTCTCAGAAGCATTTGCTGTTTTTGACCAGGAACCAAACAAATTTTATTTGCCATTATGGCCAAAATGCCAACAAAAACGGTAAATGGTCCATTTTAAACGGGAACAAAAGTGGTCTTTAGTTAACCACCATATTAGCTCAGAGCAAGGTAATGGAGAACGTACGATCCAAAACTTGCTAACCTGACAGCAAACACGATCAAGACATTCAACGCTGCTTCATCATCAAAATAGAAGACGGGCATCAAGCAAGCCTACCTCGTTCTCAAATTCTTCCTAAAGGCTTTTAGCAGTACTTGCAACATGCAGCACTACAAGATGGCTGCAATGAATGCCCCGCCATCAAAATCGAACTCAACAATACGTATATTTTTCTCCCATGCAGAACTACAAGATGGTTGCAATGACTGCCACGCCATCAAAATCGAACTGCACAATACATCTCTCTTTCTCCCATGCAGAACTACAAGATGGCTGCAATGAATCGAACTGCACAAGAAAAAGGAAATGCATAGTCTAAACAAACAAGACAAAACATAAACCAAAGGGCATCTAGGGCATCTCATCATCCTTGTTTCATCCAAGGTTTGCAATATAGGAACATTCTTATAAGTATCAGGATCGTGGGTATCGACAGTATTTCGTATCGAAGTATCGGATTTTGGATATCATAAAGCAAATAAGTATTAATAAATTTTTAAAAATTTAGGGGAAAAAATGGATTTTTTTACACTTGGCATAATTTTAAGTATTTTGTGTTGTTTCTTAGTAGTTTTGAAATTTAAGTCATCATGGCTGGTTGGTTTACCTGCAATAAATAATTTTTTTTTCATTTACATGCTTTTACAACCTGACTATTCTTTTACACCCTTATTTATTGGCTTGTTTTGTCCGTCGAATTAACGGGAAACGAGATCCCCGACGTCGGTATCGGTCAGTAGTGGTAGCGGTCAGTATCGGATCAAGACATGTCAAAACCGTATCGGTATCGACTGTATCATATCGGTATCATCGGTATCGGCTGATAGTACAAACTATGTTTTCATGCAAATTATACCACTTATCGGAGAAAATGTGCTATAAGACATAATTGAAACCCTTAGGCCTCGTTTGGGTCGCAAAATCAGGACCTTGGAAAAAAAAAAGTCATTCATTTCCTGTGTTTGGATATTTGGATGCGAAAGGAAACGAGCAGGAAAGGAAAATGATTCCCAAGGAAAAGGAAAAGGAAAATAGGGGAGGAATGGTTCCCCCACTCACTACATGGATTCACTTTCCCACTCCCAATTATTGACTTTCCCTTCCAATTTTTCCGGGTCTTTCCAAACACTACCCAAACACTGGAAAGACAATAAATGGGAATTGTAATTTTCCAAAAGAAAGGAAAGAGCAAAGAATTGATTTCCTTTCCTTTCCTTTCTGCGAACCAAACGAGGCCTTAAAGTACAAGAATCTTCAGCTACAGAGAGAGTAATAGCCTCACCTTTTGAGATAACCACCGTCAGTCACAACCCTTCATCTATCAAATATGAGCTAAATAACAAATTAACTCTTGCAACATTTATACCAACCGATTATACATATATAGAAAGGGCCACAAATTTGGAGTGCCATAGTATAGTTTGCACGGTTAGTATTGTAGCCAATGTGTATCAGATATGACTCAAAATGACGCAAAAATGCACCAATTTTCAAGTGTCTGTACTTCCAAGGTACAGAGTACAGAGTGATAAAGATGCATTATGTACCGATTTTCATTTGTTCGACATCATCGTCATCCAAGCCTTCTCCCATCAGAGTGGGGTTAACTATGACTCAAAATGACGCAAAAATGCACCAATTTTCAAGTGTTTGTGCTTCCAAGGTACAGAGTACAGAGTGATAAAGATGCATTATGTACCGATTTTCATTTGTTCGACATCATCGTCATCCAAGCCTTCTCCCATCAGAGTGAGGTTAACTATGGAGCATAAGAAAGCTCAAATCAAATTTTGATAAAGTTTTATGACTAGCTACGACATGACATCAACCCTCTATCGCGGTGTCAAAATCCTAGCAAAGGTAGCTATGAGCATGAGAGGGTCATTACATAAAAACTAGATGGTCATTTGGCAGGTAGGTAAATTTATCTTTTGGTTTTAAAGTTTAAGCTCATGCAACCAAAGAGCTCTCTCCAAGTTCCTAGACTATATAGAGTACGAGGAGATCAGATAATATCATTTGCTATTGGGGAATTGCATTCATGTCCATGATACATCAAGCCAAAGGGTGAAGAAGATGCACCTAAAGATCCCTACAACAAATGTTTAGGACCAACCATTAGAAGTTTCCTATCCTTTTCTTCCATTTTGTTCTATCAGGGCTCATTCCTTCTCTAACATTAGAGAATGTGGTATCCATTTTTGCGGCCCTACGAGTTTGGAGGCCCAACCCCACTTTTCTTCTCAAAACATCTGTTTCCAACCGCAACCAAAAGGTTAAGTTGGACGAGAGCAAGCTCAGATCTGCCCTTTCAACAGTCATATGAGGTTTGGCAAAGCCTAAGCTCTATCCATCTATCTATCCATCCATCCATACATACATCTCTTTCTCACATGCAGATTGACAGGATAGCTGCAACGACTGCCTGAGAAGTATAAGACCGTCCAAAGCAGCCTCCCCGTCAAAACAGAACCACACCAGAGAAAAAGATATCAGTAGTCTGAACAAACAGGACTGACAGTATAAACTACAGGGCACTTCATCATTGCTTGCTTAATCCTTCCTTCATGCGACAGATTGAAAATTGAAGGGGCATGCAAATTGTAACAATTAGTGGATCCAATGTGATATAACTCAAAACAACCACCACCGTGTCACCTTTATAGAAAAATTTGGGGTCTGCTATTTGAATCCTTTGTCGTCCCGGCAGCTCTGTTAAGGGCCATGTCTCCGTAACATTAACAAAAATAATTGGAGTATACATGCAAAAGAACCTCGAGGGAAGTACAAGAATCATCAGCTAAAGTGAGAGCATTAGCCTCATCTTTTGAGACAAAACCGCCAATGGCAGCTACCAACCCTTTTCAACAACATTATACCAACCAACGGTACTCATATTGCGCACCAAATTTTGAGTGCCCCCAATATAGTTTGCACAGTTAGTACTGTGTCCAATATGCATCAGATAAGACATGAGACGACACGACACCCCACCAATTTTCAAGAGTGATGAAGCGCGGAGTAATACAGATGCATTATGTATTGATTTTCATTTGGAACTGCTTTTCAACAAATAAGCAGAAGCAGCCATGATAAGAAGCAATCCTAAACCAAGTCTTAGGCCCTATTTCGGTCTCCATTTGAATGCCTCAAAACTGGTTTTGAGACCAAAACTTAGTTTTAGGTTGAGTGAACATTGTTTTGGGAATTGGTTTAGACTTTAGAGCAAACTAAACCAAGTTTTCTTTGTTTTGGATACGGAACAAAAAGCTCCGTTCACAACACTGAATCTAGAGAGTAATAAATTGGACAGTTTTGTCCATGTTCTTTCTTTCATTTTCACTTGTGTACCTATTTTAGTCATTTTCTTTTCTTCTTCACCTTTTACGAGATAATTTTATGATATATTTGATCAGAATATAGTTGGTAATCTTAAATTAAATTATCTTCAAGATTATGGAAAGATTAAATCTGGTTAGATAAGGTTAAACTAAAACTTTATTAAATTGAATTATATATTAGGTTACAGTAGATTTGCCTTCTTAATTTGATTAGATTAGATAATTTTTAAAAACTCTCTATATTATTAATGAATTGCAGTATGAATAAGAATATTCAAGTTTGGAGAAAAAAAAAATAGGAAAAAGAAAACTCGTGTGGAGGAAAGCATAAAGAAAAAGGAAAAAAAATCTCATTTCACAATTATGTATGCATATACTTTGTTGGTCATTTCCACATATAAACCGGTTTCCGTTTTGTACACCCAAACAGCTTTTGGTTTACAGAACTAAATCCCGAATGCCCAAACTCAATTAACTCATTTTGTTATCCAAGACTCCGTTTTCAGAAATAAATCCCAAACAGGTTCTTAGGCTCCCCTTGGGAATCAGTTTTGATGTCCCAAAACCAAGTTTTGAGTTGAAAACTTGGCTTTAGTTTGTGTGTGTGTTGGGATATGGCTTTGGTCCAGTTTTGGCAGAACCAAAGAGTTTTACAAAGGAAAAGGCACTTCACCAAAACTTAACTGCAAACTAATAAGTTTGGAGTCTTTGGACAAAATAATCCCTCTCGTTCTGGAATCGAATGTGAACCTCCCCCAAAGAAAATTCCCATGTTATATACTGTTAAAACAACATAACTTATTTTTGGGGGACCCAGAAAAATTCGTGAAATGAGCAAAGTGTACTGTGTAGTTTATGACTTTGTACAGTCTGGCCACGGGCCCCTCATAAATGCTGCTGCATTTTGGGGTGGTCGAGAAAAAGTACTGAGGATGAAGACAGAGGCATGAAGAAAGGAAGGGGAGAGGGAGGGGGTGTGTGTGTTTTGTGTATGGATCATCTGTTCAGAAAGATGCATATGCGGCCGCGGGGGGGGGGGGGGGGGGGGGGGGGGGGGGGGGGTACTAGAAGAAGAAAAAAAAGGCAAAAGAAAATTAATGATGTACAGAATGAAAAAATAGAGGCTCAGGTTTGTTCTTCCATCAGACATGGTGTTACCAATCATCTCCCTCTGGTCAAGACTGTCAGTTAACTATTATTGTATACCTCATATAGTCCCACATCGTCTGGGCCAAAGCTAAAGCAGGATGTCATGACCTGCTCCTATAAATGTACCAAGGCTTCTCATGTTTTATTCACATCAACAAATTAAAAGTTCTCTGAATTTCAAACACAAATGGCTGCAACTGGTTGCCAGCATGTTAGCTGAGCAATCAAAGTTGTCTCATCATCAATATAGATTAGAGCAGCATCTACAAATCAGTCTGAATTAAGACTGAACTGATCTGAGGATATCAGGCATAGTCCAAGCCATTGGCAAATTTTCAAGAAAATCATCATTGCCTCGTCCATTCAGAAAGATGCATATGAGAAGGGGAAAATGCTATCAGAAAATAAAAGAAGGCAAAAGAAAATTACTATATGTACAGAATGAAAAACTGGAGGCTCAGGTAGACATGGTGTTACCAATCATCTCTCTCACTGGTCAAGACTGTCACTTAACTATTATTGTATACCTCATTTTAGTCCCACATCGCTTGGTCTGAATTTTCGAGACAAATGGCTGCAATTGGTTGCCAGCATGTCAGCTGAGCAATCAAAGTTGCCTCGTCATCATTATAGATTAGAGCAACATCTACAAGTCAGTCTGAACTAAGGCTGTAACTGATCTGAGGATATCAGACCTAGTCAGAGCCGTTGGCACATTTTCAAGAAAACCATCTTTGCCTCGTCCGTTTGGAAAGAGATGCATATGAGAGGGGGGGAAGTTATCAGAAAATAAAAGAAGGCAAAAGAAATTAATGGATGGACAGAATGAAAAACCGGAGGCTCAGCTTTGTTCTTCCCTCAGACATGGTGTTACCAATCATCTCTCTCTCTCACTGGTCAAGAGGGTCAGTTAACTATTATTGTATACCTCATTTTAGGCCATCTCCAATGGGGATTTCTAAAAGTGAGTTTCTATCCAACTTGTCATTGTACTTTAAGAAAAATTTATCCTAGTTGGTAGAGTTTCTACAAAGAAATTGCACATAAAAAAAAAAACAATGGTCCTCCATTTCTATCTTATGTGGCAAAGAATAAAAGGAACAATTTAATTATGTAGGGCCCAATCAAGGTTGTAAACGGCGGTAGGCTGTTGCACGGCGGAGAGAGTCCGCCTACCGCCTAGGCGGTTGATACATTTTGGACACTTTTTACTATGCATATTTTAAAGGTGTTCCATGCATAACTAAATTGGAGAACGAAGATTTATGAAATCTTAGTTTTCTAAAAGTGAACCATGGGCCCATAATGCTTGCAAAACCTTTTGCCCAAAAGGTCTTGTCATGTATTGCTCTGTCTAGACGTCCGCCTACGCGGTCTCACCTCCCCTACGCCATCAAACCTCAGTTGGCGCCTACTCCACCGCCTACCGTGGTGCAGAGAGAGACCGCATACTGCCTAGGTGCCACCTCAACTGCCATTTAGAAAACTTGCCTAATATAAATTGTTATGAGAGATAAGAGAGTTTCTACATGTATAAACCCTCATAGAAATTCTTCATCCTACATCATCGCCAAATAGGATGGCACTAGAGGAAAAAAAAATCATGGTTGGAGAAGGGTTTTTTTTCTTTCTAAAATGGGTTTCTACCATAGATTGGAGATTGCCTTAGTCCCACATCACTTGGGCAAAAGGAGGATGTCATGACTTGCTCCTATAAATGTACCACGGCTTCTCATGTTTTATTCACATAAATAAATTAAAAGTACTCTCTGAATTTCAAACACAAATGGCTGCAACTGGTTGCCAGCATGTTAGCTGAGCAATCAAAGTTGTCTCGCCAGCAATATAAATTAAAGCAACATCTACAAGTCAGTCTGAATTAAGGCTGTGAACTGATCTGAGGATATCAGGCCTAGTCCGAGCCATTGGCACATTTTCAAGAAAATAATCAGTGCCTCATCCGTTCAGAAAGATGAATATGAGAATGGGAAATGCTATCAGAAAATAAAAGAAGTCAAAATAAAATTAACAGATGTACAGAATGGAAAACTGGAGGCTCAGGTTTGTTCTTCCATCAGACATGTTGGTACCAATCATCTCTCTCTCTCTCTCTCACTAGTCAAGAATGTCACTTAACTATTATTGTATACCTCATTTTTGTCCCACATTGCCTGGTCTGAATTTCAAAGACAAATGGCTGCAACTGGTTGCCAGCATGTTAGCTGAGCAATCATAGTTGCCTCGCCATCAATATAGATTAGTTGCCTGGTCTGAGGATATCAGACCTAGTCCGAGCCATTGGCACATTTTCAAGAAAATCATCATTGCCTCGTCCATTTAGAAAGATGCATATGATAGGGGGAAGGTTACCAGAAAATAAAAAGAAGGCAAAAGAAATTTTATAGATGGACATAATGAAAAAGTGGAGACTCAGGTTTGTCCTTCCATCAGATATGGTGTTACCAATCATCTCTCTCTCTCTCTCTCTCTCTCACTGGTCAAGACTGTTAGTTAACTATTATTGTATACCTCATTTTAGTCCCACATCGCCTGGGCAAAAGAAGGATGTCATGACTTGCTCCTATGTACAAAGACTTCTCATGTTTTATTCACATCAATAAATTAAAAGTTCTCTGAATTTCAAAGACAAATGGCTGCAACTGGTTGCCAGCATGTTTAGCTGAGCAATCAAAGTTGCCTCGCCATCAATATAGATTATAGCAACATCCACAAGTCAGTCTGAACTAAGGCTGTAAACTGAACTAAGGATATCAGACCTAGTGCAAGCCATTGGCACATTTTCAAGAAATCATCATTGCCTCGTCCGTTCAGAAAGATGCATATAAGAGGGTTAAAAAGTGATCAAAAAATAAAAGGCAAAAGAAAATTAATAGATGTACAGAATGAAAAATTGGAGGCTCAGATTTGTTCTTCCATCAGACATGGTGTTACCAATCATCTCTCTCTCTCTCTCTCTCTCTCTCTCTTTCTCACTGGTCAAGACTGTCGATTAACTATTATTGTATAATTAGTCCCACATCGCCTAGGATGAATTTCAAAGACAAATGGCTGCAACTGGTTGCCAACATGTTAGCTGAGCAATCAAAGTTGCCTCGCCATCAATATATATTAGAGCAACATCTACAAGTCAGTCTGAACTAAGGCTGTGAACTGATCTGTGGATATCAGACCTAGTCCGAGCCATTGGCACATTTTCACGAAATCATCATTGCCTCATCCGTTCAAAAAGATGAATATGAGGGAAAAAAAAAAGAGGGGGGGGGGGGGGGGGGGGGGGGGGGTGGTGGTGTTATCAGAAAATAAAATAAGTCAAAAGAAAATTAAAAGATGGACAGAATGAAAAACTGGAGGCTCGGGTTTGTTCTTCCATCAGACATGGTGTTACCAATCTTCTCTCCCTCTCTCTCTAGTCAAGACTGTCAGTTAACTATTATTGTATACCTCATTCGCCTGGGCTGAATTTCAAAGACGCATGGCTGCAACTGGTTGCCATCATGTTAGCTGAACAATCAAAGTTGCCTCGCCATCAATATCGATTAGAGCAACATCTACAAGTCAGTCTGAACTAAGGCTGTGAACTGACCTGAGGATATCAGACCTAGTCCAAGCCATTGGAACATTTTCAAGAAAATCATCATTGGCTCATATGTACATCCAAAGGAAAGAGTATCACCTATGACTAAAACTGAGAAACACGGAGACAAAAATTAAGCATAAGAAAAAGAACTAGAACGCAATGTCACTTTAGAGTTTTGAAGACACTGAGTTAGGTTAAGATCCGAGATTATAACAATAATGATCTACAAAAGTGAGATAGGTGTGAAAAGAGTACTTTAATGTTGCATCTTTGTGTAGGATTAAATTGTAGAATGTTGAAAGTGGAGGCTACATTTTGACTAGAATAGGATAAATTTTATTAGGACTCTTGGTCAACATTTACAGAATATAGACTAGCATTGTTCACCACGATTCTCTCTCCTTTCCACCTTGAATCCTTGACCTAGAGCAGGAATAAAGGATCCTCAAAAGGCATTAAGCTTTGGGATACTAGGAGTTCAGTCATCTAGGAAACTTAATAAAATAAGCGACTCTTTCACTTTGGATTCAGTAATTCATGAATCAATCAACCAGTCTCCTACCCATGTTCTTTGAACATGTTGAAAATAAAATAACTAATCTACTCTTGAACATAGAAGACCCCTTAATGGAAATGACTCCAATGCCCCTTCAATACTCCACCTAAGCCATCAATAAGCAATATATTCCAGGTATGGCTCAACAACTACCTCTCTATTTCAATTATGTCTAACATAATGTCTATGAGTAACTTTATTGGCAAACAAAGGCTAGAAGCTGAAGAACAGTATAATTTAATAAGATCTCAATATAGACACTTACTTATTCTATCTATAAAATGTCCACAGATGTTAGATCTCAGAGTACTGAAGGGGTTTCCTCAGAAACGGTTGTCACAAACAATGTGTCTAGTAACATTGGGACCTATATATCACCACCTATGCTGTGAATCTTGTATGATACATGATAATATTCCACGATAAGATTCAAAAGGTTTTCAATAAGGATCGTATAGGTGTATCAGATGGAACTAAAAATCGTGTGATATGTTTTATCCTCTGATACAAAAAGATATATTGATACGATACATTTTTTATTTTTCTGTTCTTTCAACTTTCTTCCGTTTTCTATTTCTTTGTTTATTTATTGAGCTTCTTCTACTTTGTTTTTCTTGTTTTTCTTTTTTTGGGTGTTCAATTGACTATTGTTTCTCTTATAGATCTTAAGGTGTTAATAGAAGAATTTATGGCTGTCTGTTTTAGTTTCACTTTGCTGTTGACTATATAATGATAGCCACTTAGATGCTTAATGATACTCTTCATCGCTTCTTAACATGTTCAATTTATCCTCATATGTTATTTTAATTTTCCAATGTATTTGCCAATTGAATATAGTATCTTATGATACTAGATACACGACAAGATAAGCAAGAAACAGATACACACGATATGTATCATGAAACTACAAAATAGATTGCCACCATACTTATCATACCTGGATCGAACAGGCAGTCAGACCAGAACTCCAGTGATTCACCACCATTACCACCAGAACGAAAAGTCAAACTTATCCCAGTCCATGAGTGGGAAAGTGACATGAAAACCCGACAGCCTGAAACAATTCCAACTTCAAACTCTGGATCCTTAAATTGAAGCCAAAGGAAGCAGAAATAAATTCATTTTCTTGGTTATCCGTATACATATTAGGACTGCTATTTGGACACGAGGACCCCGACCAGACAAAGATCGGACCCCTCTTTATCTGTCAAAGTCAAAACAATAGGAGTCAACTAACAAGCAAGGTTGTAAAAGGCGTTAGGCACTAGTCGAGCGGGCACAGGGCACCTAGCACCTAGCCCGTCTAAGAAGCAGTCGTGGTTTAAAAAATAATAATAAAACCCAACCAAAAATCTAATGAAAATTGCAGAATAAGTCCATAAAACCCAAAAACATATATAGTCGGGGGTGGGGGGGCCTAGGTGGGCGCCTAGTCAGGCCTCGGGCAGGCACCAAATGCCTAGTGCGTAGGCCGATTTTAAGAACAGTGCTAACAAGCCAAGCTCAGATCTGTCCTTTGATCAGACATGAGGTGCCAGGCAACCCTCTATCCATATATCTGTCTTTCTCAATGCACATCTAAAGGATGGCTGCAACAATTAACTGAGGAGTAACAGACTTTCCAATTTTGCCTCACTATCACAATATAACTGCACATGAAAAAAGAAAGGGTTAGCTCCAGAAAATAGAAGCACACCCTTAACCCTAAAGGGCACATCTTCACCGCTTGCAAGAAGAGAGATCAAAAAGATTTTGAGGATCACATGCACATTGTAACATTCGGAAAAGAGGGTAGTGGTTATTGAAGACCGGAAGTCAGGCATGTGTACATGTTTTTCTTTTCTTTTCCTTGTGAAAGTGACAACACTGCTGTTAGCTGGTAGGATTTGGGACAAATCAAAGAGATTATGCAGGGGATGTTGCAACCGGGTCGAGCTTCGGGCCGGGCCTATATTATGGGCCAATATACGTGGCCCGGCACGACCCAATATACAGGGCCAGGCCGGGTCCACGATTAATCGGGCCGGGCCGGCACATGGGCCAATTTTTCAGGCCGGGCTCGTGCCAGGTGGGCCGGCCCGGCCCAATTGACAGGTCTAGGTATGAGCATGTAGAAGACCGTGTACAAATGCAAGCAAACCAAAAGGGATACATGGATGACGACAGATGAGAAGTACCAGACTGTTGAATGTTGCCTCACCATCACAATATAACTGCAGAAGGAAAAGGGAGTAGCCCCGTGACATAGTACCATCACCGTGAACTCTAAAGGCGCATCATCATCGCCTGCAAGAAGGGATATTGAGAAAATCTTGAATTGAATATCTCAGCTAGGTGACAAGTCAACAATAGGCATACCAAAGAAGAATTGGCACTTGTATAGCCTGCAAAGCCTTGTGAAAGTCATAGGTAGCTCCACCATATTTCGGAAAGTTACAGGGAGATTTACCTAAAAATCCATACGACAAAAATCTAGGAGAGGCTATTAGAACTCTTTTCTTTCCTTTTCTTCTCTTCCATTATGTTCCATCAGGACTCATCCCGTCTCTAACATTAGCAAATGTGATAGTCCATTTTTGCAGCCCTGTGAGTTTGGAGGCCTAACTCCTACAGCCCCCAGTTTAATTTTCAAAACTCTGTTTCTCAGACTCACCTTAAAAAGGTTAACATGGTTATGAGCAAGCTCAGACCTGCCCTTTAGTCAGCCAAATGAGCTGCTAGGGAAATTGTAAGCTCCACGCGTGCAAGCGCGCGCACACACACACAATACATACATACATACATACATATCTTTCTCCCATGCAGATTGACAGGATGGTTGCAATGACTGCCTCACCAGTCCCTATCAAAACAGAACCGCAAAAGAACAAAAAAGAAATCAGTAGTCTGAACAAATAGGACAGACAACATAAAAACCAAAGGGCATATCATCATCGCTCGTTCGCTTGTTAAGGGACATAAGCTACAAGACATATTTAAGTATCAAAACAACCACCTCCACCATGCCCCTTTATAGCGAATTTTTTGGGGTCTGCTATTCAAATCATTTTTCTTCCATTCAGATCCGTTAAGGGCCATGTCTCCGTAACATTAACAAAAATAACTGGGTTATTTATTCAAAATTTACATTTAGGCCTCGTTTGGTTCGCGGAATGGAAGGGAAAGGAAATCAATTCCTTGTCATTTCCTTTCCTTTGGGAAATTTTATTTCCTATTGATTTTCCTTTCCGATGTTTGGAAATGCCAAGGAATTTGGAAAGGAAAGTGATTACTTCAATGTGAGAAAGTGATTCCTTGCTTGGATGGATGGAATCACTTTCCCCCCTAATTTTCCTTCCATTGGGAATCACTTTCCTTTCCTCCTCAATTCCTTTGGCACCCAAACATAGGAAAGTAATCACTTTCCTTTCGCAACCCGGAGATTCCGCGAACCAAACGAGGCCTAAGGTCTCCATATTGTCCATAAGAGGATTTGGATCCCGTACTGATGGTTGACTTGGGCTGACCGTACAAGATGGAGACATAAGCGTAAATTTTGAATATTATACGAGACCCCAAAACTAAATACAAATTTCGAATATTATGAGAGCCAGACAAAATCTCTCACTCATCCAAAGTCAACAATCATGACGAGACCTAAATCCTCCTCCGGACAATATGGAGACCTAATCGCAAATTTTGAATATTATACGAGACCCTAAAACTAAATAACCCAAAATAACTTATATCAACCGCCTGTACAAGAATCGTCAAGACTAAAGAGAGCACAGTAGCCTGACGAAAACCACCAGTGGCAGTTGCCAATCGCACATGAACACTTCTATAGACAGGGCACCAAATCTGGAGGAGTGGCCCAGAATAGTTTGCAGGGTTAGTATCGTGTCCAATGTGCATCAGATACGACACGGGACGAGACGACACGGCACTTGGCAGCGGTTTTCGTGTGTCCGTGCTTCGTAGGCATGGAGTGATAGAGATGCACTATGTACTGTTGGAAACTGAAGAAAAAGAAACCAATATTTTTCTTGTTTGGAAACTGAAGAAAAAGCTCCGTTTACAACTAACAAATTTGGACAAAAATATTTGCAGGGTCTGAAGAGAAAATTTCCCTTCCTGGAAGAGGACGTGTGAAAATTGTACCTCACTCCAGAGTAGCGAATAAATGTGCAAAAATGAACATTTGGAGGAGTAAAGAAGCAAAACTCCAGCGAAAGAGAGGAGGAAGAAATGATCTGCCATTGCCAAAAGGGAAAGCGAGGCTTTGTAGAGTCTGGCGGTGGGGGCTCTCCTCGTAAATGCTGCTGCTTTTTTGGGGCTTCTCGAGAAAAAGTACTCTGACTCTGTCGCTGATCTTTCCCATCCATTTGTGACGTGGCACTAAATCACAGTCGTTAAATGCCTGTGGGCCGACTAGGGAGTCTCGTAATCCAATTCCACACTTTATCTGGACCCCAAAAGAAGACCAACTACAATAAGAATCGGGTCCACTAAATAATAAACTGGACATAGGACATGTTTGTTTCGGTGAAGTTCACCAAAATGGAAAAGTCCAAAATTCGAAAATGCATCTATATTGCATAAGCAATTTTTCTTAAAAAATATGTTTGGTTGGATTATTTTTGTTTCATGGAAGTGGCCTTTTAATTATTATTTCTGATTATTCATACATTTTCAATACTCACTCTTGTTCTTCCACTAGAGCAAAGCTTCGTTGTAAAAAGAAAAGGGTAAATATCTCTTTTGGTCACCCAATGTTTCAAAAGTTCAACTTTTAGTCATTCCGTGACCAAAAATATAGGTTTTTTCTAAGGGTACAACATTTTTTACTTGGGGGCAGTCCAAAAATGTTTGCAAATATTACAAGTTTGCCATCAGTTTTTTCTACTTGGGGGCAGCCCAACAATAGGTATAAAAGATAACTTTTCTATTTTTTTCCTCTCTCCCTCCCTCTACTCTTTTTCTCTCTCCCTCAACTCTTTTCTTCTCTCCCTCTACTTTTTTCTTCTCTCACAACATTTCTAGGTCATAGAATTAAACCCTAGTCCAAATATTTTCCCATTTTTTCCTTTCTTTTCGAGAATTATCCCCAAAAAAATTCTCCTATCCCAATCATGTTTGGCACAAATTTTCTCCCAAATTTGTCTAAGATCAGCTACCAAAAAATGTTTCCACTCATACTCAAAATCAGAAAACATAAACATAAATATTAGGTTTAGAATCACTATAGGGTTCATAAATGAATTTTTCGAACATGATAATTCTCACATATTTCTTGAAACCCTAACCCTAGAACACGACAAATCGTTTTGGCCGTTCGACTGCTACAGTTTCAAATAGGACTGCCAGGAGCCTGGCAGTCCTATATTAGTGTAGGACTGCCAGGGTGCTGGCAGTCCTAATTGAAACTCTCTGTTATGAGAGTTTTAAATACAAACTCTCCTCACAGAGAGTTTCAATTAGGACTGCCACACCCTTGACAGTCCTACACTAAAGTAGGACTGTCAGGGTGCTGGCAGTCCTAATTGAAACAGAGACCAAGTCAACATATCATATCTCATAAATTCAGTCAAAAATATTGGATTGCCAACATGGTGGCAGTCCTTGTTGTCATGCCCCGCTCCCGTAGGAGCGGTCGACCTCGCTAAGGCGTGATGCCGCACGAGCCTAAATTGCGCTCGTGCAAGGCAGTTTCATAACGGCCGATTACAGCGGCGGCGACTGGGTCGTCGCACAGAAGTTCCAAGCAGAAATAATGAACATGCAGCAGAAATTTAAAGGCAAAACACAAGTTATTCAAAAGAACTCTTTATTGATATTGAACAATCAGATTATAATAGGCGCAAGGACATGATTACAAGTCTCTCGTGCTCACTTTTCGCTCATTTTACAAGTCACTCTGCTCTCTCTCATCTCTCGATACGCTACTTGAGCCAGCGGAAGCTTCGGAAGGCAATGTCCATACATTATGTCCCGTATAAGTCTTTAACTCCATGCAGCCGCACGCTTCGAATCGCCAAGGAACTCCGTGCCTCGACGCATCCAAGCGAGCTCCGTGCCACGAGCTTCTACCTGTGCCTGCACATAAAAATTATGTGGGTGTCAGTACTCAACTGTACTGGTGGAGTGAGCTCCTCGCCCATCCATACAAAACTGACACGTTTATTTACTTTATGCAATGCAAGTCCCTTTACGATTGTCTTTCTAGTCTTGCCTTAGGATCAATTTTAAGACTACGACGCCTAACCAAACTGATGTGCAATGACATGGTCGTGCTATAATGCCAACGTGTGTTCCGATCGAGGCAGTGCCTCATCGCTTATGTACTCGATCGAACTTCAACTCGGGACGACAGGATCGTGCCATACTATATTCGTGACTTCAATATTCTTGAGACAGTGCTTCGTCGAGAAGCAACTTATGCGAACTCGGTCGTGCCAAGACTTTCACTTAACTCAAGTGCCTCTAGACCAATTCTCGTGCCAACGACGTCAAGGAAACGACTCGTGTTGGTCGTGCCGCTAGACTTGATTGTGCCTTAGGCCCTTGCTTAGACTTGTTTGTGCATCAAGATTGAGGTCGTGCCTCGCAACTTATCAAGACTTATTCATGCTACCGTCTTGCGGTCTTCCTGTTCGACTCATAAACCAACTTAGACAAGACTTATCAAACCTAGTATCGATTTCACGAACATCCCGACGCCAAGTATCGTGCCAAGCACGGTGCCTATGCTGCAGCCCAATCTTAGGCCCAGACCTTATGTTACCGACTGGTGTCACGTCCCGCTCCCGTAGGAGTGATCGTCCTCGCTAAGGCGTGATGCCGCACGAGCCTAGATCGTGCTCGTGCAAGGCAGGTTCCATAACAGCTGATTACAGCGGCTGCGACGGGGTCGTCGCACAGAAGTCCCAAGCAGAGACATTTAACATGCAGCAGAAATTTAGAACAAGACACAAGTTATTCAAAAGAAGCTCTTTATTGATATCGAAACAATGGTTATATTGGGGGCACAAGGCCAAGATTACAATGCACTCGAGCTCACTCTTCTCACTTTACAAGTCACTCAGCTCTCTCTCATCTCTCAATACAAGTCTTGAACAGCGGATGCTTCGGAGAGGCGATGTCCATACATTATGTCCCGTATAAGTCTTGAGTTCACGCGGCCGTACGCTTCGACTCGCCAAGAAACTCCGTGCCTCGACGCATCCAAGCGAGCTCCCCGCCACGAGCTTCTACATGTGCTTGCACATGAAAACTATGTGAGTGTCGGTACTCAACTGTACTGGTGGAGTGAGCTCCTCGCCCACCCATACAAAATCGACACGTTTATTTTAATTTGTGCAATACAAGTTCCTTTACGATTGTCTTTCTAGTCTTGCCTTAGGATTTTAGGGCCGACGCCTTGGCCTATTTGTGTCTCTAGACCATCACCGTGCTATCGTACCGATATTTTTCCTATCCTTGCCTCTAGACCTTTCTCGTGCTTGCATTGTCAATGCACCGACTCATACTTGTCTTTCGTGCCATACTCTGAGACGTAATGACTCGGTCGTGCCATGAACTCGACTCGTGCATTAGTATCACTGAGGCAGTGCCTCCTCGCTTAGTCTTGCCTATACTCGTGTTGTGACAACGCGGTCGTGCCTCACATCTCGAGCTCGTGCCTCGCAGCTTAACCTGACTATACCAAACTTGTCCTATGGCCCTTCCAGACTTAATTCGAAACGTTTACCCCAACTTGTGGAACCGGTGTTGAGAACTCAAGCACGACGCCATATCTCGTGCCGAAGCACGTGTCTTTACGCATAACCAAATCTTAGGCTTTATAATACCTTATGTGCATACCTTGCACTCATTTCACAACACATCACATATCATGCTTATACTTCCTTTGTTACGACCGATACCGTGCATGCGGATTCGTCGCTTAGCACGCCAATTATCTATATGAAAGGCCACTGGTACGACAAGCCATCGTGGACATAGCTCGGGTAGGCGGCGGGTCCTTCGATGCAAGGTTTCTAGCCCCATGGAAAGCCCCCAACTACCCACGTAATACGTGCGCTGCTATAACGTCTACCTCCTAGGACGACTGGGCCCGGTGCCCCGGCGTATAACAGTCTAGGCAGAAATCCTTGTCGACAATTTGTCCAATGACCACACACCTACGAGACATCTAGACTCACGTAAATGCATGGCCTAATTTGTTGGTACGACTGGAACTATACTTAGCAACTCGTGCTCTGAACCACACTTTGTATAACGTGCATTAGAACCGAGAGACTCCCAACCGAGGAACCACCTCATACTTTGACAATGTGCATAGGAACGCGAGACTCCCAACCGAGGGACCGCCTCGAACTTCTTAACGTGCATAGGAACACGAGACTCCAAACCGAGGACCGCCTCGAACTTCTTAACGTGCATAGGAACGCGAGACTCCCAACCGAGGGACCGCCTCGAACTTCTTAACGTGCATAGGAACGCGAGACTCCCAACCGAAGGACTGCCTCAAACTTCTTAACGTGCATAGGAACGCAAGACTTCCAACCGAGGGACCGCCTCGAACTTCTTAACGTGCATAGGAACGTCTCATACTCCAATGTATTCCGTACGACACTATCGTCCAAGTCACACTCTATGTGACGAGCCTTAAGACCGTGGGAACGAATAGCTATATGCAGCCGTAGAACCGTGGGACAGTACATACGCTCAACTTGAACAACTAATTTCTTTGGCACCTAAACTCATGCCATAAGCCGTGCGATACAACTTAACTCGTGGGACGATCAAGGCTACGCCGAGCCTTGCATTCCATGGAAACATGCATGCTTTATCGAGCATCTACACGAGAGACGCCTATGACTTAGGCTAACTCATAGTTTGTGACGAATACCAACTTTTTCTTCTCCTAAGCCACAGAACGAAGGACCGAGTGTCATTTTCAAAGCACGCTGAGCCGACTTCTAAGCCGACCGTGGGACCTTTTTCCATGTTCTAACACATTTCGACCCGTCGGAATTATTCCCTTAGCTATGTAGATTCGTCTCTTTTATTAGCAAGCCTATTATGCAAGTTAAAAACGTGTGATTTATTAGGTGAAGGCTAAGATGAGGCAAGTTCACCGAAACTACCCCACCTGAGCGATGTCTTCAAGTCGCCGTTGCAAGGATAAGTCCGAACGCCGTCGACGTTTCGATTCCTCCGATTGACTTTACGGGACGGGGCACTACAACTGGACATGTATTAAAATCCTAGACTCAATCCAAAAGCATACACGCGATTTTGCCGCTATTCTACCGACTCATCTACATGAGTGGTCACTAGCAATGTCAAGCTATCTTGGACTGGCTCGGGAATATCGGACCGTCCCTCCGTGGGTAGCTAGCCCCGGAGGCACCGAATCTTCCATGCGGTTATCCAGCATTCTACTTGGAGCCGCAACTCGCTTCCCCCGAGCCGACCTGATCCCGGTGCCCCGACGATCACTCGAGAAGACTACACCTTGTCGATAAGTTGTCCAATGACCATGCAATACTCAACTTGATCTATCAAGTCCTTTCTTAACCATGACCATGCTTTCCATCTTTCTATCGAGACTCCTAAGTAGTGGGACCGATCTCGTGTGCGAGACTTATCGAGACTTGGCGAGACTCCCAAGTAGCGGGACCGATCTCGGCGACAACCAGTCGCGTGGACTTCCTTTGTCCGTGGCATACTCTTTACTAAATCCACTGTGACTCGTGCCTTAGACAGGCCTGGTTCTCTAGGCAACGCTATCGCTCAAGTCATATACTTTATACGACGAGCCTTGCTCTCGAGGGACTACGCAACTTGATAACCGCAGATAGAGCGGGACAGTGCTAGAAACGACTTAGACCGACCGACATAACTTTGACTAACTTATTTGCGGAACGACTTGACGAACAAAGGCTATGCCAAGCTTCACATCTAGGGAACGTGCCATGCACGCATTCGACTTGAACAACCCAGTTCTCGGGTGCCTAGACTTAAGCCACAAGCTGTACAATACGACTAAACCCACGGAACATGCGAAGGCTATGCCAAGCCTTGGACGACGGAACAGTGCATGCTTTATCAAGCATTCACGCGGGCGACACCTATGACTTAGGCTAATTCAAGTGTTGGTACAAAACGACGAGACCGTACATGCTTTATCAAGCATTCACGCATGCAACGCCTATAACAGGCTGATTCGAGTGTCGGGGCAACTTAGCAACTTAGGCCAACTTTCTTCTCCCAAGCCACGGGACGAAGGACCGAGTGTCATTTTGAAAGCACGCTGAGCCAACTTCTAAGCAAACTGTGGGACCATTTCCATGTTCTAAGACATTCCGACCCGTCGGGATTATTCCCTTAGCTATGTGCGTTCGTAGCTTTTATATTAGCCTACTTGTGCAAGTTGAAAACATGTGAGTTATTAAGTGAAGGCTAAGATGAGGCAAGTTCACCGAAACTACCCCATCTGAGCGAGGAGTCGTCTCGGCTGAGCGAGCCTTCGAGTAGCTGTTGCAAGGCTAAGTCTGAACGCCGTCGGCGTTTCGATTCCTCCGATTGACTTTGCGGGACGAGGCACTACAACATACACCACTCAGAACAAGTCTTGTCCTCGAGACTTTCCTGAAGGCAAGCCATCCTACCATTTCTATGGCCAAGACTTAGTCGTGCCTAGACACGGAACTATAACAATCGTGCTGGGTACGCCAAAATTTATCGTACATACTCCGACTATACGTTTCTTCGATTTTGAGCCACGCTCGCACTATCATCAATCTTTTCTTTAATACGATTTCAAGATCCTCAACACTTTTCCATTTCTCAAGTCTTTCTTGAACTCAACGTATCACTTGGCTGGATCGTGCACGCATTCTAGGCGTCCCCAAAATACATGCATTCAGCCAAGCCGCATGATAGAGAATTCATCATTCTCACTCGAGTCGTTTCGTGCACATACTCAGGCGTCCCTGAAATATATGCATGTCAGTCGAATCTCGTGAGGTGTATTCCTATATTCGTGATTCACCTTATCCATCCATGCCAATCCTTAAGATCAATCTTCTGATTGCTAACACTTGAAACAGGGGCGTCTCGCCTAACCGCTAGGCCATTTTTCAAGGCTAAGTCAATGTCAGGATTGGAATCATAGTTCCCCAACAATAATGCCAAAGTCGGTAGTACGGGATTTTCTACCCAAGCTCGCGTCACTCAGATTTCTAAACATCGAGCACGATCACCTAATTCATATCAAGGCACGCGTTGCGCATATTCGAATCTGTTTCAAATCACCAATTCTAACCAATTCATATATTCGATCACGAGGTCGTCTAGCTCAACAGTATGTTGCGCCCCAATCTCACGCGAGTCCGATCATCCACGGTGGTTCATGAATCACCATGCAACGCTACCGCGGAATAATCAAGCTCAATCATCAAGCACACCGAGTCATTCTCAAGTCCACATTCGCGTCAAACCACAAGTCGAAACATACAAATTGCCATGCCATGCAAGTTCGATCACCCCCGCTGTATGAATCACCATACCAGCGCTCACGTAGAGTGATCGCCCTAATCGGCGTAACGCATGTGCGAGGCTGGAGTTGCACTCGCATAAGACAAGAACGTCAACGTTGTGGTTATCGTCAAAGCAAATCCAAACATTTCATTTTCATCCAAGCCAAGATCTCAGTTCGATTCATCATTCGTTCAACTAGAAAATCCTTGAGCCACGTCTATCTTTTCCTCGACGTATTTCAATATCCCGAGTATAGCATCCATCGGGACAATAACATTTTATACGTTCATCGTTCCTCGAATCAGAGTACCCTCGAGTTATCGTACATCGATCTTTGATACGCCTCAATACCATTCGACGATGTACGTAACCTGACGATCTTCCTTTGTAATGAACTCCGAGTCGTGCAACTGATGCTATTGTCCGAATTGGATATACCACGATTCTATTTGATCAAATCCAAAATCATACTCGCATTCCTCTAAGTTTCTTCGATCAAGACATACATATATTTTTATTCATCATTCTGAATCATTTTCTAACTCGCTTTGCCCATTCACAAGCTGTCCGAACGACATCTCGTTCGGACATCTCGTTCGGGACATTCGAAGTCACGACCAACTAAACGTGACGCGTTCTAAGGCTTTGCGCGACCGCATCGCCTCGCCGACATACTTGTTACTTATAATCCTTAACTTTCGCTCGAATAATTTCCAAGACAAATCATACACCACTCAGGATTCGAGCCATTCGATCTAGTCCAAATCACGTTCGCGTTACTCGCTATCACATCCTTCAGATTCGTTCGACGGATCTTTAGCGTAATCGCTCACGTCGTGTTGACGTACTAAGTCGTTCGTACTATTCCTCAAAATCCAAATCAATCTTCCGTGCACGCCTAAGCGTTAGTCCAATAGTATTTCTATCGATAGACACTCTAAGTGTAGTTTCGTTCTCGACCGAACGGTACTCAATATCGCTCGCATCTCACTTGCACCAAAAAGTCGAGGTACACGACACGCGGCACAACTTAGCCAAAAGGCAGTGTGCATAACCATCCCGTGCGGACTATATTCGAGTTTGCATGCTCACTTGCTAAGGTCGACGTAGGACTATTTAGGCACGTACGTGATATGTTAACTTAGCACGTGTTTTCTATCGAGTCAAGTTTAACATCGTTCGGCACAAAGGCCGTCGCCTATCGATGCGTTTGGTTGAACGCTTGTACGATCTTTTAAAAATATTTAGACTTATTTTATGGACATGCCGAGGGACATTCGAGAGAGAGCGGACACTTCTTTTATATGAACGAGCTTTCAAAACTGATAGATCGACATGAAGTCCAAGGACTTAAAGCCGTGCTCTGATACCATTATGTCATGCCCCGTTCCCGTAGGAGTGATCGTCCTCGCTAAGGCGTGATGCCGTACGAGCCTAGATTGTGCTCGTGCAAGGCAGTTTCATAACGGCCGATTATAGCGACGGCGACGGGGTCGTCGCACAGAAGTCCCAAGCAGAAACATTGAACATACAGCAAAAATTTAAAGGTAAAACACAAGTTATTTAAAAGAACTCTTTATTGATATTGAACAATTAGATTACAATAGGCGTAAGGCCATGATTACAAGTCTCTCGTGCTCATTTTTCTCTTATTTTATAAGTCACTCTGCTCTCTCTCATCTCTCGATACGCTGCTTGAGCCAGCGGAAGCTTCGGAAGGCAATGTCCATATATTATGTCCCATATAAATCTTAAACTCCATGCGGCTGCACGCTTCGAATCGCCAAGGAACTCCGTGCCTCGACGCATCCAAGCGAGCTCCGCGCCACGAGCTTCTACCTGTGCCTGCACATGAAAACTGTGTGGGTGTCAGTACTCAACTGTACTGGTGGAGTGAGCTCCTCGCCCACCCATACAAAACCGACACGTTCATTTACTTTATGCAATAAAAGTCCCTTTACGATTGTCTTTTTAGTCTTGCCTTAGGATCAATTTTAAGACTACGACGCCTGACCAATACCGATGTGCAACGACATAGTCGTGCTATAATGCCAGCGTGTGTTCCGATCGAGGCAGTGCCTCATCGCTTATGTACTCGATCGAACTTCAACTCGGGACGACAGGGTTGTGCCATACTATATTCGTTACTTCAACATTCTCGAGACAGCACTTCGCCGAGAAGCAACTTATGCGAACTCGCCCGTGCCAAGACTTTCACTTAACTCAAGTGCCTCTAGACCAATTCTCGTGCCAACGACGTCAAGGGGACGACTCGTGTTGGTCGTGCCGCTAGACTTGATTGTGCCTTAGGATCTTGCTTAGACATGTTCGTGCATCAAGATTGAGGCTGTGTCTCGCAACTTATCAACACTTATTTATGCTACCGCCTTGCGGTCTTCCTGTTCGACTAATGAACCAACTTAGACAAGACTTGTCAAACCTAGTATTGATTTCACGAACATCCCGACGCCAAGTATCGTGCCAAACAGGGTACCTATACTGCAGCCCAATCTTAGGCCCAGACCTTATGTTACCGATTGGACATGTATTCAAATCCTAGACTCAATCCAAAGGCATACACGCAGTTTTGCCGCTATTCTGTCGACCCATCTACATGAGTAGTCACTAGCAATGTCAAGCTATCTTGGATTGGCTCGGGGATATCGGACCGTCCCTCAGCGGGTAGCTAGCCCCGGAGGCGTCGAATCTCCCATGCGGTTATCCAGCATCCTACTTTGAGTCGCAACTCGTTTTCCCCAGGCCGACCTGATCCCGGTGCCCCGGCGATCACTTGAGAAGACTACACCTTGTCGACAAGTTGTCCAATGACCATGCAATACTCAACTCGATCTATCAAGTCCTTCCTTAACCATGACCATACTTTTTATCTTTCTATCGAGACTTCCAAGTAGCGGGACCGATCTCGTGTGCGAGACTTATCGAGACTTGGCGAGACTCCCAAGTAGTGTAATACATGTAGTTCGTATTACGTATCTTTGTATATGTGTACGTATTCTTGACTCGTATTGTGTATTTTCTTGTATAGTTATTTTGGCATTTCCTTCTTGGTTCGGTTCGACTTGTTGCTGGTTCGGCTTGGCTTAGTTTTAGGTGGACCGAACCCCCACCTACCACCACCACCCTCATTTATAATTCCACCAAACACTCTCTCTCTCTTCATTACTCTTCTTCTCCACCATTACTTCTTCACCTACCAGGAAGAGAGCTTAGGCAAGTACAGCTTGCTTCATAGAGGAACTCCATTTTTATTGTTCCATTTTCTTCTCCACAAGATTCTAACACACTTTAGTATTTGGCATTTTTAATCTCCATGGCTCAATTTGTGTAGATCTAAGTTTATTATATTTTCAGATTTCTTGGGTTTTGATCTACTTAACATTGTTATTTCCAAGTTTTAATGGTTCCATGTTGTAGAGAATTTCGTGCTGCTCTATTTTGACCTATGGAAGTCTGAATTCCGACTTCGGATGAAGGATTTATGAGCCTTGAAGCCAAGGATTTCATGGCTCTTCTTTTCATACCAGTGGAGAAGAAGCGCAGTCTCTCAGCCGTATGGAATACTTGACCGCATGAACCTTCATGCGGCAAGTCTTTGAGCCGCATAGCAATGCAGCCACATGAGCTCCATTGAACCGAGCCGCATAAGACTTGTCCTCCCCCAGCCGCATAAGACTCCACGATCCAACCGCAAGAACTTCTGCACTTTTCGGCCGCATGAAGTCAATCTCCTCCCCCCCAGCCACATAAGACTCCACTTGAACATAGTCGCATGGCCTTGTTGGTCTCCCAGCCGCATAAGCTCATCATCCCCGCAGCCGCATGAAGTCAACTTCTCAGCCACATAAGATGTTTCTTTCGCTGACCGCATAAGCCTAGGCATAGTTCAGCCGCATGAACTCAATCACTTTCAACTGCATAAGGCTTGGGCAATTCCCAGTCGCATAAGATGTTTCTTCCGCTGACCGCATAAGCCCCGACCCTTCTCAGCCGCATAAGACCGAAGCTACTCCCAGCCGCATATACTTATTGATCCAGCCGCATACGCTCGACGCTTTGAGCCGCATAGGCCCACAGTACTTCCAGCCGCATGGCACTGCTCCTTTTTAGCTGCATAAGGCCTTACTCCCCGCGAGCCGCATGAGACCCTTCATCTCCAGCCGCATATGTCCCATCTCCCCCGCCGCATATGCCTAGTTTTTTCCTAGCCGTATAGCCTTTTATAGCTCTGGTCTTTTATCATTATTATTATTATTATTATTATTATTACTGTTCTTATATTAGAATGTTACATAATGCTTATATAACTTGGGTCTCTGGATAGAAGGCTTGTACTATGAAGATTTTGTACATATTCCCTGAACACGATAATGGCCCGCCGTGGCGCACTCTTGACAGGTAAATTAACATGATATATCACGACATGCTGTTACGACAGCTGGCCCGATATGACAAGTATGAATGACCTAGACACCGTGGATGATTGTGTTTGTACAATAAACCAGTACTGTCTTGCATCATGTCTAGGATAGGATCCCTGAGTACCACGGTCAGGGATACCTACTGCAATTGACTAAGGCTAATAAACTAGAATAATTCAGTAGTCATGAAGAGATTTCCCAGCTACAGGAAATCCCGTTATCTGGGCGCACCAAGTGGACTTGTAGCCTACCAACGAGTAGGGCACATCTCCAGCACACAGTCACATGTTACATCCTTCATAAACGGACATTCGACCTGGATAACCTAGATGGTCTGCAGGGCTTGTGGCTGTTGGGATAATCTCATTGTATCTTGCTAGTAACTAGGCCTATGATAACCCTAGTTAGTTAAAGTATCAAGCCGTACTCTTTGCTTGGCCGTGATTGATTGGAAGGAGTTTAGCTCAGTTTAGTGTTGTTCTGATCCTGTACAAGATTGTGGCATGACACGATTACTTATGCTTGCCTCAACAATAACGATCAAGGGTCCAGTTCTGTTCAGGCGAAGGATTACAATCCCGGTCCTTGTTTGGTTTAAGGATTGTAACCTGGCTCCCGGAGCAGTTCTGTGTCCTCTCTTCGTTTATTGTCATATTGTACCCCTTGCCCTGCTCGTCATGTTTTACTTTACTTCAATATCATGATTATTATACTGGCCTTAACAATAAAGATCAGGGGTCCAGTTCTATTCAGGTAAGGGGTTACAACCCCGATCCTTATTTGGTTTAAGGGTTGTAACCTGGCTCCCGGAGCAGTTCTGTGTCATCTTTTCGTTTATTGTCTTGTTATCTTACCAATAGTAATTGAGGCGAATTTCTATTCAGGTGAAGGATTGCAACCCCGGTCCTTGTTTGGTTTAAGGGTTGCAGTCTGGCTACCTGAATGGTTTTCTCGTACTCAATTTATTATTGTTATCTCGGTTATTATCAGTATCTTTTAATTATCTTAATATTCTATTGTGATATGCTGGTTTTAGTTCCTAAGTGAAGCCTCCTTTGTGGCACTTGCTCTTCCTGGGGTCTGACCCAGCTAGTTTTGTATGGCCAGATATCACGGCAGCTCCAGAGGATCCACCTACCTTCCGGACATATGGTGACCACCAGGCGTAACCCTGGCAACGAGTGGGTTTCTTTTGTCCTTCCACTTTATTGTAAAATTTATTCTTTTGAAGCGTTTAGCCGGCGAGCATGTGTTAGCTCGTATTGCACATTTATTTACTGTCTGTCTACGGACTGTAACATGATTGACAAATCCTAGGGTTGATCATGTGTGACTGAAATTCTTGTTAGTCTTGACATTTTGTATGACTAGCTTCATGATCATCCGAATATGTAATGTATGGGACGCCTTACTATTGTATATTTGGTGCTCTGACATCATTGTGACTATTATTGCTTGCTTGAGATTAAAACAATAGGCTTGTTCATGACCATAGGTGACTAATGGATTGTAGTTAAACCCTCATGTATCTAGACAGCCGTGACCGTATAGCCAGGTGGGTTGCACTTCAATATACGTCGCTGGCTATGTACGCCCCCGCTCTCCAGTATTCTGGTTCTGGAGCGTTACATGGTTTAAGTGGTGGCCCATACAGGTCTTATAAATCAAGATATGTGAGGGTTTACCGAATAGATGTCTCAATCAGTGCTCGTCCTTGATCTCTGTTCGTATCCTTTAAATCCTTGAAATTTTTGTCCTGATCACATGCTTGTGTCGTTGATCTATCATGGTCCTTCCTTATTGTTCTCTATGTCGTCTTCTTCAGCGGCATTGTTCCTGGTCCTACCGATCGGCAAGGCGGAGCACCTCCTGTGAACCAGCAGCAACCAGGAGATCAAGCCCAGTATTCGGGAGTAGCCTCCAGAGTCGTGCCTATTGGAGGAGAGCCACCAGTTTAGCCCGTCCAGCCTGCAGAGCCTAATGATGGCACTTTAGTGGGTCTCATCAGGTCATTATTAGCTTCCCAAGATCGTCGGGGAGATGCCTTGCACCAGGCTGTGACAGATGCTTTGACCAGAGGAGGTCATCAGGGTAACAACGCGTCCAACAGCTTCAAGCGCTTGAACCCTCCCTTCTTCGACGTCAGTGAAGATGCTATCGCTGCTGATGCATGGCTTCAGGATACAGAGGTGATTCTAGAAGAAGCCAGGACTCCAGAAGATGAGAAGGTGGCCGTGGTGCAGACTATATTCGAGTTTGAACGCTCATTTGCTTGGTCGATGCAAGACTAGTCAGCACGCACGCGACATGTTAACTTAGCATGTGTTCTCTATCGAGTCAAGTTTAACATCGTTCGGCACAAAGGCCGTCGCCTATCGATGCGTTAGATTGAACGCTTGAACGAGCTTTTCAAAATATTTAGACTTAATGTATGGAACATCCCAAGGCACAATAAGAGAGAGCGTACACTTCTTTTTCCAAAGACGAGCTTTCAAAACTGAGAAATCGACATGAAGTCCAAGGACGTAAAGCCGTGCTCTGATACCAATCTGTCACGCCCCGCTCCCGTAGGAGCGATCGTCCTCGCTAAGGCGTGATGCCGCACGGGCCTATGTTGCGCCCGTGCAAGGCCAAGTCCAGAAACGGCCGATTTGAGCTAGGCCACAGAGTCGCACAGAGTATCCTCATTTGCAGCAGAAAGTAAATGAACACAAATTAAAGTGAATTCAAACTTTTTATTAATATTCAAGAAGTTTACAAGCGGTGCTAGGCCGATTTTATAAGTCGCTCAAGCTCTCTCTCTGAAATATAAAAGGCGTGCCAAGTGGGTTACAACATGGAATGATTCATGGCGATGTTCCGATACATTATGTCCTGTATATGGTGCTTCAGCTCCTTGCAACGCTCCAAGGCTCCAGAGATAGCTCTGCGCCTTAGCACGTTCGAGGGAAGCTCCGCACTCGATGACGTCTCCTGCATCCTGCAAGCAGACTATGGGGTTATCAGTACATTGTTATGCACTGGTGGGGAGGCTAGCTCGCCCACAATGCTATCATTACCAAACACGTTCCATTTACTTTTATGCACCGTCTATCATTCATTGTCTTTCTAATCTTATCTTAGGATCAGTTTTATGGCATATTTCGTAACCTATCTCGTGTTGCCGAATTCAAGTGTCTGCATGGAAATGCATGCACGACTTACCCATACTTACCGTCCGGCCTTCCCTGTCCAAAGTAAACCAAGTTAGTCAACAATTCACATGTAGTAACTTAACGTGATTCATGTAAACATTCAATGTTAAGGGCGTGTCCCTGCCTCAGGTTCTAGCACGTCGTAGGCATGTTCAGAGTGTTACATTTCAGACATGTTCAGAGTGTTACATTTCAAGCATGTTCAGGAGGTTACATTTCGAGCATGTTCAGGAGGCACTTCATTTAGTTAACTTAGATTACTTGTTTCAATACAAGGACTTGCACGTGGATTGCCACCAGCATAGCCCACTTAATCTACATGCACGGGTCGCTGTCTTTACAAGCCAATTTGAACATATTCTCTTGGGCATTCTCACCTATCGAAGCGTGATGGCCGGTACACCTTGATAGTCTTTTGAAATGCCTGGCCTTACGTCTCCTTGAGTGGCCGAGCCCCCACTCAAAGCAGCCCGTAAGCCCCATGTCTGATTCCGCCTAGGCCGGCTACGATATACCCCCCCCATCGATCGTGCCGCGGAATCCTTTCTCATGACGGCCACGGTATTCCCCCCCATCGCCCGTGCCGTTTATCCACGACAATTTCGTATTGACTTGTCATTTAACATAACGGCTGTCTTGAGCCATAGGCTGTCTCTGAGCTATAATGCGTTATCGACCAGGTTGGCGTCCGTACAGCGCGGGTAGCGAGCCCCGTTGCACGTGTCCGTCATACCTGTCGCTAACCATTCTTTCATATCTTATCTTTTATTCACTCTTTTATTTCTTTCTTTCACTTGTTCGTTTATTCATTCATTTTTAACGTATTCATTCATTCATTCGTGGATTCATTTATTCACTTACTCGTTCATTCATTACGCAGCTCCCCGTGCGGGAGTCGCCTTGGCGACCCATCGATTCCGAAGACTTTCAATATTGCTATACTCTATTCGGAACGACTATGTCGACAGTCTTCCGTTTCTTTGTTGTAAACCATTCATTGTTTCATTGTTGAACGCGTAAGGGACTTGAACGTAAGCTTGGTGCGAGAGTTTCTATGTTCGCCGAGTTCTTTTCCATGTTCTAAACAAGCATACAAGATGGAATTATTACCTTAGCTAGATGCGTTGAGTCATTCATTTATTAGCATGCGCGGTGTTATCGCCTAGCGATTCTAGCAATAGTGTCTATATTATTATGTGTCTAGGCTAAGCAAAGACGGGTTCATTGGAGCCACCCACCTTAGCGATGTTCGCATCGGCCGAGCGATACTCCGAGCGCGCCTTTGAAAGTCTAAGTCTGGATTCATCTTGACGGGCCAATGTAAGCCTTGCATCGATTCTTCATCAGGTCGATGCCAACTCTTCGGGTCGACGGCTCGTTTGAGTCGTTGCACGTGCCGTTTGAATCGGCGTTCCGCTAGGGCGGAACGGGTCATTACACCTTGGTAGCGACCGAGTTCGATAGAGCCCAGCGGTTCCAGCAGGGACCTCACCTGGAGATCTTATTGGCAGTTGAGCAGTTTGAGCATCAGACTTTTGATGCGGTGTTGAGAGCAGCTAGGAGGCATGAGTATACCTCCCAGAGGATCGTAAATAGGACTGGGGGTCGGAAGCGATCCCATAGTCAGATGAATCAGTCTTCAGCACCAGCCCTGGCGGCCAGGGCTTTGACCATTGGAGCTCCGAAGCGGACGGCCTCAGTAACGTCAGTTCAGCATTCAACCCCGTCGCACCCTCAGCAGTAGAAGCAGAAGCAGTCTTCCGCAGTGAGATGTTCACACTGCGGGAAGCGAGGGCATGTAGTATCGGAGTATCGTAGAGCACAGGGTTTGTGCTTGGTTTGTGGTACCCCGGACCACAGGGTTGGGAACTGCCCGAACAGGGGGAGTTCATCTTCATCAGCCTTCTCTAGTCCTTCAGTTAGAGGACCAGCACCAGTCGAGCAGCAGCAGTATCCGTTTTCGAGACCATTGTCGACGCAGGCCCAAGCATTCCAGCAGCAGAGACCGCAGCAGTATGTCTAAGCCCAAGCCCTGATCCAGAGTAGACATAGAAATTTTCAGCAGAGGGGACCCGTACCCAGAGGACATGGTCAAGTGCTGGCTTTGATCATGGGAGAGGAAGGATTAGCACTAGGAGAGGTAGTGGCAGGTACTATTCTCGTCAATACCTTTCCAGCTTCAGTATTATTTGATTCTGGTGCCTCGCATTCATTTATGTCTTCACGATTCACGACACAGATAGGAATGGAGCCCGAGTCATTATCAGTAAGGCTTAATATACTTACTGGTAGTGGACTTGTGGGAGTAGATAGAGTGTTTTCCTCGTGTCGGATCATAGTTAGTGGTAGAGAATTCCTCGCTAGATTGATAGAGTTCCCGATGGCCGATTATGATGTGATCTTAGGGATGGATTGGTTGAGGGACCAATATGCTAGGATAGACTGCCATATTGCCAGGGTTGTTTTTAGCATTCCAGGTGAGCCGGAATTTTCCTTCTTCCGAGGCGAAGTTGAACCTTCTCCTCTAATATTGCGGATGGCAGTAGCAGTAGTGCAGTTACCTCGGATAGTCGAAGAGTTTCCAGATGTTTTCTCCGAAGAGCTTCCAGGAATGCCGCCAGAGCGAGAGATCGAGTTCACCATCGACTTGATTCCCAGATCAGCCTCAGTATCAGAGAGAGTCTTCTGGATGGCGCCATCAGAGCTAGAGATATTGTACAAGATGATTAAAGAACTTAGAACCAAGGGATTCATTCGTGCTAGTAGATCGCCTTGGGGAGCCCCGATGCTTCTTATGAAAAAGAAGGATGGTACGTCCAGATTATGTGTAGATTATCGTACCTTAAACTCAGTGATAATCTGTCACGCCCCAGAACCAGAATACCGGAGAGCGGGGGCAGACATAGCCAGCTACGCAATCCCAAAGTACGTTAATACTCTGAAATCACGTATAAGCTGTCAAGACATGGGGGTTACTTTACAAGCCATCAGTCAATCCTATGGTTTAACAATCCTAGGTATCTCAATCACAGGCAATTATACAAGAGCAAGAGTACGATCATCATACATACAATAGTAAGGCGTCCCGAACCATATATACATGAATGATCATGAAGCCAGTACCACAGAACTGATGACTAGCTAGAATATTAGTCGTACATGATAAGGACTAGCTATAGTCTAGAATATACATATCATGTTTATGCCTGTAGGCTACAATATCAAGGAAAATACCAAAACACGAGCTAAACACGTGCTCGGGGCTAAACGTTACAAGAGGAGAATTTACATATCAGTGGAAGAATGAAGAAGAAACCCACTGAGGCACTCTGGTGCTCCGGCTGGTCACCGTTGAGTGGATGATGCGGTAGATTCTTCGGGCTCTTCTATCAGAACCTGGCCATGCAAAACCAGTGGGGTCAGACCCCAAATAGCAAGTACCACAAAGGAGGCCGAACTATAAACTTAAAACCAGCAATCATTAGCAAACAACAAGAAAATAAGTAAAGGAGGATCGAGATTTGTGCAGTACCAATGCACTTATCCCGAACATAGGGAGACAGTAAGTAAATCATCATTTGACATAAAGTAAACTGGAGAACATGTTAAATAAATAGAACTGGAAAGGTGATATACGATGGGATGACCATAGGACTATTCAGATAATCAGGTTACAACCCGTAAACCAAACAAGGACCGGGGTTGTAACCCTTCGTCTGAACGAAACTTGGTTTCCCCTACCATTTATCGGCAAGATAAAATAAGAAATCAGGATATGTAACAATCATGTATAGGATCAAGACGAGACTAGACAGATTGGACTCCATCCAACAATCACGGCCAATCATTTCCTACGGCTTTCTACATTAACTAACTAGGGTTATCACAAGCCTAGTTACTAGCAAGATGCAGCGAGATTCTTCCAAGTCCAATTACCCGTTTGTTACTACCTGAGTGACCCCAGCAAAGAAAAGGAAAAGATAGCATGATATAGCAGACACACTGTAGTAAGATACATGTGTCCTAAGGTACCACACTCGACGGCGGGCTGGAAGTGCGCTCATCTCGACGGATAGCAACAAATCCCATGTATATATATATAAGGCCGGGGTCAAAGGGGCAACAGGTAACTGGGAAAGTCTCTCCATGAACTACTTGATCAATCTAGTCATTAACCTAGCCAGATTCAATATGAATCCCTGACCATGGGAAATCAGGAATTCATGTCCTAGACATGATGCAAGACTTGACGGTAGCTTATACAAGCACATTCAATACAACACCCACGGTGTCAGGATACTAATTAATTTTTGTCAGGAGTGCGCCACGACGGGCCACTATCATTATCATTATTACTTATTAAGAGTGCGCCACGACGGGCCACTATCAAGTCATTCTTATTTATCATTTCAAGTTATCATGTCAAGATATCATGTCAAGTTCATGGTCAAGAGTGCACCACCACGGGTCACTGTCGTGTCAAGTCATTTATCAAAGAAGTAAAATACTTGCACAATTAAACAATAATATATTTATAATATATATATTCTTGAAGCCAAGGAGAAACTCTACAACTTTCATGTTGGGAGTGGGAAGAGATTCTGACCACAACTCAAGCAAATAAAACATTTAAACAATCAAAGTGGACTCCATGCGGTCCAAAAGTGGGAGAACATACATGCGGTCAAAGAGAGTGGGAGGCCACCCATGCGGCCAGAAAATAACAAAAGGGGCCATGCGGCCAAGAATGGGTGGGAGGCCATGCGGCTCCAAAATTAAATACCAGCAAGAAACATTTTCGCAATCAGAAAAGACAAAGATAGTAGGACCCGCAATGAATGCAAGCTTCCACTTTGCAAGCAAAACAATGGAAAAAGGGGCACGTGGCCAAACAATAAAATGATGACTGCCAGTAAAAGAGTGGCTCACGTGGCCAAAATATTAGATAGTGGGGGACGGGAGCCTATGCAGCTCACCTTAGATTCCATGCAAAATTTTAACATGCAAAATAATAATATATTTAATGGCCAAAGGCCATGCGGCTCTGCATCAAGCAATTGTTAATGCTGTAAATGTCCATGCGGCTCACCCTCACATTTGCTTACATGAAAGTACAACAAATAATAATAAGGAAATAATGGCCAACACACATTAGTGCTAAAGCATTTAAACTAAGGGTGATGCTTGAATACAAATGCATTAAACGCCAGGCCTTAAATGCAAATACCTAAAAGGTTAAGGCTAAAGCAAGTGCATTAAATGCAAAGGGCTTAAATGCAAATAAAACATTAAACTATTAGAGCCTATACGGCTGACCTTTCTTAAAAAGGTGCATTAAAGTATTTTCTATAACTATAAGGCTTAAAGTGCAAAAAAGTACTCAATGCATATAATACTAAGTTCTTAATGCTTAAAGTGACTTTATTCCATTCCTATGCGGCTGGGGCTTTAGATGTTGTGGACTAAAATACAAAAATGCATTTAATGCATTTCTTATGCGGCTTGAGCTCCCAGAGAAAGCATTAGGAAAAAAATTGCATTCAGATGATGCTTTATCCAGAAGCTTATGCGGCTACCTCCAAGAAAGTGTATTAAATACATAATATACATGCGGCTCATTTGAGCAAGTCTGCATTAGAAAAGTGCATTCAAGTAATGCTTGTCCCATGCGTCTAGTGAAAAAATGCTAAAAAATTGCATTCAATGCATTCTGACACAAGCAACTATTTAATATGTTAGCAAAAGTGCATTTAATGCCATTTCTGAAGCAAAACATTATCTAATGCTTTTGCATTATGGAAACAAGCAGGGCATTTAATGCTTTTAGGAAGGCATGCGGCTGGTGTTCAACAATACATTAAATACAAATTCTCATGCGGCTAGCTCATAAATGCCATCATGTCAGGAAGCAATTAATGCTGCCACGCCCATGCGGCTAGGCAAGACTCCTGCGGCCGAAACTAATGCAAGCCAGCAACATTTGCCAACTGAGAAGAAATTCATAGAAAATGCCATGGCTTCTCCATACCACCAAACTTCCAACCGGAGTCCAAATTCGGACTTCCATAGGTCAATTTGGGGTAGAATGAATTCTCTACAACATGAAACCATCAACTAGCAAAATATGCAAGTTTGACAGATCAAAACCCAGGAAAACCAAAAATACCTCAAAGCTAGATCTACAACAATCCACTCGGTAAAACCGAAAATTTCAAGTTCTAAAGATGCTTAGAATCATGCAAGAAAAAAGATGGAACAAACAGAAATAAATTTGTTCAAGGTTTGGCAAGGTGTACTTGCCTTGGGCTAGAGGAAGAAGATGAAGATGGAATGAAAATAAAAATAATGGAGGAGAGAGAGAGGTAGGTGGCTTATATAACAAGCCCAAGCAATCTCCACCATTCATTCCTCTCCACTAAATCTAAGCCATACACCTCATCTCATGAGAAACCAAATTAAACCAAACCAAGTCAAAGTGGAACCGAACCAAATAAAACCAAGTCAAAGTTAAACCAAGGCATGAAAATCCTACACTTAGGAAAAATTTAAAATATCACACAAATCGATAAATACGAAATACGGCTCAAATAAACATGTATCCATATAAAATACCGATTCAGTGAGACGGGTCTCACATAATCAAGAACAGATACCCTCTTCCGAGAATAGATGACTTGTTTGATCAACTCAGGGGGCAGCAGTATTCTCGAAGATTGACTTGTGGTCAGGATACCATCAGATCAGGGTCAGAGAGCAGGATATTCCGAAGACAGCTTTTAGATCGAGGTATGGGCATTGGGAGTTCCTTGTCATGCCATTTGGAGCAACCAATGCGTCGGCAGTATTCATGGATCTCATGAATCGTATTTTTATGCCCTACTTGGATCATTTTGTGATTGTGTTCCTAGATGACATCCTGGTCTACAACAAGGGTGTAGCGGAGCATGAGCAGCATCTCCGAGTGGTTCTTCAGATTCTCCAAGAGCACCAGTTGTACGCCAAGTTCAGCAAATACGAGTTCTGGCTCGATCGTATTTCATACTTGGGGCATATCATCACCAGAGAAGGAGTGGAAGTGGATCCCCAGAAGATCGTGGCCATTGAGACGTGGCCAGTGCCTAGCACAGTTGTAAAAATTTATAGTTTTCTTGGCTTGGCTGGCTACTACCGGCGATTTGTTTCAGACTTTGCTCGAATTTCAGAGCCATTGACCCAGTTGACCCGCTAGGATGTACAGTTTGCTTGGACAGCAGAATGTCAGGATTCTTTTGAGAGATTGAAGCGAGGCTTTATGACGGCACCCATTCTCACACTTTTAGATAGGACCAGGGGATTCTCAGTGTATTGTGATGCTTCAGACAGAGGTTTGGGATGTAGTTCTGATGCAGCATGGGAAGATAATAGCTTATGCGTCACGTTAACTTCATGATCATAAGAGGAATTATCCAACCCATGACTTGGAGCTGGCAGCAGTAGTGTTTGCGCTTAAGTTGTGGATGCACTACTTATATGGAGATAAGGTGGAGATCTTCACCGACCACAAGAGCCTGAAGTATGTTTTCACCCAGAAGGATCTTAACATGCGTCAGAGGAGATAGCTAGAGCTTTTTGTGGATTATGATGTCAACCTGCAATATTATCCTGGGAAGGCCAACGTTATAGCAGATGTATTGAGTAGGAGAGCCGGAGTTTATTCCCTAACAGCATAACCAGAGATGTTAGCAGATCTTCAGAAGATGGGAATAGAATTTGTCCTTCCTACCAGTGTGGCATTGATGGCCAGCATGCAAGTTCAGTCCACTATAGTCGAGAGGATCCGGATGGCACAGTCAGCAGATTCTAAGCTTCAGCGACTCATAGCAGAGTGTGAGGCAGGACGAAGACCAGAGTTATGTATCCATGAAGACGGTACACTTCGACATGGGAAGCGTCTTTGTGTACCCCGTGGAGATATCAGACAGAAGATCATGACAGAGGCTCACAGTTCGCAGTATTCCATTTATCCCGGCGGTACGAAGATGTACCGTGATATTCGTCAGCACTTCTGGTGGAATGGTATGAAGAGGGAGATAGCCCGGTTTGTCTCTCGATGTTTGGTTTGCCAACAAATTAAAGCTGAACATCAGAGGCCAGCTGGTCTACTTCAGTCCTTGCCAATTCCAGAATAGAAGTGGGAGCATATAACCATGGATTTTGTGACTGGCTTACCTAGAACCCCGGCTGGCAGAGATGCTATATGGGTAATAGTAGACATGCTCACGAATGTGGCTCACTTTCTTCCATTCAGAGTTGGACAACCGACGGCTCAGCTAGTGGAGATGTACCTCAGGCAGATCGTCATGTTTCACGATGTACCAGTCAGTATCACCTCGGACAGAGATTCAAGATTTACGTCGCACTTTTGGCCTAGCCTATAAGAGAGTTTGGGAACTTGCCTCCAGTTCAGCTCAGCTTATCATCCGCAGACAGATGGTCAGTCAGAGCGTACCATACGAACCTTGGAAGAAATATTGAGATCTTGTATGCTCGACTTCGGTGGATCGTGGGAAAATCACCTGCACCTGGTGGAGTTCTCGTAAAATAACAGTTTCTAGGCCAGTATCCAGATGGCACCGTTCGAGGTACTGTATGGTAGGAAGTGTCGATCCCCGCTAGCATGGGACGATGTCGGAGAGAGATAGATGCTCGGTGAAAATGATTGCTCAGACCGTTGAAGTGGTCAGGAGAGTCAGAGATCATCTTTGAGTTGCCCAAGATCGCCAGCGTCATTGGGCCGATTCTCATCGGCGCCCTCTTGAGTTTTCTGTCGGCGACCATGTATTTCTGAGGATTTTGCCTAACCGTGACATCATTCGTTTCAACGTACGGGAAAAGCTTAGTCCTAGGTATATAGGACCGTTTGACATTCTGGAGCGAGTAGGTGATGTATCCTATCGTCTCGCTCTTCTACCGTCGCTACGTGAGGTGCATGACGTGTTCCAAGTATCCCAACTGCGATGATATATCCCGGACCCGGGCCACATCCTGGATCATTCGAAATTGGTTGTTGGTACCAACCTTTCATATGATGAGAGGACCGTGTCTATATTGGACCGGAGGAAGAAGATACTCAAGAACAAGACTATTAATTTAGTCTGAGTTGCTTGGGGTCATCACTCTTTGGGTGAGTCAACATGGGAGCGTGAGGATGATATCCGATCGCGATATCCCGACCTGTTTGACTCAAAAGGTATAATATCTTCCTTATGCCTTATGCTTTCAATTCCTCGCTTGAATGAATGACTGCATGATGGACTGATTGGTATAGCTTGCCTGTGATTAGTTGTAAAACTCCTTAATTTCTACTATATTTTTTTTTGATTTTGGTGCTGATTTAAAATTTTGTATTGTACGTCACGTAGTCGTACTGTACGTCGTGTGCAGAAGTTCGTTTTTCGAATTTGCTCGACGAGTGCAAATATGTGCGAGCATACATATTTTTTTTAGAAAAATATCTTATTCATTATTTTATAGTTTCAAAATAATATATATAAAAAAATTATTTTGCTATCATTCCAAGTTTTTATTTTAGTTACTAGAAGCCTTCATTTATGCAGTTATTAATGGTGAATGATATTCTTATTGTATACTAGAAAAGCATAAATATTACTCGTGATTGCATATATGTAATTCATAATATTTTATTAGTTATTTTTAAATAATAATATATTTTCGAAATTATTATAATAGCATTTTTGGAAAATATATTTTGAAAATATTTTGGCAATTTAAATCTTGATTCAATTTTTGGAATTATTTAAATAGATTAGATATTTGGAATTTGAACTTTCTCAATTGATTTTTAAGCCAAAAGAATTTAAATTCGTGCATACATATATTTTAAAATTATTTATTAGTCTATTTTTAATAAAAATATAATTTTCGAAATTTATTAATATTAATATTTTATTATTCAAAAAGACATTTAAAATATTTATTATTTTTGAAATTATTATTATTGGTAATTTGAAAAATATATTTGAAAGTTATTGTAGTCATTTAAATATTAATTTAATATTTGGATTTATTTTTATAGAGTAAATTAATATCTATATATGGAGTTTGAATTATGTTGTTGATTTTAAACTAAAGAATAAAAATTTATTTGATTTAAAATTAGATTTTGATTTGGATTAGATTTATTAAATTAATTTAAATTTATAGATTGAATTATTTATTAGAATTTGAAATATTCTAATCCTATCCAAATGGGAATTCCCACATCCTATAAATAGGCAGGTACTCCTCCATAATTCCACAAGCCAAATTTTCTCCACAAATAATCCTCAACCCCCGTGCATCGTGTCCGTGTTCCCTCCCGTCCATCTTATTCCATAATTACAATTACATTCCATCTCGCCGTGTCGGACAAACCCCGACACTTATAAATCCCAAATCCATGACCAAATCCCTAACCCTAATCCTAACCCTATCAACCCGGCCACCTATCCGATCAAGAGCCGAACCACCATGACATAACCCGTCCCCCGGCCATCCACCACAGCCTCATGCCCCTCTCGACCACCACCGATCGTCCCCACGTCGTCTCTGACTCCACCAACAGAACCACCACCACTGTCCCCATCCGCCGACTCGGCGTCAACCACCAAACCTCCGCTACCAAGCTGCCCCACAGCATCCCTGACCACCATTGTTGCCGCTAACCAGCACCACCTCCGTCGCCAGTACCACCACTCCGCCGGTACCAACACACCACCACCGCCGCCACAGAACACCACCACCCTGACCACGACAACACCACCACCGCCCCTAGCCGTCCAGCCTCCCGTCGCACATGCCTGCCCCGACCGACCTCCGACTCCCTCCGTTCCTCCTCCCGCTGACCGCTCCTCTCCACTTCACCCGAAGTCGTCGGCCCCGTCGAGCCGCCGAATCTCCGCGCGCCGAGCCCGAAACCCCCAAACTCCAGCTCTCTCCGAACGTCCTTCCGCCGAGAGCCCAGTCGCCGGCGAGCGCGCCACTCCGCCGCACCCGCCTGGCCATCAGCGCCGATGCGCCTCCACGCCGAGCGCTCCGCCCACCTCTCCACGCCGTCCACCGGAGCAGCGCTCCGCTCCCATCTCACTCCCTCTCGAACCCACTCCCTTCATCCTCTCTTCCTCCCCATCCCGAGCTTCCCGCCGTAGCCTTCTCCTCCGCCGCGGCAGTCCGGCGCCACCCCGTCAGCCCCGAGCTCCGACATCCCGGCCGCCGGCCTTTTTCCCTTCCCTCCACTCGCTCACTCTCTTCCCCTCTCTCTCACTCTCTTTCTATTCTAAAATATTTTTTTTACTGGATGGTTCTCCTCAGAACCGACTCTTCTCAGTTTTTGTTTTGTTTTTCTTTCTATTCTAAAATATTTTTTTACTGGATGGTTCTCCTCAGAACCGACTCTTCTCAGTTTTCGTTTTGTTTTTCTTTCTATTCTAAAATATTTTTTTACTGGATGGTTCTCCTCAGAACCGACTCTTATCAGTTTTTGTTTTGTTTTTTTGTGTGATATTATTATTATTATTATTATTATTATTATTATTATTATCATTAGTATTAATGTATTTTTATTATAAATATTAATGTATGTATGTAGGGTATTTTTATTAATTATTATTATTATTATTATTATTATTATTATTATTATTATTATTATTATTGTTACTCCTAGTATCTTGTAAGTATATATATATTCATAATTATTATTTTAATATTATTCTAAAATATTTTTCTAATGGAATAATTCTCATTAATTATCGTATCTTGGCAAACTTATAATTTCTAGCCTAAAAATATTTTGGACTAATAAAAATGTTGTTTCCAAATTGTTTCGCATATTTACGTAAAAATTTATTTTAGTTTTCTTTTCCCGTTCTCAAGTATATTATATAGAATTTCCAAAAATAGATATATGTATTTTTCCTTTAAGTCATAGTCATGACAAATCTAGTCAATTCCTATTCTTAACCATGGACTTCTCTTTCAACCTCGATTATCGTGCTGAACTCCGGTTCTAGACTTTTTTTTATGTCCACCCTAACTAAGTCGGCCGTTATGGACCCGATGGAATACTCCGTGTCGTCAACAGAGGTTCCCTTGCGTAGTTGTAACACCGAAGTCGATCTTGTGCCACCTTTATTGTGCCACACCAGGCAGGTCACAGGCGTCACAACAGGCAAGTATACCTTGCTAATTTACTGTCATGTTATTTATTTTTTGTATTATTTATTTTTGTCTCATATTATTATTTTCCTTTGTTATAAACTGCGCGTCCAAGCCATACTTGGGTGCAAGCGACTTTATTAGTCGTTATTTTATTTTATGCATGTTGACTTAGTGTTAGCGGACTACCCTCCTATTGCGGGATATTTTTATATCTCCGCTGGCCATGACACTTACACTACACGGTTTGAGGCATTTTATTAGGGGCACGACTTATTGACTAGCTATCTTTATTGTCGTGTGACGGTAGATGATCGTAACTGCTATGACTAGGGTTTTTAGAGACTCAAGCAGTTACAAAACTGGACGAGCCATGGACATGACTTGGACAGTGTAGGAAATATTGGGGGAGGACAGTCGCTAGTGCGTATGGGAAGCCAAACAGGTAACCCATAGTTTTCGAAAGGAACTATGGCGATATTTTGCAGTTGCCCTCTGACGTTTTGGACGTTACGGACGGATACGGATCACTGGATGCCAGTTACGTACTTATAGCCACAAATCCCACCCATGCGCATGAAAGTTGTCCTCTAAATTGCACATTAGGCGGTTAGAATCTCCTTTGCATAGTTATGTCTAGTTTATATATATTTTATTATTCTGACAGTTCATATTAGCTTGTTCTTCCTGTATCTTGCTACGTCCCTCTGAGGACCTGGTTATCTCTCCAGGTGTGCTTTCGTGTCTTCTGCAGGTGCTCTAGCTAAGGCCATTCCTTCTTCGTGATGACTGCTTTTGGACTTGTCATTGCTTCGCTCGACCAATCACTTTCTGCGTATATTTATTCTCTATTTAAATTAGTTGGTAGTGGACTTTGTCTCCGCCCAACGATTGTATCATAAATATTCGAGTTGATATTTATATTATTCTTCTTTTCATTGTGGATGAGATTTAGTTTGTCTTGGATTACTGCATTTTACAGCTTATGTATTCATACGAGACATACGTATTTCGTATGAATACAGCTGGCATGTCTACGTTTCTAGTTCTACGTATTTTGGGACTGGGGCGTTACATTAGTATAGCTTGTCCTTGCATCTCTAGTCTCTTGATTAAATTCCGAGGACGAAATTCTTTTAAGGTGGGTAGAGTTGTAATGCCTGTGGTTCGTATTACGTATCTTGGTATACATGTACGTATTCTTGACTCGTATTGCGTATTTCCTTGCATGATTATTTTGGCATTTCCTTCTTGGTTCGGTTCGACTTGTTGCTGGTTCGGCTTGGCTTAGTTTTAGGTGGACCGAACCCCCACCTACCACCACCACCCTCATTTATATTTCCACCAATCACTCTCTCTCTTCATTACTGTTCTTCTCCACCATTACTTTTTCACCTACCAGAAAGAGAGCTTAGGCAAGTGCAGCTTGCTTAATGAAGGAGCTCCGTTTTTATTGTTCCATTTTCTTCTCCACAAAATTCTAACAAACTTTAGTATTTGGCATTTTTAATCTCCATGGCTCAATTTGTGTAGATCTAAGTTTATTATATTTTTGAATTTCTTGGGTTTTGATCTACTTAACATTGTTATTTCCAAGTTTTGATGGTTCCATGTTGTAGAGAATTTTATTCTGCTCCATTTTGACCTATGGAAGTCTGAATTTCGACTTCGAATAAAGGATTTATGAGCCTTGAAGCCAAGGATTTCATGGCTCTTCTTCTCAGACCAGTGGAAAAAAAGCGCAGTCTCTCAGCCGCATCGAGTACTTGACTGCATGAACCTTCATGCGGCAAGTCTTCGAGCCGCATAGCAATGCAGCCGCATGAGCTTCCTTGAACCGAGCCGCATAAGACTTGTCCTCCCCCAACCGCATAAGACTCCACGATCCAACCGTAAGAACTTCTGCACTTCTCGGCCGTATGAAGTCAATCTCCCCCCCAAGCCGCATAAGACTCCATTTGAACATAGCCGCATGGCCTTGTTGGTCTTCCAGCAGCATAAGCTCATCATCCCCGCAGCCGCATAAAGTCAACTTCTCAGCCGCATAAGATGTTTCTTCTGCTAACCGCATAAGCCTAGGCATAGTTCAGCCGCATGAACTCAATCACTTTCAGCCGCATAAGGCTTGGGCAAATTCCAGCCGCATAAGATGTTTCTTCCGCTGACCGCATAAGCCCCGACCCTTCTCAGCCACATAAGACCGAGGCTACTCCCAGCCGCATATACTTATTGATCCAACCGTATGCGCTCGGCGGTTTGAGCCGCATTGGCCCACAGTACTTCCAGCCGCATGGCACTGCTCCTTTTTAGCCGCATAAGGCCTTACTCTCCGCGAGCCGCATGAGACCCTTCATCTCCAGCCGCATATGCCCCCGTCTTCCCCGCCGCATATGCCTAGTTTCTTCCTAGCCGTATAGCCTTTTACAGCTCTGGTCTTTTATCATTATTATTATTATTATTCTTGTTCTTATATTAGAATGTTACATAATGCTTATATAACTTGGGTCTCTGGATAGAAGGCTTGTACTATGAAGATTTTGCACATATTCCCTGAACACGATAGTGGCCCACCGTGGCGCACTCTTTACAGGTAAATTTACATGATATATCACGATATGCTGTTACGACAGCTGTGTGAGACCCGCCTCACTGTATCAGTATTTTATACGGATACATATTTATTTGAGCCGTATTTCGTATTTCTCGATTCGTGTGATATTTTAAAATTTTCCAAGATATAGGAATTTCATGACTTGGTTTAACTTGGACTTGGTTTTATTTGGTTCGGTTCCACTTTGACTTGGTTTGGTTTAGTTTGGTTCTTTATGAGATGAGGTGTATGGTTTAGATTGAGTGGAGAGGAATAAATGGTGGAGATTGCTTGGGCTTGTTATATAAGCCACCTACCACTCTCTCTCCTCCATTAATTTCATTTCCATCTTCATCTTCTTCCTCCAGCCCAAGGCAAGTACACCTTGCCGAATGTTGGACGATTTCCATCTCGTTTGTTCCATTCTCTTTATTGTTACATTCTAAGCATGTTTAGAACTTGGAGTTTTCTACTTTGATGGCTAGATTATTGTAGATCTAGTTTTGTGGTATTTTCGGTTTTCATGGGTTTTGACCTGTCAAACTTGTATATTTTTGATAACTGATGGTTCCATGTTGGAGAGAATTTCAGTTTACCCAAATTTGACCCATGGAAGTCTGGATTTGGGGTTCCCATTGTAGTTTGGTAGAGCATGGAGGCCATGGTATTTTCTACGGACATAGATTCTGTGGGAAGCCATTGTTTGTATTTTTTTTAAATTGCATGCTTGCTAGTATTTTTGGAACCGCATGCATGAAATTTTGTGTTGAGCCGCATATGGCCAACTGCTTGCATGGCCAGTCAAATAATAATATTTTATGGCCGCATGATTGCTTGCATGAATATTTAATTTGAGCCGCATGGCCTCTCCACTTTATTTTGGCCGTATGGCCTTACATTATTTTATTGCATGGCATAAAATTCCAATTGCTGGCCGCATGAGGCACTTTATTGTAGCCTTATGATTATCATTTGCATGCATTAAATAATGCATGGCATCAAATCATGCATGGCATTAGTTAATGCATTTAAGTATTTGCTTAAGGCATCAGTTAATGCATTAATTCATGCATGGCATTATTAAATGCATGGCATTAGTTAAAGTGCTACATGAATTAAGTGCTTAAGGCATTTCATGCATTAAATAAATGAGAATTCCTTAAGTGGCCGCATGTATAGTTTTGGTCCTATACTTGCATGCATTTGCATGGGAGGGGGGCATTTAAGCAACTACTTGTTTGCTGGATGCTTGTATGCATGGGATTAATTAATTAATGGTTGCTTGGCCGCATGGTCCAATAACTTGTTGAGCAGCATAAGCTCAAATGCAATAGCTTTATTGCATGGCCATTAGCAATTGCTTGCTTGCATAGCCGCATGCATTTGCATTAGCATGAATTGCTTGCAGGCATTTGCATGCGATTCCTTAGCAATAATTGTTTGGCCGCATGCTATTTTAAGTAGTGGCTTGGCCATTATTTTATTGCTTGGTTTTTACAAAGTAATCCTGGCCGCATGGCCAGTAGCCTTGACAGGGCCGCATGGCTTTAATATTTTGCATGGCTTTAATATTTTGCATTGGGGCCGCATGAAAGTTTGCTCTGACCTTAATTCTTCGGCCGCATGGCCTATGTAAAATCCTGGCCGTATGCAACCACAGTTGCTGGCCGCATGAAGCATAAAGTTGCTGGCTTGCATTTATTTTGGAGCCGCATGGCCTTCCACCAATTCTTTGGCCGTATGGCCATATGTACTGGCATGGCTTATTATATACATGTAATTATTGCTTCACGTGGATCATTAATTGAATGGTTCACGTGAACCTTTTCTTATTGCATTAATTGTGGGGGGATCCCACATAGCTTCTTTTAGTTGACTTGCTTACTGAAGTGGGAGCTTGCATTTAATGAGGGTCCCACTATCTTTTGTCTTATTTGATTTTTATGGCCTATTTATTGTTTCCTGGCCGCATGGATGGTTTCCCACTTTTGGACCGCATGGGTCCCACTTTGATTGTTTAAATATTTTATTTGTCTAAATTATGGTCAGAATTTTTTCCCACTCCCAACATGAAAATTGTAGAGTTTCTCCTTGGCTTCAAGAATATATATTATAAATATATTATTATTTAATTGTGCAAGTTTCTTTCTTCTTTGATAAATGACTCGACACGACAGTGACCCGTGGTGGTGCACTCTTGACAGTGAACTCGACATGATATTCTTGACATGATAACTTGAAATAATAGATAAGAATGACTTGATAGTGGCCCGTCGTGGCGCACTCTTGATAAGTAATAATGATAATGATAGTGGCCCGTCGTGGCGTACTCCTGACAAAGATTAATTAGTATCCTGACACCGTGGGTGTTTGTATTGAATGTGCATGTATAAGCTACCGTCAAGTCTTGCATCATGTCTAGGACATGAATTCCTGATTTCCCACGGTCAGAGATTCATATTGAATCTGGCTAGGTTAATGACTAGATTGATCAAGTAGTTCATGGAGAGACTTTCCCAGTTACCTGTTGCCCCTTTGACCCTGGCCTTATATATATATACATGGGATTTGTTGCTATCCGTCGAGATGAGCGCACTTCCAGTCCGCCGTCGAGTGTGGTACCTTAGGACACATGTATCTTACTACAGTGTGTCTGCTATATCATGCTATCTTTTCCTCTTTTTTTTGCTGGGGTCACTCAGGTAGTAACAAACGGGTAATTGGACTTGGAAGAATCTTGCTGCATCTTGCTAGTAACTAGGCTTGTGATAACCCTAGTTAGTTAATGTAGAAAGCCGTAGGCAATGATTGGCCGTGATTGTTGGATGGAGTCCAATCTGTCTAGTCTCGTCTTGATCATATATATGATTGTTACATATCTTGATTTCTTATTTTATCTTGCCGATAAATGGTGGGGGAAACCAAGTTCCGTTCAGACGAAGGGTTACAACCCCGGTCCTTGTTTGGTTTACGGGTTGTAACCTGGTTATCTGAATAGTCCCATGGTCATCCCATCGTATATCACCTTCTCAGTTCTATTTATTTAACATGTTCTCCAGTTTACTTTTTGTCAAATGATGATTTACTTACTGTCTCCCTATGTTCGGGATAAGTGCATTGGTACAGCACAAATCTCGATCCTCCTTTACTTATTTGCTTGTTGTTTGCTAATGATTGCTGGTTTTATGTTCATAGTTCGGCCTCCTTTGTGGTACTTGCTATTTGGGGTCTGACCCCACTGGTTTTGTATGGCCAGGTTCTAATAGAAGAGCCCGAAGGATCTATCGCACCATCTACTCGAGGGTGACCAGCCGGAGCACCAGAGTGCCTCAGTGGGTTTCTTTTTCATTCTCCCACTGATATATAAATTCTTTTCTTGTAACGTTTAGCCCCGAGCACGTGTTTAGCTCGTGTTTTAGTATTTTCCTTGATATTGTAGCCTACGGGCATAAACATGATATGTGTATTCTAGACTATAGCTAGTCCTTATCATATACGACTAATATTCTAGCTAGTCATCAGTTCTGTGGTACTGGCTTCATGATCATTCATGTATATATGGTTCGGGACGCCTTACTATTATATGTATGATGATCGTACTCTTGCTCTTGTATAATTGCCTGTGATTGAGATACCTAGGATTGTTAAACCATAGGATTGACGGATGGCTTGTAGAGTAACCCCCATGTCTTGACAGCTTATACGTGATTTCAGAGTATTAACGTACTTTGGGATTGCGTAGCTGGCTATGTCTGCCCCCGCTCTCCGGTATTCTGGTTCTGGGGCGTGACATGGTTTTAGTGGTAGCCCATGCAGGTCTCGATTTTCAGATTTATGGGGGTTACCATGTTTAGATATCTCAATCACGATTATCCTTATTGATCTCCTTCGGATTATTCTCTATCTCTGATACTTGACTTGATATCTGTTTTGATCATTGATCATTCCTGTTCCCATGATTTGATCTTGTGTCCTTCAACTTTCAAGGGCACTGTTCTTGATCCTTCTGATTATCTTGTTCGTATTTTGCCGAGGGTAGCTCAGCATTCTTCAGCAAGGCCAGTTATGGAGGATCAGTCTCAGCATGCAGGCAGAGATGTCAGTCCATCCCGATCAGCCAGTCTCTTCTGTCTTCGTATCTTGAGACAGTTGATAAGTTCATGCATCTGTTTCAACTACGATGACACATCCTGGGTAGAGTCATGTCTTGAACTAAGTCATTGGTACCGACTTACCTTGAGGCTTGACTTTATCTATTTTTGGGAATCAGCTTAGGCCAGCGAGGACGTTGGTTTCTACACAACTGACTCAGGAGTCATATTGATCCATATGCCTCCAGCCCTTCTTGATCATAATTGTATTTGTTCTTGTGCATTTATTTACTGCTTACGCGTTTATTTATATTACTGATTGTTTTACTTTATTTATATGCCATGATTGATTTATTGAGATTATTGAGTTTCCTGGAGCTTTTGTTTTGTTATCTTACTTGACTAGCCTCAGGAAATTCCGAGGACGGAATTTTTCTAAGGTGTGGAGAGTTGTGAGACCCGTCTCACTGTATCAGTATTTTATACGGATATATATTTATTTGAGCCGTATTTCGTATTTCTCGATTCGTGTGATATTTTAAAATTTTCCAAGATATAGGAATTTCATGACTTGGTTTAACTTGGACTTGGTTTTATTTGGTTCGGTTCCACTTTGACTTGGTTTGGTTTAGTTTGGTTCTTTATGAGATGAGGTGTATGGTTTAGATTGAGTGGAGAGGAATGAATGGTGGAGATTGCTTGGACTTGTTATATAAGCCACCTACCACTCTCTCTCCTCCATTAATTTCATTTCCATCTTAATCTTCTTCCTCCAGCCCAAGGCAAGTACACCTTGCCGAATGTTGGACGATTTCCATCTCGTTTGTTCCATTCTCTTTATTGTTACATTCTAAGCATGTTTAGAACTTGGAGTTTTCTACTTTGATGGCTAGATTGTTGTAGATCTAGTTTTGTGGTATTTTCGGTTTTCATGGGTTTTGACCTGTCAAACTTGTATATTTTTGATAACTGATGGTTCCATGTTGGAGAGAATTTCAGTTTACCCAAATTTGACCCATGGAAGTCTGGATTTGGGGTTCCCATTGTAGTTTGGTGGAGCATGGAGGCCATGGTATTTTCCACGGACATAGATTCTGTGGGAAGCCATTGTTTGTATTTTTTTTAAATTGCATGCTTGCTAGTATTTTTGGAACCGCATGCATGAAATTTTGTGTTGAGCCGCATATGGCCAACTGCTTGCATGGTCAGTCAAATAATAATATTTTATGGCCGTATGATTGCTTGCATGAATATTTAATTTGAGCCGCATGGCCTCTCCACTTTATTTTGGCCGTATGGCCTTACATTATTTTATTGCATGGCATAAAATTCCAATTGCTGGCCGCATGAGGCACTTTATTGTAGCCATATGATTATCATTTGCATGCATTAAATAATGCATGGCATCAAATCATGCATGGCATTAGTTAATGCATTTAAGTATTTGCTTAAGGCATCAGTTAATGCATTAATTCATGCATGGCATTATTAAATGCATGGCATTAGTTAAAGTGCTACATGAATTAAGTGCTTAAGGCATTTCATGCATTAAATAAATGAGAATTCCTTAAGTGGCCGCATGTATAGTTTTGGTCCTATACTTGCATGCATTTGCATGGGAGGGGGGCATTTAAGCAACTACTTGTTTGCTGGATGCTTGTATGCATGGGATTAATTAATTAATGGTTGCTTGGCCGCATGGTCCAATAACTTGTTGAGCAGCATAAGATCCAATGCAATAGCTTTATTGCATGGCCATTAGCAATTGCTTGCTTGCATAGCCGCATGCATTTGCATTAGCATGAATTGCTTGCAGGCATTTGCATGCGATTCCTTAGCAATAATTGTTTGGCCGCATGTTATTTTAAGTAGTGGCTTGGACATTATTTTATTGCTTGGTTTTTACAAAGTAATCCTGGCCGCATGGCCAGTAGCCTTGACAGGGCCGCATGGCTTTAATATTTTGCATGGCTTTAATATTTTGCATTGGGGCCGCATGAAAGTTTGCTCTGACCTTAATTCTTCGGCCGCATGGCCTATGTAAAATCATGGCCGCATGCAACCACAGTTGCTGGCCGCATGAAGCATAAAGTTGCTGGCTTGCATTTATTTTGGAGTCGCATGGCCTCCCACCAATTCTTTGGCCGTATGGCCATATGTACTGGCATGGCTTATTATATACATGTAATTATTGCTTCACGTGGATCATTAATTGAATGGTTCACGTGAACCTTTTCTTATTGCATTAATTGTGGGGGGGTCCCACATAGCTTCTTTTAGTTGACTTGCTTGCTGAAGTAGGAGCTTGCATTTAATGAGGGTTCCACTATCTTTTGTCTTATTTGATTTTTATGGCCTATTTATTGTTTCCTGGCCGCATGGATGGTTTCCCACTTTTGGACCGCATGGGTCCCACTTTGATTGTTTAAATGTTTTATTTGTCTAAATTGTGGTCAGAATTTCTTCCCACTCCCAACATGAAAATTGTAGAGTTTCTCCTTGGCTTCAAGAATATATATATTATAAATGTATTATTATTTAATTGTGCAAGTTTCTTCCTTCTTTGATAAATGACTTGACACGACAGTGACCCGTGGTGGTGCACTCTTGACAGTGAACTCGACATGATATTTTTGACATGATAACTTGAAATGATAGATAAGAATAACTTGATAGTGGCCCGTCGTGGCGCACTCTTGATAAGTAATAATGATAATGATAGTGGCCCGTCGTGGCGCACTCCTGACAAAGATTAATTAGTATCCTGACACCGTGGGTGTTTGTATTGAATGTGCTTGTATAAGCTACCGTCAAGTCTTGCATCATGTCTAGGACATGAATTCCTGATTTCCTACGGTCAGGGATTCATATTGAATCTGGCTAGGTTAATGACTAGATTGATCAAGTAGTTCATGGAGAGACTTTCCCAGTTACCTGTTGCCCCTTTGACCCCGGCCTTATATATATATACATGGGATTTGTTGCTATCCGTCGAGATGAGCGCACTTCCAGCCCGCCGTCGAGTGTGGTACCTTAGGACACATGTATCTTACTACAGTGTGTCTGCTATATCATGCTATCTTTTCCTTTTTTTTTGCTGGGGTCACTCAGGTAGTAACAAACGGGTAATTGGACTTGGAAGAATCTTGCTGCATCTTGCTAGTAACTAGACTTGTGATAACCCTAGTTAGTTAATGTAGAAAGCCGTAGGCAATGATTGGCCGTGATTGTTGGATGGAGTCCAATCTGTCTAGTCTCGTCTTGATCCTATACATGATTGTTACATATCCTGATTTCTTATTTTATCTTGCCGATAAATGGTGGGGGAAACCAAGTTCCGTTCAGACGAAGGGTTACCACTCCGGTTCTTCTTTGGTTTACGGATTGTAACCTGGTTATCTGAATAGTCCCATGGTCATCCCATCGTATATCACCTTCCCAGTTCTATTTATTTAACATGTTCTCCAGTTTACTTTATGTCAAATGATGATTTACTTACTGTCTCCCTATGTTCGGGATAAGTGCATTGGTACTGCACAAATCTCGATCCTCCTTTACTTATTTGCTTGTTGTTTGCTAATGATTGCTGGTTTTAAGTTCATAGTTCGGCCTCCTTTGTGGTACTTGCTATTTGGGGTCTAACTCCACTGGTTTTGCATGGCCAGGTTCTAATAGAAGAGCCCGAAGGATCTACCGCACCATCTACTCGAGGGTGACCAGCCGGAGCACCAGAGTGCCTCAGTGGGTTTCTTTTTCATTCTCCCACTGATATGTAAATTCTCCTCTTGTAACGTTTAGCCCCGAGCACGTGTTTAGCTCGTGTTTTGGTATTTTCTTTGATATTGTAGCCTACGGGCATAAACATGATATGTGTATTCTAGACTATAGCTAGTCCTTATCATGTACGACTAATATTCTAGCTAGTCATCAGTTCTGTGGTACTGGCTTCATGATCATTCATGTATATATGGTTCGGGACGCCTTACTATTGTATGTATGATGATCGTACTCTTGCTCTTGTATAATTGTCTGTGATTGAGATACCTAGGAATGTTAAACCATAGGATTGACGGATGGCTTGTAGAGTAACCCCCATGTCTTGACAGCTTATACATGATTTCAGAGTATTAACGTACTTTGGGATTGCGTAGCTGGCTATGTCTGCCCCCGCTCTCCGGTATTCTGGTTCTGGGGCGTGACAAGCTGGCCCGACATGACAAGTATGAATGACCTGGACACCGTGGACGGTTGTGTTTGTACAATAAACCAGTACTGTCTTGCATCATGTCTAGGATGAGATCACTGAGTACCACGGTCAGGGATACCTACTGCAATTGACTAAGGCTAATAAACTAGAATAATTCAGTAGTCATGAAGAGATTTTCCAGCTACAGGCAATCCCGTTATCTGGGTGCACCAAGTGGACTTGTAGCCTACCAACGAGTAGGGCACATCTCCAGCGCACAGTCACGTCTTGCATCCTTCATAAACGGACATTCGATCTGGATAACCTGGATGGTCTGCAGGGCTTGTGGCTGTTGGGATAATCTCATTGCATCTTGCTAGTAACTAGGCCTGTGATAACCCTAGTTAGTTAAAGTATCAAGCCGTACTCTTTGCTTTGCCGTGATTGATTGGATGGAGTTTAGCTCAGTTTAGTGTTGTCCTGATCCTGTATAAGATTGTGGCATGACACGATTACTTATGCTTGCCTCAACAATAACGATCAAGGGTCCAGTTCTGTTCAGGCGAAGGGTTACAATCCCGGTCCTTGTTTGGTTTAAGGATTGTAACCTGGCTCCCGGAGCAGTTTTGTGTCCTCTCTTCGTTTATTGTCATATTGTACCCCTTGCCCTGCTCGTCATGTTTTACCTTACTTCAATATCATGATTATTATACTGGCCTTAACAATAAAGATCAGGGGTCCAGTTCTGTTCAGACGAGAGGTTACAACCCCGGTCCTTGTTTGGTTTAAGGGTTGTAACCTAGCTTCCGGAGCAGTTCTGTGTCCTCTTTTTGTTTATTGTCTTGTTATCTTACCAATAGTAATTGAGGCGGGTTTCTATTCAGGTGAAGGATTGCAACCCCGGTCCTTATTAGGTTTAAGGGTTGTAGTCTGGCTACCTGAATGGTTTTCTCGTGCTCAATTTATTATTTTTATCTCGGTTATTATCAATATCTTTTATTTATCTTAATATTCTATTGTGATATGCTGGTTTTAGTTCCTAAGTGAAGCCTCCTTTGTGGCACTTGCTCTTTCTGGGGTCTGACCCAGCTGGTTTTGTATGGCCAGATATCAGAGCAGCTCCAGATGATTCACCTACCTTCCGGCCAGATGGTGACCACCAGGCGTAACCCTGGTAACGAGTGGGTTTTTTTGTCCTCCCACTTTATTATAAAAATTATTCTTTTGAGGCGTTTAGCCGACGAGCATGTGTTAGCTCGTATTGCACATTTATTTACTGTCTGTCTACGGGCTGTAACATGATTGACAAATCCTAGGGTTGATCATGTATGACTGAAACTCTTGCTAGTCTTGACATTTTGTACGACTAGCTTCATGATCATCCGAATATGTAATGTATGAGATGCCTTACTATTGTATTATAAAACCCCTAAATTTCTATTATTTTTTTATTAAATTTGGTACTGATTTAAAATTTCGTATTGTACGTCACATAGTCGTATTGTACGTCGTACACGAAAGTTCATCTTTCGTATTTGCTCGACGAGTGCAAATATGTACGAGCGTACATATTTTAGAAAAATATTTTCTATCTTTTTATAGTTTCAAAATAATATACATAATAATTATTTTGTTATCGTACCCAAGTTTCCAAATTATTATTTTATTTATTATTTATAAAAAGACTTCGTGAAAACAGTTATTAATAATAAATAATATTATTCCCGTATACATACATTTTTATAAAGATTTATTAAGTATATATTGTAAATAATAATGTATTTTCGAAATTAATTATTATAGTATTTTTGGAAAACATATTTTTAAATTATTGTGGCAATTTAAATTTTGATTTGATTTTATGGATCTAATTAAATAATTAAATTAATATCTATGTTTGAAAGTTGTGTTATCTTATTTGATTTTAAAATAAAAGATGAATTTAAATTTGATTTGAATTGGATTTGGATTTTGATTTGATTGATTTTAAATTAGTAGCAAATTATCTACTTTGGGTTTTAAATAAATCATAATCCTATCCAATTGGGAATTCCCACATCCTATAAATAGGCAGGTACTCCTCCAATTCATTATTCCTCCATAATCTTTCTCTCCACAACCCAAACCGTGCATCGTGTCGGTGTCCCCCTTCCCATCCACTAAAATTTTTCTGTTACAAATACATAGATCCTCTCCGTGTCCGACATGCCGGACACAACTTTGTTTCCGTGCCACGCATGACACAATCCAACCCCTATGACATCCATCCCGTGTCTCGCAGGACACTTCTCCCAGCCCCTCCTCTGTCGTGTCGGACAATCCCTGACACGATCCAAATCCCTAATCCCCAAATTTCTAACCTGACCCTAACCCTAACCCTAACTTCTCTGGCCGACCATCTCGTCGCTGCCCTGTTCCGTGGACGTCAGGGTGCCCCGACCACCACCGCCTGGGGCTGCCCGGACTCCCCATCCTCGTGTCCGACCACACTATCATGGTCATCACCATCACCCGTCCTGGCAGCCACCACACCCGGCCATCTTCATCACCACCACCATGCCCTCACGACCACCTCCGCCTAGGTGACCAGCACCACCACAACCCGGCACTCTGATCCATCAACACACAAACTCGCCACCACCGCGGCCCTCCAGTCAGCCGTCGCACAGAAAGAAAAGAAAAAAAAGGAAAAATAAATCACCGCCACCACCGTACTTACCTCCGTGACCGCCGCACTCCGCCCGACCTCCTCCGGCTTACCCTAGACCACCGCCCGTCGGTGGAAGACCGGTCGCCGTGCCCCCTTTTTTCGCATCTCCGCCTGACCGCCGCTCCTCTCCTTTCCCCTCCGACGAAACCCCCACAGCCGTCCACGACCAGCGACCGCCGTCCGCCGACCGAAACCCCGCCGCCTCTTTCCATTTCTCCGCTGACCGGCGAGCGCACCCTCTCCACCGGAGCAGCCCTCCGACTTTTCCCTCCGACTTCCGCCTCGTCCGCACAGTGTCCCGCTCAAACCCACCGTTCCCGACCTCCGCTACCCTCCGCGCGCCGCCGGAGCGCTGCGCCGCGTTTCCCCTCGTTTTCCTCCCTTTTTCCTCTCGTCTCTCCCTCTCATCCTTTCTTTTCTATTTTGAGAAAACAAACAGAGCACAGCAGTGCTCCTACTTTTAAATAGTGATTTTTATATTTTCTATTTTCAATTTATTTTGATTTTTTTCTTTTGCTTTTGTTTGTTTGTTTTTTTTTTTGTGTTTCATTTATTAGTTTAAATCACTATCATATTTACTATTATTATTATATTTATTAGTATTTTCATAGAGAACAACTATAATTTGAATATTTAAATATATTATTGAGAGGTATTTTTGGACAAATGTCTATATGAAAGCATGTGTACTTTACGACAACTGTATATTAGTTATTATACCTTATTAATATTAGTATTATTTTAGTTGTTATTTTATCATAAGTTTTATTGTTATTTGTAAATGAATTTATTTATTAATATTTTCATAGTATGCTAAATATTTTAATAGGCTTGCTCTATGTTATTTTTAAAATGGATTTCGGATGCTAAATATATATACTAATAAGTATTGCCAAAAATAGGTTATCCGAAAAAATAGGGTTTTCTAGAATATTTATCTAAAGTATTTTTTTTATCAAACATCGTTTCTACCAAAAACGAGAATTTACAAACTTAGTATTTTTATCCAAAATAATTTTTCTTGACTGTGAGTATTTTTCTTATACTTATTTTGACTTATGAAAACTAGTTTTAGGAATTATAATATTTTCTAAAACTCGTATATATATATAATATTTATCCATTATTTCTTTGATTTTTCTCATGTCCGTATCCAGTCCTATTATTCCTATTCCTTCGCCCATTTCGAGACTACCTTATGGCTACCCTAACTAACTTGACCCTCCTGGACCCAATGGAACTGTCCGTGCCACCACCCGAGGTCACCTTGTATAGTTGTTGTACCGAAGTCGTAGTTCGTGCCACATTCATCATTGCAGTACACCGGGCGCCCTACCAGGCAAGACACCTTGCCATTAGCTGTTTATTTATTTTAGCTCATATTTCATGCATTGTTCATTATTTTCTTTATGCAAATAAACTGTGATACATGGCATAACCTGTTAGAACTTACTGTTCATTTATATTTCCTGCTGTGTATTATTTTCTTACAAATTAAACCTAGATTTAAGGGACCACCTTGTGTGTTGCATTCATTGGCCTTGACACGTTGTACCACGAAGTTGTGTGTTGCATGTAGAACACGGAAGTGCGTGATTGGCTGGCCACCAGTACGTACAAGCCGTACGATATGAATAACCGCTAATAGAGATTGCATGCTAGTTTGACTTAGCGGTTATAGTGGTTTGTGTTGTAGATACGACAAAGTATGCATTGGGCGGGGAGGACAATTCCTTAGCGTATGGGCTTCGATGCACTTTCCCTTATGACCCGTATTCTCCGTTGGAGATACGGGATTGTTGACCCATGATTACTGACGGCCACTGACGATTCTGCAGAACGTCATGCTCTTATTGATTTGGCCTCTAGTGCCCCAAGGGGGGACTATGCCGATCCTATTCAGCTAGGGCCCATGCGTAGGAAGGATTGTTCTTAACTACATATCACTTAGAACGGTAGGCTACCTTTATCCATTAGGTACAAGTACTTTTGGTTTGAGTACTAGTATCTGACCGTGGCTTGGAACAATAACTTGTCGCGGAATAGTTCGTCACATCTTGTCCTTGTTTGGTTGTATGTGTGACTTACTACTTCGATGAGAAGGTATTGAACCTTGTTGGGGTCCGGATACCATATTGGATTCATAGCATGGAAAGATACGTCACCGTGAATTAGTTTACCATCTCCTGTCCTTGTTTGGCTGGAGGGATGGTACGCTCGTTCAGTAGGTGCGTATTGGACCATGTTATAATTCGATTGACTTATTTATTTGAGCAATATTTATTCAGTTTATATGGCATGATATTATGTGTCTTGTTACGTCCCTCTGAGGACCCGGTTATCTCTCCAGGTGTGTGCTCTTGTCTTTCTGTAACGCCTCAGTCCCAAAATACGTAGGACTAAGAACGTAGATATGCCAGCTGTATTCATACGAAGTACACACCAATATATGGAATCCTCGTATGAATACATAAGCTGTAAAATGCAGTAAAATTACAACTAATCTCATCCACAGAAAATAAATGAATAGAAGATGTCATATAAGGAGAATAAATTATCTTGATATAATATATTGGGCGGAGACAAATCCACTACCAACAAGATAAGGAAAATACATGAGAAAGAAATAAGTTTGGCGAGTGAAGCGAAGACGATAAATGCAATCATCCTCGAAGAGATAGCGATGAGCACAGCTAGAGCTAAAACACCTGCGAAAGACAATAGCACACACCTGGCGAGATGACCAGGTCCTCAGAGGGACGTAACAAGACACATAATATCATGCCATAAACTGAATAAATAAAGCTCAACAGAAAACTACACAAATAAAGGTTCTTAATCATTCTATGTGAATATGCATTTGAAGACAACGTTCAACACAAGGGCTTCCGAAGCTAGAAACACGGCACATTAGCGTTTCAACCAAGGCACTAGTAGCGTCTAGAGAAAAGTAAATGCACGGCCCATTAGCATTCGAGCGAGAACTAAGGGGCAGCTAGAGAAAAATAAATGCACGACCACTAGCTCTTGGGTGAGTCACTAACGGCAGCTAGAGGAAAGTAAATGCATGGCACATTTGTGTTTCAACCGAAGCACTAGTGGCATCTAGAGAAAAGTAAATAAATGCACGGCCACTAGCTCTCGACTGAGTCACAAATGGCAGCTAGAGAAAAGTAAATGTGTGAAAGCCCCTACGCCTAATAACTGTCTTCACCCTCCCCATGCACTACTCGTGCTGAATCTACATCACGACATTCCTAATAACTGCTAAGTCGCTAAGTCTTCTAGACAACCATAACTATTTAGCAGTTATTGCCAATCGCACGGCATGTGCGCACCGATGGCCAGTCGATACGTACGTCCGAGATCTATATGAGACTCGTGACTCGTGATACACAAGTGTCGGGCCAATGAATGCGACACAAATAAAGGTGGTCCCTTAACTCTAAGCCATATGCAACTAAAATATAATAATTTGCAAGTATAATTTATATTTTCTAGAATAAGTAAAAATATGCATGATATTGAGCAAGAAATTAAACAGTGAAGGCAAGGTGTCTTGCCTGGTAGGACGCCTGGTGTGCTACGATGATCAAGGTGGCACGAACTGTAACTTCGATGTAACCACTATGTAAGGTGACCTCTGATGGTGGTACGGACAGTTCCATTGGGTCCAGAAGGGTCGAATTGGTTAGGTTGGACATATGGTAGTCTCGAATTGGCGGAGGAATAGAAATAAGGGAGTTGAGTCATGGTCGGAAGAATAATTAAAGGAATTTTAGATAAATAAATAAAATATATACAATTTTAGAAACTATTTATAATCCTTGAAAACGTTACTTTATTATCCCAAAACATTTTTATAAGTAGTATATCGTTTTAGGTCAAAACTGTAAGTTGGTAAAATATGAAAACTATCTTTCATAATTTAAAATATATTTTAGATAATAATTGAAAATAGTACTAAATTATTTAGACCAAAACTTGTCAAATATATATATATATATATATATATATATATATATACATAATCGAGAATACTATTTTAAAATTTGCTTGAAATTATCTAGACAATATTTGTACTACTTATAAATTAATAATAATGCAATTTACAAAACAGCAAATAATAGTGGTAATAATATATAAATAATACAACAAATTTACACACTAAAATTACGTATAGAAAAATCATAATAATAAGAGTTACATTATAAAATAACCATAATAATAATAATAGCAATAATAATAATAATAATAATAATAATAATAATAATAATAAAAGTAATAATAATGATAATGATAATAATAATAATAATAATAATAATAATAATAATAATAATAAAATAACAAATAAAAAAACAAATTAAAAGGGCAGCGGTCTCTGCTGCTGTTCCCAAAAATTGGGAAAGGGAGAGAGAAGAGAGGTCGGGGGAAAAAGCTCGGCCGAGCTTCGTCGGCGTGCGGCGTGGAGAGGGTGGTGAGGAGGCTGGGCGTGGAGGCGGAGCGGAGTGGGAAGAAGCGGTGACGAGGAGGAGAAGATGGGGGTTTTTCTGGGCGGCGGCCAGACTGACGCGGTGGCGGCTCGCCGAGCGCTGCTCCGGCGTTGAGTGGCGGAGAGAGGAAGTCGGGGGAAGAGGAAGAAGAGGCAGAGGAGTGGGGTTTCGAGTAGGCGGTGGGTCGGAGTAACGCGGCGGCGGGCGGATCAATCGGACGGCGGGGCTCACCGCCGGGCGCACGAGCACGCGGCGAGGTGTAGAGCCGGCGGGGGTTTCGGGGTTTCGATTGCGCGTCTCCGACGGAATGGTGGAGGGACCCGGGGGCGAAGGAGATCGGAAAGAAGCGCCGGAGAGGGTTTTCGGCGGGCGGCGACTGGGCTGAGCTCGGGGTTTCGGAGGAGGCGGCCACCGAAGTTGCTGGGATCGGCACCGTGGCTGCGCGCAGCGATCGGGACAACGTCGACGGGAGTCCCCACGCGGAGGGCGGTGGCCGTGACGGTCTCCGGGGGAGCGACTCACTGGGGTTATGGCGGTGGCACGGCTGACGAGGGAGTTACGGACGAGGCGGCGATCGGAGCTCACCCGCGGCTCAACGGAGAAGGGGATGGGGTTCGACACGTGCGACGGAGGTAAGGTTTTCTTTATTCCTCCTCATTTTCTTCTGTTGATGGTGGTTGGGACGGTGATGAATTGGCTGTCGTGGGTCTGTGGTGAAGTCGGTGGTTGTATTGGCTTGGCGAGGGTGCTGGTGGTGTCGAAGGAAGTTTGGGTCGTGGTGGTGATGGTTTGGGTTTAGTCGGACGCTGATGGTGAGGGCGATGCCGATGGTCGTGGCGATGGTGGTGGCGGCGGGCGGTGTCGGGGAGGTCCGGTGGCGGAGCGCTGGGCAGGGAGGAGGACATGGTGAGGGGGAGGCTGTGATGTTTGGTCGGGAGGTGGATGTGATTCCGGCGATGGCTGTGGTAGGGGTGCTGGTTGTTATGGTGATGGTTGTCGAGGGGTGCTAGTTGTAATGGTGATGGTTGTCGAGTTTGGGTTTGATGGAGTCGGCCAGGGTGACGAGGGTTTCCGATCGGGGAAGGGATGAGCCAGGGAATAGCCTAGAATTTTTCTATTTGGTTGTACGTGTCGAAATTGTTGACACGGAGGGGAATAATGTATGTGTAAAAATATGGAATAAGATTGTGGATGGTGGAACACGGACACGATACACGTTTGGTTGTGGAATTTAGTTGTGGGTGAATAATGAATTGGAGGAGTACCTGCCTATTTATAGGACGTGGGAATTCCCAATTAGATAAGAACTAGGAATAGTTTAAACCCAAAAATAGATAATTCGTAATCAATTTAAATCCAATATCCAAATACAAATCAAATTTAAATCTAATTAAATGCTTGGTTTAAAATCAATGGGATAAATCAAATTTTCAAATATTTAACTATTTAAATAAATCCAAAAATCAAATCAAGATTTAAATGGCCACAATAACTTCCAAATATATTTTTCAAAATACCAATAATAATAATTTCGAAAATAATAAATATTTTTAAATATTTTCTTGAATAATAAAATATTAATATTAATAAATTTCAAAAATTACATTTTTATTAAAATAGACTAATAAATAATTACGAAATATATATGTAGTGTAGTGCCCCGAAATTCGTGATACGTATTTTATACGTATTCGTATTTCTGACCCGTATTTCTCATTTTCTTGGATTATTTAGTTATGGTTTATTTCATATTTAGCATAGTAGTTTAATTGTCATTTATCGTTCATGGATTAATTCTGATTTATGGAGCTTGGGTTATTGAGTATTTTATTTCATGGTTCCTCATGGCATTGCATTGGCTTGGTTTGGTTCGGTTTAGTGGGTTTGGCTTGGTTGGGTTTTATGTGAACCTAACCACTCCCACCTACCACCACTCCCACCATAAATATCCATCCCTCTCTCTTTCTTCCATTATTATTCATTACTTTTCTTCCCCACCATTAATTCTTCACCTACCAGAGAAAGGAAGAGAGAGGTCTAGGCAAGTTGCATCTTGCTATCACTTAAGGGCTACATTTTATTTGTCTAATAGCTTTATTAGCTCATTTTTAGCAACATTAGAACTTGGATTTTCTCCATTTGGAGCTTGGAATTTTGTAGATCTAGGATTGAAGTATTTTTAGATTTTGGTGGTTTTGATCTATAAAACTTGTTCATTTTTAAGTTTTGATGGTTCCATGTTGTAGGAAATTTTATTCTACCCAATTTTGACCTTTGAAAAGTTGGATTTGGACTTGTTTTGACCAAGTTATGGACTTTTGAAGCTTTGGGTTCAAACCATGGAGTTCTTGCTGATTTGGAGAAGACAGTGAGCAGTGTCCGCGAGCTTTTTAGCTTGTGCCACTGAGTTGCGTGCGCTCTTTAGCGCAGCGCAATGGAGTTCATACGCTGCCTTGATGAGGAGTCGTATGAAGTTCAAACGCTGCCTTGAAGAGGAGTCGAATGGAGTCCATACGCTGCCTTTTGGAGACGTATGTCTTGCATACGCCGACTTGAGCGTAGCCCGACTTGAGCGTAGCCAGACTTGAGCATAGCCCGACTTGAGCGCAGTCTGACTCAGGCGCAACCTGATGTTTAGGCGCAGCTGGACCTGACCCTACTTGTCTTGGCGCAACCTGTTACCCTGGCGCAACTTGGCTAATGCCACTTGTTGGCCATAGTACCCCTTGCTCCTCCCTTGGGCGCATTATGTCCCCATATTCCCCTTTTTTTATTTTTGCACCCATTTTATATCCTTACGCCTTTTGATGTAAATCGACATGAACCCGATGTGATCAAGACATTATTTATGAATGTTAATCGGAACAAGGCTTAGTGATGGAATTGCATGATTAGTGACCCGCCGTGGTGCACTCTTGACAAGTAATTTGACATGATAATTCTTGATGGTGGTCCGTTGTGACGCACCCTTGCCTTGATAAGTAATCTTGATAAACAACCCGACATGATAACCTTGATACGCTGTTGCGACGGCTAACCTGACATGCTAAGTGAATTCTTGACACCGTGGGTGATTGTATTGAATATGCTTGTATAAGCAACCAGTCTTGTCTCGCATCATGTCTAGGACATGGATCCCTGAGTACCACGGTCAGGGGTACATATTGAAATAAACTAAGGTTAATGATTAGAATAATTCACTAGTCATGAAGAGATGTTCCCCAGTTACAGGCGACCCCGTTATTCCGGTCGCAAATGTTTGGACTTGTAGCCTGCCGACGAGTAGGGCACATTTCCAGCCCACTGTTATGTGGGGCACTCTCCATTGTCACTTTAATGATTGAACTCTATTGTCACTCCAGAATATACCAGAATTGATTGAATGATTGTCACTCCAGATTGATACTATAGCATATTGTACTCTCTCTGATTGTCATATTAATGATTGAACTCTCCCTGATTGTCACTATAATGTTCGCCTGGATAACCTGGGTAGCTGCAGGGCCTGTGACTACTTGGAACATCTCATTGCATCTTGCTAGTAACTAGGATTATGATAACCCTAGTTAGTTAATGTAGAAAGCCGTAGGCAATGATTGGCCGTGATTGATTGGATGGAGTCTAGTCCAGTATAGTATTGTCTAGAAGTGATTGATTTCATGATTATACTAGAATAATTGAATGATTGTCACTCCAGATTGTCACTTTAATTATTGTACTCTATTATCACTCTAGCGTATTGTACTCTTCATTGTCACTTTTATCATTGTACTCTCTCATTTTCACCCTAATGATTGTCACCTTTAGCAATAAATGATCAGAGACTAAGTTTTGTTCAGGCAAAAGGATTATAATCTCGGTCCTTGTTTGGTTTAAGGATTGTAACCTGGCTTCCGGAATAGTACCTTCGTCTTCTCTTCATATATTGTCCAGCTATATTTTATTTAGCATGATGCTCCAGTTGTCTTATGTCAATGATGCTTCACTTAGTTAATTTCTCCGATTGGAACAAGTGCATTGGTAGTGCACAAACCTCAATCTGTGTTACTTATTATTTTCTTATATGTTGAATGCTAATGATTTGTTGGTTTTAGTCCTTAAGTGAAGCCTCCTTTGTGGCACTTGCTCTTTCTGGGGTCTGACCCAGCTGGTTTTGTATGGCCAGATACCGGAGCAACACCAAAGGATCTACCGAATTTCCAGCCAGATGGTGGCCACTAGACGGAACCCTGGCATCGAGTGGGTTTCTTTTGTTCTCCCACTGTAATATTGTAAATTATTCTTCTGAGGCATTTAGCCGATGAGCAAGTGTTAGCTCGATTGCAGCTTTTACTTATTGTCTGCCTACGGGCTGTAACATGATTGACAAGCCCCGGGGGTTGATCATGTATGACTGAACTCTTGCTAGTCCTCACATTTTGTAACGACTAGCTTCATGATCATTCTGAATATGTAATGTATGGGACGTCTTACTATTGTGTATTTGATGGTCTGACATCTTGTAACTATTATTAGTTGGTTGAGATTGAGACGATAGGCTATTTTATGACCTTAAGAGACTGATGGATTGTAGTGAAACCCTCACATATCTAGACAGCCGTGACCGTATAGCGGTATGGATTCCATTTTGCTATACGTAGCTGGCTATGTACGCCCCCGCTCTCCAGTATTCTGGTTCTGGGGCGTGACATGTAGGTACAAAATGATGTTCTCATAATTATGCTTTTCTAGCATACAATAAAAATATTATTTATTATTAATAATTATGAGAAATGAAGATTTTATAAATAAAATAACAAACTTGAAAAATTTTGGAACGATAACAAAATAATTATTATGTATATTATTTTGAAACTTTAAAAATAGAAAAATAATATTTTCAAAAATATGTACGCTCGCACATAATCACACTCGTCGAACAATTTCGAAAAATAAAATTTCGTGCACGACGTAAAATACGACTACGCGACGTACAATACAAAATTTTAAATCAGTATTAAATTTAATAAAAAAATAGTAGAAATTTAGGGATTTTACATCCTATCCAACTTAAAAGAATTTCGTCCTCGAAATTAATGATTTAGTAGGGGGTGAGAAGGCACAACGGTAGATAGAAGGGTTCGAAGTTTATATGGTCGTAGTCTAGGTTGAAGATATGATTAAGAGACGATTGTAATCACTCTTAAATTCAAGTGATTAGAAAGTCAAGATTGTAGATTTAGGGTCGAGGGAAGGTCGAGTAGTTCAAGACAAAGATATTGCAACATCGAGTGATAATGGTCATAGGTGATAGGATGGTTAGAGGAAGTTCTAGTATAACGTATTCGTCCTTCTAAAATAGGTGAAGGCGAAAGCAATCTAGAGTTCGAAGAAGGCGTTATCGAATACAAATATGTGATTCAAAGGCGGCCGAATAATTTCAAAGGAATTTTCAAGGCAGTCGTGAATGGAATTCTAAAGGCCAAGTTTAATTATGGTCCATCCACGCAGAATAATAAACAAAAACGAACCAAAATGCACTTGGTTGATCAGACCATTATGCACCGGTTCTGAGTAGACAATACGTTAGTGGGAGCGACCCAATTAACATATGCCTTGGACAAGCTCGATAAGGAATAAGCTTGCAAAAACTAGGCTACTTTAGCATCATTAGTCAAAATGATAAATACATAGGCACGAGAGATTAAGATTTAAAGAAGGTAGAATGATTCTAAGTCATACAGTCGTCCTATAGTCTTCTTGTCCAAGTCCTTGGTTGGCTAGACGGGTTAGGTCCTCTAGATTCTAGGATCTAAATAAGCTTGCTAATATAGGTCACTAGGTCAAAGGGTTTGCTAGTTCATAAGGCTAGTTCATAGGGTATTCTACCCAACTTAAAGAATTAAACTAATGGTGTTTTGGGACAACTAACTAGTAGGGTCAATCTTTAGCAAGCACGAAGGAAAGATAAGAATATGGATGGAAGGAAGCAAGCAAGATGCAATTGATGAGTCAAACGGTAGATAAATCAAGAAAATAGGTCAAATATGTGGATGAGATCCTAGACTTCTAATCCTATACGCAGGCTTGCTTGGTACGGTAAAGTAACCAAACAATTTATCTTGACCTGCATGGGCCACCAAAAAAATATGTAACGCCCCAGTCCCAAAATACGTAGGACTAAGAACGTAGACATGCCAGCTGTATTCATACGAAGTAGACACCAATATATGGAATCCTCGTATGAATACATAAGCTGTAAAATTCAGTAAAACCATAACTAATCTCATCCACACAAAATAAATGAATAGAAGATGTCATATAATGAGAATAAATTGTCTTGATACAATATGTTGGGCAGAGACAAATCCGGAAAATACATGAGAAAGAAATAAGTTTGGCGAGTGAAGCGAAGACGATCCAAATGCAATCATCCTCGAAGAGATAGCGATGAGCACGACTAGAGCTAAAACACCTGCGAAAGACAATAGCACACACCTGGCGAGATGACCAGGTCCTAAGAGGAACGTAACAAGACACATAATATCATGCCATAAACTGAATAAATAAAGCTCAACAAAAAATTACACAAATAAAGGTTCTTAACCATTCTATGTGAATATGCATGTGAAGACAACGTTCCACACAAGGGCTCCCAAAGCTAGAAACACGGCACATTAGCGTTTCAACCAAGGCACTAGTGGTGTCTAGAGAAAAGTAAATGCACGGTCCATTAGCACTCGAGCGAGAACTAAGGGGCAACTAGAGAAAAATAAATGCACGGCCACTAGCTCTTAGGTGAGTCACTAACGGCAGCTAGAGGAAAGTAAATGCATGGCACATTTGTGTTTCAACCGAGGTACTAGTGGCATCTAGAAAAAAGTAAATAAATGTACGGCCACTAGCTCTCGACTGAGTCACAAATGGCAGCTAGAGAAAAGTAACTGTGTGAAAGCCCCTGCGCCTAATAACTGTCTTCACCCTTCCCATGCACTACTCGTGCTGAATCCATATCACGACATTCCTAATAACTGCTAAGTCGCTAAGTCTTCTAGACAACCATAACTATTTAGCAGTTATTGCCTATCGTACGGCATGTGCACACCGATGGCCAATTGATACGTACGTCCGAGATCTATATGAGACTCGTGACTCGTGATACACAAGTATCGGGCCAATGAATGCGACACAAACAAAGGTGGTCCCTTAACTCTAATCCATATGCAACTAAAATATAATAATTTGCAAGTACAATTTATATTTTCTAGAATAAGTAAAAACATGCATGATATTGAGCAAGAAATTAAACAGTGAAGGCAAGGTGTCTTGCCTGGTAGGACGCCTGGTGTGCTGCGATGATCAAGGTGGCACGAACTGTAACTTCGATGTATCCACTATGTAAGGTGACCTCTGATGGTGGCACGGACAGTTCCATTGGGTCCAGAAGGGTCGAATTGGTTAGGTTGGACATATGGTAGTCTCGAATTGGCGGAGGAATAGAAATAAGAGAGTTGAGTCATGGTCGGAAGAATAATTAAAGGAATTTTAGATAAATAAATAAAATATATACAATTTTAGAAACTATTTATAATCCTTGAAAACGTTACTTTATTATCCCAAAACATTTTTATAAGTAGTATATCATTTTAGGTCAAAACTGTAAGTTGGTAAAATATGAAAACTATCTTTCATCATTTAAAATATATTTTAGATAATAATTGAAAATAGTACTAAATTATTTAGACCAAAACTTGTCAAATATATATATATACATAATCGAGAATACTATTTTAAAATTTGCTTGAAATTATCTAGACAATATTTGTACTACTTATAAATTAATAATAATACAATTTACAAAACAGCAAATAATAGTGGTAATAATATATAAATAATACAATAAATTTACACACTAAAATTACGTATAGAAAAATCATAATAATAAGGGTCTCATTATAAAATAACCATAATAATAATAATAATAATAATAAAAGTAATAATAATGATAATGATAATAATAATAATAATAATAATAATAATAATAATAATAATAATAATAATAATAATAATAATAATAATAATAATAAAAGAACAAATAATAAAAAAACCAAATTAAAAGGGCAGCGGTCTCTGCTGCTGTTCCCAAAAATTGGGGAAGGGAGAGAGAAGAGAGGTCGGGGAAAAAAGCTCGGCCGAGCTTCGTCGGCGTGCGGCATGGAGAGGGCGGTGAGGAGGCTGGGCGTGGAGGCGGAGCGGAGTGGGAAGAAGCGGTGACGAGGAGGAGAAGATGGGGGTTTTTCTGGGCGGCGGCCAGACTGACGCGGTGACGGCTCGCCGGGCGCTGCTCCGGCGTTGAGTGGCGGAGAGAGAAAGTCGGGGGAAAAGGAAGAAGAGGCGGAGGAGTGGGGTTTCGAGTAGGCGGTGGGTCGGAGTAACGCGGCGGCGGGCGGATCAATCGGATGGCGGGGCACACCGCCGGGCGCGTGAGCACGCGGCGAGGTGCAGAGCCGGAGGGGGTTTCGGGGTTTCGATGGCGCGTCTCCGACGGAACGGCGGAGGGACCCGGGGGCGGAGGAGATCGGGAAGAAGCGCCTAAGAGGGTTTTCGGCGGGCGGCGACTGGGCTGAGCTCGGGGTTTCGGAGGAGGCGGCCACCGAAGTCGCCGGGATCGGCGCCATGGTTGCGCGCAACGATCGTGACAACGTCGACGGGAGTCCCCACACGGAGGGCGACGGCCGTGACGATCTCCGGCGGAGCAGCTCACCGGGGTTATAGCGGTGGCACGGCTGACGAGGGAGTTACGGACGAGGCGACGATCGGAGCTCACCCGCGGCTCAACGGAGAAGGGGATGGGGTTCGATACGCGCGACGGAGGTGAGGTTTTCTTTATTCCTCCTCATTTTCTTCTGTTGATGGTGGTTGGGACGGTGATGAATTGGCTGTCGCGGGTCTGTGGTGAAGTCGGTGGTTGTGTTGGCTTGGCGAGGGTGCTGGTGGTGTCGAGGGAAGTATGGGTCGTGGTGGTGATGGTTTGGGTTTAGTCGGACGCTGATGGTGAGGGCGATGCCGATGGTCGTGGCGATGGTGGTGGCAGCGGGTGGTGTCGGGGAGTCCGGTGGCGGAGCGCTGGACAGGGAGGAGGACATGGTGAGGAGGAGGCTGTGATGTTTGGTCGGGAGGTGGATGTGATTCCGGCGATGGCTGTGGTAGGGATGCTGGTTGTTATGGTGATGGTTGTCGAGGGGTGCTGGTTGTAATGGTGATGGTTGTCGAGTTTGGATTTGATGGAGTCGGCCAGGGTGACGGGGGTTTCCGATCGGGGAAGGGATGAGCCAGGAAATAGCCTAGAATTTTCCTATTTGGTTGTACGTGTCGAAATTGTTGACACGGAGGGGAATAATGTATGTGTAATAATATGGAATAAGATTGTGGATGGTGGAACACGGACACAATACACGTTTGGTTGTGGAATTTAGTTGTGGGTGAATAATAAATTGGGGGAGTACCTGCCTATTTATAGGACGTGGGAATTCCCAATTAGATAAGAACTAGGAATAGTTTAAACCCAAAAATAGATAATTCGTAATCAATTTAAATCCAATATCCAAATACAAATCAAATTTAAATCTAATTAAATTCTTGATTTAAAATCAATGGGATAAATCAAATTTTCAAATATTTAACTATTTAAATAAATCCAAAAATCAAATCAAGATTTAAATGGCCACAATAACTTCCAAATATATTTTTCAAAATACCAATAATAATAATTTCGAAAATAATAAATATTTTTAAATATCTTTTTGAATAATAAAATATTAATATTAATAAATCTCAAAAATTACATTTTTATTTAAAATAGACTAATAAATAATTACGAAATATATATGTAGGTACAAAATGATGTTCTCATAATTATGCTTTTCTAGCATACAATAAAAATATTATTTATTATTAATAATTATGAGAAATGAAGATTTTATAAATAAAATAACAAACTTGAAAAATTTTGGAACGATAACAAAATAATTATTATGTATATTATTTTGAAACTTTAAAAATAAAAAAATAATATTTTCAAAAATATGTACGCTCGCACATAATCGCACTCGTCGAACAATTTCGAAAAATAAAATTTCGTGCGCGCCGTAAAATACGACTACGCGACGTACAATACAAAATTTTAAATCAGTATTAAATTTAATAAAAAAATAGTAAAAATTTAGGGGTTTTACACTTTCACAGGTGCTCTAGCTTTAGCCGTGATCATCGCTACTTCTTCGAGGATGATTGCACTTGGATCATCTTCGCTCGCCAAAATTATTTCTTTTCTCATGTATTTTTTCTTTACTTGTTGGTAGTGGATTTGTCTCCGCCCAACATATTGTATCAAGACAATTCATTATCATTATATGATATCTTTTATTCATTTATTTTGTATGGATGAGATTAGTTGTGGTTCTATTGCATTTTATAGCTTATGTATCCATACGAGGTTTCCATATTTTGGAGTATACTTCGTATGAATACAGCTGGCATGTCTACGTTCCTAGTCCTACGTATTTTGGGACTGGGGCGTTACATGTTTTTGTGGTGGCCCATACAGGTCTAGATAAATTGTTTGGTTACTTTACCGTACCAAGCAAGCCTGTGTATAGGATTAGAAGTCTAGGGTCTCATCCACATACTTGACTCTTTCCTAGATTTTATCTACCGTTTGACTCATCGACTGCATCTTGCTTGATTCCTTCTAACAAAATTCTTATCTTTCCTTCGTGCCTGCTAGAGATTGACCCTACCAGTTAGATGTCCCAAACACCCTTAGCTTAATTCTTTAAGTTGGGTAGAATACCCCATACACCCTTGACCATTAAGGGAGTACAAATGGTATTATCTATACCATAGAGACTAGAGGAAGTTAACCCATTTGGTCAACCAAGCCTTGGTCAATAAAACCGTAGAATGATGGTATAGGAATAAACAAGACTTAGATCCTTATGACTCTTAGACCATTCATATTTGTTTTTATTCATCTATTATCGTGCCTATATTTTACTATCTAGACTAATGATGCTAATGTAGCCTAATTTTTGCAAGCTTAGCCTTTTACCAAGCTTGTTCGTAACATATATGTTAATGGAGGTACCCCACTAACATATTGTCTATCAGAACCAGTGCATAATGGTCTGATCAACCGAGTGCACTTTGGTTCGCTTATATCTATCGTTCTACGTGGATGGGGACATAGCTAAACTTGTCCTTTAGAGTCCCATCCACGACTGCCTTGACAATTTCTTTAAAATTATTCGATCGTCTTTGAATCACGTATTCGTATTCGGTAACGCCTCCTTCGAACTTTATATTGCTTTCGCCTTCACCTATTTTAGAAGAACGAAAGCGTTGTACTAGAACTTCCTCTAAGCCTTCATATCGATTATGACCATACCGTAATATTTTTCTACGATCTAGATCGCAATTTCTTACGGCATGATTTTGTTATCGATTGTCCCCATCGATACCCCTTGTGTCCTCTCACCCCCTACTAATTCTTAATTTCGAGAACGAAATTCTTTTAAGTTGGGTAGGATGTAAAACCCCTAAATTTCTACTAATTTTTTTTATTAAATTTGGTACTGCTTTAAAATTTCGTATTGTACGTCACATAGTCGTATTGTACGTCGTACGCGAAAGTTTGTTTTTCGTATTTGCTCGACGAGTGCGAATATGTGCGAGCGTACATATTTTAGAAAAATATTTTCTATCTTTTGATAGTTTCAAAATAATATACATAATAATTATTTTGTTATCGTACCCAAGTTTCTAAATTATTATTTTATTTATTATTTATAAAAAGTCTTCGTGAAAACAGTTATTAATAATAAATAATATTATTCCCGTATACATATATTTTTCATAAAGATTTATTAAGTATATATTGTAAATAATAATGTATATTCGAAATTAATTATTATAGTATTTTTGGAAAACATATTTTTAAATTATTGTGGCAATTAAAATTTTGATTTGATTTTATGGATCTATTTAAATAATTAAATTAATATCTATGTTTGAAAGTTGAGTTATCTTATTTGATTTTAAAATAAAAGATGAATTTAAATTTGATTTGAATTGGATTTTGATTTTGATTTGATTGATTTTAAATTAGTAGCAAATTATCTACTTTGGGTTTTAAATAAATCATAATCCTATCCAATTGGAAATTTCCACATCCTATAAATAGGCAGGTACTCCTACAATTCATTATTCCTCCATAATCTTTCTCTCCACAACCCAAACCGTGCATCGTGTCGGTGTCCCCCTTCCCATCCACTAAATTTTTTCTGTTACAAATACATAGATCCTCTCCGTGTCCGACATGCCGGACACAACTTTGTTTTCGTGCCACGCAGGACACAATCCAACCCCCATGACATCTATCCCGTGTCTCGCAGGACACTTCTCCCAGCCCCTCCTATGTCGTGTCGGACAATCCCCGACACGATCCAAATCCCTAATCCCTAAATTTCTAACCTGATCCTAACCCTAACTTCTCTGGCCGACCACCTCGTCGCTGCCCTGTCCCGTGGACGTCAGGGTGCCCCGACCACCATCGCCTGGGGCTGCCAGGACTCCCCATCCTCGTGTCCGACCACACTATCATGGTCATCACCATCACCCGTCCTGGCAGCCACCACACTCGGCCATCTTTATCACCACCACCATGCCCTCACGACCACCTCCGCCTAGTTGACCAGCACCACCACAACCCGGCATTCCGATCCATCAACACACAAACCCGCCACCACCGCGGCCCTCCAGTCCGCCGTCGCACAGAAAGAAAAGAAAAAAAAGGAAAAATAAATCACCGCCACCACCGTACTTACCTCCGTGACCGCCGCGCTCCGCCCGACCTCCTCCAGCTTGCCCTAGACCACCGCCCGCCGGTGGAAGACCGGTCGCCGCGCCCCCTTTTTCTGCATCTCCGCCTGACCGCCGCTCCTCTCCTTTCCGCTCCGACGAAACCCCCGCAGCCGCCCACAACCAGCGACCGCCGTCCGCCGACCGAAACCCCGCCGCCTCTTTCCATTTCTCCGCTGACTGGCGAGCGCACCCTCTCCACCGGAGCAGCCCTCCGACTTTTCCCTCCGACTTCCGCCTCGTCCGCACAGTGCCCCGCTCAAACCCACCGTTCCCGACCTCCGCTACCCTCCGTGCGCCGCCGGAGCGCTGTGCCGCGTTTCCCCTCGTTTTCCTCCCTTTTTCCTCTCGTCTCTCTCTCTCTCATCCTTTCTTTTCTAGTTTGAGAAAACAAACAGAGCACTGCAGTGCTCCCACTTTTAAATAGTGATTTTTATATTTTCTATTTTCATTTTATTTTGATTTTTTTCTTTTCTTTTTGTTTGTTTGTTTTTGTTTTTTTGTGTGTTTCATTTATTAGTTTAAATCACTATCATATTTACTATTATTATTATATTTATTAGTATTTTCATAGAGAACAACTGTAATATGAATATTTAAATATTTAAATATATTATTGAGAGGTATTTTTGGACAAATGTCTATATGAAAGCATGTGTACTTTACGACAACTGGTTATTATACCATATTAATATTAGTATTATTTTAGTTGTTATTTTATCATAAGTTTTATTGTTATTTGTAAATGAATTTATTTATTAATATTTTCATAGTATGCTAAATATTTTAATAGGCTTGCTCTATGTTATTTTTAAAACTGGATTTCGGATGCTAAATATGTATACTAATAAGTATTGCCAAAAATAGGTTATCCGAAAAAAATAGGGTTTTCTAGAATATTTGTCTAAAGTACTTTTTTTATCAAACATCATTTCTGCCAAAAATGAGAATTTACAAACTTAGTATTTTTATCCAAAAATAAATTTTCTTGACTGAGTATTTTTTTTATACTTATTTTGACTTATGAAAACTAGTTTTAGGAATTATAATATGTTCTAAAACTCGTATATATATAATATTTATCCATTATTTCTTTGATTTTTCTCCTGTCCGTATCCAGTCCTATTATTCCTATTCTTTCGCCCATTTCGAGACTACCTTATGGCTACCCTAACTAACTTGACCCTCCTGGACCCAATGGAACTGTCCGTGCCACCACCCGAGGTCACCTTGTATAGTTGTTGCACCGAAGTCGTAGTTCGTGCCACATTCATCATTGCAGTACACCGGGCGTCCTACCAGGCAAGACACCTTGCCATTAGCTGTTTATTTATTTTAGCTCATATTTCATGCATTGTTCATTATTTTCGTTATGCAAATAAACTGTGATACATGGCATAACCTGTTAGAACTTACTGTTCATTTATATTTCCTGCTGTGTATTATTTTCTTACAAATTAAACCTAGATTTAAGGGACCACCTTGTGTGTTGCATTCATTGGCCTTGACACGTACCACGAAGTTGTGTGTCGCATGTAGAATACGGAAGTACGTGATTGGCTGGCCACCAGTACATACAAGCCGTGCGATAGGAATAACCGTTAATAGAGATTGCATGCTAGTTTGACTTAGCGGTTATAGTGGTTTGTGTTGTGGATACGACACAGTAGGCATTGGGCGGGGAGGACAATTCCTTAGCGTATGGGCTTCGATGCACTTTCTCTTGTGACCCGGATTCTCCGCTGGAGATACGGGGTTGTTGACCCATGATTACTGACGGCCACTGACGATTCTGCGGAACGTCATGCTCTTATTGATTGGGCCTCTAGTGCCCCAAGGGGGACTATGCCGATCCTATTCAGCCAGGGCCCATGCGTAGGAAGGATTATTCTTAACTACATATCACTTAGAACGGTAAGCTACCTTTATCCGTTAGGTACGAGTACTTTTGGTTTGAGTACTTGTATCTGACCGTGGCTTGGAACAATAACTTGTCGCGGAATAGTTCGTCACATCTTGTCCTTATTTGGTTGTAGGTTTGACTTACTACTTCGATGAGAAGGTATTGAATCTTGTTGGGGTCCGGATACCATATTGGATTCATAGCATGGAAAGATACGTCACCGTGAATTAGTTTACCATCTCCTGTCCTTATTTGGTTGGGGGGATGGTACGCTCGTTCAGTAGGTGCGTATTGGACCATGTTATAATTCGATTGACTTATTTATTTGAGCAATATTTTGTCACGACCCGTACCCTGTATAGGGGCACGAGAAGTGGGTACGCCCAGCCTACGCCGCAGTGTCGACGGTAGTAAGCTGTCCTAGGTTGCTAACTAATCTCATGCAATGTATATAATGTACTTGTCCAGATATCAGCTCCGAATGGAGGACAAGTAAAGGATATGATATACTCAATCACAGTCTAATGCACTATAAGATAACACAGAAGTTATACCTAAGGAATTAAAGACAACAACGACTAACTACTAAAATAATACAACAATGTCTCAAACAAACTTAATACAAACTCAATATCTTAACTTTAATACAACAAGCCAAAACATGAAAGCTAAAGTAGTCTACTAGCTAATCTCCTGAATCACTCCTGAGAGTCGGGACCAAAGGTAGCTAATCCCTCGCCAGGTCCATGGTAAGTAGGGCATGTGTCCTCAGGATTATCATCTGTAATATTTTCAACAGGTCCAATCAGGACAGGAACGAATACAACTCATCTAGAAAATCCAAGTAAATGACAAAGAACTATAAAGCAGTTATAGACAGTTTTATTGATGAGCATGGCAGTTTTATACAGGTAATGATGGCATAGAGAAACAGTAAGATACAAGAAAAGAATGGTAACTAAAATAAGAGAAGAATCATGGCAATGACGACGGTAATAAAAGCTAACTGAACTAGAATAACATATATGAGTCCAGACAGTACAATATAAGTCTAATGTAATTCCAGTGTGAGTCCAGTCCATATAATCCGATACCAGATGATTTCCGGTACAAGATGAGTCCAACAGTGATCAATGAATCCAGGATGAGTCCAACTATGATCTAACAGTGTGTTTTAAAATACCGAGGTCGACATGTAAACGACTGTAGGTATCAGGCACATCTCTTACGGATCAGGCAAGAGATGGCTATGCTTCCGGTAGATTCCAGTGGAAGATTCCGGATTTGGGGTATGTCTACATGTCTTACTCAATATTTCTCTGCCCAGCAAGTGAATCCAAAATCGACAAAAGAATCGAGATGAGTCCGGCCAATACATGATGATTCCAGAAATGATTCCGGAATGATTCTAATGACTCCAGTAATAGAGGCCAGCAAGTAAGGTATGTGTCGATACATGAATCCAGAAATATCCATACGTGTTGATACAGAGAATCACATAAAACTAAATAGAACTGAAATACAGTAATTGACAAATAAATGAGAGAACTATCAGAGAATGTACTCGCCTGATACTCTGAAAAGAGTAATGTAATATCAGATGTCTGTACCAGGGTCACAATGTCCTAAAATAGAGCAATACAGTTATGACATGTCCAAAATGAAAGTAAATGAAATCTATAATACAATCTATATAAATTCTAAGCCAATATAGGTCAAAGTCAAACTTGGTCAACTCTTCAGTCAAACTAAGTCAAATTAAGTCATACTAGGTCACAAGAAGTTAAACTAAGTCATACAAGGTCAAACAAGATTAAACAAGTCTTATCTAGGTTAAAGTCAACTCTTGGTCAAACATTCTAGCCAAACTAGTCAAGTTATCTAGGGTTTAGTCAATAATGGTCAGAATAGTCATTTACTAGTCAATATGGTCAAACTAGGTCAAAGTCTAGGTTAATCTTAGACTAACTAAGGTTTTGGTTAATCATAGACTAGTCAACAAGGTAATTAGGTCAATCTTGACTAATGGTCAACTTCTAGTCAATTTCTAAGGCTAACACAAATCATGACACAACTCCTAAGTATTCCACTTAACCCCATACATATCTTAAATTACCTAGGACTATCCTCATAACTATATGGTCAAACATAAATCAACTAGTTTAATAGTCTAGGGTTTAGTCAAACCTTGGTCATCAAGCCCTTTAAAGTCCATCCAAGCCATTTCTAGGTCAATTAGGTCAAGGTTTGACCTATAGTTGACTTTAGTCAACCATGGTCAACAAGGCTACCTAGGTCAACCATTCAAGAGCCAATTAGGCCAAGTATAGGGCAACCCCCCTATTAGCCATAGGCTAGTATATCTAGGACACTACCATATGTATACAATATATCTATATCCAATATATTTATACATAGGCCTATACCATATATATATATATATATATTTACTATTCATAAATCATAAGATATATATCCAATACCTATACATATATAACCAAATATATATATATCCAATACCTATACATATATATATATATATATATATATATATATATATATATATATATATATATATATATATATATATATATATATATATATATATATCATAACATATATATATAGAGAGAGTGAATGAGAGGGTGAGAGGGTGTGTGTGTGTGTACATGTGTGAGTGAGAGTGTGAGGGTTGACATGTGTGGGAACATGTGTGTGTGTAACAGTGAGAAGAGGGGGGGGGGGGGGGGGGTTCTGTTCTCAGAATTCTGAGAAAGGGGCACACAACACACACACACATATACATACACCTATACTTACCTATATACATCCATACATACATACCTACATACCCACACACATACATACACACACATATACATATATACTTATATATACAGTATATATACACACAAATACATATATATATACTCAAAAATCGAATTAAAATTCAAATACAAAACCTGGAAAATACACTGAAATGGGAACACTGAACACAGTGAGGATATTTGGGGGAAACCCGATTTCAAAGCCCAAAACCTAACTAAGATGCCCATACAGTGGTTGGTAATCGTGCCCCTAGGTGTGTACGTGTCGTAGGTGTCCCCAGGTGTGCACCACGACACGACACGACGTGTCCAGGTATTAAAATACCAAATCGGGTAAACAGTTCAGTCACCGCGTCGTGCACGAGTTCATGTGTCTCGTGGACACGACACAAGGGTCTAGAAGTCTCGTGATCACGTGGGTAGATTCGCCTAGGGTTACTCTAAGTGTCCAGCACCCTGAATCGAGTCGGGGTCGTGTCGTGTCCGAGTAAGAGAGGCGTATCAGAGCCTCGAGTTCGTGTTTACAGTGTCAGTGAGTGACCAGTGCAGAGGCAATTTCGTGTCCGATACGACACGTGGTCGCATGAAACTTCGTGGGTAGGTTGTCAGAGGGTGCCCCTACCCTCGTGCCAAGTGGCACGTGTCCACGTGTTGTGTCTGTCCGCAATCAATGTCGAGTAGCAGGACAGCGTGCACAGTCTCGTGCGCGCGTGTCAGCCAGTCTAGGGCCACGTGTGTGCAACCTATGGTGTCGTGGTCGTGTCCTAGGATAGGTGGGGTGTCAGGGCACGTGTCCAAGTTCCTGTATCGTGTCCACGATACGTGTGGACACGACACGAAGTGTCAAACAGTGGGGTTTAACAGTGTGCACAGTGTGGTGTTTAACAGTGTGTTCGTGTCCAATTTGGACACGGACACGATACGATTTCGTGCTCAGTCAACTAGGGTTGTGTCCTACAAGCCTAGGGCTACCCAAAAATGTATTTTGTTTTACAAAAACACAACATTAAATCCTAAGTGGCATTCCATCAAATACTGTTTTTCAAACATGGATACGTGTCCGATACGGACACCAAATCAAACCTACTTCCTACCAAACTTGACCCACAGTTAGGGTATACCTATATGCATGCATTTATGAAGAAAAATTACAATATTAACAAGGTTTGTAGGTATTTACCTATTGAGTGAAAACTCAAGAAAACACCAAGGTAGGGGGGTGTCCTCTTCAAATGATGATGCCCAAAATGCTATGCAACCTTGCTAGCTAGCTCCCCTTAGCACCCTCAATGGTAGGGGATCCCAATGCAAGAAACTAGGCTCAATTTGGAGTCAAAATGATTAAATCGTGAGGGTGTGAAGTTGTAGGAAAAACTAGGTTTTTAGGGTGTATGAAATGAGGCATGAATGAAGGGGGGTATGTTTATATGGAAGGGGGTATGGGTTGGCTGCCATAGGGGGGGGGGGGGGGGGGGTAGGGTAGATATTTAGGATTCCTACCACCTTGCAAACTTAGCTTCTAAGTCTTGGACCAAGTAGATAGATATTTAGGTTTCTAGGAAATATCTTAGATAGGTAATATCTAGATATTTGTAAACTAGATATTTATACATAAAGCTAACATCCTCTACTTAGTCTTCTAGGTTAGTTGCTAACCTCTAGATTAGTGCTAAACTAGGTTAGGAGCTAATATGACACTTAACAACTATTTAAATAATAATAAACTACATAAATCCAAATAAATTCTAATAAATTACCAAAATACCCTTTTGACTAAAAAGTGGTAATTTGATATCCTAATCACATGGTTAGGCTTACATGGTCATGGTTAGTCTCTAGGTTATGAAATCTCTAGGGTTTACACTAGGGTTATACTAGTAAAATCACAAAGTCATAAGCCATGACTTAGAAAATAGTTTTAAACTATCTAAAAATCACCAAAATTCATAACATGACTAAATCACCATTATTTAATAATAAAAATAATAAAGTTTCAAAATATCCCAATTTCAGAAAACTGGGTGTTACATATTTATTCAGTTTATATGGCATGATATTATGTGTCTTGTTACGTCCCTCTGAGGACCTGGTTATCTCTCCAGGTGTCTGCTCTTGTCTTTCACAGGTGCTCTAGCTTTAGCCGTGATCATCGTTACTTATTCGAGGATGATTGCACTTGGATCATCTTCGCTCGTCAAAATCATTTCTTTTCTCATGTATTTTTCCTTTACTTGTTGGTAGTGGATTTGTCTCCGCCCAACATATTGTATCAAGACAATTTATTATCATTATATGATATCTTTTATTCATTTATTTTGTATGGATGAGATTATTTGTGGTTCTACTGCATTTTACAGCTTATGTATCCATACGAGGTTTCCATATATTGGAGTATACTTCGTATGAATACAGCTGGCATGTCTACGTTCCTAGTCCTACGTATTTTGGGACTGGGGCGTTACATGTATATTTGGTGCTCTGCCACCATTGTGACTATTATTGCTTGCTTGATATTGAGACAATAGGCTTGTTCATGACCACAGGCGACTGATGGATTATAGTTAAACCCTCATGTATCTAGACAGCCGTGACTGTATAGCGAGGTAGGTTGCACTTCAATATATGTAGCTGGCTATGTACGCTCCCGCTCTCCAGTATTCTGGTTCTGGGGCGTTACAAGTAGAGGGACCGATCTCGGCGACAACCAGTCGCGTGGACTTCCTTTGTCCGTGGCATACTCTTTACTAAATCCACTGTGGCTCGTGCCTTAGACATGCCTGGTTCTCTAGGCAACGCTATCGCTCAAGTCATATACTTTATACGACGAGCCTTGCTCTCGAGGGCTACGCACTTGACAACCGCAGATAGAGCGGGACAGTGCTAGAAACGGCTTAGACCGACCGGCATAACTTTGCCTAACTTATTTGCGGAACGACTTGACGAGCAAAGGCTACGCCAAGCTTCGCATCGAGGGAACGTGCCGTGCACGCATTCGACTTGAACGACCTAGTTCTCGGGTGCTTAGACTTAAGCCACAAGCTGTACAATACGACTAAACCCACGGGACATGCGAAGGCTATGCCAAGTGTTGGAACAAAACGACGGGATGGTGCATGCTTTATCAAGCATTCACGCAGGCGACACCTATGACTTAGGCTGATTCGAGTGTCGGGGCAACTTAGCAACTTAGGCCAACTTCCTTCTCCCAAGCCACGGGACGAAGGACCGAGTGTCATTTTGAAAGCACGCTGATCTGACTTCTAAGCAGACCGTGGGACCATTTTCATGTTCTAAGACATTCCGACCAGTCATGATTATTCCCTTAGCTATGTGCGTTCGTAGCTTTTATATAGCCTACTTGTGCAAGTTAAAAACATGCGAGTTATTAAGTGAAGGCTAAGATGAGGCAAGTTCACCGAAACTACCCCACCTGAGCGAGGAGTCGCCTCGGCCGAGCGAGCCTTCGAGTAGCTGTGAAACCCATAGTTCTGTGATTATTAATATTATTGTTTCCGTAGTATTATTAGTATTTTTAAATTATTATTATTTTATTATTATATTATTTTTGGTGTGTTAAAACGGTTTCGAAAATAAATAACCTAGATTTTTGGATTTTAGACCCAGACCCGAGTCCGAACCCAGACCCAGGCCTGAGCCCAAACCCAATCTCTTTCTTAATTCTGTTTTTGACTTGGCTTAATAATGATTTATAAAAAATAATAATAAATTTACTGGCTGGTCCTGTAGGACCAGCACCCCAACTCATTCTTTGCCTCCCTATTCTCTCTCCCACTCCCCCTCATTTTGTTCTCCAGCACACACTTCCAACCCCTCTCTACCACACACATCTCCAACAAATTACCCCACCTCTCTTTAATAACTCACCCATAAACTCCCCACCTCTTCCCAACTTCACAGAGACAACAAATTCTTCTCTTAAACTCACCTATCTCCCTCTCTGTTCTTTCTATACTCTCAAACCCCAACTACTCTCCACAACTCACTCCCAAACCCTCACCCAACTCTCTCGTTCCCTTGCCGTGCCCTGTCGACCGAAGTCCGGTCGACCACCCCGTGCGGCCTCCCCGCCGACGCACGCGGCCACCCGCGTCCGCCGACCAGCGCCCCTCCGTGCTCCGTCGACGCCCGTACGACAGCTCCTCGCCAGCGCCCCTCCGCGCTCCATCGACGCCCGTGCGACAGCTCCTCGCCAGCGCCCTTCCGCGCTCCGTCGACGCCCGTGTGACAGCTCCTCGCCGCGCCCCTCTCTCTCGGCGCCAATCCCCGACCGCCGACAGCGCCGCCCCGTCGCCGCCCCTCGCGGCAGTGCCCCGCCCGACCGCAGCTGGTGGCCCCCGAGCCTCGCACCCCCTTCTCGGCCGACCGCCGACAGCACCCCTGTCCGCCCGCTCCCCGCGAGCGCGTCCGCCCCGACCAGCGCGCCCTAGCTGCTGTCTCGCCGGCGATCCCCTGCTGGCCTGCTGCCCTAGCTCGCTGCCACTTGGCCGAGCTTTCCTTGTTGGTTCTCCGCCGTGCCCTAGTTCTGAGTTTTCGGCGCTCTTCGTCAACGCTGCTGATTTCAGCGCTGACCTGGGGATTACTACGCTGTTTTGGAGCTCTTTTCCTTCTTTAATATTCATCTGAGAGCTCTAGCCGAGTAATCCAAGGTATAACCCCCTGTCCCGCTATTTTATTATTTAGTCGATGATGAAATGGTCCCCGATTCCCTTTGGGAACTCGGTTTTTAGCGACGACGTAATTTTCTGGGACTTTCGGAAAGGTCCTGTGAATTATTTTGGATTCCCGGAATATTTCGGGAATGGATTTTTGGTATGTGTTAGTTTTCTGGATTTTTTCGGAAATGTTCTGTGATTTGTGGAATTTGAAATCGGACTTCCGAAATAATTTCGGGTCGTCCCGATTATGCTGTGGATTGGTTGTGGATATTTTATATATATATAATTCGGGTTTTCCCTGGTTTGGGATTTGCAGGAAATTATCGGCGCCATTTCCCAGTTTTTGGGTTGACCAAAAACAGAGGAGATGCTGCCCGATTTTTCCGTAAATCCTGAATTATTTTTAAAATGAATTTAAAATAATTTTCGGAATTTATTTAATATTTGATTTTGGGGTGACGACCGTATCGGTCAATGGACCCGGCTAAGTGCAAACGAAACCGGCCCCGTCCGGACGTTGAGGCAATTAGCCAAAATGAGGATCGGACCATATCTGAGACTTATGATTTACTTTATTTTTATATTTAATTTCTTTTTACATTATTTAATATTTTCAGTTTAGGACTAACGTCAGTCTTATCTTATTTCAATTTATGTAAATAAATTGTAATGGGCATAAGCCCAGCTGGCTGGTCTGTAACTGTAATAGCTTAGATTCATGTCATTTTCTGGTTTTTCGAGTTTTTGCCATTAACGATTAAATTGACTAAAAAGTATTTTCGTATAAAATTAATTAATATTTTCTCACCTAAAATTGACAAGTTTGTTAATAATTAAAAATCACGTGTTTTCTCACTAAAATAAGAAAAATTAGTTTTATATTTATATTTATAAAAATTACCAAGTTTTTATAAATAATCTGGCAACGACGAGTTTTCCGAATTCAAAATTAAAAATGATATTTTCCCTCGTATTAAATCAACGCACTTAATAACCGTGTTTTTCTGTGTTGGTTAATTAAAGAACTAAAATTGGACTAGGACGCTAATAGAGATTACAACTAGCATAGCTAAGTTGGTAAACCTAATGCTGAGTCAATCTCTCGAATGTAGGAATTCGAGGACAACTCTAACTCCCCGTCTCGAAGTCTTCTACCTCTCCAGTCATTTTCATTGAGGCAAGTATAGTTTATGTTAGTTTACAGTTATTTATTTAATCGCTTTACTGCATATCTAAACCACGATGCAAACACGAAACTCTCTCCGAGAGTATTGTACTGTAACTACTGGGGACTGGGGAATAGCGTAATGATTATGACCACTACTGTAATAAAAACTCCTTATCCTTCCTGTAACAAACCTAAGCCGGTCATATTTTATTACCTGTTCAAATCACTGTTTTTACTGTAACAAACTGTTCTTGTTTTAAAACTGTTTAGAACTGCATGATTCTATTACTTATTTAACTGTTTAAAAATTAGCATGAATTGTACTTTGCTCCCTCCTGACTGGAGATATATTTTTAGGGGATGTTGAGGATGCTGAGCTGTGTTACAACAGCTACTACGACCCTGTGTTGTACCCGGTTGTGCTGCCAGAGTCCCCGTAGGAGGACGTTAGGACTGAGGCCGATGATCCGGCCGATAGATAGATTTCCTTTTCTGTATTTTTTTTGTTTGTTATTTCAAATTCTGTATTTTCTTTCAGAACAGTTTCATTTGTATTTAAATTTTAGTTTAATAAAGTTTATTTCCGAAGTTGAGTTGTGACAAATATAGTGTTGTTGTATGGTTACCTGCTACTGAACAGCTTACTGCCGCCGTCTCAACAACGGTGCAGGCTGGGCATGATCCGGTTCGACCCATTTAGTTGGGATCGGGTCGTGACATGTTTTCAGTGGTGGCCCATGCAGGTCCTACAACAACTTAGAAAAACATACCTAGAAACAATTAGAACACTATGAGATTGATTTGTCACGACATAGGACCGAATTATATAAATATTTTTGTTTGATTATAGACTGGTAGGATACCTTGCTTATGTATGTACCCTAAACCTTCCAGATCATGGCCAAAAAAAAGACTACCAGATCCGGCCCTGCTGACGATGAGGTGTCATCAACTGATCACACCCTTCTCAAGCACGCCGGAACCCACCTTCCTTGCAGCTGACAGACCGTCCTCATGCTGTACCAGCTCCCCGGCCCGTTTACGCTTCCACAGCACAAACGGCGGAACCGACACATTCCCGGGCTGAGCCGCAGATCCCTGCGGTAGTGCCCGTACCAGCTGCTCCACCAGTGCCCGTGGATCCCACTGACCTAGTGGGAATGCTACAAGGAGTGCTTGAAGCACAGAGAGCTCAAGCAGAAGCCCACAGAGAGCAGACTGCTGCCCAAGCTGAAGCCCATCGCGAGCAGACCGCGATTATGAGAGAAGGCATGGAGAATGCCCACAACGTGGCTATGGCTGCCCTCGAGAGAGGAGGAACCACTTCGTCAGGGCCACGACCTGCCAAGGTAAGCATGATTCAGAGTTAGATTATATTTCTTTAAAGGCCATTCTTTTGATTAGAGGCGTATTATTGCATGAAGGTGGGAGACATAGAAGCTTTAAGAAGCAAGACCCTCGACCTTTCAAAGGAACCGAGGGTATCGTCTACGCCGATGAATGGCTAGACCATATGGAGCGTCTCCTGAGCGTCGCTCGACTCCCGGAGGACCTCAAGACGGAAGCTGTAGGACTCCAACTACAGGATGTGGCGAGCACCTGGTATCAGAATGAACCTCGACTCCAGGACAAGCAGCTCGATTGGGACACCTTCAAGAGGCTGTTCCGCAGGAAGTTCTTCCCGACATCGGAGATGCGGGAGATGGAAAGGCAATTCCAGAACTTGAAGCAGGAAAACATGACGGTCAGCGAGTATGCGGCAGAGTTCGGCCGACTAAGCCGCTTTGCCCAGAACCTGGTAGCTGACCCCAAGGATCGTGCTGAGCGATTCAGGTATGGCTTACGAAAAGAGATTCGCACCCCTGTGATCGCAGGTGGCGCTAAGACCTATGAGAGGATCCTGATCCGAGCTCAGGACGTGGAGAAGAGCCAACCTTCTCGATCCAAGCGGGAGTACCCTGGAACTAGCAACTTCCAGGGTAGTCAGAAGAGGCCCAACAACAACAACAGCAACAGGCCCTCGCACCACCAGCAGCATCATCATCAGACGAGGACCAGTGACAGGGCACACCAGAAGCAGATCCCTGTCTGCGACTATTGCAAGAGACCAGGGCATCAGTCGAACATCTGCAGGAAGAGGCTAGGACACTGCCTAGTCTGTGGGTCTGCCACCCACCAAGTGAAGGACTGCCCCATGTCAGCTCACCGGCCCGGAACCAACCAGCAGAGAACTCCCCTACCTACTCAGCAACAACAGTTTGGACAGCACCAGCAGAAGACTGGGCGAGCTTTTGCCCTAGCAGCTGATGAGCAGGAGCCAGAGCAGGAACCCACCGCAGATGTCATCACAGGTTCCATTTATGTGTTTTCACATCCTACTCTAGCATTATTTGATTCGGGTGCATCACATAGTTTCATATCATACAAGTTTATATCTGCACACCACATAGATTCGGGACTTAGCAAAGTGGCTAGTAGGGTTATGACCAGAGATGGACCTATACCTATCACTGAGGCTTGTAATTGTCCCATAACCATCTCTGGCCATCAGTTCTCAACACCTTTACTAGTGATGCCCCTGCCCAACTATGATGTAGTCCTAGGGATGGACTGGTTAAGTGAACAGCATGCGCTGATAGATTATCACCGAGGATGTGTAATCTTCAGCCCACCAGGAGAACCGGAGTTTGTAATCTCTCGGGCTCCGGAAGATATGAAGAGTATTTCCTACTCCTCTATCACCGAAGAACCCGGGCCTCCTCACCCTATCATTGCGGAATTTATGGATGTCTTTCCAGATAATCTTCCAGGATTGCCGCCGGATCGAGGTGTGGAATTCACTATCGATCTTGTACCCGGCTCTTCCCCTATTTCTCGGGGATGCTACAGAGTCAACCCCAAGGAGGCTAAAGAGATGAAGGATCAGATCGACGAGCTGAAGTCGCAAGGATTTATCAGAGACGGAGCTTCACCCTGGGGAGCACCAGTTTTGTTCGTGCCCAAGAAGGATGGAACCGTGCGGATGTGCATCGACTACCGGGCGCTGAACAACATCACCATCAAGAACAAGTACCCCCCTGCCCCGGATCGACGACCTGTTTGATCAACTGAGCGGAGCCAAGGTATTTTCAAAGATAGATCTCAGATCAGGCTACCATCAAATCAAGGTCAGGAAGGAGGATATTCCCAAGACGGCGTTCAACACCAAGTATGGACAATTTGAGTTCTTGGTCATGCCGTTTGGACTGACAAATGCTCCTGCAGTATTCATGAACCTCATGAACAAGGTTTTCCATGAATATCTGGATCAGTTTGTTGTTGTCTTTATCGACGACATACTGATCTACTCGAAGACGGAGGAAGAGCATGAAGAGCACTTGAGGAAAGTGCTGAGTACCTTGAGGAAGGAGAAGCTCTATGGTAAGCAATCCAAATATGAATTCTTTTTAGACAAGGTGGAATTTTTGGGCCATGTTGTCACAGAAAAAGGAATTTCGGTGGATCCAAAGAAGATAGCTGCTATTGAGAAGTGGACTGCACCAAGCTCGGTTGCAGAGATCAGGAGCTTTTTGGGACTAGCTGGCTACTACCGGAAGTTCGTGAAGGATTTCTCCAAGATTGCGGAGCCAATGACAAAGCTTACCAGGAAGAACGAGGAGTTCATATGGTCTGAAGCGTGCCAGTCAGCTTTTGAGGAACTGAAGAAGAGGCTCACAACTGCGCCGATACTTGCGCTACCCGCAGGTACCGGTGGTTTCTCAATCTATAGTGATGCTTCCGAAAAAGGACTGGGTTGCGTTCTTCAACAACACGGGAAAGTGATTGCCTATGCATCTAGACAATTGCGGACTCATGAGAAGAACTACCCCACGCATGACTTGGAGCTTGCAGCGGTGATTTTTGCTTTGAAGCTATAGAAGCACTACCTGTATGGAGAGAGAGTGGAAATATTTACGGACCACAAAAGTCTGAAATATGTTTTCACTCAGAAGGAGCTGAACATGAGACAAAGACGATGGCTGGAGCTAATGAAGGATTTTGATATCAACCTGCAGTATCATCCGGGTAAGGCTAATGTTGTTACAGATGCACTTAGTCGATACCCAATGGCGATGTTCTTGACCAAGGAGCGCCATTTGCTGGAGGACATGGAGAAGCTTGGATTGGAAATTGTACTGCCCGAGGAGGAGATGAAGAAGCTTGGGAGAGAAGCCATCGTACCAGGAGAGGAATCATCATTGATGCAGTTGCAAGTGCGTTCGAGTCTTATGGACAGGATCAAGGAGACACAATTCCAAGACGAGACGCTTTGCAAACTCAGAGACCAAGTGCTGTCAGGAACACTTGAAGGATTCTCAATCGCCAGCGATGGAGCATTGAAGGATGGTACGAGGCTTTGCGTACCAACTGGCGAACTGAGGAACGAGCTGATGCAAGAAGCGCACCAGTCGCAGTATTCCATACACCCTGGAGCCAACAAGATGTACCGGGATATGCGGACTATAGTATGGTGGTACGGAATGAAGAAGGACGTATCCAGGTATGTGGCTAGATGTTTAATTTGTTAGCAAGTTAAAGCCAGCAGACAGAGACCAGCAGGATTATTGCAGCCGCTTGACATTCCGGAGTGGAAATTGGAGCACATAACGATGGATTTTGTATCGGGATTGCCTCGATCCCAAGGAGGGAAGGATGCCATCTGGGTTATAGTGGACCGACTGACGAAGTCAGCTCACTTTATCCCCTTTAAGGTTGGTTTATCCACCGAGAAGTTGGCAGCACTGTACATGCGACACATCTACCGGATTCATGGAGTTCCGGTAAATATCGTATCTGACAGAGATACCAAGTTTACCTCACATTTTTGGAAGAGTTTGCATGACAGCTTGGGAACCCAACTGAAGTTCAGCACCGCCTACCACCCTCAGACTGATGGGCAATCGGAGAGAACAATCCAGACGCTAGAAGATATGCTGAGATCTTGCGTCCTGGAATTTGGAGGGTCTTGGGAAGACCATTTGCACTTGGTAGAGTTTTCTTACAACAACAGCTACCAAGCTAGCATCGGGATGACACCGTTCGAGGCACTCTATGGACGTCGTTGCCGCACCCCTCTTGCCTGGGACGACGTCGAAGAACGAGTGTTGCTTGGACCTGAGATGGTGACCGAAGCAGCAGAGAAAGTGAAAATGATCAGAGACAAGCTCCGGATAGCCCAAGACAGACAGAAGCATTGGACCGATTGCAGTAGACGGCCTTTGGAGTTTGAAGCAGGCGACAGTGTATTTGTGAAGATCTCGCCTACCAGAGGAACAATTCGTTTCGGCAGAGCAGGAAAGTTAAGCCCCAGGTATATTAGTCCATTTGAAATACTTAACAGGATTAGAGAAGTGGCTTATCGGGTGGCTCTACCCCCAAGTCTCGAAGGCGTCCACAACGTCTTCCACGTCTCGCAGCTGAGATGCTACATCCCGGACTCGAGCCATATCTTGGATAATTCAGAGCTGGAGATTGGACCCAGCCTCACAGTGCCGGAGAAACCAGTGGCAATTTTGGACCGAGGCGAGAAGAGAACCAGGAACACCGTGACGCCAATAGTCAGAGTGATGTGGCGGCACAACTCACCAGGCGAGTCGACCTGGGAGCGAGAAGACCAGATGCGGGAGCAGTACCCGTACCTGTTTGAGACTTGAGGTAATCCCTAACCTTACTTTTAAATTTCGAGGACGAAATTTTCTAAGGAGGGAAGATTGTGAAACCCATAGTTATGTGATTATTAATATTATTGTTTCCGTAGTATTATTAGTATTTTTAAATTATTATTATTTTATTATTATATTATTTTCGGTGTGTTAAAACGGTTTCGAAAATAAATAACCTGGATTTTTAGATTTTAGACCCAGACCCGAGTCCGAACCCAGACCCAGGCCTGAGCCCAAACCCAATCTCTTTCTTAATTCTGTTTTTGACTTGGCTTAATAATGATTTATAAAAAAAAAATTGGCTAGTCCCGTAGGACCAGCACCCCAACTCATTCTTTGCCTCCCTATTCTCTCTCCCACTCCCCCTTATTTTGTTCTCCAGCACACACTTCCAACCCCTCTCTACAACACACGTCTCCAACAAATCACCCCACCTCTCTTTAATAACTCACCCATAAACTCCCCACCTCTTCCCAACTTCACAGAGACAACAAATTCTTCTCTTAAACTCACCTCTCTCCCTCTCTGTTCTCTCTATACTCTCAAACCCCAACTACTCTCCACAACTCACTCCCAAACCCTCACCCAACTCTCTCGTTCCCTTGTCGCGCCCTGTCGACCGAAGTCCGGCCGACCACCCCGCGCGGCCTCTCCGCCGATGCACGCGGCCACCCGCGTCCGCCGACCAGCGCCCCTCCGCGCTCCGTCGACGCCCGTACGACAGCTCCTCGCCAGCGCCCCTCCGCGCTCCGTCGACGCCCGTGCGACAGCTCCTCGCCGCGCCCCTCTCTCTCGGCACCAAGCCCCGACCGCCGACAGCACCGCCCTGTCGCCGCCCCTCGCGGCAGTGCCCCGCCCGACCGCAGCCGGTGGCCCCCGAGCCCCGCGCCCCCTTCTCGGCCGACCGCCGACATCACCCCTGTCCGCCCGCTCCCCGCGAGCGCGTCCGCCCCGACCAGCGCGCCCTAGCTGCTGTCTCGCCGGCGATCCCCTGCTGGCCTGCTGCCCTAGCTCGCTGCCACTTGGTCGAGCTTTCCCTGTTGGTTCTCCGCCGTGCCCTAGTTCTGAGTTTTCGGCGCTCTTCGTCAACGCTGCTGATTTCAGCGCTGACCTGGGGATTACTACGCTGTTTCGGAGCTCTTTTCCTTCTTTAAATTCATCTTAGAGCTCTAGCCGAGCAATCCGAGGTATAATCCCCTGTCCCGCTATTTTATTATTTAGTCGATGATGAAATGGTCCCCGATTCCCTTTGGGAACTCGATTTTTAGCGACGACGTAATTTTCCGGGACTTTCGGAAAGGTCCTGTGAATTATTTTGGATTCCCGAAATATTTCGGGAATGGATTTTTGGTATGTGTTAGCTTTCTGGATTTTTCCGGAAACGTTATGTGATTTGTGGAATTTGAAATCGGACTTCCGAAATAATTTCGGGTCGTCCCGATTATGCTGTGGATTGGTTGTGGATATTTTATATATATATAATTCGAGTTTTTCCTGGTTTGGGATTTGCAGGAAATTATCGGCGCCATTTTCCAGTTTTTGGGTTGACCAAAAACAGAGGAGATGCTGCCCGATTTTTCCGTAAATCCTGAATTATTTTTAAAATGAATTTAAAATAATTTTCGGAATTTATTCGATATTTGATTTTGGGGTGACGACCGTATCGATCAATGGACCCGGCTAAGTGCAAACGAAACCGGCCCCGCCTGGACGTTGAGGCAATTAGCCAAAATGAGGATCGGACCATATCTGAGACTTATGATTTACTTTATTTTTATATTTAATTTCTGTTTACATTATTTAATATTTTCAGTTTAGGACTAACGTCAGTCTTATCTTATTTCAATTTATGTAAATAAATTGTAATGGTTATAAGCCCAGCTGGTTGGTCTGTAACTGTAATAGCTTAGATTCCTGTCATTTTCTGGTTTTTCGAGTTCGTATAAAATTAATTAATATTTTCTCACCTAAAATTGACAAGTTTGTTAATAATTAAAAATCACGTGTTTTCTCACTAAAATAAGAAAAATTAGCTTTATATTTATATTTATAAAAATTACCAAGTTTTTATAAATAATCTGGCAACGACGAGTTTTCCGAATTCAAAGTTAAAAATGATATTTTCCCTCGTATTAAATCAACGCACTTAATAACCGTATTTTTCTGTGTTGGTTAATTAAAGAACTAAAATTGGACTAGGACGCTAATAGAGATTACAACTAGCATAGCTAAGTTGGTAAACCTAATGCTGAGTCAATCTCTCGAATGTAGGAATTCGAGGACAACTCTAACTCCCCGTCTCGAAGTCTTCTACCTCTCCAGTCATTTTCATTGAGGCAAGTATAGTTTATGTTAGTTTACAGTTATTTATTTAATCGCTTTACTGCATGTCTAAACCACGATGCAAACACGAAACTCTCTCCGAGAGTACTGTACTGTAACTACTGGGGACTGGAGAATAGCGTAATGATTATGACCACTACTGTAACAAAAACCCCTTATCCTTCCTGTAACAAACCTAAGCCGGTCATATTTCATTACCTGTTCAAATCATTGTTTTTACTGTAACAAACTGTTCCTGTTTTAAAACTGTTTAGAACTGCATGATTCTATTACTTATTTAACTGTTTAAAAATTAGCATGAATTGTACTTTGCTTCCTCCTGACTGGAGATATATTTTTAGGGGATGTTGAGGATGCTGAGCTGTGTTACAACAGCTACTACGACCCTGTGTTGTACCCGGTTGTGCTGCCAGAGTCCCTGCAGGAGGACGTTGGGACTGAGGCCGATGATCCGGCCGATAGATAGATTTTCTTTTCTGTATTTTTTTGTTTGTTATTTCAAATTCTTTATTTTCTTTCAGAACAGTTTCATTTGTATTTAAATTTCAGTTTAATAAAGTTTATTTCCGAAGTTGAGTTGTGACAAATATAGTGTTGTATGGTTACCTGCTACTGAACAGCTTACTGCCGCCGTCTCAACAACGGTGCAGGCTGGGCATGATCCGGTTCGACCCATTTAGTTGGGATCGGGTCGTGACAGTAGCCGTTGCAAGGCTAAGTCCGAACGCCGTCGGCGTTTCGATTCCTCCGATTGACTTTGCGGGACGGGGCACTACACTTGCTTCATGTGGGACTGTCCATTTGCTGGCAGTCCTGAATGGATGTGTATCAAAATTCTCATACAGAGAATTATGAGTCGGACTGCCAACATTGTGGCAGTCATTGCTTCATGTTGGACTGCCCAATTACTGGCAGTCCATCTTTTACAATGGACTGCAGGACAGCTGGCAGTCCAACTTTCTCAAAGGACTGCCCGACTGCCTGCAGTCATGTCCGTCTCGTGCCCGACTGTTGGCCAGAACGACGAACATAAACCCTAAATTCGTTATAGGGTTCGAATTTCATGCCAAAAATTGGTCTTATTGTGTTCGAATGATACAAAAATGAACCATAAATTCGTTCTAACCTATTTTAGAAAACTATTTTGATAATTACCAAAGATTCAATAGATTTTAAACGAAAATATAGCAAAAATATATTAAAACATATCTAGATTGTGATATAGGTTTGGGCTTGGGTGCCATTGCTTGAAATTGCATGAATGAAAAAGGAATTTAGTAATTTGGGTTTGGAGTTATGGAAAAGAGGAATATAGTTTAGGTTTTAGGAAAAGAGAAGGGAGAGAAAATATTTGATGAAATGAATTGTTAGAAAGGATTTTTTTTGGGGGGTGGGTGTGTGTGTGTGTGTGTGTGTGTGTGTGTGTGGGGGGGGGGGGGGGGGGGGGGGGGGGGGGGGGGGGGGGGGGGGGGGGGGGGGGGGGGGGGGGGGGGGGGGGGGGGGGGGGGGAGGGGGCCTGCCCCCAAGCAACTTGTGGACAGCCCCCAGCAAAAGCTCCACCTTCTTGGGCTGCCCCCAAGTATGGGCTGCCTCCAAGTAAATTTGGTGGTGTCCTTAGAAAAAACCAAAATATATACGGAGAGTGACTAAAACTTAAACATTTGAAACATTCGGTGACCAAAAGTGACATTTATCCCCCCCCCAAAAAAAAGACTTGGAAAGTGGTGACATGATTAGTTCCTTTGTTTGGTTGAAAAGTAAAATTTGGATAAAAATTGTTATGATTATCTTTCTTTAAAAATATAGTGTTTACCATCCCATAACAATAACTACTATCACTTCAAAACAATCTCAAATCAACACCAAAAATTGAACACAATTATAAGATCACTATGAAAATAAATGGTATAAATCAAAAAAAAAAAATCTGACCTGTAAATTGAAGAAAATTTATTACAACTGTACAAGAGAATGCAAGAGCTGCTGATACTAAAAAAAATGTACAAGTAGATTGTGAAGAAAATTGTACAATTTTTTTCCGATTAGTCTTATAAAAAATGGCAGGATAGACGACACTATTGATGGTGGGCGGACAAGTAGTTCACTATGGATGCGGAGAAAAAGAAGTCAAATAGTTCTCAATCACACCCGAGTGAAAAATGCTGAAGTAAAAATTGAGGACAAGGGAGCTATACGGGAAGTCCTGTACACATCCAATCAACATTTCATACTTCAGAGGAGGATATAACCAGACAATGCATCTGAGCTTCTAAGTCTACGTATGTGTAAAAAAAAAAAAAAAAAAAAAAAAAACCCTCTACAAGGATGTCCTTCCTGGGTTCGAGCCCAGTATTGAACTAAAGTCTGGACTAGAAAAGGCAATTGTAAGATAAATGTCTCAAGTAAAAATCTACAGCTGCACAGAAAGACATCCCAAGCAACCAACCAAGATTATATTCAAACCCCATGTATCTAACACATCTCATCAACCATTTCTCAAACATCGAAGAATCAAACAAACAACTAATACTATTTCTCCCCACTGTCCACCCCTAGACCATACAGCACCCCCTCGTGCTTCTCCGGAGACCCATTGTTGAAAAAGCATTGGCGCAGCTTCCTGTATGCGAATGCCGTCAGCAAGCTGTCCGATCCGGCCTGATGAGCCTCCCCGATCCTCTCTAGCTCCAGTAGCTCTGCCAGCCGGTCCAGTCCCCCGTGCAAGCTATTGCAGAACCTCATCAAGTACTTTATATCATATACAGTCCGAAAATATGTCTTCATCAGCGCGAAAAACCCCTCTTCACTCTTGGGCAGATCCCTGCACATAAAACAGTTAGGTTACTGTTTCAATATTTATAGTTAGAGCTATCAAAGTTTTAAACTATTAATGCATGTCTGTTTAGATTGATTTTGTGAGTGCTGGAGTTCAAATTGGGTCTCTAGATAATTGCTTTTCTTAGTATTCATTCACAAGTTCCAATTCCAAAAATTCCAAAATCTTACATGAATAGTGACAAGATGATATTGCTTGCAATCAGATAATATGCCAGCCGAACAAACCCATAAAACTGAACTTCAGTAAAATTTCCAATCAAATCCATAAAAGGAATTTAATTGAAACTAGCAATTCCATAAATTCCTGCAATAGAAACTCAAGATATGGTTTATGAGCAGTCAAAATGTTTGACAGTAATAGTTTAGTTAGAGCATCAATAGTAGATGGAGCTCAAAAATGTGTCTTAAAGCTCAAATTTGTAATAAAAAAATAATGTAGTATGGATTGGTTTTGTATGAGGACAGTAAACATATAAATCTTGAGGTCCGAATGAGATAATGGATATAGACCCATGTGACATCCTTCTTTCCTTTTCAAAAAATAATATAAAATCTAGAATCTAGAAATTGAGGCTCCAAATTGAACCTTACTATTCAACAATATGAGTTCCTACATTCCGAATCTAGAAATTCTAAGGCTAAGGCTATAGCTCATGTGACTGAGATGAGACTATTATGGTACTCTAATTGAATCTTACTATTCTACAAAATGGACTCCTACATTCTGAATCTAGAAATTAGGATGAACCTTACTATTGATGCTTTTATTGCTAATATTTAAGTGATGTTTGGATGAATGTTTGGTATTTCTAGGAATCAACTTCCCATTCCTTTTCCATGGGAAAGAAATTCAACATTTTCATACCCATGTTTGGTTAAGTTGGGAATATGTAGCCCCAAAAATTCAATTTTTTCATTCCCCGTGTTTGGTTCAGACGGTAATGGAAATATTAATTTGTTTAGTTTTCCATAAATACCATTTCATTAATTTCATGATGCTACTATTACCTAAATTCAGTTGGTGTCATTGAGGATATCACCGTCCAAAAAAATTGTAATTACTGCAGCCAACAAACATTCTCAGGAAAGCAAAAAATATTTTCAAGGGGGACATTGGATTTTACTTTCCCAAAGTTTGATTGGCTTGAACTTAAAAGTCCTCCATATTCCCTCCTAATTTACCATCCCAAACTTACCAAACATGGGTAAGGAACCAAAAATACATTTCCAAACCTCCAAAATCAAGTGCTATTGCAAGTTTGATTAACTTGAACTTGAAGTCCCGGATCAAGATATAAAAAATAAAAAAAGACGACCAACAACATCTTCTTTAGAATATTATGAACCAACTAATCAGATTTCTGCCATTAAGCCCAGTTCAAGCTTTGCACAAGTCATTTAGAAATTTCAGTTCCAAGAATCCAAAACCACAAACAAAATGGGAATAGGAAACCAGATAAATCTCAAGTTGGAATCAAGTGCTACCACATCTTTAGCTTGGAATCGAATCCAAGAAATTTGAGAAAATTAATGGCATTTGGTTCAGAATGAAAAAGATAACGGAATTGACAAAGTCCTAATTCTAGCACTTGTATAGTTCATTCACAACTTCCATCTCCAAGACTTCCTAAAGTCCAAATCATATCGAAAAGGCGGTCTATCTTGCAATTAGCTAAAATTCAAGCTTAATCAACTCATATGTCATAAATAAGGACTTGTATTAACCTACCAAACACATGGAAGTGAAAATGATAATTCCATCAATTTCTCGAATGGGACTCAATATAGCCTTAGTCTAAGCATTAAGGTTTCAGATCATTTGAATAAGGATCTCGAGATAATACCAAAAACCTTCATATAGAATCATTTAACGCAGCATTAAGGGCCTCAACATTTCGTAATCTCTACCAAGTCTATGGGATTTCCACATTTATCGTTTTGCTCTAAGATTAGTGCTATCTTGGTATGATTCATTATCAAATACAATTCCAATAATTCCAAAACCCCGAAACAAATGATGGAAAAACTGATATTTTCTACAACCAAATGAAATTCAAGCTAGATTTTCATTAAAATGGGCCTAGTTCGAGTTGCAGAAATTTCTAAATTCCAACTCAATCCCACAAATGCGATAGAATTGAAACGGGCTATTCCACAACTTCCACGCATTCCTGGAGTAGGAATTGAAAAAGGCTTTCGGGTTAGTCTTAGTGTTAGGTTTTGACATCATGATACAACAACCACCCCTTTATCCCAAATTCTTGGGGTTAGTTGTTTGAAGCCTTTTCTTAGGACTCCTTTAACTAGTATCTTATCGTTCCTTAATCTATTGGTGTGTGTCGCAAAGATGATTTTTCCATCTCTTGTGCTTGTCCTCAATTGGCACTACCTCCGACTTCCGATGGGTACACTCATTTATTATCCTATACTTTAATCTATGGTCACTCATCTATCTTAGCATTCTCTGTCTTAGCATATCTTTTGATATTTTTGACATTAGGATCATCATCAGCATGAGAAGATCATGACATAAAACTTAGATGGCCAATTGGTAGGTAGGTAGACATAAGCTCATGTAACCAATAGACACCATCCAAATTCACCGAACAAAAGAGGTAAGATTAAGATGATACAATTTGCTATGGGGCATTGCCTTATCTCTATGACACATCGAGCCAAAGATGATACAGATGTATTGAAGTTGGAATCCTAGAAGAAAACTGAGAACCCATTGGCAGAACAATTCAAGAACTCAACAGTTCATCAATCTCTACAATGTTTTGAATTTCGACTAAGGTTCAGTGTTACGTACCGACACATGTGGCATAGCTTGAATTTGTAGCAGGAACTCAAATTTAATCAGAATTTCACCATGAACCCAATTCCTTCTTTTGTATTGTTAATTTATCAATTCCAATACCACTTGAAAGATTTTAAAACACCGAACCAATGATTAAAAGGTGATATTTCTTGCAATCATGTATAATTCAAGCTGGACATAACTCATGAAAATGGAACTAGTAGATTCATAAAAGTTGCAATTCAATCCCACCATACACATGAAACCCGGCAATTCTGTAAAATCCCATCAACTCCTTAAGTAGGAATACAAGATCACGGTCAGGCTTTAGTTCTAATCTTAATCTTAGTGTTTTGACATCAAGATCTCCAACAAACAGCAAAAAATGCACTACATTCACAACCCCAAATAATCGATTAAAAAGTAATATTTCGAATCCAAACCCACCATACACAATGGAATGAAACCAGCAATTCTGTGAGTTCATCAATTCCTAGAGTAAGAATTCAAGCTTAGGGTTAGAGTTCAGCAAGCATTCAAGAACTCAATAAATAGTGGAAGTTAGAAAGTTTAGGTTCGTACCGGCAGGTGAGGATCTTGAGCAGGTAGCCAAAGTCGTAGCCGCTGGAGAAGGTGATCCAGTGCACGGAGTCGTTCAGCACGACCCCCGACGACATGAAGAGCTCCGCGAACTCCCACGTGTCGACGCCGAGCCGGACGAACTTGTCGAAGTCGATCCCGGACTGGCGCAGCAGCGCGATGGAGTCGGCGGCGAAGAAATCCCTGTCGGGGTCGAAGTCGCGGAAGTTGAACTGGAAGGCGACGGGGGGTTTGCGGAAGTCCTTGTCGGCGAAGGTGAGGCCGAGCTGGATGGGCTTGAGGAGGTCGACGTTGGCCTTGAGGGAAGAGTAGAAGCTGGCGGAGGCGCCGTCGGGAACTACGGGGCGGACGATGACGCCGGGGAACTCGGTGTCCATGGCGACGTAGGGGCGGTCGTCGACGAGGTCGCGGATGATGGCGAAGGCGGCGTGGAGGTTCGAGGCCCACACCTCGTGGATCTGGGGGCAAGGTGCGGCCATGGCGGAAACCCTAACCCCAACTCCGGCGGAATTAGGGTTTTCGATTTGGTGGTTTCCGGGGAGGAAGGGAGTGGTGGATATGGTGGCTTGGTGGGGGAGTGAGAATTTATAGTGGTTGAAAAGTGGAGTTGGATGTTTACAGTTATCACCATAATATCTTGTTTATTTGCATTATCTTGCTTAAATAATTTACTTGTGTAAATATGGGTAGTTATCTGTAATTTCATAATAATGGACAAAAGGAACTTTCTAGCCATGTAGGTTAAGGTGGGAGGCATTTTGGGTGGGTGGATTCGATCCTACGAAAAGCCGAAAAAAAATAACAACAACAACAACTGTAACGGAACATGCCTCAACCGATATTTGACATACAAAGAACATAAGAAGCTAGAAACCTCCTAGAATTTTGAAAATGTATTTATATTTTAAACACATCAGTCTAACAACAATTCAACAATTGGTATTCAGCAACAATTCTACATCAAACTAGTAACCTCTAAGAATTATGAAGATATATTTAAGTTTAAACACATCAGTTCAACAACTTGGTATTCAACATCAATTCTACATTATGGTATTCATTCAACATTTATGTTTTACATTTATAATCAACATTACCCGAAGTTAATGGCTTATAAGAAATCTGCAAAGCCATTGTGATCTTGTCGATTTAAAAATGCCACATGAGCTAAGAGAGATTTGTCGAACGGTTATCGAGTGATAGATACTACTTACCAAGCAGTACGTGTGTTTTATCTAAAAGGTTTAGTTATTTGTTCATGTTATTCGTTCATTTCCATATAATGTAAAATTTATTTTATTTTTCTCCCCCACCGCCACCATATGATACACTTAGGTCTCGTTTGGTTCATAGAAATGAAATAAAATCAATTCCTTGTTCCTTCTTTTCCTTTGGAAAATTGTTTTTTTTTTTTCATCAATTTTTCTTTTCAGTGTTTGAAAAAGTCAAGAAAATTTAAAAAAAAAAAAAAAAAAATTTGAATCCGAATAGAAAAGTGAATCTTTGGATGGGTGGGTAAGAGGAAATTCCCTCTATTATTTTTCTTTCCTCCTCCTTTCTATTGGCATCCAAACATATGAAGTGAATGATTTTCCTTTCCAAAGCCATGATTTCGCGAACCAAACTAAGCCTTACATTTGCATGTAACTAGTTTCTTTAGTGTATATAATAAAAAAAAACTATAAACTCGATTTTTTTTTGGGTTCTTCTTTTCTTGCAATATCTGCAGCATGTGCTGTAAATAGTGCAATTATTGCAATAAAAGTTGCCAAACCTCCCAAAAATAAGGTAGTTTCTATTGCGCCAAATGCATGACTTGCACCCTTTTCCTTTCTTTATCTATTAATTCTGTCACAGGAAGCCCCAAAAACATTTTTTAGAGCAATTTCAAGCAAACATCATTTCATTTGAGTGGATTTGTAAATCCCTCGACACAGGCAACCAAACACTATATTTGTAACTCCACTTACAACAAGCAATGTTAGATGGTATTTCCATCCATTTTGAGACAATTATTCAGTCCATAAATGAAAATGAGTAATCTTAAGAAAAGATCTAGAATAGGAGGTGGATTACACAAAGACATAATGTGAATCATAAGATAGCAAATCTTAACTAAATATCACCATCCAAAACATGATTTGGAATTATGAAGGAAAGTTTGAAGAACCAATGACATGGTAGCCTACTGGCAGAAATGATAGCAAAGCTCAAATTCAAATATACAATTAAGTATGGGCGAAATTCAAACAGTAAATAAAGAATTAGAAGAAAACAATAGTACACAAAAAAAAAAGTTCTGTTGCCCTCTCGAAGAACAACCCATCGATATAAATTATATAACACTATAAAAGGTAACATACAAATTTGAGGACCTGATGTGTATTTGGTCGACCAATACGACTGCAAACGCTAGACACCTGCAGTTATATGTTTATTAAGACCTATATACACCAATGAAGTTACAGGTTTTTTTTCGGGAGCTGTGTTGTATACTGTAAGATCTTGAAGAAGGCAAATGGAACACGAACCTATCTCCGGCTGTTGTAGTACCCCGTCTTTCTAACTTGGGGAGCAGCAGCCTCCGGAACAATGATGTTCATAAATTTCCTCTTTGCAAATGCTAACCACCACTTATTTGGCATCCCATTAGGTCTATAAGCACAATTCAAAAGTCTACCACTAGTCTCCTCCCTTATCTGCTTCAAGTAATTTCTCAACAACTCTGCAATATGCATAACAGAAATGTCAAGTTTTCTTCTTCCAGGTATCATTTTATTCAGGCCTTATCATGCTCATATAAAAGGGACACCCTAAACAGTTTTTTTCAGGAGAAAATTTCAATATCATGTTATTTGGTCCACAGGAATCTGTGAGAAATGAAAGTGGAACTTAACAACCCCAAATTGAGAAATTCCCGGCATGTGATGACATTTTGCCCTTATTGTTTAGGTTCTTAAGTGGCATGGCTCTCTAGCAAGAATAAACAGCCAAAAAGTATAGCTTTTCTATCAAGATAAACATTTCTTCAATTTACTTCTCATATTTCCTGCAACCAACCAGACAATGGAAAGAAAACCAGTAAACCTCGTGAATTACTTCTGCTTTGTTGAAAGAATGGAGAGGATATTTGGAATTAGATTATGTATGTCAATTTCCTTTGAACTTGATTATGAGGTTTAGGTCAATTTCTTTTGGACTCGATTATGTATGTCAAATATTTGGAATTATTAGTTGCATTTTCTGGATGTTTTCAAGGGAAAAAGATAAATTATGAGGCTGGGAAAAAGATATATGAGGCTTGCAGGAAAAAAAAGCTTCTTATGTTTATATATTTAGCTTTAATATCAATATTGGCCATGTAAAGATTCTCCAAGGAAAATGCTTATAAGCTCATCTAACTTAAAATCATATATTTCCCGGAAACCATATGGAATAAAGGTGCAGAAGTATACCAGCTTCATTCCTGGATTGTGGAAGGACAAAGAGGCCGGGAAAAGGAAAGCCTGTCTCTCCAGGTACGGGGACATCTTCCAGACCAAGATTAATGATTGCTTTGGTCCCCACCGCCAATGTTCGACAACCCTCGAGTTGTTTCAAGGCCACATTGATGTAAAATGTCAAGTAAATAAGGAGCTTGTCAGCTGAGCTTTGTACGTCAAAATTTCTGAAGAAGACGTTTGCCCGAAAGAAAGATATTGCTTCATCAACAATATCCACTTTGTCTGAAATCAATGAATAACATCAGACAATGTGTTTAAGATAAATACTATGAGTTTGAGTACTTTAAGGTCTTGTGATAAACCTTGATCTGAAACTGGAGCTGGACCCTTGATATGGCTTTTTAGCGGAAGAAGAGGGCACCCACAAGCTCTCGAAATGCCCTCCTCATCAACGAAACTAGAGTGATATACCTGTCACACAAACAGTCAACATAAGGCATGAGTTCAATTTGCTCAAGGAGTGAATATTATGCTTTAAGTACAACAGCATGAGTTGTGGGGAAATCATGGCATCCTTAAGTTGCATCCCAAGATTTCACAAACTTGGGAAACACTACAGACAGTTGGAGAGAACTTTGCTTTGTTATGAATAGGAGGCAGGTTTAAAAACTGATTAGAAGAGTATTTATTTTAGTATTCTGACTGCTTATTTAAAATGGTTAAGCTCTTGAAAACATGAAGCAAGAGAACTTTCAATTGGAGATATATCAAGTATACAAGACATTTATGTAAAATAAATGTTCATAACTTTTCATACATGTCACGGGATTGTTAAATGATTGTATGACTTGAAAGAAAATTTTCATAAAACAGTGACAAAAGAATGGTCTTCCTACGGGTACTGAAGAGAGTCCATGAAGGGCAGTTTTTAACTAAAATTTGGAAAGAATCTTACAAGAAGCATTACTTAGGATATACACAAATGGAAGAATGTCACAATAGCAGCAAAGCCTTATACAAAATTGGGGTCAGCTAGACAAGTCATCGAGTCCTTTGTGTATTTGAAAAAAAATGAGCAAAAAATACCATTTCACGGATGCCAAACCACAGATGTTAATGGCGTAGCAGCATCCACTAAAGTATCCTATAAGCAACAAATATGAAAATGGTTGCCAATCCATGTCATGCATGTTAATGTGTGACACATATCTGACACAACAAAGACAATCCAAAATACACTAGGACATGCCAAAATTGGTGCCTTATAAGTGTCTCTGCTCATATCATATTAGTGTCCTTGCAGCATAGGAAGCAAACAAATATTTATTGAAGATCACACGCCTCAACAACCCCAAACACCTAACTCTACTAGACATAGTCTCTTCCACGAAGCCCAACCCCCAACCCACCCAAGGGCGGATCCAGGCATACCATGGGGTGGGCTCCAGCCCACCCCCCAAAAAAAAGTTTACTCCTTTTTTTCCATATATAATTTTTTTTGATTTTTTTTATATGAATTAGTCCACCTCTAGGCCACCCTAGCTAATCCACGGTAGCCCATTCCAGCTATAGTTTCTGGATCCGCCCCTGACACCCCCCCCCCCCCCCCCCCCCCCCCCCCCCCCCCCCCCCCAACCCAACCACCACCCAACAAACAACCGAAAAAACACCACCACAATGGACCGTGTTTTAATTTTCATAAAGGAGTCCCTCGATACTTTTACAGTCCAGAATGAATAAAAAGAGGTGTTATTACAATATAGAAAACAAAGACCATATGGTCATAAATAACAACCTTAAAAGCACTAGGACCTCTAATTCCTAAAGAATGATGATCTGGCAAGAAAAATCATGACTTCTTTATGGTACAATTTCCTCAGCATATACCAATACAATTAGTTACTATAAATCATGATCTGATTTCTAAGTATCATATTTTCTAGCAATAAGGTAATTGACCATGACATGTACAACCTTGATGACTTCCACTAAGTAACCAGATCGTCAATTCTCTGGTTCTATTTTCTTAACGAAGCCAAAAAAAAAAAATCTAATATGTTCCTTTCTTTAAGATGTTCTATTTTTCTTAACAAAGCCAAGAAAATCAAAATTGTTCTTTTCATTAAGATGCAATTGAGACGAGCTTCATGATAAAAAGTATTCAAATGGAGTCCATCGGTCTGGTCATGTGACAATTGGTTTCCTAATTTCTTGTTGACTTCAGAGTAATCCCGTTACAGGGTAACAAATCTTTTCATCAACTTTTTGATTATAAATTAACTGAAGTTAAAAATAGAATAAATCCCTCCCGAAACTACAAGAACTATTATTCTAAATTCTATGGAACTCATACCCAGTAATTAATTACTTGTCTCAGGTACTAAACATGTAAAGTAACAAGAAGTCTACAAATAAAAATAGAACAAATTACTCTTTAACCTTGGCAAGAACTATGATACTACCTTCTATGGACCTCCAGAAGAACAACAGCAACAACAAAGCCCATATCCCAAACTTTTGGAGTCTGCTATTTGAATTATTTTCTTGCATTCATCTCCGTTAAGGGCCATTACCTCTATTACTTCAACAAAAATCATGTCTATCTTTACACCTCAATGGCTCGATCCAAGTCTGTTTAGGCCAATAACTGGTTCTAGCATCTCCTTCAACTTGGTGCATTGGTTCTCGACATTGCCCGTGTTCAAACCAAACTGAAACGATTTTGACTTATCCTCAATTAGCGCCATCTCCAACTTTCTACGGATGCATCCATTCCAGTTATGCTCATTTTATACACATGAATCTAATTGCCCGTGACTGTGATCCACAAGACATAGTTGTCTTATAGAATTTCTCTTTCAATTTCAAGGGTATCCTGCTATCAGAACACTGGGAAACACTCCTAGATTTTATTGATCCTCTTTTAATTCAAGTTATTCAACAAACAACACCCTTCTCAATCTCTTCATCATTATGAATGATCGATCCTAAATAGCGGTCTAATTCAATTCAACAAAGAAAAGACCTTCTGAACTTGAAAATATTCCAAAGAGAAGTGCCAATATCAAAAAGCGCTTCATGGATTGCCCTCGCAAAATTGCAATGCAATATAATCCTGTGACCATTTGATCATCGCAACACGAATGTTTCCATTTATCCAATGATGAAATAATTTAAGTAATCGGATTCATTAAAATCAAAGGGTTATCATCATTGAACGATTGATCTATAAAAAGTAAATCAAGAAAACACTACACAATTTACACTCTAAAATATAATTTGGAAATTCATAATAAACGTTTGTTATGTTGTCATGAAATAAAGAAATTTCATAGAATGACATTCCACTAAGATAAAAACCATGAAAACTTGACCACTGCAAACAAAAGTAATCAGCTGTCAAAGCATGAAATAATCCGCCAAACTGGCATCGACGCTTATTGATTACCCAAAATCAAGGGTATTGTCATTGAAGCTAGAGTATAAGAAACAAAAAAAAAAAATCCCATGATGAATTGAACTCCCAAACATCCGAAAGCACTCAGGAAATGTCTTGCTGAGTTATCCACAAATCAAATGATTTCCAATTAGAAATTGCAAATTAAAAGTTGAGAGAGAGTCAAAACATCAGCATTACTCATTGAACTATCCTAGAATCAAAGCGTACCGTTATTGAAGCAACAAGTACGAAGTTAAGGAAAAAACCCAACTTAATTCTAACTCAAGAGATTTCCTATTACATTGCAAACAAATAGAACCATGATCACTTTATAAATACAACCATAATGTTTTCTATTATAATTGAAAAGGCATGCATACTAAGCAAACCGCCATCACGTCCAAATTGTCCTAAAAACAAGGCTTATCATAATTCAAGTTATAAACTGGCAAATCCCATGATAGATTAGTCTCCGAGAAAACATTATCTAGGAGTTCTAAACAAATACTGGAAAATTATCTCCACATCAAGATATTTCTGGTTAAGCATTGCAAACTAAGAACAAAATGATTGTTGGATCACTTGTCACCAAAAAACGTGTTCCTTCTCCATTGAGAATGAATGAAACAGTTCGACAAACCACCATCCACACTTACTGAAAGCCCTATAATCAAAGTTTGTCATCAATGAAATTTTGAACTTTCGAATTGCTAGCCAAATGTGTAGAAATTAAACCCAAAAGTAATGGTTCTAACTTGTAGGCATTGCAGACTAAGGGATGCCTAATATCATGAAATTGTCATTGAAACTACAATCGCTTAGTTTGTTATCCAAGCATCAATCGGGTTCATAGTAGACATTGCAAATGAAAAGGAATCCATTTGTTCTCTAACCACTTTAACCACAAATATCTCCAATTTAAATTAATTGAGCGAATTGTCACAAATGTTTGAAAATTGAAACATTTCCCTGAAAATCGAGGGCTCTAACCATTGAGGCTCCAATTTACGAAATTAAGGCATGCCATGATCCTCTTGGTTGACAATGAATGAAATAAATTCAGCAAATCGCAATTAGCACTCGTCTAGCTGTCCTGGAGTTAGGGTTTACCATCAATGAAACTACAATTGCTTGGCGGGTCGTCCCCAAATCAACCAAATTTCATACTAAAACAATGCAAATAAGGAGAAACTCAACTTTCCTAGAATTTATATTATATGAAATTGAGGCGTGCACGTGATCATTTCAGTAATTAATTCTCAAGAAGTCTTTTTTTCTCATGCTGGTAACAATCAGCAAGCTTCTATCGAAGAATTAGCCACCGGCGTAGGTCATTCGACCACTCTATCAATCGACGGGCCACGAATGCTTCAAATTTATTTCCCTACAATCAACAATATATGAAATTGAGACATGCTCCCCGTGATCCTTCCAATACCCATCTCTCACAAGACCTTTTCCCCCAATTTTTGGGAACAATCGACAAGAATCAATCAAAGAACTAAACTTTTGGAAATAAATAGAAAGTAATCATAAAAATCGAATTGTTAGATCTAAAGTGAGCAAAGTACCATAATGGTCCTTCCTTTCCTTTCCTTTCCTTTTTCTTTCTCCGAACGCGAAGAATTGAATCACGATGAAGAAGAAGAAGAAGTGGAGGAGGAAGACTTCTGTCTTCTTGCTTGCGGTCGGCGGTTGCTGGGGCCCACCCAACCCCCCAAAATTTTTATTATGTAACCCGAACAATATTTTTATTATATATAATAATAGATATTGGTTGGTAGAGCTATTATTATTGCTTAAAGAATTGAAGCTTGCCAACCTCCAAAGAATCAACAGAACAAAAAAATTCCTTTCGTATATATAAATACAAAATACAGACTAGCACGAAGCATGTTTTAAATTATTCAATGAGAGGAACGAAAAAGTTTCTTTCTTTGTTGATGCCATCAACAGTCGGATCCTTTAGTGGTCAAAGATCTCCGATATCGACCTGTAGGGAATTTCGTGTGGCTGCTCAAAGCCTAATCCAATTATTCAAAGTTGTGGAGTTCGCACAACTGCAACAACACACCAGCAGACAACGTTACAAGTCTAGAGAGTTAGCACAACTGAAACAAAACTTAGGCTGTGTTTGATTGCAAGATGGAAAATGAGTGGAAAAGAAATTAATTCCACGGACTTATTTTACTAGGAAAATAATTTTATGGAATTTAAAATTTTTCATAATAGCGGTGTTTGATTGCAATTTTTTTCTCGTGAAAAATCACATAAATTTTCACGGAAACTTAATTTTGGTGTTTGATTGGCTTTATTTTCCATGAAAAATAGTCAATTTTACATGGAAAATGATATTTGGTTGTTTGGTTGTACTTTTTTTTCCGTGGAAAATCTATATTTTCTATTGAAAACTTAAATTTTTCACATCCACAATACTCAATTCAACATTATACACTTGATATAGATAATTCGGACAAACTTAGGAGACATTTAAAATGACTATACAACAATGATCCAATATCAATCGATCCCAAATCTCCACAACCATTCAACAAACAACAAAAAATTATAACAATCAAACATAACATATTAAACAATACTCAAGTGACAAAAAAAGAAGAATCTTTTACCACAAATGTCCAAGTTTACTATAGTCATTCCTTAACCATATAAAATTTCTCAGTGGGGTAGTGAGCGCCACTGTTTTATAAATTTGGTGTCAGCTCGAGCTATAACAGCGCTCTATAACCCATCAAATGGAGGTAGGTTGGTTATTTTCCAACAGTTCTGAGCAATATCAGAAAGAGAACCATTTACCGAAGGACAACACTGCTTCAAGAAGAATTTTAAATCCAGAATGCTACGTTTTACATATCAACTCCAAGTTACAAATAACAGATTACCTACCGATCAAACAACAGCAGACAAAATCTAATTCCGGCTGCTATAACCTTGATTTTCTTCCCAGCTGAATGAACATGCACCACTCTACAGTCTACACAGACTCACTTCCATGGCTTTGTTTCCTTGAAAACATGTGTAATTTCCTGGCGCTTGATGAACAACAATTTGTTCCCGCATTCATATGAAAACGGAGTTTTATAAAGTACCGACAATCATAGAAGCAACGGAGTGCATATTCGTCAATGCAAGTACCATACCACATTATTCTCTCTCTACAAATGCTATTCGAATAAAATGCAGAACCATTAGTAAAAGCCATAAAGGACTTCACAATCACAGCCTGAAAGAAAACATGATAGTCCATAACCAAAACTCGGTCTTCAAAAATAGCAGAAACAATCGTCTAGAGTAAAGTGCCTACAGCAATAGACACTATAACAAACATTCCACTGCAACGAAAAGATTGTAGCCACTCTAGATAAACACTCCTAAGTAGTCCAAAAACAAACTAGCTAGCAAATTTTCGCTATTAAAGCTTCCAGCAGTTAGACGATGGCATTCGCTGCACTGGCGATCCTCGGCCACAGATCAGCACACTCCTTTCCGATTGGCCCTGTGATAGCAGATCCTGCAACCAGAAGTCAGAAAACTTATCAAGCCCATGGCATCTAGCACATTCCAAGAGTTGATACATTAAGCAACTCCCATTGTAAAGTCATTTTGCACTTCTCAATTGTAAAGTCATTAGGTAAACAATGGGAGGGAGCTGGCTAGTTTCGGTTACTTCAATTTCTTGTTTACATAATTCTGATATTGTTCTAGATCTTTTTAATGCTTTCTTTCAATTTGTATTACTAAGTACATGTCAGAAACTTATTGAACCTGAAAGCACAAAATTGTAGATTGAGATGATTACTAGCACAAACAATTATAAATTGAGTAGAAACCTTATCCGAGCTAATAATAACAATAAATCAAGAAAAGGTATCAAATACGAGTTCCAAGTTCGTAACTAAGGACATGAAAACCTAATTTGTCTTATGCCTTCAGGACAGAGCACAAAAAGATTCTCTCTCGAAGAAGAAGCTGAAAGGAGAGGCAAAAAGGTAAAAATAATAATTTGATTCATGTGTGACTGAATTGCATAATCGCGGCAATAATACCAATAGAAAGAAATAGAATCTGGACACTAGACAAAAAATAGTAAAATTAAAATACTCAGATTGTCAACAGGCAATTACATCAATCAAACTGATGAAAATAATGAACTATGCTAGCTTCATAAAATAATCAGTGTTTCATTTTTTTTACCGCATATTCAACAGAATATTGACTAGGTTTTTCTAGTCCTAACTGAAGCAGAGCAACTGAATATATTCAAAATCCAATGCTGCAAGCCTACAATTCACCATAACACAATGCATTGCAGTAGTTAGACAATGCACAGTAGCCTCATCATTTGAGAACCAGCCAGTGCATGTCGTCCTAACGAACTGAATCCAATATAATCTACTAATATTAAAGTTGCAGGTAAAACGGCAATTAACATTGAGCATACAATATTAGCTCAGAGTTCATAATGTTTAGCCACATTAGTACACATATCATTACTGCTTGCTGGTCCAACCATAATCCACACCAAAGTCAAAGAGTAAAAAGGATTTTTGTAACTAAAAACCCATTATCTTGATTTACTCCCAACTTAGTGGGCTCATAATCACATCTAATTATTAGGTTAAAATTACCTAACCAGATGAAAGGAAAACAACACTTGATAGTTTAATTACAGAAGCATTATAAGGTGGAAAGGATTTGCACAATAATTCCAAATTGCCATCTTTGGCCAATGTAGGCCTATTGTATGTAAATTTACTAATGCATCTGACATTTCATAAATGAATGTCAAATTAAGTCAAATTTCCCTTCTTGCTTCGACCTAAAATTAACTTCTAGAAGTAGCGTGTGGATAGTTCAGAACTTCAGGAGAGTTCATATCTAATTGCTTGGAGAAAGCTGTTGTATTTTTGACTTGCAGTTGGCAAATAAATTTTAAAAAAACAAGTTTGTCGAATTCCTATGGATCTAAACGTTGGAGAATGAGTCTTTGTGTCCGGTTCTTATGGCCTAGGAACAGGTAAATTTATTTGGGGTGCTTACTATATATAGCCAAATTCTTCTGGGTTAGATACAACTTTCTTTATATAAAAACTATCTAATTCTCCTACTTTCTCTCCTCTGTTCAAGACAAAACTTTGTTCTTCAGTTTCATGCTCTGGGAAAGATCTAAGTTCGGGTCGTTCTCTAGAAGATGTGTGCAGTAACAAGAAGTCGGTAGCATGAGAGTTTTACCACTAGGAGAATTTGAGAATAAGTCTACACATAGACCTCGAATAACTCTTAAGAGTCTTAGGACAGTGTTTCATACACGACTTCCCCAGAGGCAGGTGTTGTTAATTTTGTTTACAGGCATAAAAAGGGAACACATTGATAACAATATAAGAGTTTATCCGAGGTCTATGTGCAAACTTCTTCTCAAATTCTCCTGGAGGTAAAACCCTCGTGCTACCGGCTTCTCGCACTGCACACAACTTCGAGAGAACGACCCGAACTTAACTCTTGCCCAGAGCACGAAACTGAAGAATCAGATTTTTGTCTTGAACAGAGGAGAGAAACCAGGAGAATTTGTAAATAGTTTTCTTATAAAGAAAGTTGTATCTAACCAAGAAAATTTTGTTTATATATATAGTAAGCACCTGAAATAAATTTGCACGTTCCTAGGCCATAAGAACCAGATTCTCCAATGTTGAGATCCATAGGAATTGGACAAACTTGGTTTTTTTTTCCCCAAAGTCAAAAATGCAACAAAAGTTTAATGGTTCTTCAGGCAATTCACAGCAACTTATATGATTAAACCAATAAAAGCAACTCTTCTATGTTATCTTAAGATAACTAGAAGTAGAACACAGACTGTGGGGCTATCTACAAAACCTAATTCAGTTGATAAAGAAGAGTTGGCAAATTCAAGTATTACGGACTCTGGCATTATTATGTATCCTAGCATTTTTATGGTCAATTCATATCCTATAACTCCAACAGAAATTGCAGTTTAATGAAATCTGAAAGTTCAATATGATCAGATATGAGATAATCTTATCTGCTATATCTTGCACACTATATTAGATGAGTAGCAATGTTCAATTAAATTATTTCACCAACATCTATAACTGTGCAGACAGATCAACAATAAAGGGGTAAAGTACATATAAAATGGAAGCAAATTTTTAATTTACATGAAAATCACTTAATTTGTTATAGCTGGACATACCCTTCATTTCTCCCTTAGGATTCACAATGACTCCTGCATTATCTGCACAATCAAAATGAAATATGTCAGATAGTTGGATAATGCCACAAGGCTACGATGAAGCAAATAATATTGAAGTTATCTTTTTGACAAGAGGATGATATGGCCACAACAATACGAGAATATAACCTATGTATAGGTGTCCAACACGTTCAAATTTGATCAGCACAACATAACTGGAAATTTTGATGAACAAAAGATTCAACCACAATGGAGTAACAAAATTAGAAAGTGAATCGAATAAATAAGACCAGGTCCCACACGATATGCATAATCTTTAGAGACAACACGCCAACTTCTTCTTTTTTTGAGAGAGAGAGTCACGTAAACTACTTTACCATCATCTACCACAAGCCTCTCCTAATGCAGAGAAACAAACATCACGCTGTCTAACATTAAACACCACGACAGTCTTTAATGCAGCAACATGGGGAGACTTGAGGAATATCATGGCTAGTACATTCAAACACTACTGTGCTTGGTAGGAGAATGATATATAAACTATTATACTGTTAACTCACATTACATCGCTTTCTAACTCTAAAATATCACACTGAGAGGCAATATAAATCAGCAATACACAAGTTCTGCTACAGCATACAAAATGCATCTTACCAACGCAGTTTGTGTATTTCAAGTCTAGCTATTCTATGCTAAAGAGTTCACCTGACCATTTGAAGCATTGTAAGTTTGTAGTGTGCTACGCTAGAAAAGGAGTTAGCTTTGATAAACAGTATTTGAAATGCATGTAAATTGTTTCAGCATTAATAATAGCTACTTCAGTGCATTTGAAACATGATGCCTTCAATAGTAACTATGTTTCAGTCACTAGGCTGTCTAATGATTGATTTAAAGTTGATAGTATCTGTCTAAGTCAGTAGATGTTGTCCAATAAACAAAAAGTTAACCTTCAAAGCAGAAAAATAATAATTTCAAATCAAATTTGAAAAAAAAAAAAAAAAACTCTCTTGTAAATAGTCAAACAACCATGCAAAGTCGCGAAGAGGCTTTCAACGCAATCCCCTTGATCCTTTGGCAAGTTAAAGTTAGATGCCAAAGTCCATAAAGGATCCTCCCTACTGGATCCTCTAAGATTTCTCTTAAATTCCAACAAAGTTAACCAGTACAAAAAGCAGGCCTCTCGGCGGTCATTTTACTCAAACCATCAAAGCTATCATTTGTATAACAAACTAAGTTTATAACCATCAAAGCTATCATTTGTATAACAAATTAAGCAACTAGTATCTTAGGCAATAGCAAAGATACTTCTTGCATCTGAGACTAATAAATAACAAATTTTCATTAATTAAAATCAACAGGGCTTGGAAAACTAGTACAACATCACTCTGGAAATATATGACACTAAGAATTAGTGGCTCATCCAGAATAACATAAATGACTACTAACAAACAGATAGTAGCATAGTGACTGCAGCATATAAGTCATAGTGTTGTGACAATCCGTTCATTTTGCAGTAGGATAAAACCTTTCAAGGAGATGACAGGCATTAACACTATAGAGTCCAATGTAGAGATTTCAAGGGTTAGAGACATTGACATCATTTCTCATCAAATTAGTAATAAAAAAAGCTAGAACTACTGCCTGCTTATATAACAATAATAACGTGGAAGAACAACGGTAAATGATGCATTCAAATCGAAAATTTGATACTTCACGACCAATGAGTAAACCAAATAAATGTATTAGCAAAGAAATATGAATCATTTGAGCATTACTTCATAACAGAAACCTAAAAATATTAGTAGAGAACCTAAGCAAACAGGAAGATTTGATGAGTGTCTTTACCCTCAAAGTACATATAAACCCCATCCTTTCGGCGAAAGGGCTTGCGCTGCCTCACTATGACAGCAGGCATCACCTTCTTCCTCAGATCAGGCTTTCCCTTCTTGACAGTGGCCATGACCATGTCGCCGACGCAAGCAGAAGGAAGCCGGTTGAGTCGGCCCTTGATCCCCTTCACTGAGATGATATAAAGGTTCTTAGCCCCGGTGTTATCAGCACAGTTCACAGTCGCCGCCACCGGCAGACCCAGCGACATCCGGAACTTATTTCCGGCTGATCCACCACGCCCTAAATTCATTATTTAAACTAATTAGCCTCACTTTTCCACCTACTCAAAAATGTGGGATCCAATCTCATAACCACAAAGTACATGGAAAAAGCATATAATATACATTCAATGGTCCATCAAATGAAATCAGTTAAGAATAACTTGCATTTCTTATTATCTGAGAAGGGACTTCTAAGCAGATTACAACATTCGGAGGACTTAAACTAAATCTGTATATATATGATGGACTGAAGTAATTTTCTGCTTAATTTGACTATAATAATATGTCCGACATATCAAATTATAGCTTCCAAACAACACTTCTAATATCAAGTTCATGGATATAGAAAGCAAACCGATGATAAAAGAGTAATGAAACCCTAATCTAAAATATGTAACTAGAACAAAGTATAAAGCCAATCTCCATAGAAGAAGATTAAAAAGCCTAACCTTGTAAATTTGGAGAAGTAATTTTCTGCCTAATTTCACCATAATAATATGTTCGATGTATCAAATTATAGCTTCCAAACAACATTTCTAATGCCAATTCCATTGATACAATAAACAAATTGCCAGTTAAAATAGTAACAAAACCCCAATCTAGAATATGTAACTAGATCAAAGCATAAGCCCAATATTTCTCCATTGACGAACATAATACTTGTAGATTTGATAGAGTGAATTTATTTTCTGCTTAATTTCACTATTAGTTGTTCAATATATCAAATTATAGCCTTCAAACAACATTTCGAACAGCAATTTCATGGGCATAATAAACAAATCACCGATTGAAGTGTAATGAAACCCTAACCTAGAATTTGTAACTAGATCACATAAATCCTAGATTTACCATGGACGAATATTCAAAACCCTAATACTTGTAGACTTTAGGGGATGAAGTAATTTTCTGCTTAATCGTCAAAATTGCTTCAATTTGTCAAATTATAGCTTCCAAACAACATTTCTAATAGTGATTTCATGGATGTAGTAAGAAAAACGACCATAAAAAGTGTAACAAAACCCTAACCTAAAATCCATAACTAGATCGAAGCATAAACCCTAGATTTCTCCATGGACGAAGATTCAAAACCCTGACCGGGAATGGAAAAAAGTAACCATAGATCTAACAAATTTGGGATTCATTAAAAACCCTAATTAATATAGAGATGGTAGAAACCGTAAATAGGAAAGAGAGGAAGAGAGCACCTCGCTTCGACATCTTGGAAAAAGCTCGAACAGCAGCAGCAGAAGTGACGGTGGAAAAAAACCACGCTTTCCTCTTTATAAATTGTTGGCCGGATTCGAAATTACAGTCCTATCCTTGTCTTACATGCCACAAAACTGAGTTTTAGGCTAAAACTCCTTTTAGCTAAACTAGTAAATCACGTATAGTAAAAATATTATCTAATTATAATCAAATATATTTTTTACTTATGTGGTTAAAGTGTGAGGTATTTTTTTTTTTATATCGATTCCCTATGTTTAATATATATATAACAAATTTAACTTATTTCAACATTTTTTTACATAATTTATTTGTTTAAATAAAATTGATAATGATATCCATACGACTTAGCCGGTTCACTTTTGAGCCGTTTTGAAGTCTCATTGTATAGTAGAAGATGGAAACTTTATTATGATTTTGTTTGCTTTGTCAATTTTAAGATAAAAATAAATCTTGTTTTGACACAAAATAAATTATAAACTAAATAAATAACATTATCCCTGAAAAAAAATTCTTCTGAATCTCATATGTAATTGTGAATATATATAGCATATAAACTACTCAAATATTATATAATATATATAATAAAATATATTCTATTTAGTTAATATGAGGATAAAGAATTGTCACGCCGATATAAATATTAGTGCCATAACATAAATTATCACAAATAAATAAAATGATCTTTCTTAACGAGTATATATATAGCGTCTAAATAAATATTAGATTAAGTCAATAAATTTAGTTATATTAATATAAAATAATATAGTGATAAATAAATTTTAAAATACTAATTTGTCAATGGGTGCTGGAAGCACAATACGATATATAAGTGAGAGACGTGGAGATTTCTAGTAATATAAAGAAAATGTAGTAAAAATGCTCACATGATTAAAATATTTATGATGTGTTAATTACAAAAAAATATAGCATGCATCCAACACTCCTTAATAAATAGGTTGTCAAAATTCCATACCATCCATATAATCTAGTCATAATATGTTTAAATTTTTTACTTAATATATGACATAAATAGTTTTAGAAAAATATTTTGTTTTATTCACGACAATTCATTTTATGTCAAAAATACCTCAACTGGTCAATCATAACAATCATTTATTCTCTTATCTTTCGTCTGAAAAGACAAAATTCCCACACGACATCATTATATTTTTTTTTTTAAAGAAAAAAAAAATTACGTACCTGCAATTAGGGGTGTGCATCGGTCGGTGGTCGACCTATTTTGTTCCAACCAAAGTCGAACCGAAGTTAATCGGTTTGAAAATAAGCAAAATCGAATCAAACCAACCAAATGGTCGGTTCGGTTTTGAAACCGACCGACTTGGTTCGGTTTGGATTGGTTCGACTTGGTCGGTTTTGATCACATAAAAAAATGGACTGTATGCTTTTTTTTTTGTGAAACCTCAGTCAACTTGTACTTTGCAACAGTAAATACAATTCAGCCGCTTCAATTCAACTTGCGCTTTGCAGGTGTAAAAAAATGCCAATTATACATATAAAAATCATATACATTCAACCAAAACCTTCTTCCATGTGCACATGAGCAATTAGAAAATAGTAGGAGCCGCAAGCACTCATCTTTGAGACTAGAGAGAGAGAGAGAGCTCTTTCAACTTCAACTTGATAAATAGCTGTGATGTGAATAAATGAACCAAACCGGTATAATACAACCCAATGAACCCATACCTAACCGGCCAACCCTAATTATTTAACAAGGATTTTGTTCGGTTCGGTTTAGTCGATTTTTGGCATAACCAAACCGTGAACCGAACCGAATCGGTCGGTTTTGAAAAAATTGAAGCCGAACCAAACCAACCGAACCATCGATTCGGTTTAAAACCAATCGATTCGGTTTGGCTTGGTTCAATTTGGTCGATTTGACTTAATTGTGCACCGCCCTACCTGCAATGTAAGTGCATACATATTACTAGTGTAGTAATAATAATAATAATATTGGGACAGCAGGCAAACCCGGCCCAACGTTACATCCACTTGGAGCCTGGAGGCTTCCACCATCTTCTTCTCCTTTCGCTACAAAACCCTTCCGCAAGAAATTCTCCAAACCCCACACATTCTCCAAAAAGAAAAGAAAAGTCCCAACAGCAAAAAAAAATACCACACAAAAAATCCGCCATGGCGACTCGAATCGCCGTATCGAGAATCGCTCGACGCCGCCGGTGCGCGCCCCTCCCCGGCGTCTCTCCGGCGTCCCGCATCGCCGGCGTTTCGTCTCCGCTCTCCGTCGTCGGCGGAGGAGGGACGGGGAACTCGTTCGCCGCCGTATCAGTCGGCAGGACGGCTCTCCTTTCCCGCCAGCCGAGTTTTGGTACCTTCCTTTCCCGCCAGTTCCACTCCACGGCTCTTTCCCAATCCAGCCACGGAGGCTATAGTCAGGTCCAATGAGGCTCCATTTTGCACATAACACCCTATTTTTTGTGTTTTTCTTTTCCAGTTTGATATCAAACTGATGTAGTTATAGTTTTTGTTTGATTATGCGATGGATAATAATGAAAACTTAGTGTAAAGATAGAATCTTTCATTACGTTGATCGAAGACTGTGCCGTACGGACACATCGATACAACACAACGCGATTTTATATGTATTCTAGTGTAATTGGGAGTGTCCGTGTCAGTGCTGGATACGCGGTAGCACAACACAAGCTGACACGACTAACGAGTTTGAGAGTAATATGAACTTTCTGGATTGTAGACATAATGAAATTGAATTCCCCATTGTTTGATATGTAGAAGCTTTTGAAGTCTTTGTATAGGAAGATAGTATAATACTTCGTATAGTATTTGCATATAACCTGCACATGACGAATGACGCCTTTCTATTCGTAGCTGGTGAATAAGGCTCTGATTTGCAAAATTATGTTCTTCCCATTCTGCGTTATTAAGTGTTGCAATTTATGCAAGTCGTTTTTGAACATCTCACTCGTATTAGATCATTTAGCTTATCAAGCCGAGCTCAAGTCTAAATATGAGCTTGATTTAAGAAAATCAACATTCACTAATACAGCTGCAAGGGCTATGCTCAGCGGACACGAACACCCGTATATCAATTTTGGGCATACTTGTGTATTTTGGAGCCTCTTATGTTGTGTCCTGTATGTGTCCATTTTTCCAACACGACATGGGCATGGCATTGATTTTCAGAATGTCTATGCTTTCTAGGTTCCAGAACATGTTTGGTGAACATAAGAAGTCATCTTTGATAAATCGACCATGTAGCATGCCAGATATATTCGTTTACTTCCTCACTTTCCTTTCAAATTGATCAATGCCAGATATCTTCGTTTACTTCCTCACTTTCCTTTCAAATTGATCAATATATGCATTGGTGACGTGAAATGTTTCTTTACGTCATTGTGAATTATTTCTCACTTATATTCATAAAGGATCATCGATATTTAATGAGAAGATTCTGCGAAGCTAAAAATCGTCTTGGGAGATAAACATGTATAAGAGAAGGGGGGAAGTAGGACCGGGGATTCATGATGTGCAACTTGCCAATTGAGGATATGAATTGCCTTAATGAAATGTTGGATAAGTTAGAGATTTTATTTCATTGAAGAGATGAATATCGAACTAAACGAGTGTTGAGTCTGTTGACTAGATGGATTAAATGGGAACCTAGGGAGACTAGCTGTGAAATTAATGGATGAAGTAATAGAGTCAAGTCAGATGCAATGGATATGTTCGGTACGAGCCACAACAATAAAAGTTTCTTGAATTTGGATGCAGGATGATGAACAAGCAGACGTCAAGTAAAATGAGTCGAAGATTTGAGTGTTGTGACTAGATGGATTAAATGGGAACCTAGGTAGAGTAGTTGCAAAATTAAAGGTAAAGTGATAGTCGAATCAGATGCAGAGGACATGCTTGGTACGAGTCGCAACGATAAAAGTTTCTTGAACTTGGATACAGGATGATGAGCGAGCAGACATGACGTAACACGAGTTGAAGATTTGAGCATTCCCAGATATTGTAAGTATCAAGTTTCATCTTTTGTCTGCTTCCACAATTGAAACAACGAGAACAACAAAGCTGTTGTCCCAAACTTTTGGAGTCGGCTGCTTGAATACTCTTCTTTCGTTCGGGTTAGGGTCTGTTAAGGGCCATGAAGGGCCATGTCTTCTATAACGACAACAAAACAATATCCTCTTTAAAACTTCAAGCCATGATTGTCTAGGCCTACCTCTAGTTCACAACTTGAACTGCATCTTTTTTCTTTTTTTATAATATATTTGTTACGTCCTTACGAGTTGCTACCCTATGAAAAATTATAAGCAATTGAAATATATAAATTTTGGGTACTGTTTAAGGCAACTGTCAAAATTCATCATTGAGATGCTACTTTTTGTTTATTTATGTTTATATTAGGAACACCATTCCTTTATGTCTTCGTGTGCGACAAAGAAATTACAATTCCCTATAAGGGGCGTCCTAGTGCCATGAGGCTCCCGCTTATGCCAAGTCCAGGAAGGGTCAAATACGTAGCATTTCCCTATATACACGGAGGCTGTTGCCCATAGCAAGTCATTTTAGGGGTGAGCATTATTCGATTTTGGACCGAAAATCGAATCGAATAGGAGATTCGGTTCGGTTTGAAGAAAAAAAAAATCCGGTTCGGTTTTGAAAATACTAAAAAAAATACTAAAAAAATTATTCAGTTTCGGTCCAAGAATAAAAATCGAATAAAACTTGTGCAATTATGTAAATACCCTCAATTCTATGCATATGTTGTAATTAAAATGTATATATTTTGAAAGCAACCATTGACCATTCTATTTATGTGTTTTGAAATCAAATTTTGGTAATTTAACAACTAGTCTAACTTTGGACGCAAATAAAACAAATGTGTGTATAAAAATTATAATTTTTAATATCATTTAACCACGATTTCAACTTTAGTTCCTATCCGTTATACAATAGAAATAGTCTAACCGAACTTAATAAACCGAATCATTATTCAGTTCGTTTTCAGTTTTGGCTAATTTCAATTCGGTTTTGGTTTTGGTTTTGGATTTTTAGAATTCGGTTTATTTGGTTTATAGGTTTATTCAGTTTTGACTATTTCGGTTCGGTTGAAACCAAATAAACCGAACGCTCACCCCTGAGTCATTTTGTAATACCTCTTAGTTTAGATTCTTTCCTAGGCTAGGGAAAATAGGGGAAACACTCCATGTGCGCCTAAGCTTAAACTGCATGACCACAAAAGTAGGTCAACCTGCATGCTAGCTGTTCTTCTATATTTTTAGCAAGACGCTGATCATAGCTACCTTGGCTTGGCACAAATGCGAAGTGTCGGCGTCAGGTTGTCAAGGGGTCTTAGAACTTTATTTATTACTTTTTGGTATCTTATGTTACAAGGCTTTACTTTCTCTGTCCTAACTATTTTGATGTCTATCCTTTATATGTACCCATAATTCATGCGTCCCCTAATTTATTTAAACTATGACTTGGATCTCTCTAACAGATTAAGCAAGAAGATTTCACGGAAATGGCGTGGGAGGGGATTGTTCGTGCAATTGGTATAGCATCAGAGAGCAATCAACAGATTGTAGAATCTGAGCATTTGATGAAAGCTCTTTTGGAGCAGAAGGATGGATTGGCCCGGAGAATATTCACCGAGGCTGGAATTGATAATACTTTGGTGTTGCAAACTACAGATCAGTTTATTTCTAAGCAGCCTAAGGTACAAACTATCATTGTCATAAAATGTGGTGTTAGTTGTTGGTTGCAAGGGGTTTCTATAGTTTATATTTCCATTGGATAGGTGACTGGAGATACTAGCGGTCCTATGATGGGTTCAAGTATAGGGGGTCTTTTTGACACTGCAAAGAAACATAAAAAGGACCTGGGTGATGAATTTCTGTCAGTTGAGCACTTTTTGCTAGCACTTCACTCAGACAAGAGGTTTGGTCAACAACTATTTAAGAGCATCCAACTTGATGAGAAGGCGCTCAAGGATGCTGTATTAGCTGTACGTGGAAACCAAAGAGTAACAGATCACAGTAAGATTCCTATTCTTATATAATTCCCTCTTCTCCACTTATTTCTTACATGTTTCATGCAATAAGACATGGTTACAAAGTAGCTAGTTTCATGCAATAAAATTATTTTGCTTAAAGTGGAGAGCATTATGAATGGTATGATATGATTTTCAGTTAGTTATGCGGCATATGGCTATGGTTTTATGTAACATTCTATAGTACTAATAATATTTTATGTAAAAAATGCAAACGATAAAAGGGGGACATATACATATGTTTATTATACTAAATGCTACAAAAAAATTGGCACACACTGGGGCATATAGTTCAATCATCACTTGTTAAGATTTAAAACACTATTGTTCTGATAGCAAATCACGTAAGCTGAGAAAATAAATATCTCAGTTCTAATGATTATTATTATGTGTTTCACTAGATTGCTGGGGATATTGTGTAGATGTAATAACTTAGTCATCTAAGGGCTATAAATGTAATGGTTAGTATTTAATCTGGTCGTTTATACACTACTTTATATGAGTAGCACTAAATCTGGCAGAAGTTTAAGAGCTCTTTTGGATGAGATCTCCCAATTTCCAATCCCAGTTTCCACATCTCTTAGTTAGGAAAAAGGGTATTGTCATGCTCTCATGCTGACACGTGTTTTCTCATAGCTTGACTGGTTCAACTTAGATGTTAGCGGTGTAAGAAAACATTTATGGTTCCAAAGTCACTAAAAATGACGGCTCAATCGTTGTTCATTCACTTCAAATCCATGGGACAAAATTGTCAATGTACCGACTAGAAAACAGCACTAGTACACAATTGGGACACCAAATATTGGTGAAGACATCGTCAAACCCTCAAAAGAAGAAAAATGAGACTGATCCTTTAGATAAGAAGTAATCTAAGCCCAGATAAGTCAATTTGAGTTTTTGGATTCACTAGAAAGGAAAAAAGGTACCCCACACAACGGTACAGGAAGGGCCTCTTACAGGAACACTGGGGAACAACCTATATTCACATGAAGTTGATTAACTATTAGTCATTAGACTCATGAGATCCACAAAGTTCTCTTAATAAGCTATAAGTTTGAATTATTCTTCATACTTATTGGAGTTATTTGTTAGTGTGCTTTGTGGTATACTTCTATCAATATGTAACGTATTCATTGTTGGCATTCCTTTTACTGTAGATCCTGAAGGGAAATATCAAGCATTACAAAAATATGGAAATGACTTGACTGAGTTAGCCAGACGTGGCAAGCTGGATCCTGTTATAGGACGTGATGATGAAATAAGACGCTGCATCCAAATATTATCTAGAAGAACAAAAAATAATCCTGTTATTATCGGTGAGCCTGGTGTTGGGAAAACTGCTATTGCTGAAGGGTATGGCATTTAAAGTTGATATTGTTTACATTCTACTAGTTATGTTGTGCATGGGCGAGTAGGTTATTGTTACTTAACACCTTGTATATATGTAGATTATGTTTTGTTTAATTTTTTATTTTATTTTTGATCTCTTCATTTGGGATTGCATTTCTTTTTCACTTTGGCATAATGTGTCATGGAGATGAATGCAGTTTCCTATAACAAATTGTATCATCTTACATCATCATCAAGACACTTAATAATCTACAAACTTTGAGGGCCTCCTGGGTTGCATGAGCTTAAATTTGGTCTAGGAACTTAAATAGTCTAGGGACACTTCATAGTCTATGGGAACTTGGAGATAGTCAAAAGGTAACCTACGTGTGAACTGGTTGTCTAGGTTTTGTGGCATGATCCTACTATTGGCTAGGAATTTGACATCAAAAGAAAGGATTGAACAGAGGGCCACAAAAACATTGTCAAATCTTTTATGAAGCTTTCTTACGTTCTATACAACATTATTCTGATGGGAGAAGGCTTTGATGAAGATCTTTGGTCTCATCATTAGATATTATTATTTGTGTATGCTTATAGGATTTGGTGTCTATGTTCATCCGTGTTTACGATTTTCTTACTCGAGATTCTTATTCGGCCATATATTTTGTTTTGCAGACTAGCTCAGCGGATTGTACGGGGTGATGTTCCTGAACCTTTATTGAACAGGAAGGTTGTCACTTGTCAAATATTACTGCTTCCCCATGATTTTTATGTTGGTTTTTCTTCGTTTCATGTTATAGTATCATGCAATTGTAAAGTAGAATATGGTTTCTGAATACCAGAACCCAACCTACATTATTTTATTTATTTGGTGTTGTCATACTACAAAAACATAATCATTACTGGCACTAACTTGACAATTGGCTACGTCGATCTACCTCATCTCTTTTTTTCTAAGAATAAACGGTGGGATAATCTCCCGTGTTTCATTAATGGTAATTAATGAAACAAATACCGAAGTACAAGGAGCTAACTCCCCAGAAACAAAGATATAATACAAGATATACTAACACACACAAGTCAGGACGATCTGTCAGCTAGGCTAGTCGAAGCTAGCCGTAACTAGAGTTTATCTCTTTTTTAGTAAGAGTTCTTGATATATCTTGATTTCTCTCTTTTATTCTACGAAATGGTCCATTTCTGAAGATCCAAGTAACAAGAAGAGTATTTCAAGCATCACTAAGTTAATGGGTTAGCTTCCCTCGACAACGTAATCTCAGTCCCCAATAGTGGCTCCTTCTTTTGCAAATTCATCCGATTTAGTAATTCGGCCCCTCACAGAACGAGCACGTAGGTTCCTGATATTGATTCATCCCCATACAATTGAGCACCTGCAAGTTACTCGGCCCTCGCCGAATGAACACTTGGGTTCTTGTAGGGGTTGATGATTCATCCCTTCGAAATTTAGCACCCAATTTCTTGCAAGTAACTCGGTACCTTACTGAATGAACACTTGGTTCCGTTGAGGTTGTTGATTCATTCCTTTGAAATTGAGCACGCGGTTCTTGTAAGTGACTCGGTCCCTCACCGAAGACCACTTAGGTTCCTATTGGCCACTTGTCCCTTCAAAATTGAGCATCCAGCTTCTCGCAAGTGACTTGGCCCCTTGCCAAATAAACACTTGGATTCTCGTTGATGACTCGACTCTTCGAAATTGAGCACCTGGATTCTCTTGTTGTTTCATTTTATAGTATTACAACACCAGACAGAAAAAATGTAGGTTGCGTAAGGGTATGAAATAGAGAGGATCATCTGCTTAATAAATTGCATTTTCACTCTCCATTTCCCTTGTAGGTTTTTATTCATAATGTGGTTATTTCATTCTTACGCTACCTACTCTTACATTTTTCACAGCTTATTTCATTGGACATGGGTTCACTGGTTGCTGGGGCTAAATTTCGTGGAGATTTCGAGGAAAGACTGAAAGCTGTTTTGAAAGAAGTCACTGCCTCAAACGGACGAATTATTTTATTTATTGATGAGATACACACTGTGGTTGGTGCAGGTTAGTATTTTATTTAATGTTGCTTTTGAAGCTGGAAAGGTTCCTCTTCTTCTCTCTTGGTACTCAACAGAGATCAATTACTTCCCTCAGTTGTTTTGTCAAAATTTTCAATAAGCTTTTCTTGTATAAATTGTACATTTGGTGACATTACTTGTTGGAACTGCCAAGGAAAAGGAATTATGCTATCTGTAACTAAAGCCATATATATCAAAGTAACTATGCTTTTCTGACTATTGACTGCCAACTTAAATAGGTTTAAGTGTCCATCTCTAGAAGAGTATGTTTATTGACGACCTGGCAATATATTTTGATTGTAATTGATCTATTTCTTTATCAAGATAAACCATTTTATTGGAAATAGCATTGCATCGATATATTTAATTTATATTTCCTATTCTTGCTTCATGAGAATTAATCATGTCTTCTCCTTTCCAATGCCAATATTGCTCTTTTTAAGGTCCTACGATCCACCTGTACTATCATATATGATCTTTGATATGCTTTTTATTGTTTAGCCGACCTCAATTTTTTGGGTAAAGGCTGTGTTGTTGTTGTTGTATGGCTATAGGGTCATGTTATGAAAGCTCCATGGTACAATTGCGGTTCTTGTAACTAGCTGCTATCTAATACGAACCCTCTCTTAGCTTTATCATATTCCTAGACAAGACAGTTATGGGCAAGAGAGATATTTGCCATGTAACCTTGATGACCTATTGGTCATTTGACTTTAGCTTCTGCAACCAAAGCATCCTCTATGTTATCTTAGACTAGGGAAGTTTCTAAAATAACATGTAAGATGATAAGATTTGTTAGAGAATCACATTTATCTTTTTAGTTTATAAACCTAAAATCAGCAGTAACTCGCATCAGCTTAAGCATTCTAGTTATGAAGGGTTTATTATTTTTTTGTGTAAATCATGGAAGTGTAAGGGCAGCTTTTCCTTGTGGACCAAACAAAATGATGAGCAGGAAATAATTTGTTCAAAGTTCTCATTCGATTTGGTCAAACTTCGTTGAGTTTTTTGCTCATACCTCTTACCTTCTTGTGTAAGCTTACATTCCTATCTTTTAATTTGTTGCTCAGTTGGTAAATGAATTCAAGTATGACATAGGTTGTCCTGGAATTGTTGGCAACACAATACTCGTCCACAGTCTCCTCAAGTTCGTAGTGAACTTCAAATGATAGGAATGCTTATAGTCCAAACACTGATTTTGTATGATAACCTGTACTAGGTAAACATAACCTAGACTTGCATATAAACCATATAGAATTGGCATGGTAAAAATATTTAGGGTTTGCACTAGTTTTATCATGCAGAACCTAGAATGAGAAAATCCTTTGCAATTTAAGTAGGTCCATACAGCTTCCTTTTAAAGGGAAACTGGTTTGGTCCTTTTACGCCATTATGTGGCAGCATTGGACTGGTTTACCAAACTAATATAAGGAGTTTTTCAACTTTTTCTTGATAATAGAGATAAGTTCGTCCCTAACCTGGTATTTTCATTCTTCGTTTCTTCTTTAACGTGAGTTGAATCTAGACAAATAAGGATCTTCTGCCCAACTATGCAGAGTTATAGTTCCACAAAAAGATGGATGCAAAGTAAGAATATTATTGGTAAGAAGATTCTTTATATTTAACGTGGGAATAATACACCCTGCATGTTCCATTAGTAATATTTAACAAAACAGTGGTCCAAGTTCAAGTATGTGATAGCGAAAATAAAGTAAAATACACAAATGTACAAACTCAAATCTAAAAATAAAACAGAAGAATTTGCTGGCTAGTAGAGAGATTCGCCGTAACTAGAATCCACTGCCTTAATACGTGAGTTTTAGACAATTGTCTAACATCTTCAGCTTCCTCTTTTTCTTGATAACAACAATCCTTCTTAGAAGGCCTATACCTCATTGTCGTCAATCCTAACACAGTTAGATGTCCCTTAATTGTCTAGCATGACCTGATCCTTGTATACCCACTTTGTATTAATGTCCATTGTTGAAACGTACCTTAATTCCGATATCTAGAGTGTGTCTAGGTCCCCCCATACCGATTTGACACCTCTAACTTCTCTTCCCTGTATGTTGACCTCTTACATATCTAACACACCATGCTCCCCTTATCTAGTGTGTGTTTAGACCTGCGATTTCGATTCCCCTTCTTGTCAACTCACGGTCTAAACGACCCCTTCCATATCTAAAACCCAATGATCCCCTTTTCTAGTGCGTTTTTGACCTGTGATTTGCAAGAAGATCCCAGAAGCACTAGGCAGATAATTGTCAGAGGAAACCACAAATTTCCTTTAATAGCTGTGTGGCCTGTGCCTTAGGCTACATGCACTTCTTCGTTAATTAGAAAATTGTACCTATTGAAATTCAGAGATAATATAAAACTTGTTTGTTTTCTGATTGGAAGCACAAAGAACGTCAGAGATCTCAACAATTTGTGGTCATTGTTGGTTATGGAAGATTGATTGTCTAACCTCATAATTTACACCAGTTGTAGTTCGTTGGACCCGCTTACCGGTATGAAGCCTGGTTTGCATTTTTTCACACTCCATATGTTTAAAATTTTCTGCATAATCTTAGTTCACTAGGTACAAGTCTTAGTGATCGCGTCTGATTCTTAAGAACTTTACTACGTGCAACTGTAAATTTATAGATTTAAACTCTTGATAAATAATTGAAATTTTCAAATAATCCAAATGATTTTTCAATATTTTGCAAGCCCTGGTGCATTAATCCAAATGCTACAAGTTTGAATCAGTAATCTGCACTTAGAGCTTGCATGCTTAGCGTGTGTGTGTTTAGGTTGTGCTAAGGTGCAATGGCTTTCCTACCTTGTCTACTTAGGTTAAACTCTTATTGTTTCCTTCAATAAATCTGGTGATCTTATGTGTGTGCTTCCTACATCGTAGGGAACCCTTTATGGTCATTGTCAGCTATAGATAAATATACTAATGTCCAGTAATAGTGCCTGTGCACTATTTACTTACTTGGGTGAAAGCTAAGGAAATGCTTATGCTAGTCATTTTAGTTTATATCTTTTCCGTTTAATCTTCTTTTGTATTTCTCTCAAAGTACTTACCTTAGTTACGTGTTTTATCTTGTTTTATTCTGATGAAAATTACTATAGGAGCTACCGGTGGAGCAATGGATGCCGGCAACTTGCTAAAGCCCATGCTGGGTCGTGGAGAGCTCCGTTGTATTGGAGCAACTACATTAACTGAATACAGAAAATATATTGAGAAAGACCCAGCATTAGAGCGTAGATTTCAACAAGTCTACTGTAGCCAACCTTCCGTAGAAGATGCAATCTCCATACTTCGTGGGCTCCGAGAGCGATATGAATTGCATCACGGTGTTAAAATATCAGACTCTGCACTTGTCTCAGCTGCAGTTCTGTCAGATCGATACATCACTGAGCGTTTTTTGCCTGACAAGGGTACATTTAACTTGTTTATTTAAGATTCGGTTATAAGTTTTCTCTGGACCACCACCTCATCATGCATTAGTTTGTACTTGATAGTCTTTACTCATTTTTGTAAATCTACCATTCTTCTTGACGAATTTAGTGCAGAAAACCTCCAACTGAAGTTTCTCAGTTGGATATAAGTTAGCAGTAACCACTTTTTATCCCTCCTTCGGATCGTTGACATTGAGCACTTGTGGTCTTTATCATTGTAACTTTTGAGTTATCTTCACCTCTATTCACTGCATGGCAAATCTATCATGTTTTTGCTGTTAGGGGAGGCTCATCTGCACTATATTTGATATTCTATTTGAAGAAGTTATTAGTGATATTCTATTTGAAGAAATTACCTCTGACATTCTTCATAGGGATGAATTCTGTACTATATTACCTTAGATATATGTTGATGATTGGTTATAGCTAAAAAGCGCTCTCAAAATAGTGTGTTGCAAAGTTAACATGTGTTCCTTGCAGCAATTGATCTTGTTGACGAAGCAGCTGCAAAGCTGAAAATGGAGATAACATCCAAACCCACCGAATTGGACGAAATAGATAGAGCAGTATTAAAATTGGAGATGGAGAAGCTTTCGTTGAAGAATGACACTGATAAAGCGTCGAAAGAACGGCTGACCAAGCTGGAAGCCGACCTTGAATTGCTTAGACAAAAGCAAAAAGATCTATCGCAACTATGGGAGGAGGAAAAGACCCTAATGACTCGAATCCGTTCAATTAAAGAGGAGGTAAAACTATTAAGTAGCCAATCATGTTAGTCATCACACCAGTTAAGTTGTTACACAGGTCTTAACCATTTTGCCTTATCATAGGTTGATAGAGTTAATTTAGAGATGGAAGCTGCTGAACGTGAGTACAATTTGAATCGTGCTGCAGAGCTCAAGTATGGGACACTGATCTCCCTACAGAGACAACTCGAGGAGGCTGAAAGGAAGCTTGCTGAATTCCGACAATCAGGCAATTCTATGCTTCGAGAAGAAGTTACAGATCTTGATATTGCTGAAATTGTAAGCAAGTGGACTGGCATTCCAATCTCAAATCTTCAGCAGTCGGAGAGGGACAAGCTGGTTTCCTTAGAACAAGTTCTTCACAAGAGAGTCGTTGGTCAGGATATTGCAGTCAAATCAGTAGCTGATGCTATACGCCGTTCTAGGGCAGGGCTCTCAGATCCAAACCGCCCAATAGCAAGCTTCATGTTCATGGGTCCCACTGGTGTGGGCAAGACTGAGCTCGGTAAAGCTCTTGCAGCCTATCTTTTTAACACGGAGAATGCTCTTGTTAGAATAGACATGAGCGAGTACATGGAGAAGCATTCAGTTTCACGGTTGGTTGGTGCTCCACCTGGTTATGTTGGTTATGAGGAGGGAGGACAGCTTACCGAGGTGGTCAGAAGGAGACCATACTCAGTGGTCCTCTTTGACGAGATTGAAAAGGCACACCATGATGTGTTTAATATTCTACTGCAGCTCTTGGATGATGGGAGGATCACCGACTCACAAGGAAGGACAGTCAGTTTCACCAATTGTGTTGTTATAATGACTTCAAACATCGGTTCACATTATATCTTAGATACTCTTCGGAATACTCATGATTCCAAGGAGGCAGTGTATGAATTGATGAAGAGGCAGGTTGTAGAGTTGGCCAGGCAAACTTTCCGGCCAGAGTTCATGAACAGGATTGATGAATATATTGTGTTCCAGCCATTGGACTCCAAAGAAATCAATCATATTGTAGAGATCCAGGTATGTTTAACTTTAGTTTCCTCAATTTTTCTCATTCTTAGCAAGAAGTTTCTCAAGCCATAAACAGTACTGGTAGCTTAAACACTTGGGGCTCGTTTGGATCAAGTTTTTGTATTCCTAGGAATAGGTTTTCAATTCCTTTCCCATGGGAAATGAATTCAACATTTCCATATCCATGTTTGGTTAGGTTGGGAATAGGTAGTAAAAAAATTTCATCTCCATGTTTGGTTTACAAAAGGATAGAAATATTAATTTATTTAGTTTTCCTTTAATACATTTTCATTAATTTCATGATGATTTACATGTTTGGGATAGAAGTTGAAAATTTGAAAATAAAAAAAGGGTACAACTGTCCAAACAAAATAGTCAAACATCATTTCTAGGAAAGCAAATCTATTCTATGGGGGGGGGGCGGGGGCGGACGCTCCCTTAGGGTATGTTACGTCATATTTCTAGTATATTTTCCCTTCAGGTTTAATTTTGTTTGTGATTCGTCCTGATCACAACCACAGCTGAAGATTGTTTTGTAAATCCCATTGTTCTGACTTGTAGACTAGTAGCACCAAACCACCCATTATATAAGCTCATTCTCTTAATGTTTCCTATGTGCATCCGAACATTAAAATCTTCTATACAACTAATGCTTATGACGTGTAAATTTATGATGTTTATGCAGTTGAATAGGGTGAAAGAGAGGCTTAAACAGAAGAAGATTGACCTTCATTTCACCCAAGAAGCGGTTGATCTCTTGGGGACCCTTGGCTTCGATCCTAATTATGGAGCACGTCCGGTGAAAAGGGTGATACAACAGATGGTGGAGAACGAGATTGCTCTCGGGGTGTTGAGAGGAGATTTTGGTGAGGATGACTCTATACTGGTGGATGTCACCCCTTCTTCGAGAGCGAACGATATGTCTCCGCAGAAGACGATTGTTATCAAGAAGTTGGACGATATTCCTACTGGAGATTTGCTAGTCGGTAGCAGCTAGGATATGTGAAATTTGGTACTTTTCTAGTTGTGCCCTTACGGTTTCTATGTTAACCTAGTTCACCTGAGAGAGACGACCAAGCTTTAGTGTAACACTAAGTGTACACTTAAGAGGTTTGCGTGGCACTACTCTTCTTAAGATCCAGTGTTGGTCCATCATGGAGAAGGTACGCTCGGCAATTCTCTGTAATTTCCTGTTATGATAAGTGAGAATCTTCCTCGTAAAAAACGTTATATACCTCTTTCTGGATAGTTGATACCGAAAATCATTTTTAAGCTTCTCAAATCGAATCATACACAATTAAGGGGTGTTAAACTTGATAGTCGACAAATTAAGAAGAAAAATCAAAACAAACTATCCAGGCCCCATTTCATGGAAAACTGTGTTTGATAAAGTTTATCCAAAATGCAATTCATACAATATCTACATATGAGAAGCAATACATATACTTGGCCGATTCTGTTGAGCTGAAAAAGAAAACCCGACACATATTTCAACATCGAAACATTCTCGACTGAGTCAAGCATATCTTCTCTGCACAATCGGTCGTAATTAACTCCGCTAACCATGAATCAGAGACAAAAATCTTGGCTAAACAATGCTGATTCTTTCAGTGATCACTGGGGTGAGGGGAGGCTCCCTCATCTTGCAAATCAAAACATTTGGTCTGCTTCCACAAGCACAACTCGAATTCCTTCTCCCGCAGCTTCTGTTCCATGCATTCTAGTCTAGATTGAAGCTCTGCTATCTGCTCCTGCTGCCTTGTCGCCAGGAGCTCGTGCAATCTCCTCTCGAGCTCGTGTGCGGAAACTCCATTGTACTCGTGGGTATCTTGGGGTATTATGCCTTCTTCCTCGTAAGTAACGCCGAAGCTCTCGAAAGAAGGGTCGTCTTTCTCGTGGTTCAACTGTCGATGAAGAAGGGAAAAAAAAAGAAGCAGCACGAATTGTTAACGAAAATGTAATTTTTCTCGAGTATGAGCATGCAAACATTTTCCTGGAGCATAACTTAGCCGTGCAAAGTAACAAGGACAAGAACATCAAGGAACAAGAAGAAAAGTTCAATGATTTAAGCTAAAGCAGGATAGTTGAGGACACTGAGTATGCAGGTTCAACATTGAAAAAAGGGTACGAAATGAAGAAACAGACTTTTGCTGGGTGCACTTTGGCATGCAAAAGAGGTGCATCTGTACATGATTGAGTGGAATAAAATTTCCGCAATGTCACTATAAATTTAAGAAGGCAACAAGAATATACCAATAACCAAGCAAGTAAAATTTATTGAGTTATTTAGCTTTAGAGTCTAAAATTTGTATATAGGTCTCCATATTGTTCAGAATATGATTTGGGTATCGTCCTAACGGTTGATCTAGACTGACCGTCCAAAATTGAGACTTAAACGCAAATTTTGAATATTATACGAGATCCCGGAAATATAGTAGGGTTGTGTGGCTGCTGATATTAAGATAGAAGCAAACAACAATGTCTCAAGTCTCATTTTCGATTGGTCATGAAAAAAAACTAAATAATCTAAGTTATACAACCGTCATCATGCAAAACTAAATAACACAAGTCACACAGCCCTCACATATTTTCCGTTTAGTTTTAGGTTCTCATGCAATATTCAAAATTTATGTCTATGCATCCATTTGGACTGTCAGACCCAAACCCTCTTACCCACTTCTAAGATCTAAACGCAAATTTTTAATATCATACGAGACCCCGAAACTATATGAATAATGAAAACATGGGTTTTCAAAGCGAGATACCTCCGCCCTATGTCGGCCTGCTGATGAGCTCTGCCCTTCCAAGTTTGTCTCGAGTCGTTCCAGTTCAAGCTCGAGCTCTGCTTCCATCTGATCCAAGCTCACGTTTCTTGTATTCCCAGCTGTTACATAATTCGACTCGCTTTCGACTCCGGCACCGCAAACGTCCTTGGACACTGCCATCCCTGTACTAGCATCCCCACAGCACCGAGGGGGAGAGATGGAAATTCTGTTGCTTGATCCAAAGGAGCTAGTAACAGAGTCCGACACGTTGTTGTTGTTGCTGCTTGATCCTGAGGAGCTACAAATAGCATCTTTCCTTCTGATTTCGGTTCTAACTTCTTTAAGCAGCATCTCCATCTGACCTCTCAATTCCATCATCTTGTTGACCTCAGCTGCACTCTTGGCGAGGAGGAACGCCAGACCCATTCCCATCCCAAGGTTATAAGAGAGCTCTTCGCGCGTCGCTCCTGCCAAAACGAATTTCTCTATCAGCACAATTAGGAATGCTTGTAACATTTTTTGATTGATATGAAATTTTATAATATCTACGGAAAAGTTTAGTCGAAATTTTACGCTGATCAAAATCGAATGAACAAGAAACAAAAACAAGAACTTGCAATATGGATGTGACATATGGGTTTCACTTTGAAAAAAATCAAAAGATGAGATGCATGTAATCCAACGGCTTCTCGTGACTGGAGTTTTGAAAATTAAGAACTCATGAGTTCCTCTAGGATTCTTGAAAGCTATTCAAGGCTCGTGACACTTAGCCTACTTGCACGGGGTCACCTAGAACTCAGAACATTACATGAATGAGGAACGAAGACAGAAACGCGATACACCACTTGGTACTAAAAGGGCTTCTGCGGATCGCTTAGATGGAACAAAATGTGTGACCATGAACAATTTTTTTTTGATTTATAGTGGCGGTAAGTACGTTGGTTGCTACAAATCTAAGTGCTCGGTGTAGTTCTCCTCGTTCCATTAATATTGGGCTCTACTTTCAAGTAAATCATTAAATTGATGCTTTTATTTTATGCCATGTATAGAAATTGAGAACTATTGGAGAGTGATTTTTTTTTTTTTTTTTTTTTTGCAATTTCTATGTAGAAACTATGCCAACTATGATAGAAAATTTTAAATATAATGTTATTGTCATTCAGAGTACGATAAAAACTCAATTTTAGAAATTTTCATTGAAGGTAGTTTAATGGAGATTTCTAAAATTGAGTTTTTATCCTAGTTGGCAAAGTTTCTACATACTACTTAGAAAATGTACCAAAAGAAAATTTTCTCCTTCTATTGAGAGGGAGAATATTAAATGGAGAATTTTATGATTTAGTTTGAAAGTGGAGTCCAGTATCAAAATGTAATTTTTTTTTTTTTGGTTTTTTCTAAGGGCACCACACATTTTACTTGGGACTATCCCAAAAATGTTCAAAAATATTACAAGTTTGCCATCAATTTTTTTTACTTGGAGCTAGCCCAAAGAATGGTATAAATACTAACTCCATTTTATTTCATCTTTTCCTCTTCCTCTTCCTCTCCCTCTACTCTTTCTCCCTCTACTCTTTTCTTCTCCTCCTCCACATTTCTAGGTCATAAAATTCTAAACCCTAGCCCAAATTTTTTCCCAAAATTTTCTAGAATAGCATCTTGACATCAGTGGGCTGGAAGTAAATGAAGAGAAAATAGACAATCACAATTCCAACAAAGATTTCAACTCCGAATCCAACAAAATCCAGCACAGAGCTCAACAAACCCATCTCCTCCATTGCCGCCTCTCCAAGAATCAGAAGAAAATCACCACCACAACAACAAGAAAATAAAATACTAATTTTCCACCCAAAGAAAATAATAGTTATTTTGGAAAACTTAAAAGGAAGGGAAAAAAAGAGAGAGAAGAGGGTCCAGTTTCATACATGACTGCCAGTACCATGGCAGTCCTAACTTAATGAAGGACTGCCAGACCCCTGGCAGCCCAACACTAATGAAGGACTGCCATGGGTCTGGCAGTCTTAGATAGACAGATAGTTTTATCTAGGACTGCCAGACCCATGGCAGTCCTTCATTAGTGTTGGACTGCCAGGAGTCTGACAGTCCTAGATGAAACTTTCATCATATATAAAGGTAAGATTGTGTACATCTTAATTTCTTCGTACATTTTCCATACATTGTACAAACTACTGGATAGCTGCATTGAAATGTTCTAATTTATAATTCTCAAAACACAGAATGTGTCTATCAAGTCTATTGTTGAAAAAGTGACATGAAAGTTGACTATTATAAGTTATTGCACTAAAGTAGGGTGCCATAAAGTATAAACCATGCTTCAATGCTTTCCTTCAGCTGTTGCAGATGGAGATGTGATCCTGCTTTATTTTTTATTTTTTAGAGTTCGTTCACCCATCAATTTATCATTTCACTCAAAAGATTATCTCGTATCAAATTAGTGACAAAACTAGTGTGTATGTTAAGCAAAATAGTTAAGCAAAATAGTGATAAAAGTTTGGCCAAAGCAGCCATTGCAGCCGAGCTATCTCAGGAGGTTCCCTAGTAAGTGGAGGGCGGCGAACTCGCCTGACCCTGTCAATTCCGTGAGGGTAGTCGACCACTTCGTCATCCAGCAGTCTCCTTCAATATGTGAGGTTGAGGTAATGCATTATCCCAAGGTAATACATTATCCCAAGGTACCATTGTTTCAGGACTGCCAGGATTCTGGCAGTCCAAATATTAAAGAGGACTGTCAGACTTCCTGCAGTCCTCTTTCATTAGTGGACTGCAGGGATTTTGGCAGTCCTACTTAACATTAGGACTGCCCCAACCCTGGCAGTCCTAATGTTGTCAACCAACGGCCACAACGACACATCTATGGCTAGTCCTATTTTCTGCAAGGACTCGATCAGCTTTTGAGGAAGGCCGAGGTTCGCGACGGTGAGGTCGTTCTCATCTTCATCTCCCGCCTCCTTCGCCTCGTCGTCGCCGTCCATGTAGGAATCGTACTCCTCGTCCCCGTCGTCTCTCCGGATCGAGGCCTTGTTGAGGCGGCCGAGGCCCTTGAAGGCCTCCTCTCTCATCACTGAAGGGAGGGGGAGGAGGAGAGGGCGGCGAAGGAGGTGGAGAAGAGAGTGGGGTTTTAGGACTTGAGGAGCATTTGGTAGAGAGAGAAGGAAAAAGAAGAAATGAAGTGAAATGAAGGGTTTGGGGGTTGGGCTGCCCCCTAACAAAATTTGGGTGCTCCCTAGCAAATTTTTCATCTTCTTGGACTGCCCCCAAGTAAGAATTGTTCCCTAGCAATAATGGTGGTGTCCTTAGAAAAAAACTTTTTTTTTTAACTAAAGTTTCTACAAAAGGTTTCTACAAATAAGGGAGAGAGAATCCCCTATTGGAGATGGCCTAAATATCCATCACCTCTATCGATCAAGCATAATATTAGCAACAATCGATCACAAACACACAAAAAGCCTCAATTTTTACCATAAAGATCCGAACTTTTTGCAGCACACAGCTCAAGATCAAATTTTTAAAGATGCCCACAAAAGCAAACATCGAGAGAGAAGAAGAGAGAAAACCCAAGCTCACCTGGAGCAGCAGAGACCGAGACCGAGACCTCCTTATCGGGTCGCACCGGCACCGGAAGAGAACCCGGACCCGCTAGCTTCTTCTTGGAGAACCATCTAGAGAGCACAGTCACGGAACGAGAAGAAAAGGTAGGAGCTTTGTGGAGCACTCCTCTCCTCCTCCTCCTCCTCGCTTCCTCTTCCTCTTCTTCTTCTTCGGAGAGGACGTCGGCTATTCTCATGCTTTCTTGGCTGTTCTTGTTGTGGCGAGTGCTGGAGCAGCTGAAGAAGAAGGAGGAGAGGGACATGGCCTTCGGCAAATTAATAACAAGCTTAGCTGCTGCTGCTGCTTCCTTTTTCACTAAGCACTTTGATTAATTAGTGTTGGTTGTATGAACACTAAAGAACAAAAAGAAACCAAAGCTCTCTCCCTTGTTTTGTGCAATATAATGATGGATTGATTCCTTCCTTCCTTAAGAACATGCTACAAAAAGTGGGCAATCCTTATTTATACCTCCAAAATTGTAGGGCACCCTTCTTGTTGTTGGTTGGTTGTTTTTAATTTAAGACGTGTGAGGGTTTAATGATAGATGAGGAAAATAAAATAATGAAATTCTTATTGGAGTCCAGTTTTGATTTAGTAACAGTAATGTTGTACTATTTTAGATATAATAAAATTCTTAGTTTAGGGCTCCCATTTAGAAAATTCTATTACGATCTATTATGCCTAAAATATTTCATCGACATCTTATTTTAGATCATAATAATATTTTCAACCCTAAAATGAGAATCATAGTATATATAAAGAATAATAATATTTGTCCCTCCAAATTGTACCTCAAAACCGTCCCTCCTTACGTGGCAGCTGACGTGACAAATTTTAAATTTTAAATTCAAATTAACATTAAAATTAATGTTAACATTAACATTAAAAATTAATATTAACGTTAACATCAACAATGATATTAATATTAACATTAATATTAACATTAATATTAATTAATATTAATATTACATTAACATTAACATTAAATTAACATGGACAGAATTGGATAATTAACTTTTTGGGTTAAAATTTGTCATGTCATCAGCCATGTCAGATGACACATAATATTATTTAACATGTCATATCAACTTCCACATAAGGAGGGAGATGTATTGGAGAGATAATTTGGAGGTACGAATAGCAATACTAATATATAAAATAGCACAACACCAATTATGGACATCCAAATCTAATCAAATCAAATATTTAACTAAATTTGTATTCCACAAATATGTTGTTACCAAATCCAAATATTTAACTAAATTTGTATTCCACAAATATGTTGTTACCAAATCCAGATTCTACTCCAACAATCTTCTCCTAAAACCTCTAATGTACAAGTATAACATGATAACCACTACAATACAACTATTTTGTATTAAGATTGGCCCTTGATATATACTATTTCTATTTTAGATATAATCATGTTAGTATTCCTTTGGTCTTAGAGTTCTGGACGATCGTCCGACCTGTCCTGTAACAGAACCGTTCCTAATATATACCTTGGTACAACCAAAGATATATGAAATCTATTGTACAGATTAATAATAAACAAGAAAGCAAATTTTATGAACTATTTTGCACGATAATTTACTCCAACGAGTCGGAGACTCGTTGGTATGGTCCGGAAACGATCAATATGTTTGCACTCTTATTGATCTCCAATATGCTGGGAAGTAGTTTTCTCCACCTAAACATGCATCATTTCAGGACTTACATATCAAGATTTACTCTCTTTTTCGTGAGACTTAGGATCCATTTGGATATGTTTTCTGAAAGTTCTTTCTGGAAAACACTTTCTGAAAGTAAGTTATAATGTTGTTTTCTGAGTAGAGAAATTTTAAATTTGTATTTGGTTACTTTTATCTGAAAATGGTTTTAAAACACAAAAGTTGAAAAATGTGTTTGGTAAATTTATTTTAGAAATTACAGTTGTCTGCTCATGTCCAACCTGAGGATGGGGTCTTCTGCTGCGACCGTGATGGGGTCTTCTGCTTCGACAAGCTCGAGACGATGGTGTCGAACCGCCGGCGATGGGGTCTTCTGCTGCCGCCGGCGATGGTGTCGAACCGCCGCGGAAGCCACGGCTGCTACGGCTGTGGCCACGGCTGCTACGGCCGTGGCTTTGGATCAGATTCAGCGGGGGCGGACGGTGGTCTCGTAATGGTGGGTGGTCGTGACGGCGGAAGAGGGGACCGGAGGCGAAGTGGAGGAGCTCAGACCACACTGCTCAACGAGCTCGACCACGGAGCCGGGGAACTCGCCATCCTCGACTGGCCGGAGCTCGAGCCACGAGCTCGACCATGGCGCCGGAGAACTCAAGCGGTCGTCGCCATTCTCGAGCGGTCGTTGTCGAAGGTGGCGAGATGCTAGCGGCTCGTCGTCGTCGACGCAATAATAATTAATGTCTAATATAATTTATTTTATGCCACATGATGCAAATTTGATCATTTAAATATATGAAATTGATAATGGCAAAGTTGTTTTGATAAAATAATAATAAAAGAATTGGACAATCAAAGGCTGTCCTTGTTCAGTTATAATAAAAGAATTGGACAACGAAATGGAGGAGTTCCTATTATTTATTTTTATTTATTTATTTTGAAGATAAAGCCTTCGTCTCTCTCGTGTTCTATAGAACACTTTCATATTAACAGTGGGCGCCACCAACCTTCATCTAGGTCAAACTTAGCGATGATAGTTGGTTGCGTGCGTGTCAACAAATGATCGGGGACCGATAAAAATAATTAATGTCAAATAAAATAAGAAATTAATCGTGCTCCATTATTCATTTATTAGTGGCACACACACACGCTTTTGCAAATTCTAAGAAGCCGAACTATTCAATAATTTAATTAAAACCCAATTGAATGAGCATCACGTTATGTATCAAAATTGTGAGGTTGTCTATCTACGTGTTAACCAAGTCAACCGGGACTGCACTTCTAGCTAGCCCGAGTCAAGTCAAACGAGCTCATGTTTGAAATTGTCGAGCTTAACTCGAACTTCAAAATTAATATACCCAAACTCGAGCTTTTAAGTCCACATAGATTAGTCTTGCTTGTTCTAGAAGTTACTGTAGAGACTTAACTAGAGAGTGAACTCCGAGTTTCCGATCGTACTTTTACTTTTCCACACCCGTCAAAATTTGAGAGCTACATCACTCTAACTCATGGTTCTTCGGTTGCTGCTCCTTTCGGCATTCATGGCCTTCAGATATGTCAGCCTCATATTTGGAAAAGAGATAAATGCAGTCTCGGATAAACAAATCATAGGCAGACTGACTTGAGTCCATTTTTGTTCATCCATCAAAACTAGAGTGTTTGTTCACCCTCCAACAAAAATTTGACACGTGTCACATCCATTTAACATGAACCATTTTCGAATTGGTTTTATAAACATTCAAATTTGTTTTGACTATATGATTTGGCACGTGTTAATTTTTTATTGTAAAGTGAACAAACATCTTAGTTTTAGTGGATGAACAAAAATTGACTTCGACAGACTTTGTAGCAGATTATATGGCATTGGACACGGAGACATTCATTTTCTCAAAAGAATCCGACTCCATACTTTTTTTTTTGCGAGCTTTCAAGTTGAACATCCTATATTTAAGCTCGAAAAGTTTCTCTAGAAAATAATGCTCATTTTCGTTTTAAAACTACTCTTTTATAAGTCGTGTGGAGTCGACCTCATGGAGTTGCTTTCAGTAGCAATTGGTCGGACCTATGGACCAACAAAACTTTTGTCTTGCATATGTGCCATTTTGTTGTTGATGCTTGCCAAAATGTCAATTTTGTTGGATTGTATGTCATTTTCGGTTGAACCATCAAATGGATGGTAAAGAGTTGGTAATTTAGTCTAACATCGATTAGGAGGTGGGAGCATGTGGTGTGAGATAATTAAAATTGGTTCATGTCTTACATGAGAATTCTTTTTTAAGGTATATATGTTCAATTCAATATCGCATCTTATTGGCCAACTCCGGTTCGGGTCACACTGCATTTCCAACAAATTTTATATGCTCCGCTTATAGATTTCTTTTTTGGTGTGTGCGGTAGTGGTGAGCATTCAATCGGTTCGGTTCAAATCTAACTAAATTTGATAAAATCGGACAAAACTAAATCCATTTCAAATTTGATCGAACTGAACTATATTAAATTTTGTTTTGATTCTGTTCGATTATTTCGATTGGACTGAACTTTTTTTGATGGGTTAAACTTTTGTCAATATAGACACACAAAAATAATTACATTAAAAAAATAACAACCTTTGTTCATAATTTAGTAAACAAATTCTTAAAAACTAAAAATATAAAAATATATTATAGAAATGTTCGTTATTGGTTTAGATACAGTTATATTAAAATTAGAAGGAAAAAAGTATTAAAAAAAAGAATTTCCAGAAGCATACTATGAAGTTTGTTCATGATCTTTTCTTTATTGTCAATTTTCAATTTAGATTTTTAGAATTTTGATTGTGATTATTTCAATTCGGTTTAAAACGAATAAATCGAATCTCACCCTTACATTCATTCGAGATGATAATGGAACATTATTCGTATGTAGACCTAAAATATGTCCGGCTAAAATTTTAATCTAACCCCCTTCGGATTTCAAGCTGACCCGTGGACATTTTTGATCAATCAAGCTAAAATTTTAACTTAACCCTAATTTAACCCTTCGGGTCTGTTTGGTTCCCTCGTAAGTCGGTGAAGTGGGAGGAGTTTAGAACTACTGTACTGAAGTGGACAGTAGTTCTAGTGTTAGGGATGGAAGTAAAATTTGGAACTGCATGATTTGAGAATCAGGCAGTTCCTAGTGTTGGTTATATTAGGATTTGGATTTTTAAATTGTCCAATATTAGTATTTAGATCTCCAAATTACTGTTCGTTAGCCTGTGTTAACAGTAATTTTGAGACCCAAATATTAACGTTAGACAATTTGAAAATCCAAACTCTAATATCAACTATTATGTAATACTCTATTACTAAATAATCCATAAAACCAAAAAAAAAAAGAACTTGACCACCTGTCTCATGCTCCCATGTGATAGTGCATGCCATTTATATTATTTAATAGTTAATTTATAGGAACTTCCAAAAATTAACAATTAATTTATACGAAAAATAATAATTAAATTAATATAACATTTATATCAAATTAATAATAATAATAATAAATTTTAAATTTTTGATTCATAAAAAAAAACTGGTTGGGGATAACCTCACTATATTCAAAAGTGAAAAACCACATCACTTTTTAAGTACTACTTAAACAAGCATCCAAACGAAAGTTGTACAAAAATCTATACTTTTCAACTCACTCCCAATAATCATCCAAACGAAGGAACTCATAAAGTATGTATACGCATGACGCGTACGTAATACATACACAAATTCTCTACTTCAATTTTTTTTTTTCGCTTTTCTGCACTTCCGCGAACCAAACACACCCATAAGTCAAATCCATATATACTATAATACAATAAATATAACATTGTTTTTTTTATGAATATCATATAATGAATTTTTTTTCTAAATTCTTACACTAACGGGTAGCCCAATCCTACCCGGTTTGCAATTGGCAAAAAGTAAAGGGACGGAACAAATATGAGCACCCCTCTGGTGTTCAGCCCACCGAGCCCAGTCCTCAGAATGATGAAGTCTTGGGCAAAATGGAAAAGATGAGTTTTCTTTTGACCAAAACAATAAAAGTGTTGTAACTCATCTCATCATGGTGAATCATGGTGACTCTTCATTTTGTAACTCATGACTCTTCACTTTGTAACTCCTAAGTGACCTTTCATTATGTAACTCCCAACCTCTCTCTTCCTATATAAAGAGAGGTTGGGATAGCTTGTAGATAGATTGATACACATATATTGATATACATTGAGAGGTTGAGCTAATTTTCCACAACACGTTATCAGCACTTTGCTCGTGCAACACCGAAGACCCGACGTACCGCTCGTCTCGCCGTCCGCCGACCGTTGCCCCGTGCGCACCCTGTCGCTCGTCGCCGATCCCGCGTATCCGCGTGGGTCCTGTCCGATTCCACGGTTTTCCGTACAACGACGGTAACCCTTAATTTCTTCTTAAGAATATTTTTCTAAGAAATATTTGGTAGTGAAAAGAAAGGTAAAAAAAAAATTTTGGGAAATTTTTGATAGCAGAAATATATTGTTTACCTAGTAAGACCACTTACCTTGTACTCAGCATCTTCTGAAATATGCTCCTTCAAAATGGAATATAGTACTGGAAACTGCATGTCTAGGTCTGCACTTAAATGCATCTGCCTAACCTATTATTTCATGAGCATGCACCAAAAGATTAGGATATTTTATTGCTACGAAATTTGATAAAACTAGTGCCAGTATAAACAGTGAAAGGAATACGCTTCACAATTGATTTTACATTCATTAGTATGATCAAAATCTTTTTCATCTAGGTATTGCATGACATAACATGACAAATGCTATATTATTTTTTCACAGCATTTTATGATATGAGATTGAGAAGTGTTTGTCAAGTTTCTTTTAGATTGCATGTGAATTTTGAATTTTTGAATTTGGATATTTGAGTTGGTGAGCCCAATACATAATTCATTATACTGTTATCATTTCCTAGTTGTTTTAATCCAGCTTTTAACATTCTGTTAACAGTGCTAATTTGCTTTTATGTATAACTTTGCTATAATCTAGCCTTTAGCATACTAGTTTTTTTTTGAAAAAAAGAAAAAAAAAACATATTTGTTATTTAATTTCTGAGGAAATAAATTTTTGATAGCAAATTTTCATGTTGAAAAAGAAATTTTAGATGCTAACATTTTTTTTCGTAATGATGGATTTGGAGCGCCCCGGCGAGCGCCTCAGTGCCATCTGCGCCCCGACAAGCACCTCAGTAGCATTTTTTTTCTTTATGTTACTCAGTGAATTATTGTAACAGATGGGTAGTAAAAATTGTATTTTTTTCTCGCTATTTTTTTGGCGTCGCTTCATTAGACGTCGGAAAAATAGTTGACATTTTTTTTTTGGTGCCGCTTGCTTAGGCACCAATTCTTTTGTGTGTTATTGCATGCTTATGTTGTACGTTTTTTTAGCGTAATGGCGTAAAAATTGAAAAATTGTCTTGGCTACATAAACAAATTCTGGCACCGCCAAATTTGGGCCTCCCAAAAATAATCTTTTTGATTAATAATTTTTCAAAGGCAACACTCATTTTGAGCACGCACTAAATTGTCACCTATTTTGCACAGTTCGCAAATAGCGTGAATTTCTTGAAAAATCTTATTTATTCTTACATTTGACAAAATTTTTACGAAGTCTCTCCGAATAGGCTCACCTATTTGGGTATGATGTCAGAAAGAACTTGGGGCTTGGTTCTTAAGAGGTCCCCGGTGACCCTCCTCCCTCATTTTCCCGCCTGGTCATATTTACGTAGAGCTACTGAAAGGGGTTGACCGAATATTATTTTTTTCTCAAATTGTATTTATAATTATGCATTTTTGCAAGAAACTTATTGACCTCTCTATATCGGCCCGTCGATCGATATAAGATAATTTTTAAACAAAAATCGTTTTTTCAAAACCGTTGTTTTTATTTACGATTGTTTGTTGTTGCTTATACAAACGAAATCCATATAAACCTGTCGTTTTATATGTTGACTAATCAAGATTTTTTTCTCATGTTGTAGAAAAATGTCGATCAAGATTGATTTTTCCATCCTTGAAGCCTCTGGCAAGAACTACTTGGACTGGACGCAAGACATCCAGAACCATCTAGATGTGCAGGGCCTCTTGGACGTCATCTATAACGAGGAAGAGCGTGAAGTGGAAGTCACTCGCTCAATGAACGCCAAAGCGATGATTCTATTCCGTAGGCATTTATCTGACGCCATGAAGTCGGAGTTCATTGAAATATCCTTGCCGAAGACGCTATGAGACTCTCTGAAAGAGCGTTTCGACCACCAGAAGACCATATGGCTACCTGAAGCACGCCATGACTGGTTGAACCTGTGCTTCCAAGACTTCAAGAGTGTAACTGATTACAACAATGAAGTCTGCAGGATTCGATCACTACTCCAATACTGCGGTGAGATATTAACCGACAGTAGTCTATTGGAGAAAACATGCACCATATTTCCTTCCACTGACAACTTGCTCCAGAAGCAATACCGTCAGTCTAAGTTCACCAAGTTTCCCGAGCTCATCACCCAGCTTTTACTAGACGAGAAGAACAGTCTCATTTTAATGAGAAACAACAATTCTCGTCCTGCTGGAACAAAGGCAATTCCAATGCCTGATGCAAACGCTCTCCGTGGACCAAATCCACGGTGGAAACGAGACAAGGGCCAGTCGTCCCAGCCAAGGAACAGAGGCGAGTTTAAGTCTCGCCACCCAAAGCGAGGTTCTAACAAGAACCAAGGACCTTTGACTCCTAGGCAGTCTCATGGTAAGAACCAACGGGCCAGTCGTCCCAAAGCGAGAGTGGAAGGCCAAGCGCCTACTCTCTGCTACAAATGTGGTGCTTATGGTCATATGCAACGGACTTGCAGGGCGACCCCCCAAGAAGTTGATAACTATCACAAGGGGCGCCGGGCCGAAGCAAATCTGGTCAACGAGTGCAAAAATCTAAATCTTGAGACCCTCGATTTTGTAACAGAAAGGGAAGAATGAATCTCCATTATCTCTCTATATTTAATTTAAGTCATGAAACTTTTGGTGGTTTGTATTTTCTGTTTTTTCGATAAATTAAAGTTCTATTTCGAGCACTTTCCTCAAACGTGTGACAAACTTTAATTTTCTTTACTTATAGGCATGGACCACGGGGCAATAGATTGTCTGATTGATAGTGGAACGACTCACACTATCTTGAGAGATAAATCATACTTTATCTCCTATACGCCTAAAGTAACCTCAGTGACAACCATTTCGGGACCCTCAACCCTTGTTCAAGGTTTTGGCAAAGCCCGTTTTTTGTTGTCCAATGGTACTCCCGTTGAAGTATCAGAGGCCTTATATTCTCCAAGGTCCAGTCGTACCTTACTGAGTTTTAAGAATATTCGAGAAAACAGATTTCATGTTGAAACTGTTCGAGAACATGGCTTCGAGTATCTTTTCATTACCTCCACTCAGTACGGCCAAAAGCGTATCATGGAGAAGTTGAAAAGTCTTTCAAGTGGTTTGTATCTCACTACGATACAACACATCGAGAGTAATCTCATCATTTGCCGAGCGCCAGTTGATGAGAGGACTTTTATGCTATGGCATGACCGGCTGGGTAATCCGGGTCAAAATACGATGCTTCGCACTATGAATGCATCACATGGGCATCCTTTTGGAGGAAAAAATTTTGTTATAAATCCGAAAAGCCTATGCCAAGCTTGCTCGATTGGGAAGACGAATCTCAAGCCACTCCATGTGAAACCTACGAGATTAGTTTCTCAATTCCTTGAGAGAATTCATGGAGATATTTGTGGACCAATCCAACCAACATGCGGACCATTTAAATACTTCATGGTTTTGGTTGATGCATCGACTAGATGGTCACACGTAGTATTGTTGTCCACCCGAAATGCAGCGTATCCTAAACTCCTCGCCCAGATCATTAAGTTAAGGGCTCACCATCCGGATTATCCGATAAAGTCTATTAGACTTGATAATGCCGCAGAGTTTACATCGAAGACTTTCGATGATTATTACATGACTTTGGGAATAAATCTTGAACATCCTGTTGCATATGTTCATACCAAAAATGGCCTAGCAGAAGCTTTTATAAAGCGACTGCAAGTGATAGCGCGGACCTTGGTTATGCGCACCAAACTCCCACTATCTGCATGGGGCTATGCAATTTTGCACGCTGCAAATTTGGTCCGTCTGAGGCCCATGGCCACCCAACCACTTTCCGCGTACCAGCTGGTTACTGGATGTGAGCTGACATCTCACATTTACGCGTGTTTGGGTGCCTAGTCAATGTTCCAATTAAGCCGATAAGGCGTTCAAAATTTGGACCTCAGAAGCGACGGAGAATATATGTCGGTTATAACTCCCTGTCCATCATTCGCTATTTAGAGCCCTTGACAGGCGATCTCTTTACCGCGAGACACGCGGATTGTGACTTTGATGAGGCAATCTTCCCGTCGTTAGGGGGAGAAATGCACGCTAACGTTGATGAGAAACGACGTGAATTAGCGTGGCATGTGCCCGCTGTTGCTCATCATGATCCCCCCTCTGCACATAGTGATAAGGAAGTACAGAGGATTCTAGGTCTGCAGGATATTGCAAATCAAATGCCAGACGCATTTAGCGACCTAGCAAAAGTCACGAGATCAATTATACCTGCTGCAAATGTGCCTGCAAGGATAGACATCCCTGAGAGACGCCATGTTCCTGTGAAACATGTTGCTCCGGTCGAACCTGCCGAGCAAAGGACGCTGCCATCGGCCGTCCAGTCCGCCACTATTCCCAAGAAGAAGGGAAGACCGGTTGGTTCCAAAGATGTTTTGCCCCGAAAGCGGAGAAATCTTGTTAAAAACGTTTTGCCACATGAGATCATTAAGGATCACGGCGATGTATTAGAAGAGCGCTTTCCAGATGAAATGCCTATTCCTAATCATGCCGATAACCTTGAAATATCCGTCGAGTATGCTAGCTTAGACGATATTTTGAAGCAAAATAAAACTGTCATCGATGATGTGTTCTTATACTCAGTGGTCACTGACATTATGAACAATGATGACATGGAACCTCGTAGTGTTGCCGAGTGTCAACGACGAACGGACTGGTCACAATGGAAACAAGCAATCCAGGCTGAACTAGACTCCTTAGCGAAAAGAAGCGTGTTTGGACCTGTTGCTCCAACACCACCCAATGCTAAACCAGTTGGTCACAAATGGATTTTCCTAAGGAAGCGTAATAAGAGAAATGAGATTGTGCGATACAAGGCTCGCCTTGTGGCGCAAGGCTTCTCACAACGCCCTGGAATTGATTACGAGGAGACGTATTCTCCCGTAATGGACGTCATAACGTTCCGCTACTTAATCAGTTTAGTAGTTTCCGAAAAACTGAATATGCAGCTCATGGATGTGGTCACAGCCTATCTCTACGGGGATCTGGACACAGAGATATACATGAGAGTCCCTGAAGGACTAAAGATGCCTGAATCAAGTAGTTCCCGACCACGGAACGCGTTCTCGATTAGACTGAGGCGTTCGCTATATGGAATAAAACAATCCGGGCGAATGTGGTATAACCGCCTAAGCGAATACTTGATCGGTTTGGGATACGTTAATAACGAACTTTGCCTATGCGTGTTCATAAAGAAATCTACTTCAGGATACGCAATCATCGCGGTCTATGTAGATGACATGAATCTCATAGGAACCGAAAAAGACTTGTCAGAAACTGCTGATATCCTGAAGAGGGAATTCGAGATGAAGGATCTTGGGAAGACACGGTTTTTCCTCGGCCTGCAGATCGAGCACCGTAAAGATGGAATTCTTGTCCATCAAGCGAACTACACCCAAAAGGTGTTGAGACGCTTTAGTCATTTTGACGTTAAGCTGTCCGCTACTCCCATGATCGTCCGCTCTCTAGACATTACTAAGGACCCATTCGGTCCAAAGGAGGACGACGAAGAGATATTGAGTCCTGAGTGCTCTTATCTGGGTGTAATAGGCGCTTTATTGTACTTGGCCCAATGTACTAGACCGGACATCTCGTTTGCTGTGAATTGTCTAGCTCGACACAGCACCGCGCCAACACGCTGTCACTCCCAGTTTTCAGAAATAGGGATATTTTTGTCATTTTTTATTTTAGAATATTTTTGAAATTATTTATTTATTTATGATATTATTTTGGGGTTATTTGAGTCGGGTTCGAATTTCAGCTCAATCCGACTTGAAACGGGGACCCGGGAGTAGTTTTGACTCTAGTGGACTCACCCAATAGTTAGGCATGGCCCACATAATAATATTTTTGGTTAGTGTGTTAGAGTAAATTTTCATGTATAGGTTTAGTTAATTAGAGCATTTAAAACTAGACTAATTTAGCCTCAACCTAAGCCATTTCCTATTTAATTCAATTAGAGAGAGTGGGGGTATTTTTAACATTTCAAAATAGGAAGAAATCAGCCCATTAGGGCCGGCCACCTATGGATAGGGTTAGGCTCAAGTGTTCATCATTATCCCCTCTTATTTTCTCTCTCTTATTCTTCCCCAAATTTCTAGAGAGCAATCCCTAGCTTTTTCTCCACCAAATCCCTTCATTCTTCTACCCAACCTTCTTCCTTTCTTCTCTACTCAAGCCGAGGAGGAAGCTAGCCAAGTTTGGGAGGAGTCGGAGCTCGTTCGTGTCCATTTGGGATTCATACGTGTCGGTGGCGCATCGGGAAGCCTTTTCGTCGATTCGATCTACCGGAAGGTATAAATTGTCACGCCCCGAGTCGACAACGTTCGTCCCCGATGTTAATTTTGCCGATTCGATTGTCCTCGCTAAGGCGTGATGCCGTACGAGTCTGGAATTGCACTCGTACAAGGCAGAACGTTACGTTGCATTTGATATAAATACGCCAAGTTGAAACTTTACAAATCACATCAGAATTTAAGACGCAGTATAGGAAGATAGAAATGCTTTTCATTCATAGCTTGCAACGAAGTGCAAGTCTTACATTGGATGCCGTTGCGGCTACATTGATTGAAAACAGAAAGAAAATACATTCGACAAGTTGCCTGAACTACGCTTGCCGTCCCATACATTCGCCCCTTTATACATAAGCCGTCGACTTGAATTGGCTTCAAAATACTTCAGCATAGGAAGAGCTTCAAAACGCCTCTCCGCACTTCAGCTTCGTTTTAGGTTGGAGCGCCCGCCGCACCTGGAGAAATTGGGGGAGGGGATTAGCACACTTGCTAAGTGGACGAGACAAACCAACTCGTCTAAACCGACTCTGATTGTTAGGGTAGGCATGCTTTAGAGTTGTCTTTCTATTAGAACTAAATGAATTCAGTTCATATTCGATAGCCGTCTTTGAGTATTAAAGCATACAACATAACATCGCAGATCATATTTCTTACCACGGCCGTGCTCGTCCCTGCATGAAAACAGAGATAATATTTACACCTGCATAAGACAATAGGTGAGCATGCAACTATCTTATATGCGGTCATTGGTGCTACGCACCACTAGCTAGGGACTTAATCGAAGTTGGCATGCGACGCTACCCTTTCAGCCTAGGTTGCAAGCCTTACTGAAGGTCCCGCATGCCTCGCACCGAAGCACGATAAATTATTCCCCCTAGGACGAATCGGTTCCGATGCCCCGGATACCGTTTCGAGGAAAACGAACTTGTGCACAAGCTGTCCATGACCATGCCTATGTGCGAACAGTTTAATATATGTAACCAGTTTCGTATAGCGCGGATAGTATCGAACGGCATTATCATTTCTCGCAACTCATGTAACGATTCATTTTCCCCAAAGCCGTACACCGATTTAGCGTCCCGTTGGCACCAAATTGTCCGAGGCATCATAACCCATGATCGACGTTTCATATTATTTTACAGCACGTGAAATAGTCTATCTTTTTACTAGAACCTTAAACTTTTCTGTTTATGTGAGAAACTTGTATTTTTCAGAGTAGATTACTCAAAATCAATATGTTTTTTCCGAGTTCTTGACCTTAGTGGATTGGCATACAATAAACTTGACATCGTTCGATTTGAATGAATTCGAAGCAAGGAATAAGTTTGCGGGATAGAGTAGAAAAGAAGGGTCGAATCACCCACCGATTACTTTGCTTCGTGCCGATCGTCCAAGCGCTACGCAACGTCAATCCTTAGTTACGCGAGCTCCTGCAATGGCACCAACGCTTTGTTAGAATTCCTTCTTTTTCCCTTGCATCAAAATTGTAATTACATCCATGAAAACGACGCGAAAGTACTTCATCAAGCCCAGCGGCAAAGCTCCAAGAAAACCATACAGCGGTCTGGTCCCGTCGAAGGGACTCTTATAGAGAGCTCACTCGTCGAGACGCAGCCCGCTGCATCAAGGACTTATTCCAACAGAAGTCGTTCCATTAGTTGGATCGATTCTCGTAACTTTCGTCCAAATCGATTTGAATCGATGCTGCAAGGCGTTATTCATTTACCAAGCTTAGCGATCGAGTCAGATGGCCATCTAAGTTCCCGGCCGATCTGACTCGGCGCAAGCATATTATGAAGTTCCGTCGCCTATCGAAAGCGGGGCGCTACATAATATATCACTAAGAAAAAGTTTCGTCCCAAAACTTAAGAACAAGGGTCTGACCTTAATTTAGAGAAACAACGCAGGGTACTTGTCACGCCCCAGTACCGAAATACGGAGACGGACTAGGCCAGCTACTCCATATGAGGTATACAAACGTCATACGGCGATCGTGGCTGTCAAGAGATAAGGGGGTGCATGCTACAATCAAGTCTCCTATGGTCTCACAGAGCATCTAGGTCTCAATCAATCAAACAAGAAGCAGTAAATAATGATCATATAAGATAAAGCAGTAAGGCGTCCCCGACGCATCATCAAAATGATCATGGGGATCTAGCTTTATAAGTTAGCTAGCCCAGAGAGTCATAGGTACATAATTGTATTCAGCTGCAGTCTGATTTAATTACAAATTATGCAAGACAAAATATCCAGATTAGCCGGCTAACAGGTGCCGGTGGCTAAACGTCATAACATAAGTAAAGATACTAGAGTGGTGAAGAAGAAACCCACTCGAGTCTTCCGCCAGCCATGCTCCTAGTATGCACCATTGACGTCGAGGAGGAAGTTTGGATCCTCAGGCGCTGCTACGAGATCTGGCCAAACAAAACCAGCGGAGTCAGCCCCGAATAGCAAGTACCACAAGGAAGCACAAAAGAGTGAGATAAAACCTAAGCATAAATTAATAATACTAGTAATAATAAAAGCTTCCGGTCGTAACCTCGGTCCACAGCCTGTCCTAGCACGATAGCCCAACCCAACAACCAAACAAGGACATGGGTTGGACCACGCACCATGACAGTCCATGTCCCTTGGCTACTAACGGAAGTTATAAGGCACAGTCAAGTCATTTTTCAAGCGGCCATTCATTCATGCAGCTTTCTATATTTGGCGGAGTTATCCCCGCGATAATGATTAAAAGGAATCCTCAGATCGTGTCAACCCAGCAGGGCTAGCCAAACCATAAGACATATAGCACATTGATTATGCACCGGTCCCCCGGAGGGCTACCGCGCTAAAACATATAACACATAGCTCGTAGGAGTCGGATATAGCCATCCTCTATAGGCGAGTGAAACCATATCCGTGGTGGCCAACCTGACACGTCAGAACTGGTCCTGGGGTGGCTAGTATGGCACGATCTCGGGATTCTTCCCACCCAATGCATCTACCAAGTTAGTTGCCTAGTTAACCCCTAGGTTATTCTCGGAGTTCACATGTCGTGGTCACATGCACACTCCCCTATATGTCGTACATTGTACGAGTATCCCAAGAAGTGATCCTTACGGGCTCATAGAGTCATACGTATGTACCCCCTTCTTGGTGTAATGCGACACACCACAATACCACGTCATTGCTACTGACCAATTGCTATGTAAATGCTGGACTCTTGGAGGTACTGACAGGTATCACATAGGAATACTTAGCACATAGGATAGCACATCGATGCTCACATAGATTGTACCTTAGTACACACATAGGGTTATCCAGCATACGCATAGGAGTTAGATCAGGAATGAGGACCAAAACACAAGAGGAAAATAGAACAAGAAGGTACTATGCACTTAGGGTGTGAAGAGCTCGCTAGTCATGAAGATTCTTGAAGCCAAGACAAAGATCTACAACTTTCATGTTGGGAGTTAGGAGAAATTCTGGCCACAATTCAGCCAAATAGGACTTAAAATAGCCCAAAACAGCCAAAATAGGCACTATGCGGCACTATTCAGCACTATGCAACACTATGCAGCATTCTTATGCGGCTCGGCACTATGCGGCACTATGCAGAATCCTTATGCGGCTCGGCACTATGCGGTACTATGCAGCATTCTCATGCGGCTCGGTACTATGCAGCATCCTCATGCGGCTCGACACTATGCGGCACTATGCAGAATCCTCATGCGGCTCGGCACTATGCGGTACTATGCAGAATCCTTATGCGACTCGGCACTATATGGCACTATGCAGCATCCTCATGCGGCTCGGCACTATGCAGCACTATGCAGCATCCTCATGCGGCTCGGCACTATGCGGCACTATGCAGCATTCTCATGCGGCTCGACACTATGCGGCACTATGCAGAATCCTTATGCGGCTCGGCACTATGCAGCACTATACAGAATCCTTATGCGGCTCGGCACTATGCGGCACTATGCAGCGGCACTATTCATCGTCCCTGCCAAAATCAGGACTGATGACATAGAAAATATCCAAATGTTGTTTTGGCCATAACTTCCTCAAAACAAGTCGAAATCTAACTTTTCAAAGGTCAAAATTGTGTAGAATCAAATTTCCTACAACCTATGACCATTAGTTTTCGAAAATAACCAAGTTTGGTAGATCAAAACCATGTAAATACATAAAACCCTTGTTTTAGAAACTTAGATCTACACCAAACTAGCCATTAAAATCAAAAACTCCAAGAACTAAACTTGTAGAGAATGAAGAGAAGAACAATATAGACAAATAATATCAAAGGAAAAATCTAAAATGAAAAAATGCATAAATTTCTACTTTTGAGCAAGTTGTACTTGCCTAAGGATGGTGGTTGAGGAAAATAAATGGAGGAGTGAATGAGGAGAGAGAGTGAGGAAGAGAATATAAATAGGGGTTGGGTTGGCTTAAGAAAACCCTAACCTCTAAACATGCTATAACCATTCCACTAATGACATGCTTAAAACTATGCAACCATTAAATAATAAATAGAATTATACATATGCTAAATACAGGATACCATGTACAGAATTTATGAAAGAATACGTCTATTGGGATCGGGGAGTGACATCTCTATCCTCCTTGGAAAAATTCCGTCCTCGGAATTTCTGCCAAGACAAGATAGAGAAATTCGGGCAAGCAAGGTGCAATTACAATCTACACAAGTAACCTATCATTAGCAGTCATTGATCATATATTTCATAATGGTGCAAAACATGCATGTAATCGGATTACCAAGGCATGAGGAGAAACATACCTTCTGAGTCGAACAAGTGCGGATACCGAGATCTAATCTCGTCCTCGTGCTCCCAGGTTGACTCTCCCGGAGAGTGATGGCCCCAAGCGACACGGACAAGGTTAATAGTCCGGTTCTTAAGCACCTTCTCTCGCCGGTCCAAAATAGACACGGGTTGTTCCTCGTAAGTTAGGTCGGTACCAACGACTAACTCCGAATGATCGAGGACATGACTCGGATCCGGGACATACCCACGCAACTGAGATACATGAAACACATTATGTACGCCAGATAGCGAGGGAAGAAGGGCAAGCCGATAAGCAACATCGCCTACCCGAGCGAGAATCTCAAAAGGACCAACGAATCTCGGACTAAGCTTTCCTCGGATTCCAAATCTAATGACACCCCGAGTAGGCGAAATCCGCAGAAATACTTGGTCACCAACGCCAAACTCTAGAGGCCTACGATGCTGATCTGCCCAGTGTCGGTGTCTGTCCTGCGCGACTCGAAGCCGCTCTCTGATCAACTTGACTGTCTCCACTGTCTGCGTGATCATCTCTGGTCCCAACAATTTTCTTTCTCTCACATCGTCCCATGCCAGAGGGGACCTGCACTTCCTTCCGTATAATGCTTCAAACGGTGCCATCTGTATACTTGCCTGATAACTATTATTGTAAGAGAACTCTACTAAATGAAGATGATCTTCCCAAGTTCCATCGAAGTCCAAAGTACAAGCCCGTAATATATCTTCCAAGGTCTGAATGGTTCTCTCTGATTGTCCATCCGTCTGCGGATGATAGGCTGTATTGAACCTCAACTTAGTACCCAAACTTTGATGCAAACTTCGCCAAAAATGAGAGGTGAACCGTGTGTCTCGATCTGATACTATGCTGACTGGAACACCATGCTGCCTTACAATCTGCTTCATATACATTTCTGCCAGCTGCTCAGTAGACTGTCCTACTCTGAAAGGAAGAAAATGAGCAACCTTCGTGAGCCGATCCACGATTACCCAAACTGCGTTTCGACCGGTCGGAGATCTAGGTAAACCGGTCACAAAGTTCATCGTGATGTGATCCCACTTCCACTCCGGAATAGGAAGCGGCTGTAACAATCCTGTTGGTCTCTGCTGCTCTGCCTTCACTTGCTGACATACCAAACATTTGGATACGAACCTCGCTATCTCCCTCTTCATGCCATTCCACCAAAAGTGCTGCTTCATATCCTGGTACATCTTTGTGCCTCCGGGATGAATGGAATAAGGAGAACTATGAGCCTCTGACATAACTTCTTGTCGAAGGTCTCCACCTGGTACACAAAGACGGTTTTTGAACCTAAGTGTACCATCCTCATGGATTACTAACTCCTTCCTGAGACCTGACTCACACTCTGATCGAAGCTTCTGGATCCGCGGATCCTCTACCTGGGCTGCTCTGATCCTCTCTACTAAAGTAGACTGAATCTGTAAACTGGCCATAACTCCTGTATCTTGTGGCAAGATCACTTCAATTCCCATTTCCTGAAGGTCTTCCAAAATATGCCTTTGCGAGGTTAAAACGAATGCACCACCTCTTCTGCTCAAGGCATCTGCTACCACATTCGCCTTGCCTGGATGATACTGAAGATTTACATCATAGTCCTTCAGTAACTCCAACCATCTTCTCTGTCTCATGTTCAGGTCCCTCTGGGTAAATACATACTTTAAGCTCTTATGATCAGTGTAAATCTCTACTCGATCCCCATATAAATAGTGCCTCCATAACTTAAGCGAAAATACTACTGCTGCTAATTCCAGGTCGTGGGTCGGATAGTTCTTTTCATGGTCCCAAAGCTGTCGAGATGCATATGCTATCACCTTACCATGCTGCATCAATACACACCCAAGTCCCTTCCCGGATGCGTCACAATACACTGTAAACCCTCCCGATCCTACTGGAAGTGTCAAGATCGGGGCTGAGATTAATCTCTTCTTCAACTCTTCAAATGATGTCTGACATTCTGCTGACCAAACAAACTCTACATCTTTATGCGTCAAACGCGTCAAGGGTGCCGAAATCCTGGCAAAATCCGCCACGAACCTCCGATAATAACCTGCCAATCCCAAGAAACTACGCACTTCTGCTACCGTCTTCGGAACTGGCCAATTCTCTACTGTCTCAACCTTCTTCGGATCTACTGACACTCCTGCTCCAGAAATAATATGTCCCAGGAACGAAATACGATCCAACCAAAACTCACATTTACTAAGCTTCGTATAAAGTTGGTGCTCCCTCAAGGTCTGCAAAACTGTCCAAAGATATTTCTCATGTTCTTCTTCACTACTGGAATAAACGAGGATGTCATCTATAAACACTACTACAAACTTATCCAAATAGGGTAGAAAGATGCGGTTCATTAAGTCCATGAACACGGCTGGGGCATTAGTCAATCCAAATGGCATCACCAGAAACTCATAATGTCCATACCGCGATCTAAATGCTGTCTTAGGTATGTCCTGCTCCCGGACCCTCACTTGATAATATCCAGATCGAAGATCAATCTTAGAGAAGACGCAGGCCTTACTCAATTGATCAAATAAGTCATCAATCCTTGGTAATGGATACTTGTTCTTCACTGTTACTGCATTCAACTGCCGGTAATCAATACACATTCGCGTCGATCCATCCTTCTTGGGTACTAAAATCACCGGTGCTGCCCAGGATGATTCACTGTCTCGGATAAACTGCTTCGCCTTCAGTTCTTCTTCATGCTGGTGCAACTTGTCCAATTCTGACTGCGACATCCTGTAAACTCTGCCGACTTTAGGCTCCGTCCTAGGATTCAACTCAATGCAAAACTCCATATCCCTCACCGGTGGTAAACTTGGAAGCTCATCTGGAAATACATCAAGAAACTCTCTGACCACCCTTGGAATCTGCTCCTGCTCTGCCAATGATTCTGCAACGATGTCTTTGGGTCGATCCTCCAATGATCGAACAAAGACGAACTCCTCAACGCCAGGTACATTAAATACTACCCTACCTCCCCGACAATCTATAGTCGCATGACTGTCTCTCAACCAGTCCATGCCTAGGACAACGTCAAAGTTGCCCATAGGGAACTCAATCAAAGATGCGGGCAATAATCGCCCACTCACTACGACCGGACACGTTAGGCATACCCTGCTAACTCCTACGAGTCCATTACCAGTGAGTATATTCATCCTCTCTGGCAATGTCTCGAACTCCAATCCAATACGTGTCGCAAATCGTGCATATATAAAAGAGAGGGTAGCCCCCGAATCAAACAATGCTACTGCAGGAAAAGAGGTAACAGAAATATTACATGCAACCACGTCGCCTGAAGCTAGTGCATCCTCCAGTGATAAGGTGAAGGCCTGGCCTTGGCCTTGCTGAGCTCCCTGGTGCTGTCTTCCTCGACCATGTTGTTGCTGTGGCCTTTGCAGGCCTTTCTGGTTCTGCGCCTGATGAAACATCTGAGCCTGTGTCGGTAGACGCTGGGCTAGCGGTCTTACGGCCAATGCTGGTCCTCGATTCGGTGCTGCCCCCGGAGCTGGCAACGCCGAAAACTGCTGAACTGGCCCTCCTGGCCTCTGCATCATAGGACAATTGGCAATCCTGTGGTCTGGACTGCCACACCTCATGCACAATCCGTTAGCTGAACGACACACATCCTTAGTGTGCCCTCCCTTACCGCAGTAAGTACATCCAATGGGCGCCCCCTGGCGCTGCTGCTGGTTCCTCTGCGGCTGATGCCGAGCTGGTGCTGTTATTTCTGATACTGCCGTCCTCCGCGACGCTCCTGACTCATGAATACGGATGCCGGGTGCTGGCGCCGATGTTCGCTGCACTGCTCCTCCGCCCCTACTCTGGGGATGTGACCTCTTCTGGCCCCCATGTCGTGTCACCAACCTTTGTTAGGTGAGTTCATGCCTCCGAGCAGCCGTTAAAACGGCTTCAAAAGTCTGATAGTCGTGCCCTTCTACTAGCTGTAGAATCTCCAAATGAAGTCCCTGCTGGAATCTCATAGCCTTCTCTGGCTCTGTAGCTACCATCGTTGGTGCAAACCGACTCAGTCTGCAGAACTCTGCTGCGTATCCATCCACCGTCTTCCCAGCCTGCTTGAGACTGATAAACCTCTGTTGTAGCTCATACCGCGCTACCACGCCAAAGTACTTGGCCTTGAATCTGGTACTGAAGCTATCCCAAGGAACAGGACGCCTCATTCCAACCTCTTTCGATGCCCACCAGTCGCGGGCGAGATCCTGAAGTAACAGTCTGACCTGGTCAACCTTCTCTTCTGCGGGAACCTTAGCTGCAGTCAAAATGGCCTCAGTATCCTGAAGCCATGCATCCGCCGTGATGGCATCCTCCGTGCCGTCAAAATATCTCGAATTAAGTCGACAAAACCTTCCTGACACTCCCGAATCATTTCTGACACTTCTCTCAAGGGCTAATTGTAACCCCTGATTCAATAGCACATTCTGTTCCTGCTGCTGGGTCTGCTGTTGCTGATGGGCTGCCACCTGACGCTGCTGAGTGGCCAGGAATCCCCGGATGACCTCCAGGAGTGCTGCAGCATCAGGTACTGTCGTTGCTGTCGGTACCGCAGGGGTTGCGGGAGTTTCTAGAACCTGCGGCTCCACTGGCTCTGATATCACTTCCACTCGGATCTGGTCAGGAGAAGGCATTCCTTCCGGCTGCTGCCCCGTCGAGCCATGCTCTACTGGATGTTCCTCCATGTTGGCCTCACCAGCTACTGAGAATGAAGCACCCCTATAGGGAAAGATACATGATATTAAATGATAGGACGATGAAGATTCGAGGATACAATTCAAGTTATCAATCAAGATGAGGGAAGAGAAATCGAGGCAAGAGATTCAAAGGGAACAAGTTTTGATTGAGACTCCTATAATAATAACACCCCACAAGTCTGAAAATCAGACCTGCATGGGCCACCAATAAAACCTTGTCACGCCCCAGTACCGAAATACGGAGACGGACTAGGCCAGCTACTCCATATGAGGTATACAAACGTCATACGGCGATCGTGGCTGTCAAGAGACAAGGGGGTGCATGCTACAATCAAGTCTCCTATGGTCTCACAGAGCATCTAGGTCTCAATCAATCAAACAAGAAGCAGTAAATAATGATCATATAAGATAAAGCAGTAAGGCGTCCCCGACGCATCATCAAAATGATCATGGAGATCTAGCTTTATAAGTTAGCTAGCCCAGAGAGTCATAGGTACATAATTGTATTCAGCTGCAGTCTGATTTAATTACAAATTATGCAAGACAAAATATCCAGATTAGCCGGCTAACAGGTGCCGGTGGCTAAACGTCATAACATAAGTAAAGATACTAGAGTGGTGAAGAAGAAACCCACTCGAGTCCCCCGCCAGCCATGCTCCTAGTATGCACCATTGACGTCGGAGAGGAAGTTTGGATCCTCAGGCGCTGCTACGAGATCTGGCCAAACAAAACCAGCGGGGTCAGCCCCGAATAGCAAGTACCACAAGGAAGCACAAAAGAGTGAGATAAAACCCAAGCATAAATTAATAATACTAGTAATAATAAAAGCTTCCGGTCGTAACCTCGGTCCACAGCCTGTCCTAGCACGATAGCCCAACCCAACAACCAAACAAGGACATGGGTTGGACCACGCACCATGACAGTCCATGTCCCTTGGCTACTAACGGAAGTTATAAGGCACAGTCAAGTCATTTTTCAAGCGGCCATTCATTCATGCGGCTTTCTATATTTGGCAGAGTTATCCCCGCAATAATAATTAAAAGGAATCCTCAGATCGTGTCAACCCAACAGGGCTAGCCAAACCATAAGACATATAGCACATTGATTATGCACCGGTCCCCCGGAGGGCTACCGCGCTAAAACATATAACACATAGCTCGTAGGAGTCGGATATAGCCATCCTCTATAGGCGAGTGAAACCATATCCGTGGTGGCCAACCCGACACGTCAGGACTGGTCCTGGGGTGGCTAGTATGGCACGATCTCGGGATTCTTCCCACCCAATGCATCTACCAAGTTAGTTGCCTAGTTAACCCCTAGGTTATTCTCGGAGTTCACATGTCGTGGTCACATGCACACTCCCCTATATGTCGTACATTGTACGAGTACCCCAAGAAGTGATCCTTACGGGCTCATAGAGTCATACGTATGTACCCCCTTCTTGGTGTAATACGACACACCACAATACCACGTCATTGCTACTGACCAATTGCTATGTAAATGCTGGACTCTTGAAGGTACTGACAGGTATCACATAGGAATACTTAGCACATAGGATAGCACATCGATGCTCATATAGATTGTACCTTAGTACACACATAGGGTTATCCAGCATACACATAGGAGTTAGATCAGGAATGAGGACCAAAACACAAGAGGAAAATAGAACAAGAAGGTACTATGCACTTAGGGTGTGAAGAGCTCGCTAGTCATGAAGATTCTTGAAGCCAAGACAAAGATCTACAACTTTCATGTTGGGAGTTAGGAGAAATTCTGGCCACAATTCAGCCAAATAGGACTTAAAATAGCCAAAAACAGCCAAAATAGGCACTATACGGCACTATTCAGCACTATGCAACACTATGCAGCATTCTTATGCGGCTCGGCACTATACGGCACTATACAGAATCCTTATGCGGCTCGGCACTATGCGGCACTATGCAGCATCCTCATGCGGCTCGGCACTATGCAGCATCCTCATGCGGCTCGGCACTATGCGACACAATGCAGAATCCTCATGCGGCTCGGTACTATGCGGTACTATACAGAATCCTTATGCGGCTCGGCACTATGCGGTACTATACAGCATCCTCATGCGGCTCGGCACTATGCAGCATCCTCATGCGGCTCGGCACTATGCGGTACTATGCAGCATTCTCATGCGGCTCGGCACTATACGGCACTATGCAGAATCCTTATACGGCTCGGTACTATGCAGAATCCTTATGCGACTCGGCACTATGTGGCACTATGCAGCGGCACTATTCATCGTCCCTGCCAAAATCAGGACTGATGACATAGAAAATATCCAAATGTTGTTTTGGCCATAACTTCCTCAAAACAAGTCGAAATATAACTTTTCAAAGGTCAAAATTGTGTAGAATCAAATTTTCTACAACCTATGACTATTAGTTTTCAAAAATAACCAAGTTTGGTAGATCAAAACCATGTAAATACATAAAACTCTTATTTTAGAAACTTAGATCTACACCAAACTAGCCATTAAAATCAAAAACTCCAAGAACTAAACTTGTAGAGAATGAAGAGAAGAACAATAAAGACAAATAATATCAAAGGAAAAATCTAAAATGAAAAAATACACAAATCTCTACTTTTGAGCAAGTTGTACTTGCCTAAGGATGGTGGTTGAGGAAAATAAATGGAGGAGTGAATGAGGAGAGAGAGTGAGGAAGAGAATATAAATAGGGGTTGGGTTGGCTTAAGAAAACCCTAACCTCTAAACATGCTATAACCATTCCACTAATGACATGCTTAAAACTATGCAACCATTAAATAATAAATAGAATTATACAGATGCTAAATACAGGATACCATGTACAGAATTCATGAAAGAATACGTCTATTGGGATCGGGGAGTGACAGTACTTCTCCTTCATCTCCGCCTCCATCTCCTATGTCGACTCCTCGACTGAATGGTTCCGCCAAAGCACGCGGACCAAGGACATCGACCGATTGCGTAGCACTTTCTCCTTGCGGTCCAAAATTTGAATAGGCTCCTCCGAGTAAGACAAGTCAGTACGTAGCTCCAACTGATCGAAGCTAACCACATGACTCGGATCGTGCACGTATTTTCGAAGTTGTGAAACGTGGAAAACATCGTACACATCAGCTAAGGTAGGAGGTAGTGCGATCCGATAAGCAACCGTCGCAACTCGTTCAATGATCTCGAAGGGGCCTACAAATCTCGGGCTCAACTTGCCCTTAATGCCGAACCGCATCACACCGCGCATGGACGTTACTTTCAGAAACACATGGTCCCCGACCAAGAACTCTAGTGGTCGTCGACGAAGATCTGCGTAGCTCTTTTGTCGACTTTGCGCGATGCGGAGTCTATCTCGAATCAAGCAGACATTTTCGACGACCTGCTCCACCAGTTCCGGTCCAAGCACTTGTCGCTCTCCGACTTCATCCCAGCATATCGGCGAACGACACTTTCTACCGTAGAGCGCTTCGTATGGAGCCATCTGATTGCTCGACTGATAACTGTTGTTATACGCAAACTCCGCAAGCGGCAAATGCGTATCCTAACTAGTCTTTAGGTCGATCGCATACAGACGCAACATATCTTCTAAGATTTGATTGACCCTCTCCGTCTGACCGTCTGTTTAGGGATGGTACGCCGAACTAAAGTTCAGTTTGGTCCCCATCGCCGCTTGGAGGCTCGTCCAGAAATGCGATAGGAATCGTCCGTCTCTGTCCGAAATTATTGACGCCGGTACCCCGTGCAGCCGAACAATCTCATCGACGTAGATTTGCGCTAACCGATCGACGCTCCATCCTACTTTAATTGCGATGAAGTGAGCCGACTTGGTCAATCTATCAACAATGACCCAAATCGCGTCATTTCCCCGCGGCGTCTTCGGAAATTCCACAATGAAATCCATCGAGATATTGTCCCACTTTCACTCGGGAATGGCGATGTTCTGCAGCTCCCCGCCTGGCCTTTGGTGTTCCGCCTTCACTTGCTGACACGCCATGCATTGCGATACGAACGTAGCTACGTCTTTCTTCATGCCGTGCCACCAAAAGTTTGTGCGCAAGTCCTTGTACATCTTGGTGCTTCCAGGATGTAACGAGTACTTCGCTTAATACGCCTCCGTCAGAATTTCTTTTCTGAGTTCGGCAGTTTCAGGAATGCAAAGCCTTTCCTTCAGTCGTATCGTCCCGTCTCTGTCTTCCGCAAAGTCAGTCGCCCTTCCCGTTGAAATCAGCTCGCGCATTTTCTTCAGAAATGAGTCGTCCTCCTGTGCGGTCTTTATCTTGCTAAGCAGGCTCGATCCTAACTTCAGCTGAGCTAGGTGCAGGTGTCGATACTCAATTCCGAGTTCGATACCCATCGCTTCAAGGTCTCGCCGTATCTCCTTGTTTATGGCCAGTGTTCCCATAAACATTCTGCTGAGTGCGTCGGCCACCACGTTTCCCTTGCCCGGTGTATACTCGATCGTTAGCTCGTAATCTTTTATGAGTTCGAGCCATCGTCGCTGTCGTAGGTTGAGTTTCCATTGCATAAATAAGTATTTTAGACTTTTGTGATCTGTGTAGATTCTGCATGCCACACCATAGAGGTAGTGCCGCCATAACTTTAACGCAAAGACGATCGCCGCCAATTCTAGGTCGTGCGTCGGGTAGTTTTTCTCGTGCGGCTTCAACTGCCGTGAAGCGTAGGAGATGACTTTGTCTCTCTGCATGAGTACGCACCCGAGGCCGGTTCTCGACGCGTCGCTGAATATCTGAAAGCCTTCTGGACCGTCTGGAAGTGGAAGGATTGGAGCTGAGACGAGCCGTTGCTTCAACTCTTGAAAGCTGGATTCACAGTCGTCGCTCCATTCAAATACTACTCCCTTCTGGGTGAGGCGAGTCAGAGGCGACGCTAGTTTTGAGAAGTTTCGCACGAATCTACGATAGTAGCCCGCTAAGCCCAGGAAACTCCGAATGTCGCTAGCCGAGGCAGGTCGTTTCCAATCCACCACCGCATCAATCTTCTTTGGGTCCACCGTGACACCTTCGGCAGAGATTACGTGCCCGAGGAATGTCACGCTACTCATCCAGAACTCGCACTTACTCTGCTTGGCGTACAATTTGTTTTCACGCAGAATCTGCAGTACCGTCTTCAAGTGTTCTGCGTGCTCTTCTCGGTCCCTTGAGTAGATAAGGATGTCGTCGATGAACACGACTACAAATTTATCGATTTGAGGTCGGAAGATTCGGTTCATCAGATCCATGAACGCGGCTGAGGCATTCGTCAAACCAAACGGCATGACGAGGAATTCGTAATGACCATATCGAGTGCGGAAGGCAGACTTCGATACGTCGTCGGGCTTGATCTTCAATTGATGATAGCCTGAACGAAGATCAATTTTTGAAAATATTGCCGCGCCTTGTAGTTGGTCAAACAAGTCGTCGATTCGCGGCAAAGGATACTTGTTTCATACGGTCGCCTTGTTTATGTAGTGCCCCGTCCCGCAAAGTCAATCGAAGGAATCGAAACGCCGACGGTGTTCGGCCTTAGCCTTGCAACGGCTGCTCGAAGGCTCGCTCGGTCAAGACGACCGCTCGCTCAGGTGGGGTAGTTTCGGTGAACTTGCCTCATCTTTGCCTTCACATAATAAATCGTGTTTTCAACTTGCACAAGTAGGCTTAATAATAAAAGAGACGAATCCACATAGCTAAGGGAATAATCCCGACGGGTCAAAATGAACGTCCCACGGTCGGCTTAGAGTTGGTGCACGGCGTGCTTTGAAAATGACACTCGGTCCTTCGTCCCGTGGCTTGGGAGAAGGAAAGTTGGTCTTTGACACAAAACTATGAACTTGCCTAAGTCGTAGGCGTCGCCCGCATAAACGCTTGATAAAGCGTGCACGGTTCCACTACGCAAGGCTTGGCATAGCCTTTGCTCGTCCCTCGGGTTAAGTTGTAGGCTTGAGTAAGTTAGGCAAAGTTATGCCGGTCGACCTAAGTCATTCCAAGTGCTGTTCCGCTCATTCTGCGGTTGTCAAGTTAAATAGTCCCACGATCACAAGGCCCGTCATATGAAGTATGACTTGGGCGATAGCGTTGCGTAGAACACGAGTCGGTTTAAGGCACGAGCCACGGTTGGTTCAGTAGAAAGTTAGCCACGGTCGGTCGATACTTAAGAAAATACGTTATGCTCAAGTTAAGTTGGAAGGCTATGCAGTAGCCGTTCCCTGAGTTCAAAAGAATGTTAAGTCTAAGCGATGGTTAGTCGCCGAGAGAAAATATGTCGGGACTGTGGTTCAGTCGCCGAGGCAACCCTGGTTTGGGCTCTGCGAATGAAGTATGAAAAAGTGGAAAGAGTAAAGTAAAGGAACTAAGTGATGATGATGAGACCATGCATTTACGTTAAGTCTAGAAGTTAGCGTAGGCGCGTAGTCATGGACAACTTGTCGACAAGGGCGATGGTTCTTCGAGCGGCAACCCGGGGCCACGGGACCGACTCGGCCTAGGAAGAACAGATTATAGCCGAGCTGGGTAATAAGCAATACCGGGTAATAGGCAATTGGTAGTACGGGGACTTGCATCGGAGATCGCTACTTGCGGTACAAGGATCCCATTTGCCAGGCTATGTCCACGATGGCTAGTTAATGCCAGTGACCTTTCATATAGATGTGTCGGCACGGGCGGCAATCCGCGTGTGTGCCTTTGGATTGAGTTGAGTTGGATATGTATGAAGTTAGAGAACACAAGGTCTGGGCCTAAGATTTGGCTATAACGAAGGCGGCGTGCTTCGGCACGAGATGCGGCGTCGAGTGTTAAGTTGTTGGCATAGAGTTGCATGAGATAGGCTTGAGTTGTTGCGAGTTAAGTCGAGAAGGGCCGTAGGGCAAGTTGTGTGAAGTTACGTTGAGTTGCTGGGCACGACCTCGAAATATGAGGCACGACCGCGTTGTCACAACACAAGTGTAGGCGAGACTAAGCGAGGAGGCACTGCCTCGGAGATATTGAAGCACGAATCGAGTTCATGGCACGACCGAGTCGTTACGTCCCAGAGTTTGGCACGAAAGACAAGTATGAGTCGGTGCGTCGACAATACAAGCACGAGAAAGGTCTAGAGGCAAGGAAATGGAGTCCTTCGTGTAGTTGCGTCTCTGATTATGGCCGTAAGGCAAACACGACTTGATAGGTTAACGTTATTGGCACGAGAAGTGGTCTAAAGGCAAAAGTATGAGTTAACGTCGTCGTGCAAGCACGGGATGGTCCTTAGACACAAGTAATGCAAAGGCGTCGGTCCTAAAACTGATCCTAAGGCAAGAATAGAAAGACAATCGTAAAAGGGTTTATGTTGCACAAAGTAAATGAAACGTGTAGGTTTTGTATGGGTGGGCGAGGATCTCACTCCACCAGTATAGTGGTACTGACACCCACACAGTGTTTCATGTGCAGGCACAGGTAGAAGCTCGTGGCGCGGAGCTCGCTTGGATGCGTCGAGGCACGGAGTTCCTTGGCGATTCGAAGCGTGCGGCCGCGTGGACTGAAGACTTATACAGGATATAATGTATGGACATCGCCTTCCGAAGCTTCCGCTGGATTGAAGTATTGTATCGAGAGATGAGTGAGAGCAGAGTGACTTGTAAATGAGAGAAAAATGAGCACGAGAGACTTGTAATTTGGCCTTGCGCCCACAAATGAAATCTTGTATTCAATATCAATAAAGAGATGCTTTTGAGTTACTTGTGTTCATGTGTTCTTCTTTAAATTTTCGCTGCAATGATTCAATGTTTCTGCTTGGGACTTCTGTGCGACGACCCCGTCGCCGCCGCTGTAATCGGCCGTTATGGAACCTGCCTTGTACGAGCGCAATCTAGGCTCGTGCGGCATCACGCCTTAGCGAGGACGATCACTCCTACGGGAGCAGGGCGTGACAGTTTAGTTCCCGATAGTCGATGCATAGCCGCAAGGACCCATCCTTCTTCTTCACGAACAGTACGGGAGCTCCCCACGGAGAGACGCTAGGGCGAATAAATCCACGGTCTAGCAACTCTTGTAATTGTACCTTCAGTTCCTTCAGTTCTGTTGGAGCCATTCGGTAAGGTGCCTTCGTATCGGCCGTGTATCCGGAAAGGTGTCGATGCTGAATTCAATTTCTCGATCCGGTGGCATCCCGGGCATCTCATCAGAAAAAATGTCAGGAAAATCTGCCACAACATCAGTCTGCATTGTGTTTGTATTATCCGTCCGCGTGTCTCAAACTGATGCTAAGTATCCCGCACAGCCGGAACGCAGCATACGTCTTGTCGAGATTGCCGATACCATCATCGCTATCTTCGAGGCCGTACCACACGAATATGAGAACTATGTCTCGCCAGGAAGACGAAACGCCACTCTCTTCTCCGCGCACTCGATCGTTGTACGACAAGCGCCCAACCAATCCATGCCCAGGATTATGTCGTAATCTTTGATGTCTAGCACGACGGCATCCAAGGATAGATATCTTCTCCCGACGCAAATGTGGCCATTCCTACAAATAAAGTTTGTAGGCATATCGACTCCCGACGGAGTGCTAACGCTAATATTTATATCTAGTGATTGCATGATTATTTTATTTTCTTTCGCATAATCAGCAGATATAAAGCTATGCGTCGCACCCGAATCTAATAGGACTCGAGCAGGTATATCTTTGTAGAGCAATATACTTGTTACAACCGTATCGGACGCGTACGCCTCGTCCCGAGTTAAGGCATAAACTCGGTCTTGAGCTCCGTGGCGTTGATTCTGCGGGATCACAGGCACCGTATTTGTGCCTTGTAGTGTAGGCGCTTTATATAGATTCGGAGTGTTCCTTGGTAGGTTGTGTTGATTCGGCTTCCCCGCCTGACAATATTGACTGAAGTGGCCTAGCTCGCCACACTTGAAGCATGTTCTCAGTCTACAATTGGGTGCTCGGTGCCCACGCTTGCCACATCTGTTGCAATTTACTGCAGCAAAGTGACCACGATTCTCAGACGTGTTTGGGCGCTTTTGTACTTCCGATCCTCCAGCGTCATTAGGACGCTTGTTGAAGTTGTTGCGAACGACAGGCACGGCCCTTTGTGACGTACGGCCAAAGATTCGCTCACTATCAAGTGCGACTTCGTAGGATTCACGATAAGTTTGGCATCGTTGGTTCATGACGTCTCTACGCAGTTCGTCGTTGAGGCCTTGCTGAAAACGCTCGCACCATTCTTCTTTGTTGGGCAGGAAGGTGCCGGCAAATTTTGCAAGTTTCGAGAAGCTTGTATCATAATCTTCAACACTCATATTCCTCTGCCTCAACATCATGAACTCATCCCCCTTCTGTCGAGGGATGGCGCGAGGAACGTACTGCTCAAGGAAGGCTGTCTTGAATATTTCCCAATAAATCTTTTTGTTGGAATCGGTTTCACAGATCTCTTATTTCTTCGCCGCCCACCAGTCATGTGCTCTTAGTTGTAATTACAGCGCCGCACAGGCTACCCTCTGGGACCCTTCGATGCAGAGGAGATTGAACAAGTCCTCCATCTCTGCGAGCCATCCTACTATCACGTCGGGCTCTGCTCGGCCGTTGAACTTCGGCGGGTTCATTTGTGAAACTCCTTCACTTTGAGCATGGAAGGAGAATTTATCATCTGCGGGGAGACTTCTTCCTCCTCGTCTTCTTCTTGATCACCGTGCTTTCCCTCGTGTACCGCGTCCGTCTCCTTGGTATCGCCCGCCATCCTGATCACTGTCTGAGTCAGGGCGGCCATCTGCTTCTGCTGCGCATCAAATTGGGTTTTGAATTGCATCTGAAGCTGTTGCTGCTGCAGTTCCATCAACTGTAGCATCTTCTCCATAGTCGTCTCGCTTGGGCCAGTACTTTTTGTGCTCGACGTACTATCCACTGTTTGGGTTGTTGTGCCGGCAATTTTCTTATCTCGCTTAGTCATTCCTACAAATAGTGCAAACCCGTTAGTATTTTTCAAAAATATCTACGGGCTTACCTGTATGGAGCTTGTATTTCACGTAGCATGCCGACAAGCATTCAATCGAGCCATCGCAACAGACATTCCAACAATGAAACATATTTCGAAAATCCGAGGAAACATAACTGTGCTCTGATACCAATTTGTCACGCCCCGAGTCGGCAACGTTTGTCCCCGATGTTAATTTTGCCGATTCGATCGTCCTCGCTAAGGCGTGATGCCGTATGAGTCTGGAATTGCACTCGTACAAGGCAGAACGTTACGTTGCATTTGATATAAATACGCCAAGTTGAAACTTCACAAATCACATCAGAATTTAAGACGCAGTATAGGAAGATAGAAATGTTTTTCATTTATAGCGTGCAACGAAGTGCAAGTCGTAATTACATTGGATGCCGTTGCGGCTACATTGATTGAAACAGAAAGAAAATACATTCGACAAGTTTCCTGAACTACGCTTGCCGTCCCATACATTCGCCCCTTTATACATAAGTCGTCGACTTGAATTGGCTTCAAAATACTTCAGCATAGGAAGAGCTTCAAAATGCCTCTCCGCACTTCAGCTTCGTTTTAGGTTGGAGCGCCCGCCGCACCTGGGGAAATTGGGGGAGGGGATTAGCACACTTGCTAAGTGGACGAGACGAACCAACTCGTCTAAACCGACTCTGATTGTTAGGGTAGGCATGCTTTAGAGTTGTCTTTCTATTAGAACTAAATGAATTCAGTTCATATTCGATAGCCGTCTTTGAGTACTAAAGCATACAACATAACATCGCAGTTTATCATATTTCTTACCACGGCCGTGCTCGTCCCTGCATGAAAACAGAGATAATATTTACACCTGCATAAGACAATAGGTGAGCATGCAACTATCTTATATGCGGTTATTGGTGCTACGTACCACTAGGGACTAAATCAAAGTTGGCATGCGACGCTACCCTTTCAGCCTAGGTTGCAAGCCTTGCTGAAGGCCCCGCATGCCTCGTGCCGAAGCACGATAAATTATTCTCCCTAGGACGAATTGGTTCCGATGCCCCGGATACCGTTTCGAGGAAAACGAACTTGTGCACAAGCTGTCTATGACCATGCCTATGTGTGAACAGTTTAATATATGCAACCAGTTTCGTATAGCGCAGATAGTATCGAACGACATTATCACTTCTTGCAACTCATGCAACGTCCCCAAAGTCGTACACCGATTTAGCGTCCCGTGGGCACCAAATTGTCCGAGGCATCATAACCCATGATCGACGTTTCACATTATTCTGCAGCACGTGAAATAGTCTATCTTTTTACTAGAACCTTAAACTTTTCTGTTTATGTGAGAAACTTGTATTTTTCAGAGTAGATTACTCAAAATCAATACGTTTTTCCCGAGTTCTTGACCTTAGTGGATTGGCATGCAATTAACTTGGCATCGTTCGATTTGAATGAATTCGAAGCAAGGAATAAGTTTGCGGGACAGAGTAGAAAAGAAGGGTCGAATCACCCACCGATTACTTTGCTTCGTTCCGATCGTCCAAGCGCTACGCAACGTCAATCCTTAGTTATGCGAACTCCTGCAATGGCACCAATGCTTTGTTAGAATTCCTTCTTTTTCCCTTGCATCGAAATTGTAATTGCATCCATGAAAACGACGCGAAAGCACTTCATCAAGCCAAACGGCAAAGCTCCAAGAAAACCATACAGCGGTCCGGTCCCGTCGAAGGGACTCTTATAGAGAGCTCACTCGCCGAGACGCAGCCCACTGCATCTAGGACTTATTCCAACAGAAGTCGTTCCATTAGTTGGATCGATTCTCGTAACTTCCGTCCAAATCGATTTGAATCGATGCCGCAAGGCGTTATTCGTTTACCAAGCTTAGCGATCGAGTCAGATGGCCATCTAAGTTCCCGGCCGATCTGACTCGGCACAAGCATATTATGAAGTTCCGTCGCCTATCGAAAGCGGGGCGCTACATAAATCCCTTCTCCTTCTCATTTTTCTCATGTATATAGGTTAATTTTGATCCATAGGAATAACCCCCATGGTTGTATCTCCATTTGTGTCCATTTCTTGTCCATTTGGAGGTCATAGGAGTGTCCTTGTGTGTAGGTTTGTGTCCTAGTGGGAAGAAACCTATTTGGACACTTGTTTTTATTATAAATATATTATGGATGATTATTTGGAGATTAAATCTCAGATTTCTATAGTTTAGAGATGTGTTTTCCATGTATCATATTGCATCATAATTATTTATATATATATATATATATATATATATATATATATATATATATATATTTGGTTATATATATTTGGTTAATGTCTCTCTATATATATATGTATGTATATATATATGGTGTCTAATTTATATGTGTATAGGTGGTGTGTCATGTGTGTTTCATTGTGTTCATGTTGGGTGTGGATTCGGCCAAGGGGAAAGAAGTTAGAGAGTGTGGTGTTGTTGGTTGTATGTATATGTAAGTGGTGTAGTGAGAATATTTGAGTGTTTGTGTGATAGAGAGTTAGAGAGATGAGTGGGGATTTGAGAGTGTGATAGAGGGGGGGATTAACTGCTGCATAGCAGCACTAGGCAGCCCCCCATTCAGTCCAAACAGTCCCTTATCTGCCCTGTTTCTAGCCCTCTAACAACAGCCCATGGCTGCCCCCTTTGCTGTCCAGTTTCCTGTCCATTTAACCCCCCACATTCCTGTCCTAACAGCCCCCATCTAGACCACATAACAGTCCCATTAACACCTAAACACAGCCCCATTGTTGTCCATATTTCAGCCCATTGGCAACTCCCCAAAACCTGTCCTTTAACAGTCCCAATATCAGTCCCCTTGGCTGTCCCTTAACAGTCCACATTGCCCATGTGTTAACCCCCCACATCAGCCCTTCACCTGTCCAAAATCAGCCTTCATGGCAGCCATGACAGCCCCCTACAAACCCCCTTTACCTGTCCCTAAAACCCCCTCCAATCTAGCCTATATAGCTGTCCTTAACAATCCTATTTCCTACCCCCATTTTACCCCATAGCAACCTGTGTACACAGCCTAGTAGCAGTCCCATTTCATCCCATTTCCAGCCCTGAAATCAGCCTAGTGGCTGTCCAAACCAGCCCCTATATATATGTCCCATGGCTGTCCCAAACACAGCCCAAAACAGTCCCTTAAACCAGCTATATGTTGTCCAAAAATCAGTCCATTTGATGTCTCATTACCTGTCCATTTGTACCCCCAAAACAGTCCCATACATGTCCTATAAACCATACCAATCCAGGCCTTAACAGCCCTCACAAATTAGTCCCTTACCAACCTATTTAGCAGCCCTAAACCTGTCATTTAAGGCCCCCAATCTAGCCTACATAGCTGTCCTATATTCAGCCTAGAATGGTCCCAATGTAGGCCATGAAACCAGCCTTGACACACTCCCATTCAGCCCTTTGTATTGTCCCATCAAACCACCCCATGGCTGTCCTATTCAGTCCACATGTTTAGCTCCTAAAACAGTCCTTAACCTGTCATAAATCAGTCCCTACATTCAGCTAGGTGTGTGTGTGTGTTTGTGAGCCTATATGTGTGTGTGTGTGAGCTTAGAGTGTGTGTATGTGAGTATATATGTATAGATAGTATCCTATAGGTGTTAGACCATATGTAAACCTATAGGTAGAGCCTATATGTGACCATGTGTGAGTGAGAGAGTGAATGAGTTGGTGTGTGTGAGTGTTTGGGTAAATGTGAGAATGGTACAAGGGTAAAGGTAAGGTAATGGGGAAATAACCAACATGTGTTCTAAAATGTGTTAGATACCTAGGATACCCATGTATCTTGGTAGGTAACCCTTATGTAGGATAGTATCTAGCTACCCTAAGGAGCCTAGGCTAGTATTTTGGGTATTAGCGGGGTTTCCTTTGTATTGGGCAAGGTATCGAGATTTACCTTGGTAAGGGTAATGTAGGTTTTACCTAGAAATAGGGTATTTGAGTTTGGAGTCTAAGATGTGATTAGAACTTGGTTCCTTTGGTTGGTAATGGTCAAATACAGTGCTCCTAGACTAGTTTTGACTTCAGTTGACCATTTTGACCAAAAGACAACAAAAGTCAACCGAGACTCAAACTTAGCCTTTAAGCGACTAGGTTTGACCGAAACCAAACCAGAGTTGACCAGTTGACTGAAAGTCAATAGTTGGTCAACATTAGACTAGTTTGACCTCGAGTTGACCAGAGTTGACCAGGGTTGACCAGTTGACCAAAAGTCAACTGTAAGTCAACCTTCGACCCTGTTTGACCTTGTAGCTCCCCTTCCCGAAAATTTGAAAATATTTTTTATTTTATTTATTTGATTTAAATGGGGATTTTATGATTTTTATAAATGATTATTTAGTTAATTATTACGGTAGATGACTCTAGCCATAGTTGAGTTTTGAAGTACTAGACGACTAGAATTTGTGGCACGGAGATGGAGCAGTGTGCCTTGACTAGTGTACTAGCCATGCCCGGGGAAACCTAGCCATAGGGATATCGTAACTAGGAAAACCAGGCTAAGTTATAGCATGACCATTATGAATAGTTTAATTATTTATTAGTAGATTTATTGATTTGTAGAAGAGCCAGTCGTACCAAAATAGTCCTGACTTGACCCGAACCGAGCCCAAGGCCGTGTAGGCTTATAGTGAGTCCTAAGACACCCAGTGTAGGTGCTCTTCATGTAAATTTTGTATTTTTAAATAGGATAATAATTATGTTGCGATGCGACTGTTACATATATGAAATGTGTTATTGATATTAAATTAGTATTTATTTTATAATATGAGGAAACCTCCTCCTTGTAATATATTTCTAGATTCATAGGATTATATATTTATTACTGGTGCATGTGTATGAATGTCATCCTATATATATATATATATATATATATATATATATATATATATATATATATATATATATATATATATATATATGTATGTATGTATATATATATATATATATATATATATATATATATATATATATATATATATATATATATATATATATATACATATATATATATATATACATACATACATAATATTCATGTCTATATATACACCCAATGCCTATATATATATATATATATATATATATATATATATATATATATATATATATATATATATATATATATATATATATATATATATATATATATATATGTGTGTGTGTGTGTGTGTGTGTGTGTGTATATAGATACTAATTGGTTGTATGGGTGTGAATATATATATATATATATATATATATATATATATATATATATATATATATATATATATATATATATATATATATATATATATATATATATAAATATTTGTAAATATGTATATGTCTATATATAAATATTCGTGTATACGTATATGTGTATACGTATATTCGTATATGTGTATATATATATAAATATATAGGTATATGAGTATATGTGTAAATATATAATAATGTATATTGGTATGTATACATGTAATTGTATGTATATAAATATATTATATATAGTTGTGCATGTATATATGTATATACTATAGAGTGAAATAAATGAAGTAATAAAACAAATGAGTTATCCAACCCACACCCGAAGCCCCCAGGCTCAGCCCTGCCCAAGTAAAACGAGCCAGCTCCATTCCCAGCCTGTTCCAGGCCCACGAACCCAACCCAAGTAAATCACCAAACCAGCAAGCCGAGCAGGCCCAGTAGAGGCCAGCCCGCTCAACTAAACAGCTCGAGCAAACAGAACTCCCCACCCGAACCCTTGGGGCTTGTATATAGCGAGGGAGAGGATCGGAAAGAGTTTGAAACACCCTAACACCCTAAACTCCAACGCCGCCAACCCGACCTCAGGCCTGGGCGCACCCCCGCGCGCGCGCCGTCGAGGGCGGGCCGCCGGCCAGCCGGAGAAGCCAAACCGCGCCGGGAACAGAGCAACCCGCGGTTCACAGCAGCGACAGAACCAGCGGGAAGCCAACTTTGCGACAACTTTTTGTCGCGTACAAGGGGTCGTTTCGCGAACCGTTTAATCGGGTATACTCACAACCTATAGGTATAAATTTCTCATTAGTTAGTTTTTATTCTTCTGGCATGGCTCGATCAAGAGATCGACGCCAACTTGGCGAGGAAACTACTCTGAAACAGGACTGGTAAAGATCTGGGTACACCTGTTTAGTAAAAAATTTCGATCAACCTAGTTGGAATCGTAGATAACTTATTAAGTGAAATATTTAGATCATCTATAGGCCTTCCAAATCCTTTTTGTATATTTAGTTTTCATCCACTGTACCAAAATTTATCCTCTGGTAAAGTTAGAAAAAAACCTGTTTTCGAATTAGTGAAAAACATTAAAAACCCACGATACCACGTGCGTCCCGCCAAATCGGATGACTTGGTCGTGAACCAGAAGCATCGAAAGCTGCGTAACAGCTTCGTGGTCGTGTGGGCTTTGACGGAATTCAAATTGGTCGCGTGTGCGCGACGAATTTGATGCGTATCCGTCGAAATTCACCGTATCGTGCACTTTGCAAATTTCTCAATTACTTTGTGCACGCTCGTCAGATCGAGACAAAACTTGCGCCAGCAGAACCGTATCTTTTTTCTGGTCCTGTATACCAAGTTTGGTCCGATTCTGAGACTGTTGATAAAATCACCGTTTTGCGGACCACACGGTCCCACTCAACGGGTGATTTTGTGCACGGCCTGTCGGAATCCAACTTTGGACATACGGTTGGGTTCGTATCAAAAAACTGGATCCGTAGACATATAGTTTGACGACTTTAGAGACCATTGACCTTGGCACACTTTTCGGTACAAAGCGGGTCCAACGGCGGACACCGTTTTTGCCCAAAATTACCGTTTTGCTCCTGTGTTCAGAATTGGACTTAAGGACAGGCAATCCTAGCTAATTTGACTTGTCTGAGAATATTGGTAATATTTGTTTCAGTTTTCGGAGACAGTTGTGATGATTTGGACCTTATGGCTTAGCAGTGGATAAGATTGTTATTGGATCTGCGTGCAACCTCCAGGCAAGTATACCTTGCCTTCCTCTACAGTTTTATTTACATGCATTTCCTTTCGTTTTTCACTCATTTGATTGTTTATGGACATGTGCTTTTCGTGTTATTTTCTGTGGAGTTGTTTTTATTGTTTATAGCCATGTTCATGTTTTGGCCTTGTGTTTCACACTTGGAGTTTCACGTCAGTACCTTGCTTGAGTCGTGTCATAAAACGAGTGCGTGTAGTGAACTGCCATAGCCTTGATTTTTATTGTACACAACCAGAGAGTCCACACTCGGGACGAGGGTTGTTTGGTGCACCAGAGAGTCCACACTCGGGACGAGGGTGTTTTCCTTGATCTGTTTACATCCGTGAGTCCACGCTAGGAACGAGGGTGTTTACATCAGAGAGTCCACGCTCGGGACGAGGGTGTTTACATCAGAGAGTCCACACACGGGACGAGGATGTAGTATTTGCACCAGAGAGTCCACACACGGGACGAGGGTGTCTTGCCGTGAACTAACCAGAGAGTCCACACTCGGGATGAGGGTTAGTACTAACCAAAGAGTCCACACTCGGGACGAGGGTTAGTGTTTAGTTCAAACCCGTGAGTCCACACTCGGGATGAGGGTTTGGTTTCTTCCATTGATCTCGTGATTATCGTTCATTCGGCAGTTCATTTATACGTAGTTGTTCTAGTGTTCGTATTCGTATTCGTGTTCGTGTTTGTGTTCGTAGTCATTTGTCTTGTCCTTGTTCTTTCTTGTTTATTTCCTTGCGCATGATAAAACTGTTAGATAGGCATGTATATTATGTATCTTGCTAGTCCTCTGAGGACCTGATGATCTCTTCAGGTTTAGCTGATTCACTACAAAAATACTGTATTTTACCGACTGATCTTACCGACGGAAAAAAAATGGTTGCTATTTACCGACAGATTAGCGACGAACTGTCGACTGTTTTTTTATATAAAATTTACTAAAAATAATCGTCGATAGATTCGCCGGCAGTTAGTCGCTAAAGTTTAGCGACTACTCAGCGACAGAAATTTCCGTTGCTGAGCTGCTGTAAAACTTGCTCGATGATTCATTTTTCTCATTCTCAAAATTTTCACAAAACCTAAATTTCCCCCCCCAAACTTCTTCCCTCCTCCTCCTCCGACCTCCTCCTTCTCGGCCCCCTCCTCCATCGGCGGCAACCTCCCCCTCCGACCTCCTCCTCCTCCCCCCCCTCTCCTCCTCGGCGGTGACCCCTGTAGAACCCTAGAGGGGGGGTGAATAGGGAAATAAAATATAAACTACAACAATTGATGCAATAAAGACAATTTAAAGTAAAGAGTAGAATGATCAAACGCAAACGCAAGGATGTATCCTGGTATCCTCTTTTGAGGCAATCCAGTCCCGGAACTCTCTCCGGCTTTAATCCACTATTATCCAAATAGTACACACGAGTTTGGATCCGAAGAACTCGCCAACTTCAACACGAGTTTGGATCCGAAGACTCGCCAACTTTTACACACGAGTTTTCTTACGAAGGCTCGCCAACTTCAAACAAAAGAGAATGAGAACTTGTTGATCTTCTAACACGTGAAGATCGAAATGTACAACTCTTTAATACTCTAGCACTTTGGGAGAGGATGACAATGAAAAGCTTTGAAGAGTATTAATGGTGGAGCTCTTGGTTGTTGGAAAATTTATGGAAGAGTTGGTGAGGAAGCCCAAGAGAGAGAGAGAGCTTCCTTTTATAAGAAAACCAAGAGTAGGTGGCATTTAATGCTCTGAAATGCAGGCAGACCGGCATGCCGTCGGTATGCCGGCCAAATAGTAACGGTCATAATTATGACCGTTCAAGAGCATTAAATGCGGCCATTAATGCGTGTCAGACCAAATCGAAAACTAAGTATTCGAAATTCGGTATACCGCCGGTATGCCGGAGCATACCGTCGGTATGCCGATAGAATGTCACAGAAGGTTTAGAGCTGCTAGAAACGGCATGCCGTCGGTATGCCGCAGCATACCGTCGGTATGCCGACAGTTGATCACAGCAACTTTTGTGTTGCTAAAAACGGCATGCCGCCGGTATGCCGCAGCATGCCGTCGGTATGCCGACATTTCGAGACAGCAACTTTCTAGTGTCCAAAAACGGTATACCGCCGGTATGCCGAAGCATACCGTCGGTATGTCGCTTTTTGTCACAGAACCTTTTCTGGACACGAAAAACGGTATACCGCCGGTATGCCGAAGCATACCGCCGGTATGCCGCTCTGAATGACATGTTTTTCGATTTGTGCTTTTAGTTATCATCCATCCTTTAGTGTTTACAGATATACCTAGATCAGTACAGACACGAAGACTCTAAGCAGGGAACGCCGGTAACTGCTACAGTCTTCAAGGAAGAAGGAGGAAGCTCTGGAAGTGAAGAACTCCATGTAGTACATCTTTTGAGAATATTTGAATCTAAAGAACAGAAGACTAAACTACGAAGATGCTGTTAATTACTCAAAATAAAATGTGCCAACAAACTCCCCCATTTTGATAATTGACAAAATAAAGAGAGATAGCATCTTCAGGGAGTAGCTCCCCCGTAGGTAGACAGCTCCCCCTCAATACGATTTCTCCCCATTTGTCACTTAGTCAAAGATAGGGATAATCAATAGAAACAGTGTATAAGAGAAAAGACATGAGTATATAAAGAAAAGAGCATGCATGAATATATATGAGAGAAAGTGAATACATGCTGGACCCATACATTTCATAGTAAGATAAAAGACTCTTCACAACGAGAGCCAGACACAACAGACAACCATAGATAATGTCCCCGAAGGACGGCAAAGAGCTAAAACAACCATAAACCGGTCCCCGAAGGACCACTAAAGACAACAAACTGAAAACACACATAAAAACTAGAAGCACTCAAGGACCGAAACCACCATCAAAAGGAAGACCATCCCTAATCCTCAGCCGGATCATCATCATCATCACCCTGAGCCTGCTGGAAGGCGCCAAAAGGATCAATGCCGTCAGGGTACATAAACCCATAGGCATTGGGGTCAGAGAAGCGCGGGCCCGTGTACATGGGATCCTGAAGATTAAGATCCAGAAAAGCATTACGGTCTTGAAGAGTGCGCTGAATGAAGTACCCCTGATCGTGGAACCGAGTCTGGATCAGGGCGCCAAGTCCACGAGTGTGGGCCCGCATCTGCTCCTCCGCCTGGGCCATCCGCATATCAAAATGCTGCTGAGTGAGCGGCATATAACGGCCCGAAGGAGGAGGGGTAGATGTGGGAGCAGCAGGCGTGGATGCCGGTTGCTCTTGGGAAGGTGAGGCACGGGAAGTAGAGGCGCCAGCAAGGGTACGGGAGATAGCAAGATATGAGGGGACGCCATCCGAGGTACAGAGAGACAGGTCAACCTGCTTGGCCTCCATGAGCAGAGTGATGAAAGATCCATAGTAGAGATTCTGCTTCCCCGAAGGCATGGTACACCGGAATTGCAGAAGAAGAGTCTTTGGGAAGGAGAATCGCTTCCAGGCATAGAGATGGTACATGCAGACGAGGGCATCACAAGTGATTGCGTCATAGTTCCTGCCCTTCGGAAAGAGAATGTGGTACACGATCCGATGGAGCTCGTAATAAAACGGCTCCAGCTGGACAGAGAGGGCCGGGATGGCAGGAGGGTTGGGACCCTTGCAGATGATTCGGCAGAATTCGTCGAACGGGGACGCCACCGAGGAGTTGAGAGCACCCAACATAGGTAACGCATCCCCTTTGTCTGGAATGCCTAAGATGGCCCCCACTTCCCGAGATGTGAGACGGAAGTGGCGGTCATTGACCATAGATTGGATGGCAGAAGGGTCGTCGTCATCCCCTCTCATGTTGCAATAGAAAAGGCGGACAGCAGCAGGGTAGACAGGGATTTGGCGCCTTAGAAGAGAGGAGAGATCGGCATCGTCAAACAAAGGGACGTGACCGGGGAAGAGGTTCCAGTTGATCGCCCGTCCTTTGAATACGTTGTGATTGGCGAAGTGCTGGAACCAAAGCTCGGCGGCCAGAGAGTTGGAGAAGACGCGCTGGTCATAGCCGGTAGGTAGCGCCACCGGGACGAAGGGGTTGAACCCGGAGGAATAGGAGGATCGGGGGCGCTTAGGGTTGGCCATGGAGAGGGATTGGTGCTATGGTGTGGAGGAAGAAGGAGTAGAGAGGAGAGGGAGGAAGGAGGGTTTTTAAAGAGAGGAGGAAGATGAAGAGATGAGTTTGAAAAAGGTAGGAACGGTTGTAGAGGAAGTTTGAAAGAGAAAGAGTTGAAAAGGTGGAGGGAAGTTATGATGGTGGAGTAAAAAGAGGAGAAAAAAAGGGGGGAAGTGATGGGTAGTTAATGTGAAGAGATAAAGGATAGTAAATGAGAAGGGAGGTGATGGGATGGGAGTTGAAGATTGATGGGATGGATAAGAGAGAATAGAAGAGGGTAAAAAGGAATAAATGAAGGAGTAAAAGAAGGTGGGCCCGAATCCAAAATTTAAATCCTGTCCGCCGCTGCCCGGCATACCGGCGGTATGCCGACGTGTACCGACGGTATGCCGTCGTTCGAAACAGAACCTAATTCTGCCTTGAAAAACGGCATGCCGCCGGTATACCGTAGTATACCGTCGGTGTGCCGGTCGACTGGGACTAAGGATGAAAAGATAAAATGTCTAGTTCACGGCAAAGGAAAGAGAAGCGATCTTCCGGAAGAGGCTTAGTAAAAATATCGGCTAATTGATAGGTAGTATCAATAAATTCAAGATGGATATCTCCTTTTTGCTGATGGTCACGAAGAAAATGGTGTCTAATTTCAATGTGCTTCGTGCGTGAGTGACAAATCGGGTTTTTCGTGAGATTGATAGAGCTAGTGTTATCACATTTAATAGGGATACAAGAATGAGAAATGCCATAATCTAAAAGTGTTTGTGACATCCAAAGAATTTGTGCACAACAACAACCAGCCGCAATATATTCTGCCTCAGTGGTGGAAAGAGCAACAGAGTTTTGCTTCTTACTAAACCACGATACCAAGGACTTCCCGAGGAATTGACATGTGCCACTAGTGCTTTTTCGGTCAATCTTGCATCCGGCAAAATCCGCATCCGAAAAGCCGTGAAGCTCAAAGGATGAGGATTTCGGATACCAAAGACCCATGTTAATGGTGCCTTTGAGATAACGAAAAATGCGCTTAACGGCACTCAAATGTGATTCCTTTGGATTGGCTTGATATCGTGCACACAAGCAAACACTAAACATGATATCCGGACGGCTAGCCGTTAAATAAAGTAAGCTACCGATCATACCTTTATACTTACGAATGTCGACCGATGTGCCATCTTCATCATTGTCAAGCTTGGTCGTTGTAGCCATAGGGGTCCTCATTGATTTGGATGAGTCAAGGTCGAACCGCTTGAGGAGGTCCTTTGTATATTTTGCTTGATTGATGAAGGTTCCTTTAGGCCCTTGTTTGATTTGTAACCCCAAGAAGAAGGAGAGTTCACCCATCATACTCATTTCAAACTCTTCCTGCATAACTTTGGCAAATTCTACACAAAGTGTGTTATTAGTAGAACCAAAAATAATATCATCAACATAAATTTGAACCAATAAGAGAGTCCCATCATGTGATTTAATAAAAAGTGTGGTGTCAACTTTTCCCTTTGAAAAATTGTGAGAGACAAGAAAAGAGCTAAGACGCTCATACCAAGCACGTGGAGCTTGTTTGAGGCCATAAAGGGCTTTATGGAGTTTGAAAACGTGGTTAGGAAATTGAAAATCTTCAAAGTCGGGAGGTTGTTTAACATAAACTTCCTCCTTAATAATACCATTAAGAAAAGCACTCTTAACATCCATTTGAAATAGCTTAAAGTCATTAAAACAAGCAAAGGCACAAAGCATACGAATGGATTCAAGACGTGCAACCGGAGCATAGGTTTCGTCGTAGTCAATGCCTTCCTCTTGGTTATAGCCTTGAGCAACCAATCGGGCTTTGTTGCGAGTCACTAACCCATCTTCATTTAGCTTGTTGCGAAACACCCATTTAGTTCCAATAATGGGATGATTGCTAGGTTTTGGGACAAGTTCCCAAACCTTGCTTCGCTCAAATTGATTGAGCTCCTCTTGCATAGCCATCATCCAAAATTTATCAAGGAAAGCATCATGAACATTTTTAGGCTCTATTTGAGAGATAAAAGCCACATTGGCACAAAGATCACGAGTGGCGGATCTTGTACTAACACTTGAGGAAGGATCCTCAATGATAAGCTCCTTAGGATGATTGGTGACAAATCTCCATTCTCTTGGGAGATCCTTTGGAGAAGGCTCGAGAGGAGGAGACTCTTTTGATGGGGTCACAACTTCATTGTTAGATGAAGAAGGACGATCCTCAAAGGAGGAGTTCTCCAACCCAAATGAGATGTCATCAATATCCTCGGAAGAGGAGAATGTAGAAGAGTTGAGTTCGTTAAAAGAGACATTGATTGACTCTTCAACAACAAGACTTCTTTTATTAAAAACACGAAAACCTTTGCTATGAGTAGAGTATCCAAGGAATATCCCTTCATAGGCTTTTTCTTCAAACTTGCCTAGGTTATCCTTGGTATTCAAAATAAAACAATTGCAACCAAAAACCTTGAAATATTCAATAGAAGGAATTTTGTTAAACCAAAGCTCATAAGGAGTCTTCTTAGTAATAGGTCTAATTAAGACTCTATTAATAACATGACACGTCGTATTAACGGCTTCCGCCCAAAAATATTGGGGGAGCTTATATTGGTTTAACATGACCCGGGCCATATCGCCAAGGGTTCTATTCTTTCTCTCCACAACACCATTTTGTTGAGGAGTACGGGGACAAGCAAAATCATGTCCAAAACCATTCTTTTCACAAAATCTTTTGAAATCAACATTATCAAATTCACCTCCATGATCACTCCTAATTTTGTTAATAGAAAAACCTTTCTCATTTTGAATACGTTTACAAAAAGCAACAAATTCACGAAAGGTATCACTTTTGCAAGCAAGAAAAATAACCCAAGTAAATCTCGAAAAATTATCAACTAAAACAAAAGCATAAAGTTTGCCACCAAGGCTAGCTACTCTACTAGGCCCAAAGAGATCCATATGAATAAGTTGGAGGGGTCTAGTGGTACTCACAGAGTTGATGGATTTGAAGGATGACTTGGTCAACTTACTTTTCTCGCATTCTTCACATACCATATCCTTTTTGAAAGGGATGCTAGGAAGTCCTCGTACAAGCTTCTTGGAGGCGAGGCGAGAGATGGTATCCATGTTGGCGTGTCCAAGCCTCATGTGCCAAAGCCAACTCTCATCGTTCTTTGCAACTAGGCACCTGTCATTGTTAGTACCTTCAACAAGATAAAGAACATAAATATTGTTTTCTCTAATGCCTTCATACACAATAGTTCCATTGGAGCTATCGATAATTTGGCATTTGAGTTTAACAAACTTGATATCATAACCATTATCGGTAAGATGGCTAATACTTAAGAGATTATGCTTGAGATTAGTAACAAGATAAACATTATTAATACAAGGATAAGGAGGAGAACCGATATTACCATTTCCAATAATATAACCTTTGAGATTGTTTCCGAAGGAGACGTGTCCTTCTTTCTTCATCGATAGCGTTGTAAAAAGTGAAGCATCACCGGTCATGTGCCGTGAACAACCGCTATCGAGAATCCATTTGCTTCTAGCATGAGAAGGATTCGTCACCTACAACATAAGTTGAAGATGAACATTTTGGTACCCATGATCTTATGGGTCCATGAGTGTTAGTCTTAGGAACCCACTTAAGAACTCTCATGTCAACTTGTTTTCTTGTATAACAAAAGTTAGAAGTGTGACCCACCAAACCACAATAATTGCACATCAAGGAAGATTTAGAAGAAGAAGTGTGAGTGTTGTGCATGTGTGAGTTTCTAGTGTGAGAAGTTCTACCATGAGTGTTATGATGATAGTAAAAAGCATGATGAGAGATGTTTTTCTTGACAAAGGGTCCTTTTCTTGTGTTAGAAAAGGAGTTGTGTGTAGTGTTCATGTAATGATTATGCCTAGCATTGTGATGAGTGTGAGGGTGTCTTGGAGCATGCATGTGAGTGGTATTCTTATTACCTAAATTCTTACTTCGTGTAAGAAGATCATTATACTTAATAGAGGTGGAATATTCTCTTCTATTAGCATCTTGACATTTACGCATGGCAAATTCATAAGAGCTTCTCATGGATTGAATCTCATCATCCTTTTTCTTGATGGTGTCAAGAGATTCTTGAAATTTGAGTCGCAAAGACTCTATTTCATCCGTGTCGGAAATAGGAGATTTTCCCTTCACCTCAATGATGATGCTTGAGAGCCTCTCTACTTCAAGTTGAAGAGCCTCAACCTCCTTGAGAGATTTCTTGTATTTATTCCGAACACCTTTGTGTTCTTCATGTAACTCAAGAATGGCTTTCTCCAAATCATCATAGGTAAGAGTGTTTAAAGAAAAATCATCAAGTACCTCATCGGTTGCCATGAGACAGACGTTGGCATTGTGTTTGCACTCCTTGTCGTTGTCGGAGTCGCTCGCGTCGCTTTCACACCAAATGCTAGTGTTGGCGAACTTTCTAGAGGATGAGCTTCCCTTGCTAGGTTTCTCGTACTTGCTTGAGTCTTTTCGTATCATCGGACAATCCCTCTTGATGTGTCCGGGTCTTCTGCATTGATAGCACGCCGGGACTTCTTCATTATCCCGTCTAGAGCGGTTGGCCTTGTTGAACTTTAAGAACTTTCGGAAGTGCTTAGCTGTGAGAGCTATTTCTTCATCGTCATCCGACTCATTGTCATCGGAGCTATCCTTGGAGTAGGACCTTGAAGCTTTGAGAGCGAGAGTCTTCTCTTTTTCTTTGGTCTTCTCCTTCTCCTTCTCTTGAATGGAGGATTCCTCTTGATCCTTCATGTCGAGCTCGTGAGTCATTAGCTTACCCATGAGGGTCTCTAGGTTCATGACGGTTAGATCGTTCCCCTCAATGATTGCGGTAGCTTTAGGACTCCAAGCTTTCGTCAATCCTCTAAGAATTTTCCTTATCTTTTCATGAGCGGGATATTCCTTTCCAAGAGAAGAGAGAGGGTTAATAATGTCACCAAGACGAGTAAACATGCTAGCAATAGATTCATCATGCTTCATTTTAAAAGACTCATATTCTTGCGTGAGTCTACTGATCTTGGATTCCTTCACTTGTGAAGTTCCCTCGTGTGTGACTTCAAGTAACTTCCAAATCTTATTAGAAGTCTTGCAAGTAGAGATCCGGTTGAATTCACTACTGTCGAGGGCACAGTAAAGAGCATTCATTGCCTTGGCATCTCGACAAGCAAGCTTCTTAATGTTTTCGGCAAGTGTTTCCCGAAGGGTGTCAGAAGCAATATCCTCAATGGCTCTGGAAGGAGTAGGAAGGCCATTTATCACGCAATCCCATAAATCGAAATCTATGGACTTGAGATAAATGCCCATCCTAATCTTCCAGTAGTTATAGTTGGTGCCATCAAATAGGGGAGGCCTATTTGTGGAGTGTCCCTCATTGTGAAACGTGTTGATGCTAGGGTTAGAGGCCATGGATCACTCAAGGGTGTAAATCCAAATCAAGAGAACGAAGCTCTGATACCAATTGTAGAACCCTAGAGGGGGGGTGAATAGGGAAATAAAATATAAACTAGAACAATTGATGCAATAAAGACAATTTAAAGTAAAGAGTAGAATGATCAAACGCAAACGCAAGGATGTATCCTGGTATCCTCTTTTGAGGCAATCCAGTCCCGGAACTCTCTCCGGCTTTAATCCACTATTATCCAAATAGTACACACGAGTTTGGATCCGAAGAACTCACCAACTTCAACACGAGTTTGGATCCGAAGACTCGCCAACTTCTACACACGAGTTTTCTTACGAAGGCTCGCCAACTTCAAACAAAAGAGAATGAGAACTTGTTGATCTTCTAACACGTGAAGATCGAAATGTACAACTCTTTAATACTCTAGCACTTTGGGAGAGGATGACAATGAAAAGCTTTGAAGAGTATTAATGGTGGAGCTCTTGGTTGTTAGAAAATTTATGGAAGAGTTGGTGAGGAAGCCCAAGAGAGAGAGAGCTTCCTTTTATAAGAAAACCAAGAGTAGGTGGCATTTAATGCTCTGAAATGCAGGCAGACCGGCATGCCGTCGGTATGCCGCGGCATACCGCCGGTATGCCGGCCAAATAGTAACGGTCATAATTATGACCGTTCAAGAGCATTAAATGCGGCCATTAATGCGTGTCAGACCAAATCGAAAACTAAGTATTCGAAATTCGGTATACCGCCGGTATGCTGATAGAATGTCACAGAAGGTTTAGAGCTGCTAGAAACGGCATGCCGCCGGTATGCCGCAGCATACCGTCGGTATGCCGGCAGTTGATCACAGCAACTTTTGTGTTGCTAAAAATGGCATGCCGCCGGTATGCCGCAGCATGCCGTCGGTATGCCGACATTTCCAGACAGCAACTTTCTAGTGTCCAAAAACGGTATACCGTCGGTATGCCGAAGCATACCGTCGGTATGCCGCTTTTTGTCACAGAACCTTTTCTGGACACGAAAAACGGTATACCGTCGGTATGCCGAAGCATACCGCCGGTATGCCGCTCTGAATGACATGTTTTTCGATTTGGTGCTTTTAGTTATCATCCATCCTTTAGTGTTTACAGATATACCTAGATCAGTACAGACACGAAGACTCTAAGCAGGGAACGCCGGTAACTGCTACAGTCTTCAAGGAAGAAGGAGAAAGCTCTGGAAGTGAAGAACTCCATGTAGTACATCTTCTGAGAATATTTGAATCTGAAGAACAGAAGACTAAACTACGAAGATGCTGTTAATTACTCAAAATAAAATGTGCCAACAACCCCCCCTCCGATCCCCTCCTCCCCCGACCCGCTCACCTCCTCCTCCTCGGCCCCCTCCTCCTCGGCGGTGACCTCCCCTCACCCCTCCTCCTCGGCCCCCTCCTCTTCGTCCCCCTCCTTCCCCGACCCCCTCACCCCCTCCTCCTCGGCCCCCTCGTCCTCGGTGACCTCCTCCGACCCCCTCACCCCTCCTCTCCACGGGTAATTTTTTTAAATTTGTTACTTTTTTCATATTTATATTATGTGTTTAATTAACCTATACTTGGACACAAAAATTATGACACAATATAGTAGCTAGGGTTTTGGACACGGACACGAAAATTATGACACAATATAGTAGCTAGGTCTGTAATTTACATATTTTTGCAAGGAAAACTTATTTGGCACAAGTAGTTAGTGCATAATTTTAGTGGTTAGTAATTATTTTAGTGGACACGAAAATTATGACACAATATAGTAGCTAGGTCTGTAATTTGCATATTTTTGCAAGGAAAACATATTTTTGAGATGCTAGATATTTATGGTAGTTGGAAGTGCATAATTTTAGTGTTTAGTAATTTGAGCGGGGCCATGTGATCCAACGGCCAAGGATCGCGAGGCTTCGGCTCTCTCAAATCCATATATACTTGTTGACTAGATTTAGTTTCAAAAATGTTTTATACACCATTGATGCTTTTAAACTCTTTTTTCTACTTTGTTTCTCAGAGAAACTAGTACAGTGATGCTAAAAATGCAAGAAGCCAGCATTGGCTGCCCTAGATCATCAGTCACTTTGAAATCTAGCATTGAGAATATGCTTTTGCATTATGTTTCAGAGGTAACTAGTTATTCTCTCTTATTCTCTAGTTATTTATGGGCTTTGTGAGCATACACAAATTGTAGATCAAGGCATATCAATTCCTAGCTTGTATTCTCTAGTTAGTCTTATTCTCTAGTCATTTATGAGCACAAGAGTAATATGATTGCCCCCCAAGAATATCGAAAATGAAAGAAATGCTAATAAACAAAAATAAAAACCAACCTTCATTATTAAATGAGAAACATATGATATAAATCCTAAGATGAAGGGAAAACTTAAAGTACATCCTTGGAATTTTTTTGGATATGATTTACATATAATTTATCCTCAAGTGCATGTTTGTATTCATCATCAAAATCATTCATATAGGTTGCTTAGACATGGATTCAGATATAGATACTGATTACGATACATGTGAATTTTTTTGGATATGGCTATGGCATGCATACAATTATATATACACATGAAAACATATTTATATACATATTTTATATACTACATCTTAATAATATCTATATTTAAGCATATTTTAGGTAGTAACTTGATTCCAAAAAGTTCTAGAAAGGATTCAATGCAAAAAAATGCAACATTCTCATATCTCAATTATGTTTGTCATGATCATAGGTATGTCAAAATTTACTTGTTTTTGGTCTGTGTAGCGTAGACATGAACAAGCAAAATTTGACACGAGTGTCAAAGAAGTATCTTGTGTTATACATAGGATATGAATACAGTCATGGATATGGTCCTGTCATGGAGTATGAGTATCTATGCAACGTAGCTTTCCCCATTCAAAATATGGTTTCATGTGGAGCAAAACCTAAATTGAGAAGCTTCATTAACTAACTAACTAAGAGCATTAGAAATTGAAGGAATTGAAATCTTATTTAATATAAAGTTTCATCTACCAAAGTTTGGCCGTAATCTTGTATGTTTTCATTTTTTAGGTAAAAATTGACAGATATTAAATTAACATTGTTATTTTTAGCTACCATAGCGGATATCTTGGTTTCAGATTTCATAATTTACATCCATGAAGAATGAAATCAAGTGATAAAAGTCTATGTGAAAGAAAGTGGACCATGGTAGATAATAGAAGTTATGTCTTTGAATGATGCCAAATCTTTATAGTCTATCGCTTATCAATAACCTCACTTAATAGCTGTGTATCTGCAATTGATAACTTAGGGAAGTATCCCTGATACCAAATAGCACCGTGCCACCTAATTTGAGGTACTATCATTTAGTTAGATTATAGGCAGCCTTCATGGAGAAAATGGACCTCTCTTGAGAAGAATGGTGTTTGATCAACGACTCAGTGTTCCTATTTTAGAGACCAACGACATTGTTCCTCATATGAAGATGTGGAAGAGTGACGATTTCGCTACCCCAATTTCAATGGAGCCACTTCAAAGGAGAGTGCCTTGTGTTCCGCCACCATGCAAGTTACAAAGAACATTGTGCCTAGTGATGCGAATCAAGGTTCTAGTTTGAGGTCGAAAGGTTCTGAAGATGCAATATCAGTAGCACATTTAGCTATCTCTAATGAAGAGGTACCTCCAGCTAGTATTCAAGTTTCAGACCATCAAAATGAAGGGTCCTGTCACGCCCCAGAACCAGAATACCGGAGAGCGGGGGCAGACATAGCCAGCTACGCAATCCCAAAGTACGTTAATACTCTGAAATCACGTATAAGCTGTCAAGACATGGGGGTTACTCTACAAGCCATCAGTCAATACTATGGTTTAACAATCCTAGGTATCTCAATCACAGGCAATTATACAAGAACAAAGAGTACAGTCATCATACATACAATAGTAAGGCATCCCGAACCATATATACATGAATGATCATGAAGCCAGTACCACAGAACTGAGGACTAGCTAAAGTATTAGTCGTACATGATAAGGACTAGCTATAGTCTAGAATACACATATCATGTTTATGCCCGTAGGCTACAATATCAAGAAAATTACCAAAACACGAGCTAAACACGTGCTCGGGGCTAAACCTTACAAGAGGAGAATTTGCATATCAGTAGGAGAATGAAAAAGACACCCACTGAGGCACTCTGGTGCTCCGGCTGGTCACCGTCGAGTAGATGGTGCGGTAGATCCTTCGGGCTCTTCTATTAGAACCTGGCCATGCAAAACCAGTGGGGTCAGACCCCAAACAGCAAGTACCACAAAGGAGGCCGAACTATGAACTTAAAACCAGCAATTATTAGTAAACAAAGCAAGCAATAAGTAAGGGAGGATCGAGATTTGTGCAGTACCAATGCACTTATCACGAACATAGAGAGACTGTAAGTAAAGCATCATTGAGCATAAGTAAACCGGAGAATATGTTAAATAAATAGAACTGGGCAATATACGAAGAGAGGACGAAGGTACTGTTCCGGAAGCCAGGTTACAACCCTTAAACCAAACAAGGACCGGAATTGTAACCCTTCGCTTGAACAGAACTTGGTCCCTGATCATTTATTGCTAGAGGTGACAATCATTAAGTGACAGTGAGAGAGTGACAATACAGAGTACAATACATTAGAGTGACAATCATTGTAATCATTATCCTGGAACAATTAGGAACTGGATCTAGACAAGACTTAGACTGGAAAGGTGATATACGATGGGATAACCATGGGACTATTCAGATAACCAGGTTACAACCCGTAAACCAAACAAGGACCGGGATTGTAACCCTTCGTCTGAACAGAACTTGGTTTCTCTCACCATTTATCGGCAAGATAAAATAAGAAATCAGGACATATAACAATCATGTACAAGATCAAGACAAGAGTAGATAGACTGAACTCCATCCAACATTCACGGCCAAGCAATAAGTACGGCTTGATACTTTAACTAACTAGGGTTATCACAGGCCTAGTTACTAGCAAGATGCAGTGAGAATTCCAAGTTCGGTTACCTGTTTGTTACTACCTGAGTGATCCCAGCAAGAAAAGAAAAAGATAGCATGATATAGCAGACACACTGTAGTAAGATACATGTGTCCTAAGGTACCACACTCGATGGCGGGCTGGAAGTGCGCTCATCTCGACGGATAGCAACAAATCCCATGTATATATATAAGGCCGGGACCAAAGGGGCAACAGGTAACTGGAAAATTCTCTATGAACTATTTGATCAATCTAGTCATTAACCTAGCCAGATTCAGTATGAATCCCTGACCGTGGTACTCAGGGATCATGCCCTAGACATGATGCAAGACACAATCGGACTAGTAGTTTATACAAGCACAATCAATGCAAACAACCACGATGTCCAGGCCAATGAATTGATTTGTCAAGAGTGCGCCACGACGGGCCACTATCATTATTACTTATCAAGAGTGCGCCACGACATGCCACTATCAAGCATTATCAGGGTACTTGTCAAGAGTGCACCACTACGGGTCACTGCCGTGTCATGTGTAGCAGGTCAAGTTATCAAGTCAAGTTATCAAGTCAAGTTATCATGTCAGGAGTGCACCATGGTGGGCCACTATCATGTCAGGTATATCATGTCAAGTTCATCATGCCAAGTTCACTGTCAAATTATCATGTCAAGTTCATTGTCAAGAGTGCACCACTACGGGTCACTGCCGTGTCATGTGTAGCAGGTCAAGTTATCAAGTCAAGTTATTAAGTCAAGTTATCATGTCAGGAGTGTACCACGGCGGGCCACTATCATGTCAGGTATATCATGTCAAGTTCATCATGCCAAGTTCACTGTCAAATTATCATGTCAAGTTCATTGTCAAGAGTGCACCACTACGGGTCACTGCCGTGTCATGTTACTCAAGTACAATTATCATTTCAATCATGTCAATCAAATCGTGATTTATCAAGTTCAGGACAAAAGGCGTAAGGATATAAAATAGGCATAAAAATATACAATAAAGGTTACAAGACATGGGCAATTAATAATAAAAAAATAAAATATAAGCCAGGAAAGAGCCACACGGCACGGACATATGCGGCTCAGGAGTCGGGTTCATGCGGCTAGGAAGAAAGGTTCTCAGGCGGTTCGGGGGAAACAGGTATGTGCGGCATCAAGAAGCACATGGGGCTAATGCGGCTCATGGGGGAGGGGTTCATGCGGCTGGACCAATGCGGGTCATGCGGCCAGGATGTAAATGTTCATGTGGCTCAGGAAGCACAAGTATATGTGGCTCGGGAGTCTCATGCGGCTCCGCCAGGGTAGGTCATGCGGCTCAGCCCCACGTAAGGCCATACGGCCAGAAAGGGGCGGGTCTCCATGCAGCTCGGGTAGAAGTCCATGTGGCTGGTCGTAAGTCCTATGCCATGCGGCTCGATCTAATCAGAGTCATGCGGCCCGGGAATCAAAAGTCCATGCGGCTGGATGGATCAAATCTTCATGCGGCTGGGAGTAAGTTTCTGCAGCATAGGCCATGCGGCCAAAGGCTTGCCGCATGAGGATTCATGCGGTCAAGTACTGCCTATGCGGCTGAACTGTGCTTCTTCTCCAAATTTTCGAGAAGAAGTACACTAAGAAGCCATGGCTGCCAGGATGCATAAAACCTCCATCCGGAGTCCAAATCCGGACTTCCATAGGTCAAAATGGGGTAGAACGAGCTACTCTACAACATGGAACCATAAAAACTTAAAAATAACAAAGTTTAATAGATCAAAACCCATGAAAACCGAAATTGCTTCAAGTTAGATCTACAACAATCTAACCATCAAAATAGAAAACTCCAAGTTCTAAACATGCTTAGAATGTGACAATAAAGAGAATGGAACAAACAAAATAGAAATCATCCAATATTCGGCAAGGTGTACTTGCCTCTCTCTAATGGCTAGGGTTTGGTGGAAAAAGAAAATGAATGATGGTGAATGAGGAGGGAGAGAGAAAAAGTGGCTTATATAACAAGCTCAAGTGATCTCCACCATTCATTCATTTCCACTCAATCTAAACTATACACCTCATCTCATAAAGAACCAAAATAAACCAAACCAAGTCAAAGTGGAACCGAACCAAATAAAACCAAATCCAAGTTAAACCAAGTCATAAAATCCTATACTTATGAAATTTTAAAATATCACGCAAATCGATAAATACGAAATACGGCTCAAATAAACATGTATCCGTATAAAATATCGATACAGTGAGATGGGTCTCACAGGTCCACGGGTAAACAATTACACATTGGTAATCGATCATGTCTCAATTTAATAATATTCCATGTTGCTTGGTGGAGAAGTTGCAATATATGGTTGAATTGAATATTATAAACAAATCATGATTGAAGTAGTGCTGCAATCAACTTATTTGTTTCTCCTTTGGTCTTGCTTTGGTAATTGAATCTCATGCATTGGCCTATGTGAAATTTAAAACCGATTGATACATTTTCCATGACACGTTGAAACAGGGAGCTTGCATTAAGAAGCTTGAGGATAGCAAATCAACGAAGCAAATTGTTGCACTCCTTAGTGCTCCATTAGAGAAATACAACAATATTGTTACTGCATAGAAGCTGTCTAACAATCCTAACGTCATGGATCACCTTGAGACCACTACAATTAAAGTCATGGCAGTGGTCATTATCCAAAGCATAATGAAGAAGAACACTTGTGTATCAACTGCTGATAAGGTAGGTCAATATCCTATTTTCAGTTATTTCTAAATCTATTAACATTACCATTATTGGCTATTTTTTCTTAGGTGGAGGCTTTATTTGAATTAATTAAAGGGATTATAAAGGATATTGATGGGACTCTAGATGATGAGGTGCACATTGAATTATTTATGTCAACCTTGACTCTAGATGATGAGGTGCACATTGAATTATTTATGTCAACCTTTTCTAGATTTTGGTGTTTGATAAGTTCTAATTATTCTCATATTGCAATGCATCTTATTTGTATTGAGAAATAGAAGCAAATGCTGATATATTTTAGTTCCATTGCTCTACATTTGTTACTTGCAGGTCAATGCTCTTTTTCCTTCTCTGTTTTCTGTTGGGTAAATCATGATGGGAGTAAGAAATATGTTTGTTGCTCGATACAAGTAAATTCATTATTTTAGGTTTGCAAGAATGGTTTGTGCTATACTTGTTTAAAATATACCAGTAGTGACTAACACATCTATGCATTTGATGATTATAGATACCAATGAGATTGTTTCTATAATGTTGGACATGCGTTAACAAATAAAGGATGCAACTGGCCAAGGAGACGTTGGACCATGGTATCGGTATCGGTAAGTTTTCTGAATCCTATATCTAATACACCAATATCTAATACACCAATATAACCATGAGACGTTGGACCATGGTATCGGTATCGGTAAGTTTTCTGAATCCTATATCTAATACACCAATATAACTCAAATAACTATATCCTATTAGATGTTGGACCATGATATCAGTATCGGTATCGGTATCTACTTTAAACCATGAGACGTTGGACCATGATATCGGTGATATCGGTATCGGTATCGGTATCAGACTATTCCTATGAGATATTGGTATCTCCGACAGCGGCTCCTAATCTGACCACGATGCTTCCTCCTCCGGCCACGATGCCTCCTCCAGAAGTTGTTGCCCAGGACGTACATCGGATCGTCGCATTGGTCCTGGGCCAGATGTATGCATGCGGACGGTCGACTATGCCTCTTCCACCTCCTCCACCATCATAGAAAATTTATTGTTTATTTTTAGTTTGTATGAATTTGTATCAATTTGTGTATTTTTGAACAAATTTGTGGATATGTATTATAGTGTGACTTGTGGACTCGGGTTATGTGAACAAAATTATGGATATGTATTGTAGTGACTTGTGGACTCGAATTTGAGTTATATTGGTGTATATTTGAGTTATATTGGTATATATTTGAGTTATTTGAGCTATTTGACAGGTTTGAGAAAAGCTGAAACAATTTAGTCTGGCAAATATAGGCATTATAGCGACGGACTAGCGACAGGATAGCGACAGAAAGCTGGAAATTTTTTAGGTTAGCGACGGAATACCGACGTTCTAGCAACGGAAATCTGGAAATTTTCCAGGTTAGCGACTGACTAGCGACGGAAATTTCCGTCGCTAACGCTCAGACATGTAAGCGACAAGTTAGCGACGGAAACTTCCGTCGCTGAGCTTCTGGAAAATTTGCATTTTTGGACCACAAATGTTAGTCAGTATTCCGTCGCTGGGTAATCGCTGATATTATCGACGTTTTTTGTACGTCACTAATACGTCGCTAAAATTGGTCAGCAAATTCGTCGGTATTCCGTCGCTACAACGATGGATTACCGATGGATTTTACGTAGCGACACTTGTTCTGCCGACGTTTGATTTACGTTAGAAATCCTCGGTAAATCGAGTTACCGACGGATATGTTGTATTTACCGACGGAAATTTTTGTCGCTAAATCCATGTATTTTTGTAGTGATTGCATGGAGTTAGTTAGTAGTTCTGGATGGCAGATGTGATGATACATTGCGGGATTCAGGTATTGTTATTGAGTTTATTATCCGCTCGTGCTTTTCATTCCTTATCATGAGATATCATGTTCCTTGTTTCAGTTGTAGACTCTTGTTATATTCCTTAGAGTCTTATCGAACATTTATGCTAGTGGGCTGCAGACCACGACCCATAGTGTTCATTCATGTTTCATATTATTATTGTGGATTGAGATATAGATTGTATTGCCATGATTTAGCAGTAAACCATAGCCTTGACAGCGTTTACGTATTCGAGATGGACTGGAGTCCGCTCGATGCGTAGCTGGGCTTGGACACGCTTCGTATCCGAAAAATGGGTGCGGGTCGTGACAGACCTAGTTTGACTTGGATTGACTCCTAGTGACTTGGTATGACCTAGTATGACTCAGTTTGACCTAGTTTTGACTTAGACATGCATTCATGACTTAAATTAGTTTCCTTTTCATTATAAAATCCTGTTTAACTCATAGTATCTCATTTTAGGTCTGTGATTTACTCTGAGCGTCTGTTAACCTTATCAGCTCAGGACCACAGGCGAGTACATTTACTGATAGTTTTTATTGTCTTGATATCTACTATATCCGATTCAGTTGTAGTGTCTTACTTGATTCTCGACACGATAGTTCACGGACTAGTATACGTCGGATCCTGTCATGAGATGTTATTCCCGGATTTTCCTTGGTATATTGGTGTATGATATCGATGTTTCATGTACTTATATAGACATTGATTTGGGAGTGGGCTGATCACCTGTTTTTGAATCCGTGTCATGACGTGCCATGTCCGGATCCATGATACTATTCGGGGATGGGGGAATTATTAGAAGTTATGTGATCAAAGCCTCCCTGTTACTATTTTGCTAGCGCTACCCTCACCTCACGTAGGGTGTAGCAGATACCCCATGTCCATGTTATCCAGGTTGGCCGGCATGACCCTTTCAGATTTTCATGCGATTGTCGGGCCAAGTGGATAACCCTACCATGACTCCCTAGCCGATCACATATCGCTCTAATAATTCAAATCACATTTTATATTTATTGTCGTATCTTATATCCAGTTCAGCTTTACTTTCTGTACTTCTCACCATGCTATGATTTCATTTACTCACATGCTCTACATGCCTTTATACTATACCATGATTTGAGACTAAGTCCTGTTTGAAAGAAGGGTTACAATCCCGGTCCTTGTTTGGTTTACGGGTTGTAACTCGGCTTTCGAATGGTTCCCAAGTCGCCTATATTTTTGTCTTATATTTTATTATACTGTCTCTTATAGTATTTGTCAATTCATATGGAACTGCTGTTGGTGTTTGTACTTGCTCATTTTCCTGACAGGATACCGTTGACACTTTTACAGATGATTCAGAGGCTGATTGCCCGACCTATTATAGGGACGGGTTAGATGGAGTAGACTTGGACCGTAGCTTGATAGTCGAGCCACTAGACTTTGCTCACCCTGAGTAGTGTAGCTTAGTTAGGTTTTCCTGGCCTGCGAGCCAGCTAGTACTTTTCAGACTGTAGTATTATATTATATTCTGTGATGTTATGTATAGTTCTAGACTTGTGTGGATCTTGGACTTATTTCCTGCCTTCATCTATCATATTTCCTTTCCGTACTATCTACCTTAGTTTTACATTTGTGATTGAGACTGTATTGCTATGTCACCTCCATTCGGAGTGTATATACTGTACAGGTACCTTTATCTGTTTTAGTCGTAGTATTTACAGACCCTATATACAGCATTCTACCACCGATGTTGTGGCGTAGGCTGGACGTAACTACATACTCGTGCCCCTAATCAGGGTGCAGGTCGTGACACGTTTTTGTGGTGGCCTATGCAGGTCTGTGTCGTAATTAGTGCGATCTTGTAATGGTGCTCGACTTAGAGTGCTAATTACGAGCCTGCGACTAGGACGTAGGATCTAGGGTATGATAGGAGTTACTCAATCACATTTTAGGAAAAACTCTGATCTTCTGATTACCATGACAACTCTTCTTGCATTTAAATTCAATTGTCCTCCCTTGATAATATCTTATCATGTGCCATATTGATCTCTTGGGTTCAATCCGTCTTCAGGATGACGGTGACTCGTTCTCAGGTAGCAAGGCCTAGTACAGTTCCAGAGAGGTCAGATCCGGGAGGTCTTCCACCTCCGGCTACGGGAGTAGCAGTCGAGAGAGCAGTAGCCTCAGTTCCTGCCCTTCAGGCAGGAGTAGCAGCTGCAGTTCCCGGAGGTCTTCCACCTTCAGCTGAGGGAGCTGCAGTTCAGGGAGCTGCCACCTCAGTCCCTGTCCTTCAGGCGGGAGCAGCAGCGAACGGTTTCAGGAGATCTTCCACCTCCAGCAACGAGATCGTCCATGGTCATTCCTGATATTCTTCTACCGCTGCCTCCGCTACCGACTGATACTCAGGGGGTGATGGCCCTTCTGCAGCAGATGTTGCAGACTCAGAGTGCACAGGCAGAGTTGTTACAGCGGACCATGGAGAACTCCCATCAGCTGGCGATGGCAGCAGTAGAGAGGGGTACACCGGGCACAGTTCAGGGAGCACCAGATCAGCAGCAGGGTCAGGGGAGGCCCGGTACACACCTAGATTTCAGGAAGATGAACCCGAGGGAGTTCAAGGGTACCGAGGCTATCCTATATGCGGATGACTGGTTGGAGGATGTCCAGTGGAGTCTGGAGTTGACAGAGGTCCCGAGAGGACTTTGGGTGACGTCTGCAGCGAGCCAGTTTTTTGATATAACGCTGACTTGGTTTCGCACGGATCCGCGTGCGTCAGTGAGGGGTTTGTCTTGGAAGGAATTTAGGAAGCTCTTTTAGGAGAAGTTCTATCCGGATGTAGCCTTGACAGCTTTGGAGGGACAGTTTGCCAGTTTGGTGCAAGGGAACTCGTCGGTAGACGAGTACGCAGCGGAGTTCTTCCGCCTGAGCAGGTTTGCACCCAGTCTGATCCAGGATGAGGGGTGCAAGGCTCGGAAGTTCCGGAGGGGTCTTATACATGCAGTGCGCACTCGTACCTCTGGGAGACGTGACGCGACCTTCGAGCAGATCCTGATGTAGGCGCAAATTACAGAGGAGGACCTCGGCCTCAAGCCGAAGAGGGGCAGTGACGTTCTCGGAGCTAGCTCGAGTGCGGGCCCGGCGATGCGCCCTCATTTCCACCAGAGACAGATTCAGCAGCAGCAGACTCAGTTGCAGTTTCATCAAGCACCGGCGCATGCCCAGCAGCACCAGGGACAGGGCCAGAGACAGGCTACTCAGTGCACTTTCTGCGGGAAGCAGGGACACACTCGAGAAGCTTGTAGGAAGAGGTTCGGTGTCTGCCTATACTGTGGGGCGTCCGACCACCAGCTGAGGGATTGCCACGCTAGTGGAATCCGAAAAGGCCATGACGGTGTGCAGCAGGCTAGAGGAGGCCAGCAGGGCGTGCTTTCCCATGACGGTTGAGCCCACTCAGGCAGTAGCAGAGCCGATAGCATATTCCAATATTTTGAATCTCCTTCCCGCATTTGCCTTATTATAAACTATCTTGAAATTCGATTCTATCTGTTCTTTGATTGTTGGATGAAAATTGTTCTTGTGATGTGATTTCCTTCTGAGATAAGTCGTATGGGCTAGGTCGCATCGATTATGAGATTTTAGAATACTCTAGGGTCATGCTAGCAAGCATAGTGAGGACATATAGTCGGATTATGGTCGTATTTCTCGGGTTTGAGAATTTAAGGTTTTTGCTGCCAAGCATGCGGTAATGCAAAAATTTTAAATACCATAATTCTAGAGATATGTTCCGTAGTTGAGGACTCTGTGATTATCGTAGCCTTGCTCACTGGCATGATAGAGATTCTGAGTATCATGATGATTGGACAGACGCATACGATTATCGATTTGCATAATTTTTCTGTGTTTACTTTGTTTAATTTTTGAGGATGATTCTTTTAAGGTGGATAGACTTATAGCACCCAGTTTCTATTTGAGAGTAATTTTAAATTTTATAATTTTAGTCATTTAATTCATGCTTTGATTTTTGAGATTTTTAATCATTTTAAATTTTAAGCCGTGACTTGTGATTTTGATATTTTACTATTGTTTGGTTTTAATTTTGAGGACGAAATTTTTTTAAGGTGGATAGATTTGTCACTCCCAGTTTTCAGAAACAGGAATATTTTTGTCATTTTTTATTTTAGAATATTTTTGAAATTATTTATTTATTTATGATATTATTTTGGGGTTATTTGAGTCGGGTTCGAATTTCAGCTCAATCTGACTTAAAACGGGAACCCGGGGGTAGTTTTGACTCTAGTGGACCCACCCATTAGTTAGGCATGGCCCACATAATAATATTTTTGGTTAGTGTGTTAGAGTAAATTTTCATGGATAGGTTTAGTTAATTAGAGCATTTAAAACTAGACTAATTTAGCCTCAACCTAAGCCATTTCCTATTTAATTCAATTAGAGAGAGTTGGGGGTATTTTTGACATTTCAAAATAGGAAGAAATCAGCCCATTAGGGCCGGCCACCTATGGATAGGGTTAGGCTCAAGTGTTCATCATTATCCCCTCTTATTTTTTCTCTCTTGTTCTTCCCCAAATTTCTAGAGAGCAATTCCTAGCTTTTTCTCCACCAAATCCCTTCATTCTTCCACCCAACCTTCTTCCTTTCTTCTCTACTCAAGCCGAGGAGGAAGCTAGCCAAGTTTGGGAGGAGTCGGAGCTAGTTCGTGTCCATTTGGGATTCCTACGTGTCGGTGGCGCATCGGAAAGCCTTTTCGTCGATTCGATCTATCGGGAGGTATAAATCCCTTCTCCTTCTTATTTTTCTCATGCATATAGGTTGATTTTGACCCATAGGAATAACCCCCATGGTTGTATCTCCATTTGTGTCCATTTCGTGTCCATTTGGAGGTCATAGGAGTGTCATTGTGTGTAGGTTTGTGTCCTAGTGGGAAGAAACCTATTTGGACACTTGTTTTTATTATAAATATATTGTGGATGATTATTTGGAGATTAAATCTCAGATTTCTATAGTTTAGAGATGTGTTTTCCATGTATCATATTGTATCATAATTATTTATCTATGTGTGTATATATATATATATATATATATATATATATATATATATATATATATATATATATATATATATATATATATATATTTGGTTATATATATGTATTAATGTCTCTCTCTATATATATGTATATATATATATATATATATATATATATATATATATATATATATATGGTGTCTAATTTATATGTGTATAGGTGGTGTGTCATGTGTGTTTCATTGTATTCATATTGGGTGTGGATTCGGCCAAGGGGGAAGAAGTTAGAGAGTGTGGTGTTGTTGGTTGTATGTATATGTAAGTGGTGTAGTGAGAATGTTTGAGTGTTTGTGTGATAGAGAGTTAGAAAGATGAGTGGGGATTTGAGAGTGTGATAGAGGGGGGGATTAACTGCTGCATAGCAGCACTAGGCAGCCCCCATTCAGTCCAAACAGTCCCTTACCTGCCCTGTTTCCAGCCTTCTAACAACAGCCCATGGCTGCCCCCTTTGCTGTCCAGTTTCCTGACCATTTAACCCCCCACATTCCTGTCCTAACAGCCCCCATCTAGACCACATAACAGTCCCATTAACACCTAAACACAGCCCCATTGCTGTCCATATTTCAGCCCATTGGCAACTCCCCAAAACCTATCCTTTAACAGTCCCAATATCAGTCCCCTTGGCTGTCCCTTAACAGTCCACATTGCCCATGTGTTAACCCCCCACATCAGCCCTTCACCTGTCCAAAATCAGCCTTCATGGCAGCCATGACAGCCCCCAACAAACCCCCTTTACCTGTCCCTAAAACCCCCTCCAATCTAGCCTATATAGCTGTCCTTAACAGTCCTATTTCCTACCCCCATTTCACCCCATAGCAACCTGTGTACACAGCCTAGTAGCAGTCCCATTTCATTCCATTTCCAGCCCTGAAATCAGCCTAGTGGCTGTCCAAACCAGCCCCTATATATATGTCCCATGGCTGTCCCAAACACAGCCCAAAATAGCCCCTTAAACCAGCTATATGTTGTCCAAAAATCAGTCCATTTGATGTCCCATTACCTGTCCATTTGCACCCCCAAAACAGTCCCATACATGTCCTATAAACCATACCAATCCAGGTCTTAACAGCCCTCACAAATCAGTCCTTTACCAACCTATTTAGCAGCCCCAAACCTGTCATTTAAGGCCCCCAATCTAGCCTACATAGCTGTCCTATATTCAGCCTAGAATGGTCCCAATGTAGGCCATGAAACCAGCCTTGACACACTCCCATTCAGCCCTTTGTATTGTCCCATCAAACCACCCCATGGTTGTCCTATTCAGTCCACATGTTTAGCTCCTAAAACAGTCCTTAACCTGTCATAAATCAGTCCCTACATTCAGCTAGGGGTGTGTGTGTGTTTGTGAGCCTATGTGTGTGTGTGAGAGAGAGAGCTTAGAGTGTGTGTATGTGAGTATATATGTATAGATAGTATCCTATGGGTGTTAGCCCATATGTAAACCTATAGGTAGAGCCTATATGTGAGCATGTGTGAGTGAGAGAGTGAATGAGTTGGTGTGTGTGAGTGTTTGGGTAAATGTGAGAATGGTACAAGGGTAAAGGTAAGGTAATGGGTAAATGACCAACATGTGTTCTAAGATGTGTTAGATACCTAGGATACCCATGTATCTTGGTAGGTAACCCTTAGATAGGATAGTATCTAGCTACCCTAAGGAGCCTAGGCTAGTATTTTGGGTATTAGCGGGGTTTCCTTTGTATTGGGCAAGGTATCAGAATTTACCTTGGTAAGGGTAATGTAGGTTTTACCTAGAAATATGGTATTTGAGTTTGGAGTCGAAGATGTGATTAGAACTTGGTTCCCTTGGTTGGTAATGGTCAAATACAGTGCTCCTAGACTAGTTTTGACTTTGGTTGACCATTTTGACCAAAAGACAACAAAAGTCAACCGAGACTCAAACTTAGCCTTTAAGCGACTAGGTTTGACCGAAACCAAACCAGAGTTGACCAGTTGACTAAAAGTCAACAGTTGGTCAACATTAGACTAGTTTGACCTAGAGTTGACCAGAGTTGACCAGGGTTGACCAGTTGACCAAAAGTCAACTGTAAGTCAACCTTCGACCCTGTTTGACCTAGTTTGACTTGGATTGACTCCTAGTGACTTGGTATGACCTAGTATGACTCAGTTTGACCTAGATTGACCTAGTTTTGACTTAGACATTGTAGCTCCCCTTCCTGGAAATTGTTGAGTTATTTTTTTCTATTATTTATTTGAATTAAATGGTGAATTTTAGAATTTTTAGAATTAATTATTTAGTTAATTATTACGGTAGATAATTTTAGCCATGGTTGAGTTTTGAAGTACTAGACGACTAGGATTTGTGGCACGGGAGATGTAGCAGTGTGCCTTGACTAGTGTACTAACCATGCCCGAGGAAAACCTAGCCATAGGGATGTCCTAACTAGGAAAACCAGGCCAAGTTGTGACATGACCATTATAAATAGTTAATTATTCATTATTAATATTATTTGACGTCTAGGTGACCCGGTCGCACCAAACTAGTCAAACTGAACCCGAACTGAGCCCAAGCCAGGCCCGAGCCCCTAGCCAGGCCCGCATGGCAATAACACCGCTCGGCCAGCCCGAGCAGAGAGCCCACAGCACCCGACCCTGTGTTAACAAACGACAGCCGACAATATATATATCGAGTGAACGAGAGAGCAAAACCCTAAACCTTCAACCGAACGACCACCACCATTGTACTCCACCGGCCCCGACGCCGGCGCGTGCACCTGGACCACCGTGCACGGCCGTACGGGTCACTGGAAGCCGGCCGGAGTCGGCTTGACACACGCGCGGACTGAACGAGTGCAGAGCAGCAAATGGCGTGAGAGCCCGACTTTACAACGACGAAGCTTCACATGCGATGGATCATTTTCCGATCTGTCTCTTCTGGTACAACCCTAACCTATCAAACTTTGAACTCCTTTAAGTAGTTTGAATTTAGAAGCCCTGGTTTGTTATATAAATCGACACGAACTTTGACGAAAACTGTCTCGAACAGGACAGAATTTCGCGTTCGTAAACCTATCTTGGAAGGCGACAAATCGCTGACCCATCAAGTAATTTAGAAATCTACCTGAATAGGATTGTAGACAACCTATACAAGATTGAAATCCCATTTTTACTTTCAGTTATAACTGTTTAAACAGCAAGATAATCATTTGTGAAAATCGAGAAAAATATGAAAAACAGTTTTCAAAAAACTTGAAAAACCATCCACACGACGTGCGTCCCGCCATTCTGGGCGACGTGGTCGCGCACCGAAGGCATCGAAAGCTGCGTAACAGCTTCGTGGTCGTGTGGGCTTTGACGGAATTTAAATTGGTCGCGTGTGCGCGACGAATTTGATACGTATCCGTCGAAATTCACCGTATCGTGCACTTTACAAATTCTCCAATTACTTTGTGCACGCTCGTCAGATCGAGACAAAACTTGCGCCAACAGGACCGTATCGTCTTTCTGGTCCTGTATGCCAAGTTTGGTCCGATTCTGAGACAGTTGATAAAATTACCGTTTTGCGGGCCCCACGGTTCCACTCAACGGGCAATTTTGTGCACGGCCCGCCAGAATCCAACTTTGGACATACGGTTGGGTTTGTATCGGAAAACTGGACCTATTGACATATAGTTTGACGACTTTAGAGACCATTGACCCTGACACGACTTTCGGTGCAAAGCGGGTCCAACGGCGGATATCGTTTTTGCCTGAAATTACCGTTTTGCCCCTGTGTCCAGAATTGGACTTAAGGACAGGCAATCCTAGATAATTTGACTATTCTGAGAATGTTGGTAATATTTGTTTCAGTTTTCGGAGACAGTTGTGATGACTTGGACTTTCTGACTTGTTGATTGGCGATACATTGTTGGTTTTTTGTGCAACCTCCAGGCAAGTATACCTTGCCCACTGTACAGTATTTTTATGCATTTTTCTATATTGCAGTTTCTTTCCTGTCACATTTTCATTACCTGCTTCTTATGTTCATGTCAGTGATATTTTCCTCATTTACGTGCACGTGCATTATTTTCTTTATCCAGTATATCACTGTTACTCCATGTATAGGTCCTGATAGTGTTGCCTTGTCGCGAGTCACATTCACTTGATATGTCTTGACCTGTTAGATGTGCTTGACTTCATTCGACTTGACTGGACACCTGTATAGTTCCTTGTGACACAGAGGACATTACTAGACATACGGGCTATATGATAGTTTCTGTTGGCCGGTAGTTCGGATGAGCTTCGGTTGTATTGATTATTCTGTTGGCCGTTAGTTTCGTGCTACGGTTGTGATATTCTGTTGGTCGTTATTCTCGGAGGAGATGCGATTGTGATTATTCTGTTGGTCGTTAGTTTCGGATGAGCTACGATTGTCATGGTACCCCTGTCTGTTAGCCCAAGTGTTGAACTTTGTCTTTGATGTTGCACTCTCATGTATTTCGTGTAGAAGTACATTATTCTATTTCTGTCATTTTCTTTATGCATGTTATTTACTGTCATAGTGGCATGTTCTTCCTGTATCTTGCAAGTCCTCTGAGGACCTGATGATCTCTTCAGGTAGCTGATTGCACGGAGTTAGTTAGCTGAGCATGTGGTAGTTGACTTCATCTGCATGATTCAGGTATTTTGTTAGTGATATTGATTTACTATCTTTCTCGTACTTTTATGATATATCTTGCTTATCAGCTTAGTTGTATAGACTCATATTATTCTTAGAGTCTAATCGAACAATATGCTAATGGGCTGCAGACCATGACCCATACTTGTTCATTCTTATTTTATATGATTCCTGTGGATTGAGATATAGTTTAAATTAGACATGATACCCATGACCTTGACAGCTTATACGTACTCGAGTCGGGCTGGAGTCCGCTCGATACGTAGCTGGCTTGCTCACGAGCTCGCGTCCGAAAAGCGGGTGCGGGTCGTGACAAGTTTTTGTGGTGGCCAACGCAGGTCAGAGCATATCGTACCGGTTACGTAACTGTACTGGTACGAGCCTGCGCTTATGACTAAACTTTAGAAATCTCAATACACTCTGCCTTGAAAATTCTCTTAGAAATTCTCTACGTCCTTGAAAACTCCATATTTGCTCTCGAATATACTTTCTTGCTTTCCGTACCCGTGACTCTCGTCCCTTCCTATTTCGGGGTGACGAATGATCGTGCTGTCTAGAATTCATCAGAGATTCTTAAGTTATATTAGAATATTGCTTGATTTTGAATATTTGTTTGTTTGATAGATATGGGGGATTAAAGGTACCATATGTCCTAGATATTTTTGGCAGAATTATTAGCCACCAGTTAGAAGATTATAGGGTTTTAGTGATCGCAATTTTGAGGAGTAGTGTGACCAAAGGTGGAAAGAAGTCCTCGAGATTTCGTAAATACCAAATGATTAGAGAAGGCTAAAAAATATTTTTAGAAATTAAATTTGAGGAGATTAAGATAATAGTAGACTATGGATTTTAAGGAATAGTTATGAATTAGAATTTCGAGGACGAAATTATTTTTAAGGTGGGTAGATTTGTAGCTCCCCTTCCCGGAAATTGTTGAGTTATTTTTTTCTATTATTTATTTGAATTAAATTATGAATTTTAGAATTTTTAGAATTAATTATTTAGTTAATTATTACGGTAGATGATTTTAGCCATGGTTGAGTTTTGAAGTACTAGACGACTAGAATTTGTGGCACGGGAGATGTAGCAGTGTGCCTTGACTAGTGTACTAACCATGCCCGGGAAAACCTAGCCATAGGGATGTCCTAACTAGGAAAACCAGGCCAAGTTGTGACATGACCATTATAAATAGTTAATTATTTATTATTAATATTATTTGACGTCTAGGTGACCCGGTCGCACCAAACTAGTCAAACTGAACACGAACTGAGCCCAAGCCAGGCCCGAGCCCCTAGCCAGGCCAGCATGGCAATAACACCGCTCGGCCAGCCCGAGCAGGGAGCCCACAGCACCCGACCATGTGTTAACAAACGATAGCCGACAATATATATATCTAGTGAACGAGAGAGCAAAACCCGAAACCTTCAACCGAGCGACCACCACCATTGTACTCCACCGGCCCCGACGCCAGCCCGCGCACCTGGACCACCATGCGCGGCCGCGCGGGTCACTGGAAGCCATCCGGAGTCGGCCTGACACACGCGCGGACTGAACGAGCGCACAGCAGCAAATGGCGTGAGAGCCCGAGTTTGCAACGACGAAGCTTCACATGCGAAGGATCATTTTCCGATCTGTCTCTTCTGGTACAACCCTAACCTATCCAACTTCGAACTCCTTCAAGTAGTTTGAATTTAGAAGCCCTGGTTTGTTAGATAAATCGACACGAACTTTGATGAAAACTGTCTCGAACAGGACAGAATTTTGCGTTCGTGAACCTATCTTGGAAGGCGACAAATCGCTGACCCATCGAGTAATTTAGAAATCCACCTGAATAGGATTGTAGACAACCTATACGAGATTGAAACCCCATTTTTACTTTCAGTAATAACTGTTTAAACAGCAAGATAATTATTTGTGAAAATCGAGAAAAATATGAAAAACAGTTTTCAAAAAACTTGAAAAACCATCCACACGACATGTGTCCCGCCATTTCGGGCGACGTGGTCGCGCACCGAAGGCATCGAAAGCTGCGTAACGGCTTCGTGGTCATGTGGGCTTTGACGGAATTTAAATTGGTCGCGTGTGCGCGACGAATTTGATGCGTATCCGTCGAAATTCACCGTATCGTGCACTTTGCAAATTCTCCAATTACTTTGTGCACGCTCGTCAGATCGAGACGAAACTTGTGCCAACAGGACTGTATCGTCTTTCTGGTCCTGTATGCCAAGTTTGGTCCGATTCTGAGACAGTTGATAAAATTATCGTTTTGCGGGCCCCACGGTTCCACTCAACGGCGATTTTGTGCACGGCCCGCCGGAATCCAATTTTGGACATACGGTTGGGTTCGTATCGAAAAACTAGACCTGTTGACATGTAGTTTGACGACTTTAGAGACCATTGACCCTGACACGACTTTCGGTGCAAAGCGGGTCCAACAGCGGACATCGTTTTTGCCTGAAATTACCGTTTTGCCCCTGTGTCCAGAATTGGACTTAAGGACAGGCAACCCTAGCTAATTTGACTATTCTGAGAATGTTGGTAATGTTTGTTTCAGCTTTTGGAGACAGTTGAGATGACTTGGACTTTCTGACTTGTTGATTGGCGATACATTGTTGGTTCTCCGTGCAACCTCCAGGCAAGTATACCTTGCCCACTGTACATTATTTTCATGCATTTTTCTATATTGCAGTTTCTTTCCTGTCACATTTTCATTACCTGCTTCTTATGTTCATGTCAGTGATATTTTCCTCATTTACGTGCACGTGCATTATTTTCTTTATCCAGTATATCACTGTTACTCCATGTATAGGTCCTGATAGTGTTGCCTTGTCGCGAGTCACATTCACTTGATATGTCTTGACCTGTTAGTTGTGCTTGACTTCATTCAACTTGACTGGACACCTGTATAGTTCCTTGTGACACAGAGGACATTACTAGACATGCGGGCTATATGATAGTTTCTGTTGGCCGGTAGTTCGGATGAGCTTCGGTTGTATTGATTATTCTGTTGGCCGTTAGTTTCGTGATACGGTTGTGATATTCTGTTGGTCGTTATTCTCGGAGGAGATGCGATTGTGATTATTCTGTTGGTCGTTAGTTTCGGATGAGCTACGATTGTCATGGTACCCCTGTCTGTTATCCCAAGTGTTGAACTTTGTCTTTGATGTTGCACTCTCATGTATTTCGTGTAGATGTACATTGTTCTATTTCTGTCATTTTCTTTATGCATGTTATTTACTGTCATAGTGGCATGTTCTTTCTGTATCTTGCTAGTCCTCTGAGGACCTGATGATCTCTTCAGGTAGCTGATTGCACGGAGTTAGTTAGCTGAGCATGTGGTAGTTGACTTCATCTGCATGATTCAGGTATTTTGTTAGTGATATTGATTTACTATCTTTCTCGTGCTTTTATGATATATCATGCTTATCAGCTTAGTTGTATAGACTCATATTATTCTTAGAGTCTAATCGAACAATATGCTAATGGGCTGCAGACCATGACCCATACTTGTTCATTCTTGTTTTATATGATTCATGTGGATTGAGATATAGTTTAGATTAGACATGATACCCATGACCTTGACAGCTTATACGTACTCGAGTCGGGTTGGAGTCCGCTCGATACGTAGCTGGCTTGCTCACGAGCTCGCGTCCGAAAAGCGGGTACGGGTCGTGACAGACATGCATTCATGACTTAAATTAGTTTCCTTTTTATTATAAAATCCTGTTTAACTTATAGTATCTCATTTTAGGTCTGTGATTTACTCTGAGCGTCTGTTCACCTTATCAGCTCAGGACCACAGGCGAGTACATTCACTGATAGTTTTTATTGTCTTGATATCTACTATATCCGATTCAGTTGTAGTGTCTTACTTGATTCTCGACACGATGGTTCACGGACTAGTATACGTCGGATCCTGTCATGAGATATTATTCCCGGATTTTCCTTGGTATATTAGTGTGTGATATCCATGTTTCGTGTACTTATATAGACATTGATTTGGGAGTGGGCTGATCACCTGCTTTTGAATCCGTGTCATGACGTGTCATGTCCGGATCCATGATACTATTCGGGGATGGGGGAATTATTAGGGGTTATGTGATCAAAGTCTCCCTGTTACTATTTTGCTAGTGCCACCCTCACCTCACGTAGGGTGTAGCAGATACCCCATGTCCATGTTATCTAGGTTGGCCGGCATGACCCTTTCAGATTTTTCATGTGATTGTCGGGCCAAGTGGATAACCCTACCATGACTCCCTAGCCGATCACATATCGCTCTAATAATTTAAATCACATTTTACATTTATTGTCGTATCTTATATCCAGTTCAGCTTTACTTTCTGTACTTCTCACCATGCTATGATTTCATTTACTCACATGCTCTACATGCCTTTATACTGTACCATGATTTGAGACTAAGTCCTGTTTGAAGGAAGGGTTACAATCCCGGTCCTTGTTTGGTTTACGGGTTGTAACTCGGCTTTCGAATGGTTCCCAAGTCGCCTATATCTTTGTCTTGTATTTCATTATACTGTCTCTTATAGTATTTGTCAATTCATATGGAACTGCTGTTGGTGTTTGTACTTGCTCATTTTCCTGACAGGATACCGTTGATAATTTTACAGATGATTCAGAGGCTGATTGCCCGACCTATTATAGGGACGGGTTAGATGGAGTAGACTTGGACCGTGGCTTGATAGTCGAGCTACTAGACTTTGCTCACCCTGAGTAGTGTAGCTTAGTTAGGTTTGCCTGGCCTGCGAGCCAGCTAGTACTTTTCAGACTGTAGTATTATATTATATTCTGTGATGTTATGTATAGTTCTGGACTTGTGTGGATCTTGGACTTATTTCCTGCCTTCATCTATCATATTTCCTTTCCGTACTATCTACCTTAGTTTTACATTTGTGATTGAGACTGTATTGCTATGTCACCTCCATTCGGAGTGTATATACTGTACAGGTACCTTTATCTGTTTTAGTCATAGTATTTACAGACCCTATATACAGCGTTCTACCGCCGATGCTGCAGCGTAGGCTGGACGTAACCACGTACTCGTGCCCCTAATCAGGGTGTAGGTCGTGACACACGCCGCCATTAGAATGGCATGAAAGACATTTTCCGCTACCTTAAGGGTACTACGGACTTGGGCTTGTTCTATCCCTACGCGGTTTTGAGTGAGTCCAACGCTCTTGGCACTCGAAGCAACGCGACCCTTGTTAGCTACGCCGATGCGGGATACTTATCTGATCCGCACAAGGGCGTTCCCAATCTGGTTATGTCTTTACCATTGGGAACACGGCGATTTCTTGGAGGTCTCGCAAACAAACCTTAGTGGCTACTTCAACGAACCACTCTGAGCTACTCGCGCTCTATGAGGCGACTAGAGAGTGTGTATGGCTTCGAGTTGTTATTGGCCATATTCGAAGTACATGTGATCTTCCATATGACCCAGATAAACCTGTTGTCGTCTATGAGGACAATACCGCTGTTATTGATCAAGCAAAACATGGTTACATCAAAGGGGATGCTACCAAGCACATATCGCCCAAGTTGTTCTTTACACATGAACAACAAGCGCTTCAGAAGATTGAAGTGCAACACATTGGATCGGAGAATAACCGTGCAGACTTGTTCACCAAGTCACTGCCAAAACACTCGTTCCAGAAACATGTCAGAGCGATTGGACTTAGGAAGCTTTCAGAGCTAGCCTAAGTGAAACATGTTTTTCGCACCCTGTTGTGTGCATGTGAGGGGGAGCGCCCCAACGAGCGCCTCCAAACGCCCTGTTGTGCGTATATCCCGCGCCCTGTCGAGTGCGAGTGAAAAGGGGAGCATCCTGATGTATGCTTGTGTACTCTTTTTCCCTTAGACCAAGTTTTTTTTCCATTGGGTTTTCCTTGGCAAGGTTTTTAACGAGACACATTTCAAATCTCTTATTCACTAAGGACTATTGTGATCAGGGGGAGTATCCAGTGTATACTTCTAAACCATCATGTACTCTTTTGTCCTTCGATCAGCGGTTTTTTCCTACTGGGTTTTCCCTGACAAGGTTTTGACGAGGCACCTTTGCAATGGTTAGTTTACCCCCATCACACTTACCTGTGTGTACTCTTTTGTCCTTCGACCAAAGTTTTTTTTCCACTGGGTTTTCTTTGGCAAGGTTTTAACGAGGCACAAGTAGGTGGTCATTTTTGAATCTGCAAGCTACAGACAGACAAAGAAGCTCAGAGGTGTTTACAAGCAGTTTGTGAAGAGCCAAGGGGGAGTATTGTAACTCATCTCATCATGGTGAATCATGGTGACTGTCACGACCCGCACCCGTTTTTTTTTATAAACGGATACGAGATGTGTCCAAGCCAGCCTACGCAGCAGTGTCGGCGGTAGAACGCTGTCACGGCCATAAAGATCAAATCACAACAATGCTCATTCACATAATTAATTTAACTTACAATGATTACAAGTTTGACATTTGTAGAAGAATATAAACTTGTACAATTTAAATGTATGACTACAACTCAACTATCTAGCTAGTCTCTAGGCTTGTCTGCAAGTACTCCCGTCACTCCCAAGCTAAGTGAATCCACGGCTAACCTGAAAATGTTGGTTTCCAGTCAGGAATGGAACGAGCATAATTCACTGAATGCAATTTCAAATAAAGAAAATGACTATAAGACAAAGGTTAGGCATCAATCATGAGTTTTGAAAATAACAGTAAAGCCGTGTGAAAAATCAATAGTAATAAATAGACCAATATACTTTCCACCGTTAGAAGTACCTTTGACATGTGATCGGTCTGGGGTACTACACCGCACGGTCTACAATATCTACTTGCAGAATTTAAACAATGTCTACGATGTCTACTGCAGAAAATAAGCACTGTCTACGATGTCTACTGCATAAAATAAACAATGTCTACAAGATCTACAATGTCGACAATATCTACAATGTCTACGATATCTACAATGTCTACAATATCTACAATGTCTACGATATCTATAATGTCTACAATATCTACAATGTCTACAATATCTACAATGTCTACAATATCTACAATGTCTACGATATCTACAATGTCTACGGTCTGATCACACATCCTTGGTACTTCTCATTCCCGACTCAACAATTTATAGTAGAGTATAAAAAATCACATAACTAATGACTAATCAATGAAATATAGTAAAGATCAATATCGAAATGCAAACAATAAACTGTACTCGCCTGGGTCCTCTGCTGGTGAAACCGACAGTCTGAACTACTCAATGTGCCACAATAGTCAAAACCCATACAACAGTCCCCGAAAGCTGAAATAAACATCACCAATGTTCTCAGAATAGTCAAATTAGCTAGGATTGCCTGCCCTTAAGTCCAATTCTGGACACAGGGACAAAACGGTAATTTCGGGCAAAAACGATGTCCGCCGTTGGACCCGCTTTGTACCGAAAAGCGTGCCAAAGTTAACGGTCTCTAAAGTCATGAAACTACATGTCTACGGATCCAGTTTTTCGATACGAACCCAACCGTATGTCCAGAGTCGGATTCCGGCGGCCCGTGCACAAAATCGCCCGTTGAGTCGGACCGTGGGGCCCGCAAAACGATGTCGATTTCAACTGTCTCAGAATTGGACCAAACTTGGCATGCAGGACCAAAAAAATGATACGGTCCTGTTGGCACAAGTTTCGTCTCGATCTGACGAGCGTGCACAAAGTTATGACTGAATTTGTATTGGACGGATACGGGGCGATTTCGACGGATACGCATCGAATTCGTCGCGCACACGCGACCAATTTGAATTCCGTCAAAGCCCACACGACCACGAAGCTGTTACGCAGCTTTCGATATCTTCGGTGCGCAACCACGTCGCCCGAAATGGCGGGACGGACGTTGTGTGGATGAAATTCTAAATTTTGAAAATAGATTTTTCGTCAACTTCGGAATCAAATAACTTCCTATCTGTTTAATGAAATCCGACCCTACGAGAAGGGTTATGATGCCCTACATGTTGGGTTAAACTTTTGTTTAGAAATTTCCCTGATTCGAAGGATAAACTGGTGGGAAAATCGTCGTGAAGATGGGTGTTTGGGACTGAGTTTTACTCTGTTTTCGGTCAGATTTTTGTCCGACTTTGGGTCGATCCTACGAAACATGCAGTGCAAATCGAGCCGGGGTAAACGAATCGAAACAAAGCTGCATAGGTTGTAGTCGTACCTGAACCACTGGTTCGATGAAAGGTCGAACGAGGTGGAAGGGAGAGCATCGCGAAGTTGGCTCGGCGCTGCTACTTCTCCGTTTCATCGCTCTGCTGTGCGCGCGGTTCCAGCCTGCTTTGGCCGTCCGGCGGTCGGTCTTCGGCGGCGCTGCAGGCGCGGGGTGGCCGCCCATGTGAAGGGGGTGGTCGCGGCGCCAGTTTCGAGAGGATTTGGTTAGGGTTTTAGTTTGACGAGCTCGGTTTCTCATCTGCTCTTATATAGCGTTTTATACGATATGTTGCTCGGTTAGGAAGTTGTTACTATGGGTTAGCTCGGGTTTAAGGAGGGTCGGCCTCCTCTGGCTGAGGCGTGCGCGAGTTGGCCCCTTGTGGGCCAACTGCTACATTTTTCTATTCCCTTTTCTTTTCTTTTCTATTCTTCTTTATTTATTTCTTTATTTCTTTTTCTATTAGTACTATTATTAATATATAAATACCCTCATATATTATTCCCACAAATACGTATATATACAAAATGCTACATACGCACTTACATTTATATATAATTATATATACATGTATACACCTGTATATATACGCACATATTTTTATATACCTTATATATTTTTATATATACTCGTATACACCTATATATACATACATGTACACTTATATATATTATATTCTCACACAAAAATGTATATACACGCATATACATATTTATTTATATACTCCTACCCATATTTAATATACAATAATCCTTTATATATTCCTATATATTATATTTATACGCATTCATGCAAATATACGCATAGGTAACATATTTATTTATTCATATAAATACACACATATATAATATTTCTATATATACATACTTCTCTCTCTCTTATATATAACAAATACTCCTAAAATCAATTGAATTATCAAATATTATCTTTATCTAATATAGAGCATTTATGATCACATATACATCTATAATCTATTTGACAAATGGAATAATAACCAACTTAAAGGTAACTAGTTTTATTTAGCAATAACATCGATACTAATAATAATAATAATAATAATAATAATATCCCTAATAACACCGTAATTAAACCAATACTATATATCAGTGAACGCATCGATCACACCATTTATTTGGCTCCCGAAATTCGTACCATTATTCTAAAATCACCCTTTAAATAAAATAAATAAAATAAAAATATTTTAAAAATCCGGGAAGGGGAGCTACAAATCTACCCACCTTAAAAATAATTTCGTCCTCGAAATTCTAATCCATAACTATCCCTTAAATCCAAAATAAATAAATAAATAAATAAATCCACTATTATCACAATCTTCTCGAATCTTTAATTTCCCCAAGACAGTTTATGTCCTCCTCCTAGCTATTTTGTAACTACGAACTCCGAGGACTTCTACCCACCTTTGGACACACTACTCTCTCAAAGCTATGTCACTAAAACTTTATAATCATTCAACTAATTGCTAACCACTTGCTACCAATAAATATCTATTGCTTTTGGTCTCTATGATCTTCCCTTATCTATCAAACAACCCAAAATCTAACAAGCAACCCATTTACACAAGTAGCTATGAAATATTAATAAATTCCTCTAAGCGTGACCATTCGTTACTCTACAATGAGAAAGACAGGAAGATAAAAATAAAAATAATCAAGGGCGAATAAGAAATTTCTAGAGCAGTAAAGGATCCCCAATGGTACAGACTGAAGGAAAGTTTATGAGCCATTGACCTATTTTACTAGATTGGGCTACTCTAGTCCAGTCACTTGCTAAAACAAGAACCCTTCGTTCTTAGAGGAGCTTGCCACCCGTGCGATACAGGAGTTCCGTTCTCAAAATTCTAAATTAAATTCCATAATAGAACGAAAATAGGAGAAATCAAGATTGTGATCTTTTCCGTGGTTATTTAACCACGCGAGCAAGGAATAAAGTGCAATACAAGTTCGTGTCGCAACTTCCTGGTAGATGGAATAAGGGTTACGAATGACATCGCATTCTAAGAGGTGGAGACTACATAGTAGGTATAGGGACCTATTTCAAATAATTCGGTTTACAGTCCAAAAATGGTGGTACGCATGGATGGTTTTACTGAGTCTTAATGGGCTTCCTGTTTGGACATCCCTCGCTGGTTGGGTAAACCTTGGATTGCAATCTATATGGACTGGACGAGATTTCAATGATAAAACTATTTCTACTAAATTAGGGTATCTTAGAATAGGTTGCTAGTCAGGTTGGTTAGCTAGGTCCCTAAAGCTCAAAGTGTGCCTTCAGTGACTTTTCTGTTTAAGTAGCACCTGAGGTCTCAACTGGGTGGACACTAGTGGCATGTGCATAGTGGGCTTCGAGTAGATCACAACCATATATTGGGTCAAAGGAATGGGGTCGTGGTTAAGGCTCTAATGGAGGTTGGGAAGTATACCTGTACTATGGTAAAGGTTATAGCTAGTCCTTCTAACCTGAAAGTCGTACCACAAAAATAGAGTACAAGGGGACGGGGTTGAGTGGGACATGATATACCTAGGTGAAAGTAAACTCGTCTAGATCTTACATATAAAATTTGTTGGAAGGTAACAACTGGTCTCGTGCTCCGAATATTAATGACACGGCCGGGGACACAAAATGATCTAAATGAAAAGTGGGAGTCCATGGGCTCTGATTATCATCCTAATGGAAGTTGTTCTAATCACTCGGAAATCCTGGTATATCCTAAAATTTTAGAAGGCTTACAGTCTACCCACCTTAGAAGCTAGGTTATGGTTTCAGGAATGATAAGGTCAGAAGAATTTCCAAGGTTCGGTTATTGTACCTCAACTCTTGTTAACAAGAATCAGGCACAGCGTAAGGAAATACGTTAGATATAAGTCAAGTCAATTATCGTTCCTCAACAAATATTTTAAAAAAAATGAGTGTGTACAATGACACATGGTCGATAACATAGAATGACTTACTCGTCCACAGTATATAAGGATTATCGACAGGGTAACCAACTCTAAGGCACATCTTACGAAAGATTTCCTAGCAACTGAGTCACTAATTTCTATTGACGCTCAGTCTGTCGGACTATTGTCACAAGAGTTGTGGTGTTCACGTATTGCTGTTGACCACTGGTAGATCCTAATGTGTCAGGGTATTTAAGCTATCTATTGACTAAGCTAGTGATTATGGGCTTTGGTCGAGGGACGGTTGAGTCAAGGCATAAGGGTTGAAAGTAAAGGCAATATTCAAGAAAATATTTAGAGACATAATGAATTGTTTCTTGAAAATAGATAGTCTCATGGGTTGGCATTACGACTAAGGGTAAAACCATAATCATTATCAAATTCAGATGGCTTGAAAGTCCCGATAACAGTTTGAGGGTCGATGGGAGAACGAGTAACTCGATCACCTAACTGGCCGATGGTAGCTACACTTGTGCCTACCATTATCATAGCCATGGAAATACTCTGTATCTCTCCACCATCACGAGCTTTCGTCTTTCCAAATCGGTGAAAGACAAAAATAATAAAGAGTTCAAGAAGGATGTTACTGAATACAACTACGTGATTCAAAGGCGAACATATAATTCAAGAGGAATTGTCAAGCAGTCGTGGATGAGATCCTAGAGATAGTTATATTTCAATCCATGTAGGTTAATTAGATAAAAAAAAGCGAACCAAATGCATCATGGTTGATCAGACCATAATACAATGATTCTGATTAGACAATATGTTAGCGGGCGTCCCCAATAACATATGTCTCGAATCAAGCTTGATAAGAGTAAGCTTGCAAAACTAGGCTGTAATAGCAGAATTGGTTAAGGGGGTCAAAATATAAATAGGCGAGATTTTTGGAAAGGAGGCACAATAGTTCGAGTTTTAAGAAAGTCAAATCCTTACCTGGTGCTCTTGCCTATACAGGCAACCTACTATCTTCTATCCATAAGGCCTTGATCGACTAATGGGTTATGGGATTCTAATTCCTATAGTCTGGATAAACCTGTTATTGTCAGTCAATTACCTTGTTAATATATCACAAGGGCCACGGGTTGCTAGATCGGGAGACGTGCTACCCAACTTGCAAAACTTCCACTGGTATTGGCTTTGGGTACTTATGGGACATACAGGGCACGGTCTTATCCTTTATAGTACCCTAAACTTGTATTCACGCCTGAAATTATTTCACCGAGGACTACGTCTCGCCCGTATACTCGGGCTGTGGTAAACCCTTGGTTTCGTAACTCAAATATGATACGAAGTCAGACACTTCTTAACCCTATCCAATATTGACTCAAGGGTAACGACGATCAAAGAGAGGACCACTAGCCATAGTTTTGGCAATATCCCATCACCTATATTTTCCTAACTAATTCCAACTCTAGGGGTCGTGCCTCGCCAGTGCGCTGCTGGCTGCAGTGTATCCATAGTCTCCGTACACTACACCAAAACAGTCATTTACTAACGACTATAAGCGTTAGGAAAATTATTACTAACGGTTTTTTACCGTTGTTAGTATGGCGTGGAAAATTTTCGTAACGGTAAAAAACCGTTGGGAAGATTAATTTTCTAACGGTAAAAAACCGTTGGGAAGATAAATTTCCTAACGGTAAAACACCGTTGGTAAACTAAATTTCCTAACAATTTTTTACCGTTAGAAATAAAACAAATCGTAACAGTTTTTTACCATTATGAAAGAATTTTTTTTCCTAACGGTTGTAACCGTTAGAAATGGATAAAAAAAATTATTAAAAAAAATTGTGGACCTGTTGGGCCTAAGAATCAAATCCATTTGCTTCATGCACATGAACATAGACAACATTTGGATCATATAAAGAATACAAACTTAGGATCAACATTGTTCCATTCAACTAGATCTTACACAAATTTTGTCACTTAAACAATATTACAATAGTAATTAGCAAGTTCCATCGCTGATCAGAGGAAATTACATGTATTCAATCCAATAATTCAATTACAAAACTTGATAAACGTCAAATCTAAAGACTACAATAGTTGGGAAGCTCGAATCAGAATGCTTATTGGTGCAAAGAGTGAGATGTGGTTGAGGACATGGCGGGTAGTTGTGTAATCCCCTTGGCATGAGTATTGGATAGAACTCTGGAGTAATACTCGGACTTTTTAGAAGATCACTCATCCGAAAGTAGCCCGAATAGAACTCCCAATCTTTGAACTTGGCATGAGTACTGGATGGTTATATCTCTGCAAATTACAAAGAAAGTTACTGACTGAAATCTAATGGAGAAGAATAGTTCAAAGAAGTATCATCACAAAATCAATATAAATTTCTTACAACTTAATGATGTCTACTGTAAGTTCCCATCAAGCATAAATTTCTTAGCATCTTCATTTACTGAGTAAATAATTATAGTAGAAAAGGAGAGAGAGGTGTATCAAACCTTAATCCTTTTTATTTTGTCAGTAAACTTTGAATTGAACTCAAAGTAATCAGTTGGAGTAATACTTTGTTGCTTGGCTCCTTGTTCAGAATCTTGTACTTTGCACATGAAAGCGAGTGAAGTAATCTGATTACATCATCATCTGCTAGTTTAACTGTGCCATAATTTTAAAGTGAGTCTGTCTGTCTGAAGAATTAAACAGACGCAACGCCGATGCTTGCAAGAAAAACATATCCCATGTTGAATAACAAATACAGTCCAGTGAAGCCAAAAACAACATGAAGTGCTTGCACAATACCTGATAAGTTGTCACAATCAACTCTATAACTTTGGCCTCAAACTTGTTGATGTTACAGGTACCCAAAGAATAAATCCATGTATGCTTCAAGTGCTTAGTTTTAAGGCCTCAGTCCAATATAAACAGACCTAAAAATCAAACTATACAAATCTAGGTGGGTTTAACACTAATTTAGAGACTAAAGCCCATTGCAACAGCCTACTACCACTTTCCTTAATCTAAGAGCTCTCTGCTTTTTGTTGTGGTTGTAACTTAGCATTATGTTGCACAAGCTTTTGCTTAGATCTGAAACTGATGCAACTCATAGTTCTTTATTACACATTGTTTGTCAGGAAGATGTTTAGAAATGATAATTTAGAGGTCTTACATTGCTCTTATATAGCACACATATTTATTTGTGAGGGGTATAATCAAAGGATCCATTGCATGCTCAAAGACGAGTTTTTTTTGTTGGATCAAAGATCGGCAGGTGATCCGAGATTTTAGGAGCAGGTCACACTATGGTGGTGGAGGCACCGTAAGACAAATTCTAAGATTAAGCATTGCATATTAGCGAAGCTTGAACATGAGATGAACTGGATTTCCTTAACGACCCGAGCATTAACACAGAAAGTCGACTTGAATGCTAGAAAAAACAAGCTCTACTTGCAAAACTTGATGAGTATTAGAGTTTTGGACCTGTAGGAATCTGATTCAAGTTTTTATATACTTACTTGATCTTAAAGAGAAAGTGGCTTAGTTTAGAGTCAAAAATCAATTTTTTGCAAGTGCTTGTTTTGATACAAAACAAATCCATTACTGTACATAATGGGTTTTTTCTTCTATATTGCAAGTCCAAACACTCAGCTCGACTCAAAATTGAATTGGATAACTTCTAAAGATGCTCTTAGATCAAGTCTAACTACCCACGAGCCGTCATATACGTGCTTGGACATGGTTTTCAAGCTAAGAGTTAAAGCTCGATCACGGCTCAATAGTTTCAAGCTCGAACTCCATAACAGCATAGTAGCATACCACAACAAGCGAAGCTTGACATGCCAAGCTCGAGTACAGTCGGGTCAATTGCAGCCCTAGCCTCAAATGGAGACAAAGGACGTCAAATGTTAGTTTGATTTTGAAATCTAGGGGACGGGTAAGATGGCAAGGTTCACAATTCGAGACATGCCACCCCTGATGGGCACTCCAAAGGAATTCATTTTGGATAATTGATGGTACTGGGAGAGAATCCTTCATATGCAGTACTATGAGGTACAATAACAACCAAAGAAAACAAAATAGAAAAAATATAATGCTACATCGTTTTTTATGTGGATAATATATATCACCCCAGCATCAATATTTTAACAGTAAGATGCATGTCAGTTTGCACTAAACAACCACTACTGCCAAAAATAAAGAAACTATTCAAGTCAAAGCATTAATGGTAATTTGGCATGAATATAATAGTGATTATATGTTGAACAAGTGAAACTTCTAAAAGAAATTATCTGGTCACATGATAGTAAAACGTTTTTGAAAATATCATTCAACCAGAGTTAACAATCATCCTAGAAGTTGCCATTGAAATCAGTACGCAAGATAACAAGAAAAGAAAATCGTACCTTATCAAAATCCTTAACAATCTTTGCTTCAAGAGATGAATTTTCCTCATACTCCACCCATAAATCAACTATTTCCTTTGCTGCAATTGAAGATTGGCATATTATGAAAAAACAAGTGAAGCTGATGGTTACTCATGATGTCGTACTATATATTACATAGCTTATTCCCAAGGTCCCCTGATTTCTGTGTGTTGATAATATATTCTACTTTCTCTGGTTGTCCCCTCTCCATTAACCTAAAAAGGGAAAGAGAAAAGAGAAAAATTGGATATATATAATGGTCATCCAAGTCTCTATGTCATGAATGATGCACCTGAACAAATATGGCATGGTAATATCAGAAGTATGAATCGTGCTTAGGATGCTATTTTTTTGTTGTGTTTCCAAAATATGTAAGTTGTTAAATGTTTTTTCACTCTTGGAACAGCATTTGTTTACAATGGTGTAAAACAGATGCACCTTCATAAGAATTTAATTCTCATGAAGTATATCTAGTTTCCAAATTTAGTCTCATAATTCATAATCTAACTATAAGGGAATTGCTTTGTCAACTTAAGCTATGCAATCATGATCAACTAAGCATTTTATAAACCTCGTGCGTGCATTTTAGTCTTTCAGATACCTAAGTCAACTTAGTATAAGCTGGAAACATGCATGTCCCTTAGCAAGGTCGGTAGCACTACAGGTGGCCAAAACAAAAACTAGGATGAGAATAGTATTATGAGCCAACTATAAAGTTGACCAACGCTTGAGACAAAAAGTGCACTACCCTATTAGCAGTCCCACTGAACATAAACCTTTTATATGTCGAATGAGCAAAGAAATTGATCAAAGGTTATAGACTTAGATAACAATAAAAATTTCAAGTTGTGTACATAATTCAGGCTACTCGAATTACATCTACGTATAACGTAAAATTCTATGTTTGGCCTATCAGACAAGTGACATGATGCTCCTTGGGAAAGAAAAAAAATGAGACAAAAAGGCGTATATCTATTAGCAGTCTCACTGCAGTCTCACTGAACATAAACTTCTTATATGTCGAATGAGGAAACAAATTGATCAAAGGTACAGGAAAAATCAACTTGTGTACAGAATTCAGGCTACTCGAATTACATCTTCACATAACAGAAAATTCTATTGTGGAGCCTATCACACACATGTTAGACATGAGGCTCCTTGGAGACTCATTGCGGGGTCCATTCAATTGACTAATGTGTTGACAATTTTAATAATTATTTTTATTTCACTTCTTGATCACATTTATCTGTGAGGCTATTGGATTTCCTCTAATACCCATTGGATTTCCTCTGATACCCATTGCAGCAACTAAAGTTATCACATTCACTTCCAATCAAAGACTAACCTTAATAAAAAAACATGAGAGAGTAGGGAGATAGGGACAAAGTAGTTACATGAGCAATGTGAGAAACATAGTATTTGGTTATATGAGTTATAATAGATTCTCCCATGAGGTGATTTAAGTGAAGAACTTGTATAGGGCCACACAAAATTCTACGAATGAGAAAGGTCAATTTTATCACCGATAAGCTATGTCGTATAACATGAATACAAAGTGATAGAATATGGAGACATGGACACAGAAGGGGCACCAATTTTTGGTATCTCGCGGCTTTCTAAGTGCCTGCATCATGTCTCAAGGTGTTGTTTTAGCCGGGGCCGGGCCGACCCAGCCCAGTTTTGACCGGGTTCAGTCCGCAACGAGCTAGCCCGATCAAAGTCTCTGGCCAAGATTGTATTCGAGCAAGAGAGCATAGAAGGTAGGTAAGGCACTCTATAATTATCGTAAACATCATCAACCAAACAATGAAGAGAAAGAAACAGCTACTTGTAAAACTCTGCAAAGAGATCTTTATCACTATGATATGCACTAATTTCACAACCTGTAAGTTGAAAACTTTATTAAAAACCAAATTTTTTTTATGTTAGTTGCCACCAGAAGGCCTAAACCAATGTTATCTATGTGCATTATAGAGTTCTATAAAATGGTAAATCAGTTAAAACACCTTCAGCTCCCACTAAAGTAGCAAATAATAATTTCTCACATGGATTAAAACTCAATTGCTATCTAGAGAAGCAAATATGAATTATATCTCCTACTCCATTAAAGCAATTAACATATGAGCATACCAAAGTGCGAGTTGTTTGCGCCTACTTCACCAACACTAAAGTTGGACGTCTAGCCTTTAGATCAATTTGAAAATTTTTGGCTTCATCAGGAGTGGTTGTCTGTAGAAGGTCATACTATCTTCAAGTTGTGTATCTGTAGTGTATTGAAGAAAGGTCCCTAACTGGTGGAGGAAGACAAGTCCTCCATAGGGTTCCTCCACTCCATTTGCTGCAGAGATAGTTAAAACCTTGTCTTATCAAGACGAGAGAGTTTCCTTTGAGGATATAATTAAGAGTTAGAAAGAACGATTCATACCCTATAAGTTGGAGATCAAATAGTGGCTTTATTTTGCAAGTGAAATTCCATCGATTCTTCAAGTGCAAACTTTGTTTCCTTCTTCCCAGTGGGGGATATTTCTAGACATGATCTCTGTAAAATTCATAAACTGCACAGGTACAGAGCAAATAATTCAGGACATACTTTTTTGAAAAAGCAAGTTTCTCTTCTAACAGGATATTTTTAAAAATTAAATAGTAGTTAGCACTTCAACAGTCTACAGAACAAGAAAAGAGAGAAGATTTCACTACGTACTCTTTAGATACACTTTTAGCCATGGTTTTGACTCTTATAAGTTAAAAAAAATTCAATACCTTTATACTTAATTGGCTTTAAAGCTTTCTAATGAACAAACTTGACAACATTCCCCAATCAAAGTGCTTCATTTATGATACTCACGAGTAAACTCCATCTTCTTGTAATCATCCCATCCTAGCCTCCGCTTGCCATTTTTGCTCCGCATGAACATCATATGTTCTTCCTATTACCAGACATCAATATGTGTTATTCTTTGCCCCTTGACTCCTGGAATGAATATATGAATTAAACCAAGCTCACCCTCAGGTCTTCTAGTATCCTTCATTTTTTTCCCTCGACTCAGCATGAACATCATATGTTCCTACTGACTGCATGACGTGACATGCATTCAAAAAAGTTAAGAGATTAGCCTTCAAAATTTCCCTGATAACCTCTTAAAAGTTCAACTTATGAAAAGTCTTTTTCATGTTTTCTGTTACGAAAGCAGTAAGATATTAAGATGTCACATGAAACATGTTTCTACTATTATTTTTTTTTTGAAATGGTTGAGCTGGACATACATCAAAAATAGATTGTAAACATATAAAACAGGATTTCAGGAAAAACAAATATGCCAAAAGTATAGATAATGACAATGGCATGCAATGCCAATTATAACTTTCAAACTCAGTTGTGATTATCAACAAGTCAGACTGCATATACATATATAACAACATACAACAATTTGGGAAAACATGACCATCACCAAATAGTAATAATAACGCAACTGACAAACAAATTACATGTTTCATCCCCAAAATAATATTTGTAAATACATAAAAACTTTCTATATTTATTGACATTATATTGTGAAGGGATACAAAGAAAAATAAGGTCCAGTCCTAAGTACGGGAAGTGCGATTCACAAAAATCCAAACATAGACCAGCTAGAAGCCTAAAACTAAACTAACAAGATAAGCACAAGTCATGTGGTGCAACTGACTTGCCTATGAAATGCAATTAACAAGATAAACAAGGTATGTGTGATGTACTACATCAGAGTTTCATAGTTCACGTTAATAATTCATTTCTTATGCATTGCTTCACATAGTAATCCCTAAAGGGCTACTATTATAATGTGTATAACATCAAGAGAGCACATATCAATCAGTTAGTTCTTTTTCTAGATACTTTGATGTTTCAATGACATAGTACTGTATAGAAAATGCTAAATCGATACTATTAAATGTGTATTTATCAATTTCAGGTCCATGAGTTAGTAATACAAACCGTCTTATGTGTTACTTGAGCTAAAAAAAATTCCTTTTGTCGATATCCATCGTCATCTAAGACTTTTCCCTTCAGAAAGGGGATAGACTATGGAGCATAAGAGCATCATTAGTAAGGCCCATCCCATTTTCTAGATTCTAGATTTAGAATGTAGGAGCTCATTTTGTAGAATAATAAGTCTCATCCCTAGTCCCAATTTCTACAATTTCGGTCCCAACCCATCCATGGGTGCTAAGGGTTGGGCCTCCCAATTTCTAGATTCTAGATTGTAGAAACTCGTTTTGTAGAATAGTAAGCTCCAATTTGGAGCCCAACTTTCTAGATTCTAAACTTTATATTATTTTTTTCCTACATTAATTTTTGACCACACAATTTTTGGGACCGGAGCTCACTTTATCATTTCCTACTATTCTCATACAAACCCAACCCATTCTACATTTACCTTTTTTTAAAAATTTTGGGCTCGAAATTGCATTGGAGAGTCCCAACTACTAATGATGCTCTAAGAGAGCCTTTATGCAATGTAGGTAGCCTGCTTTTCTCTATGCAATTATGGATTGGTTTTAACCGTTGAAATTTTGCTTAAAATAATTGCTGATTTGAACAATAACAAAAATAACAAATTGATGATAATGAAGTACTGCACCTAGAAGTTGAAAAGTAATTTATATGTCAAGCCTTCACTCCTTATCACGTTGACACTTACGTCCAGATAATTGCCAAATTTGTTGTCATAACATAAAAATCACTTGTTAAATGCTCATTTACTGGCACCATACTGTCCGATATATACAGAAAAAATGGTCAACATAACATAACTTTGGGGAGTTAGGGCATATGTAGTATCCATATATAAAGACAAAAATCAAAGAAGTAAACCATCAAAGATGAAGAAGAATTAATCCTTACAGAAGGAAACCTGCTGATGTCGGTGACGTAATCCTGCTGCCGGTGTTGGGGGCCACCATAGCTGGTCGGTGATGGAATTATATTTTCCCTAAATTATATTATGAGGAGGAGGAGGAGGATAGAGAGAGAGATAGAGAGATTTACCTTCAAAGAGACATCCTCGTAGCATCGAGAGAGAGGTCATGTAAAGAAGAGCACGCCTGGGAAGAAAAATGGCTTCACCAGTGAGAAAGGTCCCGAGAAGAGGGCGCACGAAAAAAAAATGGGGGGAACGAAAAATGTTTCCCCCCAACACTTTCTCTTTCACGGGAAAGACACGTGGATTGGATTTTTTATATTCAGTTTTTTCTTTTTAATTTGCTAACGGTTTCTAGCTGTTATAACATAAAAAAAATATGTTATTTATATTAAATTTTAGTTTTTTCTATTTATACTAACATTTTTTTGAGTTGCTAACAGTTTTTTACCGTTAGTAATTAGTAACGGCAAAAAACCGTTAGTAATTGAAAAAATATTGTGTTGCAAAATCCATCTTTTGGTGTTGTGGTAATACAAATAATTGGCGACAGTGCGCTGCTGTCCTGCCGTTACGAGTTAATCAACATTCCCTTAACTAGGTATGTAAGAAAAACTCATGAACTTCTAGAGATTCAAACAAGCCGACTATGTAGTAAGGCATAAATATTTGTCCTATCAGTCACAATCTGTAAAAGATTGAACAGAGAGGAAATAACTGAAGAAAAAGGAATACAAACATTCTAGTACCTACTCTATGTGTATTCAAACCTTTTGAGGAAAACTTTTGAATCGAAACTAACTTGAGGTTCATCTATGGATATCATAAAATAATAACTCTTAGGGCAAAAATAGGAACTAATTAGACAATTTGGACTAAGATATGATGATGATATCTAAAGAGGCAACGAGAAGGAATTGAATAATTTATCTAGGTGAGATCATCAATTCCAGGAAACTCTGCCGCTCCAAGTGAATAATCTATCCACATTGGACCATATCTTCCAATCAAGAGGCAGTAGTGTACCTATCGGGATTTGACAACTATCAAAATTAATAACCCTCATCCTAAATTGCATGGCCTAAACTACCTATCGATAAATTGGTATAAGGGACTCCTAGTCCTAGTCATTCTCTTAAATTAAATTAATCCTTGTTCGTGAATGAGCATGTTCTAGTCGCAGGCTCGCAATAGTACAACTAACTTACATACTATCACGAGTTCGCATTATTTGCAAAGACTGACTGCGTAGGCCACCACAAAAACTTGTCACGACCCGCACCCGTTTTTTTTTTTTAAACGGATACGAGATGTGTCCAAGCCAGCCTACGCCGCAGTGTCGGCGGTAGAACGCTGTCACGGCCATAAAGATCAAATCACAACAATGCTCATTCACATAATTAATTTAACTTACAATGATTACAAGTTTGACATTTGTAGAAGAATATAAACTTGTACAATTTAAATGTATGACTGCAACTCAACTATCTAGCTAGTCTCTAGGCTTGTCTGCAAGTACTCTCGTCACTCCCAAGCTAAGTGAATCCACGGCTAACCTGAAAATGTTGGTTTCCAGTCAGGAATGGAACGAGCACAATTCACTGAATGCAATTTCAAATAAAGAAAATGACTATAAGACAAAGGTTAGGCATCAATCATGAGTTTTGAAAATAACAGTAAAGCCGTGTGAAAAATCAATAGTAATAAATAGACCAATATACTTTCCACCGTTAGAAGTACCTTTGACATGTGATCGGTCTGGGGTACTACACCGCACGGTCTACGATATCTACTTGCAGAATTTAAACAATGTCTACGATGTCTACTGCAGGAAATAAGCACTGTCTACGATGTCTACTGCATAAAATAAACAATGTCTACAAGATCTACAATGTCTACAATATCTACAATGTCTACGATATCTACAATGTCTACAATATCTACAATGTCTACAATATCTACAATGTCTACGATATCTACAATGTCTACAATATCTACAATGTCTACGATATCTACAATGTCTACGGTCTGATCACACATCCTTGGTACTTCTCATTCCCGACTCAACAATTTATAGTAGAGTATAAAAAATCACATAACTAATGACTAATCAATGAAATATAGTAAAGATCAATATCGAAATGCAAACAATAAACTGTACTCGCCTGGGTCCTCTGCTGGTGAACCGACAGTCTGAACTACTCAATGTGCCACAATAGTCAAAACCCATACAACAGTCCCCGAAAGCTGAAATAAACATCACCAATGTTCTCAGAATAGTCAAATTAGCTAGGATTGCCTGCCCTTAAGTCCAATTCTGGACACAGGGACAAAACGGTAATTTCGGACAAAAACGATGTCCGCCGTTGGACCCGATTTGCACCGAAAAGCGTGCCAAAGTTAACGGTCTCTAAAGTCGTCAAACTACATGTCTACGGATCTAATTTTTCGATACGAACCCAACCGTATGTCCAGAGTCGGATTCTGGCGGCCCGTGCACAAAATCGCCCGTTGAGTCGGACCGTGGGGCCCGCAAAACGACGTCGATTTCAACTGTCTCAGAATTGGACCAAACTTGGCATGCAGGGCCAGAAAAATGATACGGTCCTGTTGGCACAAGTTTCGTCTCGATCTGACGAGCGTGCACAAAGTTATGACTGAATTTGTATTGGACAGATACGGGGCGATTTCGACGGATACGCGTCGAATTCGTCGCGCACACGCGACCAATTTGAATTCCGTCAAAGCCCACCGACCATGAAGCTGTTACGCAGCTTTCGATATCTTTGGTGCGCAACCACGTCGCCCGGAATGGCGGGACGGACGTTGTGTGGATGAAATTCTAAATTTTGAAAACAGATTTTTCGTCAACTTCGGAATCAAATAACTTCCTATCTGTTTAATGAAATCCGACCCTACGAGAAGGGTTATGATGCCCTACATGTTGGGTTAAACTTTTGTTTAGAAAGTTCCCTGATTCGAAGGATAAACTGGTGGAAAAATCGTCGTGAAGATGGGTGTTTGGGACTGAGTTTTACTCTGTTTTCGGTCAGATTTTTGTCCGACTTTGGGTCGATCCTACGAAACATGCAGTGCAAATCGAGCCGGGGTAAACGAATCGAAACGAAGCTGCATAGGTTGTAGTCGTACCTGAACCACTGGTTCGACGAAAGGTCGAACGAGGTGGAAGGGAGAGCATCGCGAAGTTGGCTCGGCGCTGCTACTTCTCCGTTTCATCGCTCTGCTGTGCGCGCGGTTCCAGCCTACTTTGGCCGTCCGGCGGTCGGTCTTCGGCGGCGCTGCAGGCGCGGGGTGGCCGCCCATGTGAAGGGGGTGGTCGCGGCGCCAGTTTCGAGAGGATTTGGTTAGGGTTTTAGTTTGACGAGCTCGGTTTCTCATCTGCTCTTATATAGCGTTTTATACGATATGTTGCTCGGTTAGGAAGTTGTTACTATGGGTTAGCTCGGGTTTAAGGAGGGTCGGCCTCCTCTGGCTGAGGCGCGCGCGACTACATTTTCCTATTCCCTTTTCTTTTCTTTTCTATTCTTCTTTATTTATTTCTTTATTTCTTTTTCTATTAGTACTATTATTAATATATAAATACCCTCATATATTATTCCCACAAATACGTATATATACAAAATGCTACATACGCACTTACATTTATATATAATTATATATACATGTATATACCTGTATATATATGCACATATTTTTATATACCTTATATATTTTTATATATACTCGTATACACCTATATATACATACATGTACACTTATATATATTATATTCTCACACAAAAATGTATATACACGCATATACATATTTATTTATATACTCCTACCCATATTTAATATACAATAATCTTTTATATATTCCTATATATTATATTTATACGCATTCATGCAAATATACGCATAGGTAACATATTTATTTATTCATATAAATACACACATATATAATATTTCTATATATACATACTTCTCTCTCTCTTATATATAACAAATACTCCTAAAATCAATTGAATTATCAAATATTATCTTTATCTAATATAGAGCATTTATGATCACATATACATCTATAATCTATTTGACAAATGGAATAATAACCAACTTAAAGGTAACTAGTTTTATTTAGCAATAACATCGATACTAATAATAATAATAATAATAATAATAATAATAATAATATCCCTAATAACACCGTAATTAAACCAATACTATATATCAGTGAACGCATCGATCACACCATTTATTTGGCTCCCGAAATTCGTACCATTATTCTAAAATCACCCTTTAAATAAAATAAATAAAATGAAAATATTTTAAAAATCCGGGAAGGGGAGCTACAGTGACTCTTCATTTTGTAACTCATGACTCTTCACTTTGTAACTCCTAAGTGACCTTTCATTATGTAACTCCCAACCTCTCTCTTCCTATATAAAGAAAGGTTGGCATAGCTTGTAGATAGATTGATACACATATATTGATATGCATTGAGAGGTTGAGCTAATTGTCCACAACAAAAAGCATTTTTTGCAAAATCTTTTTTTTTTTAATTTAAAAGAGATTTGTAAGTGTGGTTTCTTTGGTTTTGGCCTAGACCTTTTATATATAAGAAAATAACTTTGATCTTTGTAAAAAAATATTTAATTTAAATTGTTATATAAAAATCTAGCAGCATTTTTGTTTTGTAAGCTGTAAGTGGAGAAATATTTAAATTTGTATTTTAAAAGCTGGAAAGTGGATATGTATTCATGCACTTTTTGACCCACCTGGTAGGGACAAAGGTGTGGTTAGAATAAAAGATAAATATAAGTAGAAAGTGAGAGAGTATATTATAATTAAAAAATAGTAATAATTAGTTTTACGAATAAGGATAAGTAGTAGTTAAAATTACTTAATATTGATTATTTGTTTGGTTAACTAACTCATTATTCTAATTATATAATAAAATAGTATTTATTTATTTTATTAATTAATTAATTACTAATAATTAGATAATCTAAACAGATTAATGCAAAATCTAGATATTACATAAACATTTAAAATTATTACACGTATCAAAAACTGAACTAATACGTATATGACACTACAAAATATATCTAATGTCCATCTTGTCCTTGTTTATCGTAATAATTAGTGAAAAGTTAATATAAATAAATTATATTTTCTAACAGATAACGCTAATTAAGAATAAAATATTAATTATTTGTTGTTTACTGTTTAGTTAGTTCAATCAAATATTAACAAAAAAATATACCAAAAAACAATGGTATGTTAGGAATTGGAGCACTAAGTACCCAAAAAAAATCTCGGCCTTGAGTTGTCATCCAGTCCGTCCACCCTCAGCTCGGGCCTGCTCGTGTTGCTACACTATAACCATAACGACTTTAAATTATAAGACACATTTATGTCAAAAAATAACTTTGTTTATTAATGCAAGATTAATTTTTAAATATAAGGTTCTAATTCCAAATGTTCTGTTATGTTTTCAAATATTTCGGTGGAGTTATAAGTTCCAATTCCCACACTATATATATAAGCAGGGAGTGTAAACGAGCCGGACAGATACCGACAGTGCACTGTCCGTGTTTGGTCCGAAATTGAAATTAAAAATGAATTCGTCCGGATGGAAACGGACAATCCATTATTCGAATTCGGGCCGAATTTAATTCAATCGGACGGTTCGCGGACAAATTAAATATATTACCAAAAGTTGTTACTTTATCAAGATATTTTGATAGTTGGACAAATTAAAGGCTATAGAATACAACAAAAATGATAAAAAGTTAACGAAAATTAAGGCTGGACAACAAAAAATTGATGCAAAAATCAAAATGATATGATATAATTGATGCAAAATTAAAATGAGTTTCCACTATCGGACGGTCCGCGGACAAATTCGGATCGGAGATGGATATGATCGTGTCTGGGTCCAATTTTTAAACGGACCAAAAACATGTCTAAGTTTTGTTCGTTAATTCAACCGAACAGCCTGCGATCGAACCATTTATCGAGCTGAACTCGTATGAACAATGAAGTACTTTGTCCATTTCACAGCCCTCTTAATATAAGAAGGGCTCAGAATAACAAAATTTTCAATTCCTAATTCCAATATCATACCTACCCTCACATGCATGTCAAATGCAGGTCTCCAACTTGATCCAACTTTAGGATGGAATTAGGAACTAGACATTTTATTACATGGGGACGAAGATCTAGTTCTCGTTTTTTATTCTTGAACTAAGGCTGTGTTTGATTGGGCTTTTTTATCCATGGAAAATATTTTCATCACAAATTTTTTCATGAATTGTAGTGTTTGATAGCTTATATTTTCCATGAATTATTTTCCAAAAAACTATTATTTTTCATATTTTCTTCTAAAATGGTGGAAAATGAAACTTGTCTAACACATAGAAAAATATCATTTCCATGGAAAATAATTATTTTTCGTGGGAAATAATGATAATCAAACACCCAAATTAAGTTTTCCGTGAATTTTTTTTAAAATTCCACGAAATTTTTTTTCTAGGAAAATAATTCCATGGAATTAATTTCTTTTCCACATATTTTTCACATATTTTTTTAAAAAATAATTTATATAAAAAAATACATATAAAGTAAAAAAAAAAAAATCGTTGGAGCAGTGGATTTTTTCCCCCCTATGTAGCTAAGTGTTTGGTGATATCACATCAAAAATTATTGGGTAAAGTGCATTTAAACCCTCCTTAGAGTTGCCTCGTTCGCAAAATAAGATCTTTTAGAAAACTTAAAGCAGTTTGCACCTCCCGCAAACCTGTTTTGCGCAGAATACCCCTTTCCGTCAAATTGACGTTAGAACAGCCGTTAGAGGCCATTTTTTGGATTAAAAAAAAAGTGCACTTCCCAAAATACCCCTAATGCTTATATTTGGCTGTTGGCTCTCTTTCATTCTCTATGTATAAGACAATGTTTGTTTGAAACATAAAACCTAAACTTTATATTTTCTATTTTTTTACCGGTTGGTTGGAAGGAAAAATAATATATTTTTTTATATTTCTTTTTTTTTTACTTATTTGCTCTCATTTAATATATTGAAACTTTTTCTTACCTACAGATCTCAAATCCAACTGCAATTTTTTTTTATATTCTCTCTTTTTTTTTTTTTTACTTATTTGCTCTCATTTAATGTTTGAAGCTTTTTTTACTTATTCCTTTTTTTTTCATGACGTCCAAATAGAAATTATGGAAGCCTATTCGTAGATAATCACAAAGGCGGTGGCAGCCACTGAACCCGGACCATGCTTCGACATACATGTTTTACAATTTATTTTTGGATTTTTGACACGTTTAGTAATATTTAAGTTACTTGTTTAAGTAATACATGTGATGAAAATAAATTTGTACCAAGATTTACAATTTCAGTTAGAATTAATAAATAAATAATTACGATAATAGTCATGACTAATAAATAATTACGATACAAGTTCAGGACTAATCGGACATTTGTTAAAAGATTTATTTTTCCAGAAAAAATTTAAGATGAAAACCTACTATTTAGATTATAAACATTTATTTTCGAAAATGACGTCAAGCATGAGAATTGATTTTTGTTTAATAATCTTTTTAATATTTTGTTTTTTGTTTCCATTTTTTTATTTCTTATTTCATATTTTTTTTTTCATCTTTTTAATAATCTTTTCTAGAATTAATAAATAAATAATTACGATAATAGTCATGACTAATAAATAATTACGATACAAGTTCAGGACTAACCGGACATTTGTTAAAAGATTTTTTTTTCCAGAAAAAATTTAAGATGAAAACCTACTATTTAGATTATAAACATTTATTTTCGAAAATGACGTCAAGCATGAGAATTGATTTTTGTTTAATAATCTTTTTAATATTTTGTTTTTTGTTTCCATTTTTTTAGTTCTTATTTCATATTTTTTTTTCATCTTTTTAATAATCTTTTCTAGTTTTTTAATAGTGACTTTTATTTTCAAATTTGTATAGTTTTTGTTTTTGTCTTTTTTCATTGTTTAAGATTTATCCTCATTTTTTGGTTTTTTGGAATATTTTGTCTATTTTTTATTTTTTCCATATTTTAATAGTATTTTTTGTTTTTTATTTGGTTTTTTTTTTTCCAGTTTTTCATCATTTCTATTTTTTAAGAATTGATTTTTTTTTATTTATCAGTTTTATTTTTCCCAAAAATATTTATATATTTGTTAAATAAAAAATAATTTATGACAAAATAATTTTAAATAATATTTATCCATTTTTTTGACGAAACTAACCGTTTTTAACAAGTTAATACTAATTAAAATAATTTTAATAAATAATTTTACTAGCAAAGACCATTTTTTCTTTGTTAATATTTATCCACTTTTTAACAAGTATTTTTGCGTAACCGTTTTTAACAAAATAATTTTAGAACTAACCGTTTTTAACAAGTTAATATTAGATAGCCCAGGGGTAAAATGGTCAAAACAACCCCATTTTAACACCCGTAAACGGAAAAGTTAGCGGAGGGGGTGATTTGAGCATTTTCGTATCTAGTTGGGTTTTTCAGATCAGCGAGTCTTTATTTGCATTTTCGTGCATCTAAGGAGGGTTTAAATGCACTTTACCCAAAATTATTTGAAAGATCGACTCAACTTTGATAAGTCATAAATAAAGTGTTTTGATACACGAGCAAGGGCACAGCCAAGGGTGACGTAAGGTGGGCTGGACCGCTGGAGTCCACCAAAAATATTTTACAATTTTTTATATAATTTTTATTTTTTTTTGTATATATGAATTTATCTATTTTCAGCCCACCCAAATTTTTTTTAACTCATCCCAGTTATAATTCCTGGATGCGCCCCTATACACGACTTTTTTCTATACTCACGAATGGTACTCTTCGGACTCTTCAAATTTCTATGATACACAAATAAATAATGAGCTTTGTTATGCCTACAACCAATGTTTACAACACTCTTATAACTTGTCACGTGTCGGATTTCGATTGGAGGAGGGAGAGAAGTGGTGGGACCGGATGAAGCCCATGTAGTAGGAGGATGAAAGTGGTAGTGGGATCCGATGAAATCCATGTATAAAAGGTGGAATAGAGTCATTATAATAATTTGATAGTAAACTTATCATTTTCCATAAATAATGCTGGTCGTGCCCCCAAAGTTTCTCCACATATCCTATCCACTCCAACATAATTTATCACAAAAAACTATGCTAAGTAGGAAGAATGTACCTTGCAAAAATTGTTTTTCTCTCTTTATTTTTTATATATTTGTTTTTTCCGTTTTGAGTAAAAGGACAATAATCTCCTTGTCCGCTTCTGTCGTCCTTCCTGGCCCGCCCAGCCCAGCTGCGCAAAATGGTCAGAGCGGCTTCAAAGAAGAAAACAAAAAGAAAAAGCTACTAAAGAACGGCTGATATTTGCACCCATCATTTTATTTATACTATTATTTATATTTTATCCATTTATGATTATTTTCTTAGTTGGAAATCAATTATTTCAATTTTTATGTAAGAGAAAACGAGTATCAAATGAATATGATGTTATAGACTTGACGACATAATTATCTTCGTAACAAAGATGGTACAAATTAGTGTAAGGTGTATAGAATTTGTTGCAACTAAAATTAAAAATATTTTAGCAAATATTTTCATTCAAAATATAGAAACTAGTATGTATCTTTACTATTTTTGTAAACTAAGAAATAATCTCATATTTGTACCGGACAGTAAAAAAGCTAAGATATATTTCCACTATTTAAAAAACATTGGACTGCTTTGTCAAATAAAATAAAATATATATCTTAGTTTTTAAAAATAATGGAGGTATATACTAATTTATATATTTTGAGTATGAATATTTGCTAAAATATATTTTAAAATTACTACAATAGTAACTTGGATTCTTTTCTTAGCTATGCCATATTAGGCCTAAGTTTGGTGATAAAAAAAAATCTAATAAGACTAAAATTGGAATTGTGGAAAGTAAAAAAATATATTATGCTAAATATTAAATATATATTTTTCTGTTAACAACTTTTAAGAACGTGTATGCTACTCTATTTCCTATTTAGTGTGGATCGGTAGTATGTCAAATAAAACTAAAACAACGCTTGGTATACAAAATAAATTTTGGTTTCCTCTTTTATCTTTGGGTAAAAGAAGAGAACGATATACAACCATAACTTTGGATATTTAGAAAAAATTATCAAAAAATTAGCTCATAGTTTTAGGAGATATTTTTCACATTTGATGGGTGAAGAAAAATTGAGAGTGATTATGATTTACCGTTCTTTGAAAACACCATCACTACAAGAGTTTGAAATCCTCAAAGTTATTTATTTTATTTGAATCATATAAAGTATAATAATGAGTTAGTTATTATCTAATAAATTCGGTTAAAATACTCATAAAAAAAACTATTTACACCTAATTTTATAGCCGTTGGATTAAAGTTGTCTAAAATAATTGATTTTAATATTTGAACCTATTAGATGAAAATTAAATTATAATATTTTATTGGGACAGCAAATGAAATAATTTCTGCAAGTAGTATCCAGCAATTTTGCTTGGTTCCATAAATCTAAATTATACCCTAACTAACATCTGAATTAGTGGCTTCTAATAAATCCGGTAAACATACAAATCAATGTTTAGAGAGCCTTTTTGCATCCTAATTAGCTAAACCATCAATATATATAATAAACCCACATGGTACAGTAAATGGGTCACCTAATGACTCTTTTATGACGAACAAAGATGCAATAAAATGCATGTCTATGATCTATATATTATAGTGAAGAAGAAAGGAAGCGCAAAACTATATTGTAACAAATAACTGACTAATATGGGAGGGAACGACTCAGGCTGTCAAATATTTATACGAATATCTTGATCCATGTGTGTTAGCTTGGACTAAATTTCTCTAACGAAAATGCGAACCAGATCGAGGGAGAGAACCACGGACGTGGTGGCGCCCTGTTGGACCTAGCCCCCCTACAAATGTCGGATCCCACCCCCTCCAATGGGTTGACCGCCACGTCAGTCTCTAGCTGATGTGCTGTCTCCCGTCCAGTAAGCATCGTTGTTCTTATATAAGAAGATCTTAACCTACCTAACCACATCCCATCATAGAATCAGTGTTTTGTTAGTTCCATTTATCCAATCATTAAAAATGGAGTGGAATATGGAACATAAGAAATATTGGATAAAATAGTTTTCTAGTTTTTTTTTTTTTTTCCCATTTTAGCCGGTTACTCCAAATGAGAGAATATGGTGTAAGAATATCAATATAAAGATAATAGAAGGGAAGAACCATAGAAAAAAAAATTCAGACGTCACCATCGTCGTCCCAGAAGAAGCACAGCAACAACAGAGACTTAGCCAGAAAGAAAGAACACCCCCCAAATGTTTTTCTTCTTCAATACCACTTCTCTTCTCCAGCCCCTTCAACTTTCCATAATTTTATTCTGAACCCCTCCGAGATCCGAACCCCTATTGATTTGTTTTCCACAAAAACCCCTCCTCACTCACTTCTCATCCAGTCCAAGAAATATATATATATAGAGAGAGGGAGCGATTCCTTTTAGTAGCAGCAAAGTCCAGGCTCTGCTGCAGTTTTTTTTTTTTTTATTTTAAATTTCCAATTCCGCCACTAGGACTAGAAAAAGGAGCCGCTTTTGTTTTTCTAGGGTTTCGATACTTTTGATTTGATTTGGTAGCGGATCTGGAGGAGAAATGGCGTTGTTCCGGAAGTTCTTCTACAGGAAGCCCCCGGATGGGCTGCTCGAGATTACCGAGAGAGTCTTCGGTAACAATTTCCTTTCTTTTTTCTTTTTTTTTGGAGAGTTTCAACTGGAGAAGCATAAAATTGGGTTTTTTTATATTAATATTTATCATGCTGTGTGATGTGATATTGTTGTTATTTGGGGGTTTTAGCAAGATTTGAGCTGAGAATTACGGCTTCACTTGAAATTTTCTAGTCGAGGTTTCTAGTGATGTTGAATTAGTAGTTGAAATGGAGGAAAAAAAGGTTTGGTTTGTAAAGAAATGCACAGAAATAGCTAATTAAGATGTTGCTACGTGATTTTGTTGTTATATGGGGGGATTTTTAGGGGAAAAAAATCAGCTGATAGAGCTAGTTCAATTTGGGAAATTTATCAATTAGGTCTAGAGAGTTAAAAAATGATTAAATATGTTTCTTTTGTACAGCCAATCTGGATATTTATGATGCTATAATGTGATACTTAGGTAGTTTTTGGGTAAATTTCAGCCGAGATTTGCGATATATTGGCATTTGTAGATTAGCTTTTCCAGTGATTTTTAATTAGAATCAATTGAAGTACAACAACAACAAATACTTTAACCCCAATTTTTTGGGGTTGGCTGTTTGAATTCCCTTATTCGATTCGGCTCGTTTATGGGCCATGTCCTCTATAACGCCAACACAAACAATTTCTTTAACACTTCAAATCATATTCGTGTAGGCCTACATCTAGTCGTAGCAGCCCCATTTACTCTATATTATTGCTCCTCCTTATGGGAGCTTATATTTTTCTGCGCTGCATATGCCCAAACCACCTTAATTGGCGCCACCTCTAACTTCCCATGTATATATTCATTTCTCAACCTATCTTTTAATGTATTGCTCATCATCAATCTTAGCATTCTCATTTTGGCTAGAGTAACTTTTTGGACATATTTCTTAAATTTTCAACACTCTAATATTAGTACAATTGAATTGAATTTACAAATTCACTAGTTATAGAGGAAGTCCTAAACATTACTAATTAACATGCTGGGACTTCAGAATCATTTTTGGAAATATAATATAGTTAAAATAAAACTGTTCGAAGTCACGGAGACCAAGTTTCCATAAATATGGGGGTGAGGATGCGTACATCTTGACCATGCATGAGCGGGACACCATTTTAAACAGAATGTAAATATTAAATAATAAATCTCAATGACAGATTTATATTATTCATATTATCCTCTCCTCGTGCATATGGAAAACCTCTAGCTTTTTATTTTTCTTTGAACTTCCCGAGTTATTTCCAATGAAAGTGATTGTTTTTTTTTTTCCTTCTTTTACTCACATATGGAAAGGAGTCTGGCAGTGCTTACTAGAGATACAGTCACTTTACATATCTGTTATCACGAGGTGCTGATATCTTATCCACCTGCAGTGTTTGATTACTGCTTCACAACCGATGTCTTGGGAGAAGCCGAGTACAAGGTCTACATTGGAGGCATCGTGTCACAACTCCGAGAACATTTCCCTGACGCCTCCTTCATGGTCTTCAACTTCCGGGAGGGAGAACATCAGAGCCAGATAGCAGACATCTTATCAGAGTATGATATGACCGTGATGGACTACCCACGACATTACGAAGGGTGTCCATTATTAACAATGGAAATGATCCACCATTTCCTGAGGTCAAGTGAGAGTTGGTTGTCGTTGGGTCAGCAGAATGTGTTGTTAATGCACTGTGAGCGTGGTGGCTGGCCTGTTCTGGTTTTCATGTTGGCAGGACTTTTGGTATATCGGAAACAGTTTACAGGTGAGCAAAAGACACTGGACATGATCTACAAGCAAGCCCCTCGTGAACTCTTGAATTTGCTGTCTCCATTGAACCCTATGCCTTCTCAGATGAGATACTTGCAGTATATATCGAGGAGGAATGTGGGCTTGGTGTGGCCTCCGCTTGATAGGGCACTTACTTTAGATTGTATCATTCTTAGGATTCTTCCTAATTTCGATGGGGAGGGGGGTTGCAGGCCGATATTTCGAATTTATGGGCAGGATCCCTTGATGGCTTCTGATCGGACCACTAAAGTTCTTTTCTCAACTCCAAAGAGGAGTAAAACTGTCAGGCTTTACAGACAGGTGATTTCAGAGTAACTTTTTGATTTTTATATATACGAGTGTGGTTTTCTCAGTGGATAGAGTTGTCAACATTTCACATATATGCACTGAAAATTTTAAGTATATATATTGGCGTATCTTTGAGGGGCTAACCACCCCGCCTATAGGCATCCTCCACAATATAGGGTTTGATGTAATTGCTATGGCACCCTAGTAGGGTGAGAGGTCCAGGGGATGTATTGTAATCTGTATGAGTTGAGTTGATTTTGGAATAAAATTTACCCTTTTTTCCAAAAATAAATAAATAAATAAATAAATAAATAAATAAATAAATAAATAAATAAATATATATATATATATATATATATATATATATATATATATATATATATATAGGGAAGGTAACAACTTTATAAATAAAACGAATTGATGTGCCTTACAGTTTCTCTCTCTCTCTACCAACTCCTTCTAACATTAGTTTTAGTCTGATATGAGGAAAGACTTGTCCTCCTGAATGTTAGAGCATCCACAGCGGGACTCTTTTCAAGTGCTATATTTGATCTTTGGCCAAATGTTGTAGCACTTGAGGGCTACAATGGACTCTTGTCCACACTTGAAAAGAGTAGAAAGCCAAAGGACTCTCCAAATTTGGAGAGTCCACTAGTGGAGCTATAGTTACTTGGGGCCCACCATATTTACTTTTCTCCTTCATTTTTTTTGTTGGAGTGTTGCCACTTGTCAATTATGAAGGAAAAATAAGGAGAAAAAAGATGGGATGTTGCCACTTGTCAATTTGGAGTGTTTATTTGGAGTATACCATTGTGTACCAACATGAAGTAAATACTTCAAAATTAATTTTTAGAGTATGGTTTGAAGTAATTTGGAGTATGGTTTGGAGTGTTGCCACTGTGGATGCTCTTAGACTCCAATCCTTTAACTGTGTTTTTTAAGCCCTAAAAAACTCTTCTGTTTCTTTCACGTCATATGTGCCACACCGCGCATAGCAGCCTCAGTCTCGCCTTCGTATACCAGTGTTGGTTGTTCTTCTTGAGTTTACTTATTTCTTCAAAAGCTTCTTCAAGATCTAACGTCTGTTTGCCTCATCCCCAACAAGCTTTGTTGTCTCTGCCATACCTCCTTTCTGAAGCAACATTGGAAGAAGAGGTGACCGTGAGATTCAGGAACACTCGAGCATAGAGGGCAGCTCTCGTCCTCCAATTGAATCCCAAACCTGTTCATTCTGTCCTTGGCTGTTTTACCTGGCTTACTCGACCTTAGTAATCTTTAGGTGCTTAGTCTCAGGAGGAGCGATCCCTCTTGTCTAGGACCTAGGCTATTTGACCTGGCTCACTCGACCTTAGTAAGCGCCCACCTAGGGTCTATCTAAGCTTGTGTAACCCGTGATGTGTCTAAGCTTTTTAGGCCCTGCTTAGACCAGTTAGGCAAGGTTCGCAGTATCAGGATCTGTATCGGAATCAGACCCTTCCTATGAGTATCGATATCGTCAGTATCGGCATTATCCGTGGTTATGTATCGGAGTATCGGATTTTTGGGTATCGGAAAGCAAATAATTATTAAGAAATTATTGAACTTTTAGAAAAAAATATTTTATACTTTTAGGCATAATTTAAAATATTTCATGTGTTGTTTCTTACTAACTTTGGAATTGAATGAAATAGTAGTCAGCTTTGCTGATTTGATTACCTGCGATAGATAAGTTTTCTTCTTTGATATGCTTTTGCAACCTTACTATGCTTTTACACCATTGTTGATTGGTCTTTTTCATTTAATTTCAGTTTCTTTTGCTGAATTGACCGAAAAAGAGCCCCAATTTCGATCAGGACATTCCAAACCGTATCAGTATTGGCCGTATAGGATCAGTATCGGCCGATACTGCAAACTATGCAACTAGGCCCGTAGTAATGGGTAGTCCTTTGTTAACTTTCTTACCGTGTATCAAGGTAATTGAAATTCTGATGAAGTGTGTTTGACTCATTCATTTAGTTGTATATTTGTTCTTTTTTCTTTCTTTTTTTTTGGCAAACCTTTTAGTTACTTGGTTTATAGTCAATTTTGGTCCAGAGCCTTTTAGCTTTGCCATAGTCTCAGATTCCTTTTCTGATGTTTTTGGTTATTTGTGTGTGCCTGTTCTTGCCCCTTAAAGGGGAACTCATGGTAATTGTTTTAGATTCAATTGAGATAAGTTTCCACAATGAATTAATATGCAATATGGTGAAAGACAGAAATGCCTGGTAGTAGG